>CM066046.1:144912014-145512014 GCA_033557465.1 Ichthyophis bannanicus | reverse complement strand
CCAAGAGGATTGTGGAAAATTGCAAGAGGATCTTGATAAATTGGAAGACTGGGCATCAAAATGGCAGATGAAATTTAATGTGGACAAGTGCAAAGTTATGCACCTAGGGAAGAACAACCCAAATTATGGTTACACGATGCAAGGTTCTGCATTAGGAACCACCACCCAGGAAAAAGATTTAGGCGTCATTGTGGATAACATGTTAAAACCCTCGGCCCAGTGTGCAGCAGCAGCCAAGAGAGCAAACAGAATGCTAGGTATCATAAGGAAAGGAATGGAAAATAAAACAAAAGATATTATAATGCCTCTATACCGTTCCATGGTGAGAGCGCACCTTGAATATTGTGTGCAATTCTGGTCGCCGTATCTTAAAAAGGATATAGCGTTATTAGAAAAGGTTCAGAGAAGAGCCACCAAAATGGTAAAGGGGATGGAAGGATACCCCTATGAAGAAAGGCTAAAAAGGTTAGGGCTCTTTAACCTGGAAAAGAGACGGCTGAGGGGAGATATGATAGAAGTCTATAAATTAATGAACGGAGTGGAACGGGTAAACATAGATCGACTGTTTACGTTATCAGAATATAGAAAGACTAGGGGACATGCAATGAAGCTACAGGGTAAACTATTTAAGACTAATAAAAGAAAATATTTTTTCACTCAACGCGTAATCAAACTCTGGAATTTGTTACCGGAGGATGTAGTAAAGGCTGTTAGTGTAGCTGGGTTTAAAAAAGGTTTGGACAAGTTCCTGGAGGAAAGGTCCATAAACCATTATTAAGAAGGGACCCAGGATATCAATGCTTGACCTAGTACAAGCATTGCAGAACCTGTGTCTTTTGGGGAAACTGCTAGGTACGTATGACCTAGATTGGCCACTATTGGAAACAGGATACTGGGCTTGATGGACCTTGGTCTGACCCAGTATGGCATATCTTATGTTCTTATGTTATGTTCTGGTCACTTGATCTGCATGCAGAGACCACTCGTGTGGAAGCAGAACTCGACTGAGTCTGTCCGCCCAAGAGTTTTGAAAGCCTGGAAGATATACTGCCAGCAGATGAATCTGATGCTCTCTGTTGAGGGCCCATAGTCGCAAAGCTTCATTGCAAAGTGACAGAGCCCGTTCCCCCTTGCTTGTTCACATAGAACATGGCTACTTGATTGTCCGTATGAATGAAGACTGTCTTGTAGCTGAGCAGGGAGTGGAACACTCGCAGAGCCAGGAAGATTGCTCTGAGTTCCAAGAGACTGATATGTAGACAACTCTCTTGTGGAGACCAGGTGCCCTGGGTGGAGAGGTCTTGCAGATGAGCTCCCCAACCCATTGGAGAAGCATCTGTTGTGAGAGTTGCTTGGGGTAAGGGTTGTTGAAAGGGGGACCCCAGCAACAGGTTTTGAGTGGATCTCCACTACTGGAGGGACAAAATAAGGCGACTTGTGTTTGCTATTTTGTCTGACAGGTACCCTGATGCCTGGGTCCATTGGGTGGATAAAGTCCACTGAGCTGCCCTCATGTGGAGGCGAGCATATGGAACCACATGCACGGTGGATGCCATGTGGCCTAGTAATTGCAACATTTCTCGAGCAGTTTATTTATTTATTATTTATTTATTAACATTTCTTATATACCGCACTATTTGCCATCAGCGCGGTTTACATAGGACATAAAGATCCGACAATATACATATGTCTGGTCATTACATCTAAACTAAAAGGTATCTAGGGATGTCCCTCCAATCAAATAAGCTTCAGTCCAATGTTCTATAATACGATGGTGTACTCACAAACATGTATCACATTTTTCTGTTATATGCATAGAGATACTCTTAGAATAAGAACCAATGGTCTCAGACTACAACTTGCACTGCTCCGGATGAATCTCTCATGAGCTACGTGCCACAATAGCATCAACGACCATGTTAACTCAGGTTCTTAAAGGTGCTCGCACAAACCTATTCTTTGAAATCTTCTAATCCAGTTAAGGTATGATCATCATCTTTTTAACATATATTCAACAAATGATTTTCAAGCAATATGGTTCTATAGTAACGTCTCTGCATTTCTTTACTCATAGTGCTAATTTATAGATTGCATACCCCCTGAAGAAGAATTGAAACGTGGAACGGGTACCAAACGAGGTGGCGTTGGGGCAACTGCAATATTGGCACGATTTGAAACAGTGCAAGTTGTAGTCTGAGACCATTGGTTCTTATTCTAAGAGTATCTCTATGCATATAACAGAAAAATGTGATACATGTTTGTGAGTACACCATCGTATTATAGAACATTGGATTGAAGCTTATTTGATTGGAGGAACATCCCTAGATACCTTTTAGTTTAGTTACTACCCTCTATAAGACCATCTTTATTCTGTAGTGTTGGTCATTACATCTAACAGGAAATGGTAAACTATATGCATAAGAAGTTAAATGAAAACGGATATTGTTTGGTGTTTCACATTGTTGGGGACGCCTGTTGCAAGATCTTGTCTGGTTGGCTACTAATAATGTTGAGGAGCACGCTATTCGAGTGTGGTTAGGTGAGGCTTTAGCACTGCTTGAGAAGCTAACTGCACCATGCGAAGGCAACGGGCCTGGTGAAGATAGGCCCTTGCCCTTTTGGTATCCAGGAAAGTTCCTATGAATTCTAGAGACTGAGCGGGAGTTAGACTGGATTTTGGGACGTTTATGACAAGACCCAAATACTGAAGGATACGCATTGTGCAAGATAGGGAGGTCCTAGCCTCTGCCTCTGATGGGGCTCGAATGAGCCAGTCGTCCAAGTAAGGGAAGACAAATATCCCTAGAGTGCGGAGAAATGCTGCTACTACAGCCATGCATTTCGTGAACACCCTTGGTGCCGAAGCCAGACCAAAAGGAAGCACCCTGTATTGGTAGTGCTTTCCTTGAAAAAGGAACCGAAGGAACCTTCTGTGGGTTGGATGGATGAGGACATGTGTGTACACATCCTTGAGATCTAGGGAGCAAAGCCAATCCTGACTCTGAAGGTATGGTAGCAGAGCTCTGAGAGAAACCATCTTGAATTTCTCCTTGACAAGGAATTTGTTCAATTCTCTGAGATCTAAAATAAGCCTGTAACCCCCTGTTTTCTTTGGAATAAAAAAATAAGGGGAATAGAACCCTGTGCCCTGTTAAGAGGTACTTCTTCTATTGCCCCTTGGGCAAGAAGGATGACAACCTCCTGACCCAACAGGTCGATGAGAGAGGTCGGAGAATTGAACTGCTTCACTATTGTGTGAGGGGGCATGCTTGAAAAATGAAGTTTGTACCCCTCCTTTATGATGGAGAGTGTCCAATGCTCTGCTGTTATTTGCCCCCATCTGGGGGCAAAATGACAACCTTCCTGGAATGGTGGACAGTTCTGGTCCTTCCAGAACCAGAAAGGCTAAGTTCTCTAGCTGAAAGTCAAAGGCCCTGAGGAGGCTGAGGCTGCTGGGCCGGTGGAGGCCTAGCAGCCTTTGCTTTCTTCTGTTTGGGTGGTTGCTGACGTTTGCTTGAAAACTGACCTGCAGAAGATGCCTGCTGACCATAAGCAGGATAAAATCTTTTCTTTTTAGGAAAAGATGTTTTCTTGAACAACTTCTTTCTAAAAGGATCAGCAGTGGACTTGGATAGTCTATCCAAGGTGGAATTTTCAGCATCCATTTCATTGGCTTTTTCCTGCCAATCTTTCCCAAACAGGTTCTCACCAGTACAAGGGATATTTCCCAATTTATCTTGTACCCAGAGCTCTAGATCAGATGCCTGGAGCCAAGCAATTCTATGTGCACCTATGGCGATAGCCGAGGTTCTGCTTATACACTCAAAGTAGTCGAAGGCTGCACGGTTGGAAAATTTAGAAACATCTTGGGCATGTTTGACCCAAGTGAGAAAGTCCTGTCTTTTATCCTCAGAAATGAAAGGACTTAAAGTCTGTAAATTATCTGTGACCTCCTTTAGGAACATTCCCATGTAGAGGACTATAGGAACCGATTCTGGCAGAAAGCATGGAAGCTTGGAAGACTCTACGTCCAAAAGCATCCAGGGTTCTGCACTCATGTCCTGGAGGATTAGAGGCATGTCTTTTTGCACTTCTGATCCTTTTCATAGCTGACTCCACCACAATAGAGTGGTGAGGAACTTGAGTCTTATGAAACCCAGGACAAGGAGGGACTCAATACATAGTATCCAATCTACGAGAATGAGGAGATGTGGTAAGAGGTGTTTCCCACATCCTCAACATGAGATCATATAGAATCTCATGAATGGGTAAGGTAGCTGCCTCCTTAGGAGTTTTGGGATATTGTAAAATTTCAAACTCCTTGGCCCTGTTTCAAGGGCCACAGTAATGGACAGGCCCCGAGCCACCTGCCTGATGAAGTCCTGGAAGGGCATGTCCTCTGGAGGAGACATCCTGCATTTAGGGGAGGAGGACTCCTCTGGTAGAAGCATCACTGCATCGACAGAACTTTCAGAATCCTCAGATTCTTCTGAGGACTCGAAGTATCGTCTATCCGGATGCTGTACAGCCCGATACCCGTACCGACCAAGGTCGGTACCGGGAATAACCGGTACCGGAGAATCAGTACCGGAGGGCATCGGAGGACAGGGTACCGGTAGAGCACACCGATGCAAATGTCGATGTTATCGGTACCGGTATCAATACCGATGCCGGTGCAGTTGTCTGTCGCGGTACCAAGGGCGTCGATGCCGCAAGGAAAGCCACCAGACTGCGTTCCATAGTCAGAATTCTCCGGTTCATGGATGCCGCCAATGCCTGGATGTCGGTACCGGTGATGGAAACCACCAGTACCCCAGAGCATGGCACCAGGAGATCTGTCCAAGCCGAGCCATCGAGAACATCCTGGAACCCCGATAATGCTTTGGAAGCTGAAGCCTCCCGCCGGGGTAATTTTGCCGGTGCAGAATCCGAGGGCAATGCCAGAGGCATCTCGATGCTTAGAAGGAGATCTACCCTTCGAGGACTGGCTGGATTTATGTTTAGTTACCTGATATCCATGGAAGGAAGAGGAAGCCCTGGAAGACGTCGATGCCACCGAAGCCGCATCAGAGGGAAACAGGGTACTGAGCTTGGCAGCTCGGTTCTGCTGACCTCTTTTAGACATCATGGCACAGGACACACAATCCGTAATGGAGTGGTCGGGACCTAAACATTTTAGACACCATTCATGGGTGTCTGTGACGGAAATGGTACCGCCACACTTGCTGCACTTTTTAAAACCTGAGGCAGGTTTTTCCATGTTAAGGAAAAGTGTTTGGGCTTAAGGTCCTCAAAAAAAAAAAAAAAACCGTGCACCTGAAGAAAAGGAATTTTTTTTTTTTTTTTTTACAGAAATAAAGAAAAGACAGGCGGTACCGGTAGAGCGTCGAAGAAGGCCGACGCGACCACAAAAAGAAAGAAAAAAGAAATTCTTCTGCGGTGACAGGAACACGACCTGCTGGCTCTGCGGAAAAAGGAGAACTGGAGAGAGGCAGTTGGGAAAGGCGGGAAGGCAGCACACAGGCGCTGTGGGATGCTCCCAAAAGCTTTCTGATTGGACGGTGGGGAGCGTTCCCGCGCAGGCTCCGTCCATATGTGATGACTACATTCCTGCTTGTTCCTGGAGATAATAGACTGAATTACAAGGAACAGTTATGGATTTTTTCACTTAATACTGTGACTCCAGCTGGGTTAAAATCGACAGATTGGTTTACTTTATATTCACAGGATGTGGTCTTGGAATTTAAGAAGAAACTAATGTGGGGATAATGAAGACAAATAAAATGAGGAGAATAGAGAAATTAGACTTACCTGTTAATTGTTGTTCCTTGAGGAACTTCAGTCCAGTCCTGCACCTCTGGGTAGTGTACCTCTTACATCAGCATTGAGGCTGAGCCTGTCATCTTTTTTGATGAAACTAGTGTACATATGCAGCTGGCACCGCCCACCAGCCCCAGTACCTATTGACAAAGCAGACTCAAGAGGAGCAACAAATAAGTAGTTAAACATGCAACAAACACTCCTATGTCTAAATAAACTAGTACCCCCTCCATCCCCTGGGAAGGATACCCCGCCCCTCCCTCCAGAATGAAGAGGCCTACCTGTTGAGCACCTCCAACCAGCAGGAAGTGAGCAACCGACAGCTCTTCTAGTCCGTCTCTCCCCCAAACACTGATTACACACCCATCCCCGGCTCCTCCTGGCCACTTCCTCCACCAAGGGAACCAGCTTCAGGACCGAGGTGTGCACAGATCATCACAGAAAGCACTCAGGGAGGGTTTAGGGACTGGACTGGAGCTCCTCAAGGAGCAACAATTAGCAGGTTAAGTCTAATTTCTCTTTCCTTATCGTCCCTCCAGTCCAGTCCCACACCTCTGGAATGTATCAGAGCAATTAAACTAACAGGAGGGACCCACACAACCAGCCTGAAGCACTGCTAATCTGAAACGAGAATCCCCCGCCGCCTGGACATCCAGGCAAAAATGTTCAGAGAATTATGCCACCCTACAGATCGCCACTGGCGGAACTAAAGTATACTCTCTGCCCATGAGGCTGCCTGAGCCCTCATGGAATGCGTCTGCAACACCGCCGGCACTGTTCTACCCTTCAAGATGTATGCTGACGTGATTGCCTCACTGATCCATCTGGAAATGGAGGCTTAGCTGCTGCCTCACTTTTGCGCGACCTGCCAAACAGAACCAACAGATGGTCCGATCTCCAAAAGGACAATGTCCTTTTCACATACCTTTGCAGGACTTTTACCATCCAGGTGGCACAGCTGTGGAGTGGCACGGCCCATACCTGCTCTCGCCCACATCCGTGCTTGCCAGAGCCGGTAAGGAACAGCCTGATCTACATTTATTTATTTAATTTAGTAAACATTTGTATACCGCTGCTTCCTACGATCAGCAGCGGTTTACTTTACAGAATCATAATGTATTGTACAATACAGTTTTAGATTTACATTTCGATTAGGCAATGATTTACATAACACAGGAGAATCAATTGGATACAATATACATTTAGTTGGGGCACACAGATCTGGGTATACATTTGATTGCAATAGCATGGGAGGGGCACAAAATATACAATTTATACATGATTACATGCCAGTATTCCAAGTGCCGCCGTGGCAGGCAAAAGTCATCTGGTTGAGGTAGAGTATCGCACTTAGGTCAGGTTGTAGTGGGTCTGAAATAAATGGGTTTTAAGTTTCCTTCTAAATTCACTCAAGTTGTTTGTGAGTCTCAACTCGTGTGGGAGCTGGTTCCAGTGGATTGGTGCTGTATATGTGAATGCCCTATTGCTTGTTTCTGCTTTGACAGCTCTTACGCTGGTCGGAACACAGAGTGCGTTGAGATTTATGGTTCTTCTGTTCCTGTTGTGTGGTTGAATAGCGATTAGGTTATCGAGGTAGGATGGTGCGATGTTATGGATGAGTTTAAACGTTATGAGAAGTTTGAAAATGATGCGAGCGGCCACTGGGAGCCAATGCAGTTCCATTGGTACTGGGGTTATGTGGTCTGTGACTTTCTTTTCCATGATGACTCTTGCAGCAACATTTTGAGCCATTTGCAAGATGTTTAGAGTGTTCTTCGGAAGCCCTTGCAGAATGGCATTGCAGTAGTCCAGGTGGGGAATAATGAGAGCTTGTGCAACAGTCCTAAAGTCAGATTTTTCGAGGATATTGCGAAGTGGTTGCAGAACTTTCAGTTTGTAAAAAATGGCTTGGTTGATTGTTCGGAGGTGTTTATCCATCCTAAGGTTGCAGTCCAGTAGGACTCCTAGATATTTTATTGCAGGTTTCGTATTATATATGTTTTTGTTAAGGGTGACTGTGGTGGGCGGAATGAAGTTGGTTTTCTTGGAGATAAACATGACCTCTGTTTTCTTGTGGTTTATTGACATGTTTTTTGTTGAAGCCATGATTGGAGCATGTCAAGGCATTCTTCTAGTGGAGTGAAATCTGGTTGTGTTATGTCAAGGTGCATATACAGCATCACATCGTCGGCATAGATGTGGTAATTGATGTTGCGCTTCTGAAAGATCTCGCAGACCGGTTTTATATACAAATTGAATAAGAGATAAGGCAGAAATGCCGACACCACCTGGGCAAAAATGAAGGTACTGGGTGCAGGACCACTTTCTCCTTGGAGAAGGAAAGGAATGGCTCCTGGCATGACAGGCTCCGAAGCTCCAAAATCTTGCGTACCGAGCAAAATAGCCACCAGGAATACCATTTTCAGAGCCAAATCCTGCAGGAAAGCTCAACTCAATGGCTCAACGGGTTCCCCAAACAGCACCAGATTGAGATTCCAAGGCGGTACCCACTGCCCTTTTTGGCAGAAGGAGGTGGGTCACCCCCCCCCTAGAAAGCTCAGCATGTCTGGGTGTGTACCCAAGGGCACCCTGTGGACTTTCCCACAATAACCAGAAAATCGCCACCAGTTGCATCCTCAAGGAACTGGCAGCTAGACCCTTATCAAAACCGGATTGCAAGAACACTAAGATATCTGGGACGGAGGCAGTGGAAGGGCGCGGCTGACTCTCTCTGCACCGTGATTCAAAGATGCATCCTACACAGATGCATGGCAGGTTCGTAGACCACCTCTGGGCCTGTAGCAAGGTTGCTATTCCCGAGCCCGATTATCCTTTCTTCTTCAACCTCGCCCTTTCACAAGCCATGCCATAAGCGAGAATTGATCCACCTGGGGCATGCGAAGCAGCTCCTGCATCAAGAAATCCTTCCGAAACGGAAGCCACCACAGTCAATCCGCCAGTATCCTAATCAGGTCAGCATACCACGGGTATCTCGTTCAGTCTGGTGCCACCAGAATCACAAATCCCCTGTGTGCCTCTAGCCATTGCACTAGCCGGCCTATGAGTGCCCACGGGGAAAAACAGAGATGACCCTCTGAGAGCCACTGCTGAACAAGAGCATCCAGGCCCTTGGACGACTTCTCTTCTTCTACTGAAAAACCGGCAGGCCTTGGCCGACTCGAACATTGCCATTAGGTCCATGACCAGTGTGCCCCATCAGCGGACCACCTGCTCGAACACTCCCTGATTGAGCTGCCACTGTCCAGGGTCCATAAGCACTCGGCTGAGGTAGTCTGCCATCACGCTGTCAACTCCTGCTATGTGCACCGCTGATAATGCCTGGAGACGAATCGCTGCCCATCCAAACGGACCTTCAGCCTCCCACTACAGGGCTGCACTGCCCATGCCTCCTTGCCGGTTGATGTAAGCCACCGTGGTCACATTGTCCGAGAGGACTTGGACCACCTTCCCCTGCAACCATGGCTCGAAACTTTCTAGCGCCAAGGTCATTGCTCGCATCTTGAGCCTGTTGATCGACCAAAGGGCCTCCTGCAGACTCTTGTTCATGAACAAAGCGTCCTTCGCAATGGGCTTTCCAACCTGACTAGCTAGTCATCCAAGGAACCCATATCAGGGACTCCTTCCACGTGCAGCCACCAACTGAGGGCTCTCCTGGCGCTCCGTGGGCAGGGGAATACTTGGGACAGGGGTTGACTCTGATGGGACCATCAACGGAGCAGAGCCCTCTACAGCAATTGCATATGCGCCCTTGCCCATATGACTAGCTCGAGAGTAGTCATCATGGTCCCCAGAACCTGCAGATAATGCCACGCTGATGGTCTTGCCTTCAAGACCTGCCGTATCAACTGTCGTAGCTCCTGCGCTCAGTGAACCAGCAGGAAATTCCTGCCCACACAGGTATCAAAGCATGCTCTCAAATACTCTACCTCCTCGGCCGGCCGTAACTGGCTCTTGGCCAGGTTGACCCCCAACCGAGACTTTGAAGGAACTCTCACACCCACGCTGTTGATCTTTTTGCTATTATCCCTGGACTTCGCCTGCATCAGCCAATCGTCTAGGTACGGGTAGACAAGAACCCCTTCCTTGTGGAGAGCTGCCGCCATCACCACCATGACCTTGGTGAAGGTATGGGGGGTGGTCGCCAGACCGAAGGGCAACGTTTGAAACTGGAAATGGCCCATTGGCACCACAACGTGAAGAAATTGCAGATACGTCTCTGTGACATCGAGAGTCGCCAAAAATCTGTTTCCAACCGCCATTACTACTGTGAAAATGCAGTATCTGGAGACCATAGTTCATGCCCTCAAAGTTGAGAATTGGGCGAAAGGAACCTTCCTTTTGGACAAAACAAAATAAATGAAGCATCGACCGCAGACATACTGGTCTTGCAGAACCAGTTCCACAGCTCTCAGCTGCAGGAGACAAGTCAATGCCTCTTCTACTGCTGCCAACACCACTGCGCCCACTTTGGGCAATCAAAGGAGCTCATTCTTGCTCCGGCAGCGGGTATAGGCGCGTCATGGATTGCACCCCTTTAAAGCCAAACTCTGGCAGATCCCACACATCCTGGATCATCTGTCCTACTACTCCATGTACTGATAAGACTTTCTGCGATTTCTGTACTGCCTGGAACAGCGGATCCTACAGCGCCTCTTCCTCTGCTCGGAGGTTAGCAGGCATATTCAGGGCCTTGAGGGTCGCCAAGGTACACATAGAATGTGAGCCCTTTGAGGACGAGGAATTGTATCAGTACCCACTTGTAGTGATTGTAAACCACCCTGATGGCCTTCAGCCTGGGTGGTATATCGAGAAATTGCATAAACATAAGCATAAAAATGAGTGCTAGTAGCTCCTCCCGGCGGAAAACCTGAACAATTTGGGCCTGATCCTCCTGTTCTGAGCTCTCTCCTTCGTCCAACTCCTTCTGCAGATCTAGCTCCGTGTCAAGGTCTTCCCCATCCATCCCCCCTAACAACGGCGATTGCTGCCACTCCTACATAAGAACATAAGATATGCCATACCGGGTCAGACCAAGGTCCATGAAGCCCAGTAATCTGTTTCCAACAGTGGCCAATCTAGGTCATATGTACCTAGCAGTTTCCCCAAGGGACACAGGTTCCACAATGCTTGTATTGGTTCAAGCATTGATATCCTGGGTCCCTTCTTAATAATGGCTTATGGACCTTTCCTCCAGGAACTTGTCCAAACCTTTTTTAAACCCAGCTACACTAACAGCCTTTACTACATCCTCCGGTAACAAATTCCAGAGTTTGATTACACGTTGAGTGAAAAAATATTTTCTTTTATTAGTCTTAAATAGTTTACCCTGTAGCTTCATTGCATGTCCCCTAGTCTTTCTATATTCTGATAAGGTAAACAATCGATCTACGTTTACCCGTTCCACTCCACTCATTAATTTATAGACTTCTATCATATCTCCCCTCAGCCGTCTCTTTTCCAGGTTAAAGAGCCCTAACCTTTTTAGCCTTTCTTCATAGGAGTATCCTTCCATCCCCTTTACCATTTTGGTGGCTCTTCTCTGAACCTTTTCTAATAACTCTATAACCTTTTTAAGATACGGCGACCAGAATTGCACACAATATTCAAGGTGCGGTCTCACCATGGAACGATATAGAGGCATAATATCCTTTGTTTTATTTTCCATTCCTTTCCTTATCATACCTAGCATTCTATTTGCTCTCTTGGCCGCCGCTGCACACTGGGCCGAGGGTTTTAACATGGTATCCACAATGACGCCTAAATCTTTTTCCTGGGTGGTGGTTCCTAATGTGGAACCTTGCATCGTGTAACCATAGTTTGGGTTGTTCTTCCCTAGGTGCATAACCTTGCACTTGTCCACATTAAATTTCATCTGCCATTTTGATGCCCAGTCTTCCAATTTATCAAGATCCTCTTGCAATTTTCCACAATCCTCTTGGGTTTTAACAACTTTAAATAGTTTTGTGTCATCTGCAAATTTGATAACCTCACTCGTTATTCCACTTTCCAGGTCATTTATGAATATGTCAAAAAGCAGCGGACCAAGCACAGATCCCTGGGGTACACCACTATTCACCTTTCTCCATTGGGAAAATTGGCCATTTAGCCCTACCCTCTGCTTTCTATCTTTTAACCAGTTCCTGATCCACAATAGTACACTGCCTCCTATCCCATGACTCTTTAGTTTTGCCAAAAGTCTCTCATGAGGGACCTTGTCAAAGGCTTTCTGAAAGTCCAGATACACAATATCAACCGACTCACCTTTGTTCACCTGATTATTCACTCCTTCAAAAAAACATAACAGATTAGTAAGACAAGATCTTCCTTGTCTAAAGCCATGTTGGCTGTCTCTCATTAGTTCATGACTATCTACATGCTGAGTAATTTTATTCTTTATGATGGTTTCTATCATTTTTCCCGGTATTGACGTCAGGCTCACCGGTCTGTAATTTCCCGGATTACCCCTGGAACCCTTTTTAAAAATTGGTGTTACATTGGCGATCCTCCAATCTTCAGGTATTAGAGATTATTTTAATGATAGTTCACAGATTACTAATAGCAGGTCTGCAATCTCATATTTCAGTTCTTTCAATACCCTTGGATGTATACCATCCGACCCAGGTGATTTGCTACTCTTCAGCTTATCTAATAGTTGTAAAACATCTTCTCGATGTATCGATATTTCCTTCAATTCTTCTGCACCTTTAAATACCACTTCAGTCATGGGTAACATCCCTACATCTTCCTCAGTAAAGACCGAAGCAAAGAATTTGTTCAGTCTCTCCGCTATCGCCTTGTCGCCTCTTAGTGCTCCTTTAACCCCTTTATCATCTAATGGACCAACTGACTCTCTCACAGGTTTTTTGCTACGAATGTACTTGAAAAGGTCTTTACTTCGCGTTTTTGCTTCTGCAGCAAGCTTCTTCTCAAATTCTCCCTTTGCCTGCCTTATCAATTTATTTATTTATTTTATTTATTTATTTAGACAGTTTTGTATACCGCCTTATCCTTCAATCAAAGCGGTCACAACACAATTGGGGGATACATTTAACACGTGGGATATGAGACACATACACTAATACTTACAGGGAACATGGGCAATGGAGGGTTAAGTGGCTTGCCCAAGACCACAAGGAGCATCTATGGGACTAGAAACCCCAGTCCTTCCGGCCCAAGGTTGCTGTCCTCTAGTGGGATTTGAACCCCCGACCTTCCGGCTTGAAGTACCTTGCCCCAACCACTAGGCTACTCCTCCCACTCCTCCCTTGCATTTGACTTGCCAGTGCTTGTGCTGTTTCCAGGTTTCGTCGTTTGGCTCTTTTTTCCATTTCCTGAAAGATGCTTTTTTGGCAACAGCCTCTCTGACCTCAACTTTAAACCATGCTGGCAGTTTTTTGGACTTCTTTCCACTTTTCTTAAAGCGTGGAATACAGCTGGTCTGGGCTTCCAAGATAGTATTTTTCAACAACAGCCCAGCCTGATGTACGTCTTTAACCTTTGCAACTGCTCCTTTTAGTTTTTTCTTAACTGTTTTCCTCATTTTATCATAGTCTCCCTTTCGAAAGTTAAAAGGTAGTACTGTGGATTTCCTTACTATCCCTCCTCCACTAATTAAATCAAAGGTGATCATGCTATGATCACTATTGCCAAGTGGCCCCAACAACCTTATCTCTTGCACTAGATCTGGTGTTCCACTAAGGATTAGGTCTAATATGGTTTCCCCTCTGGTCGGTTCATGAACCAGCTGCTCCAAGAAGCAGTCATTTATTTCATCTAGGAACTTTATCTCCCTAGCATGTCCTGACGCGACACTGACCCAGTCGATACCGGGGTAGTTGAAATCACCCATTATTATTACTGCGCTGTAACTTTTGTTAGCTTCCTTGATTTCTTTGAGCATTTCATCATCCATTTGGTCATTCTGGCCAGGCGCTCGATAGCATACCCCCGCTGCCATTGCCTTCCCCCTTTTACATGGAATTTCAATCCATATAGATTCTACAGCAGATTTTGTTTCCTGCAAAACTTTAATCCTTTCTGACTCAATGCCCTCTCTAACAGAGAGCAACCCCTCCACCAATTTGATCAGCTCTATCATTACGATATAGTTTGTACCCAGGTATCACAGTGTCCCACTGGTTGTCGTCCTTCCACCATGTCTCTGATATTCCAATCATATCTAACCTTTCATTTAGTGCTATATATTCTAACTCTCCCATCTTATTTTTTAGACTTCTAGCATTTGCATACAAGCATTTTAGAGAATGTATTTTATCCATATTAATTTGTCTGTTAGACATGAGCAATTTGGGATCTTTAAGCTCTGTCTGCTCCATACTTGAGGGCATTTGGGCTACTTTACTCTTTTGTGGAACCTCTCTGCTTTTGGTAGTATCCTTCAAAGATACATTCTTCCGAACCATGTGCTCTTGGGCGACTGTCGGCTTTCCCCTAATATCTAGTTTAAAAGCTGCTCTATCTCCTTTTTAAAGGTTAATGCCAGCAGCCTGGTTCCATCCCAGTTAAGGTGAAGCCCATCCCTTCGGAAGAGCCCCTCCTTTCCCCAGAATGTTCCCCAGTTCCTAACAAATCCAAACCCCTCATCTCTGCACCATTGTCTCATCCACGCATTGAGACTCCGGAGCTCTGTCTGCCTTTTGGGTCCTGCGCGTGGAACAGGAAGCATTTCGGAGAATGCTACCCTGGAAGTTCTGGATTTCAACTTCCTACCTAAAAGCCTAAATTTAGCCTCCAGAACCTCCCTACCACATTTTCCTATGTCATTGGTACCAACATGTACCAAGACAGCAGACTCCTCCCCAGCACTATCTAAGACCTTATCTAGGTGGCGCGTGAGGTCCGCTACCTTCGCACCAGGCAGGCATGTTACCAGGCGATCCTCACGTCCACCAGCCACCCAGCTATCTACATGCCTAATGATCGAATCACCAACTATAACGGCTGTCCTAACCCTTCCCTCATGGGCACATGGCCCTGGAGAAACGTCCTCGGCGAGAGAGGGTTTTACATCACCTGGAGGACAGGTCCTAGTTACAGGATCACTTCCTGCCACACCAGGGTGATGCTCTCCTGTCACGTGACCTTTCCCCTCCATGGCAACATGGATGCTGCCAGACTGGAAGTGGGACTTCAGGACTATATCCCTGTAGGTCTCATCTATGTACCTCTCTGTCTGTCTTATGCTTTCCAAGTCTGCTACTTTAGCCTCTAGAGAACGGACTCGTTTCCTGAGAGCAAAGAGCTCCTTGCACCTAGTGCACACGTAAGACCTCTCACCAACTGGGAGAAAATCATACATGTGACACTCAATGCAAAAGACTGGAAAGCCCCCATCCCGCTGCTGGACTGCTGTCTGCATCTTAGTTTTAAGTTTGTGTTTAAATGTAATTTCTTTACTTACTAAGGGTTGCTATGGATATTTATACTAATAAAACTGAACCTAATACGTGTAATATACCTTGTTCACCTGAAGCTTAACTAATCTCAGGTCCTTAGTGTATGACTGATTTGGGTAATGAGCTTCACCTGAGAGCACCTCCTGTCTTTTAAGATGTGTAAGTACCTATAAAGCTACGATTATCCCAGGGGTGGGAGGGAAATAACACTTATTAAAAGAGGGCTGCTACACAGTACCCTGTCTTGTGCTGCTGAGGTAAGCTATATTCTGATTTGATTTAAATTATAGCTCTTAGCTGCTGCTAGGCTCTAACTTCTTATGAAATTTAAAGTACAAGCTCTCTGCTGGGTTCTAAATTTAACCAGAAAGCTCTTTTCTGTGTTGTAAATTGAAGCTAAAAGAACTTTGCTGATGCTAGGCCCTGAGTGACTATTAAATGTAAACTACAAGCTCTCTGCTGGGTTCCAAATGTAACCAGAAAGCTCTCTTCTGTGTTTTAAATTTAAACTAAAAGTACTTTGCTGTTACTAGGCCCTGAGTGACTATTAAATTTAAAGTACAAGCTCTCTGCTGGGTATGAAATGTAACCAGAGAGTTCTCCTCTGTGTTTTAAATGTAAACTTGAACTGCTGCTACTAGGCCCTGGCTGATTTAACAAAAATAGTGGATCACAGATTAATTAGCTTTAATACAAAGAATTACTTTTAGAAAATTACCAGAAGTAAA
Organism: Ichthyophis bannanicus; assembly: GCA_033557465.1. Classification (NCBI taxonomy): domain Eukaryota; kingdom Metazoa; phylum Chordata; class Amphibia; order Gymnophiona; family Ichthyophiidae; genus Ichthyophis; species Ichthyophis bannanicus. The sequence goes on along the minus strand of CM066046.1, from coordinate 145,496,029 downwards.
TACTCACAGTTGCAGATCTCCCTCCAGAAGCAACAGTCCCCCTTACCAGTCTTTCAAGCTTCTAGCCCGCTTAGACGCCACTGCTCCTGGCTCGTGCTCTTTTGTGTCCGACATCCTCTTAGCCCTGTTTTCTGGGGCCAAGGAGCCACTTAGTAGGCAAAACGCCTTATGCAAAAGTAAGACAAACTCTGGTGAGAACTCTCCCGGGAGCTCTATCGCTCCCTGGGCTTGAGGGGTGGATGGTCCGGGCATTATGCAGGGACCAGGGGCCGGATCCATTGAAGGTAACATGGCACCCCCGCCCCCAAGGTCTCTTGCAACCGGGAGGGACTCTCCTGCCTCATCTCATCCTACAGGTCCTGCTCCCATGACCGCCTCTTGCGTGCAGTTTAGGCAGACACCTGCCTCCGAGATCACACCACATCGGGGACTGTATATCTTGAGGATTTTTAGATTGCACTGCAGTGTTGTACCTTAAAGATATGAAATGGACCTTGCCCTGATCCAATCAAACTGACACATTCTCCGAGTAAAGTTTACGTTTTTAATCTAATACTACAAATGGCTATAAGGGAGTACAGCTTCCCTTACAAGCAATATTACAGATTTAATAGGTACATAATCTGGGCTAAGAGACAAGAGATGATCATGTCGGGTTACTGACCATAGACAGATGGATTTCATTTGCTTCCTATCCACTATCTTTCAAATTACATACATTTCTTGCATGCAGGTACTTCCTGTTTTCTACAGAGCTGTAGCTGCTACAAACCTATAGTCAGCAACTTTTTTTAAACACTTATCTTTATTCCTGTCTCTGACTTTCTATCAGGAGAAAGTAACAATGTCTCCTTTTAGATCGCCTGACCAGGCACACAGCACTCTGAAATTTGCCCAACAACAATGGCCTATCTGATTAGGCCTTTCCCACATGTCTGCATCAAGTCATCAAGCAGGTAAGGTCTAATTTCTCCTTCCTATTCGTCTCTCCAGGCCAGTCCAGGAACAGGTAGGGTTGTACCAGAGCAGTACCTAAATACGGGAGGGACCCGCCAATCCAGCTACAATGGCTGCAGCTCCTACATTTGCATTCCCCCTAGCCTGAACATCCAATCTATAATGCTTAAGTACCCTGCCGAGATACAATTTCCTCAGGGAATGATACTCCCCGTCCCCCTCCAAATGTGGAAAGGTTGGAAGAGCAATAGACTGACATGAAAAGCCGATACCACTTTGGGCAGAAAGGAGGGTACCGGACGCAACACCACCTTCTATGCCGAAAACGGAAGAAATGGTTCCCTACACGAGAGCACCTGAAGATCCGAAATCTTCCTCGCAGAACACAACGCCACCAAGAAAACCGTCTTCCAAGTCAAATGCTTCAACACCACCTTCACCACTGGCTCGAAGGGAGGAACGGAGAGCGCCTCCAGTACCAAGTTCAAGTCTCACGGCGGAACCACCTGCCTGATTTGTGGCCGAACATGTTTTACTGTCCTGAAAACACACACCACATCTAGATGAGTTGACAACACAGAGCCCTGAACTCGACCCCTATAACACGCCAAGGCAGCTAGCTGCACCTTAAAGGAACTGAGCGCTAGACCCTTCTCTAGGCCTCTTTGAAGGAACAAAATGTCCGGCAATCCCAAGGCGAACAGTTTAACGCCCTTGCTCGTTGTGATGAAGAAGCTCCATTTCCTACCTTAAAAACACAGGATTCACTGAGTTCTAGTCTTGAAGCTGACAGGCAGGCAGGCCATGTGAGCAGCAGTTGTCAGGGGCGACATAAACAAACCCAGCCACGGGGTTTGCAAATAAGCCCAGCTGAGAAACATTCCCCAATTCCTAATAGCGTGCACCTGGAAAGGGGAAGAGCTTATAGCCACTATAAGAGCTATGCAGGAAATACAGAGTTAGACCGGGTAGACGGAGTAGAACGAGGACACCGGGTAGAACGAGGAGGAGCTGAATTAGCTGAACAGCTGACCTAGAGGAAGGAGGAGTTTCAGACTCTGACCCAGGACGTGAGTCAGAGCCAGAACCAGGAAGGGTTCACCACAGAAACTACCCAGACCACTGCAGGAGAAAGCAGCCGGTGAGGTCAGAGAACAGTTGCAAGTGTTCTGCTGATTGCAAGCTGTTTGGAGCTCAGAGGCAACGTTCCAACTGGAGTGATTGGAAGCCTAAAAACAAACAGTATGTATTTGAGAGCTGTAGCCTGGAGAATGACTCTGGTAGAAAGTTAAAGTTTGCTGATAAAAGAAATACCTACAGGGTTAACGCTGAGAAGCCTCGTGTGATAAATCCTAGGTGGGGGCATGGCAGTAACACCCAGCTAAGGGATTTGAGCACCGAGCTGAAGAGAGAGCAGTTAACACCCCCAGAGAGAGAAAGGTATTTCCCTGAAGATGTGTGCATGTCTGAGGAAGATATATTAGCAGTTCCTAAGCCTCAGAGAAAACCCCGCAGGCTTAAACCTCGTGTTAATAGGGGAGAAGAATATTCTTTTGCAAAGCCTGAAGCCAGAGCTTATAAATGTTCCAAGGGTAGAACCTGCCAGAAGGAATTAAACTCTAAGAACCCTGAATGGTGGCTTCCCTCTCTCCCAAACACCGAGGAATACAGTAGCTGTTATTCCAGCCCTAAAGGGAGTTGTGCAAAGAGACTCTGATGGCACGTTACAGGGGAACTTGCAGAAGTATTGTGGCAAGGAGAACTCAGACAATTCTGAATGAATGCAGGAGCCTATGGTCATTGATACAGTCAGTGAATGTTCATTTGATAGTGACCCAATGGACTGCACATTGATTTTCTCTGATAAAGTGACGTCTTTTCGCTAGTCAAAAGGCTGTATAGCGTGGAGGGAAAACACTATCAGTGAAGAGTGCTGTTTTGCACATATGGAAGATATGTGCTGAGTTTTGCCTGTTTAACATTTACTCTTTACTTTAAGAAGCAAGAAAAAGCTGTTATAATTTCCTTTGTGTTTTGCCAGAAAGTATGGCTTATTTGTTTTGAGTATTGTGTTATATTACCTGAAGAATCAGACCTCGGGAGGGGAAATAAATCCTTTTACCTTAAACCATTCGTGTTCACAACTACTTAATCACCAGACACAGATCTGCAACCCTAGGCGGCAGCCTGCCCACCTGGTGGTGACATCGTGCACCAATTTTCAAAAATGCGCCACACTAACATACGACAGACGTAGACCGCTTCTTTGACTGTAACATCGTCGCTACTACCGCTGCGGAGTACCCTCGTCTCCGCAACCACTCCCTCTCAAGAGCCCTGCCATAAGCAAGAACCGATCCACCTGCGGCATTAACACTGGGCCTTGACTCAGATTGATCCGATTGGGCAGCCTCCATGGCGGCTCCACCCAAAGCCGCATCAAATCGGCATCATCTCCTCGGCCAATCCGGCACAATTAGAATCACCGGCCCCGCGTGAGCTGCTATCCTTTGCACGACTCGACCTACCATTGGCCACGTGTGCACCCTGCGTCTGCTGAAGAATCTCGCCACCTTGGTATTGGCAAGGGTCACCATTAAATCCATTACCGGAAGACCCCACCGCAAGGTGATGTCGTGGAACACGGCCGCATTGAGCTCCCACTCTCCAGGATCCAAGACATTCCGACTGAGATAGTCGGCCTGAATGTTGTCCTTGCCCGCTACATGCGCCGCCGATAAGGCTATTAGATGGCCCTCCACCCACTCTAGTAACCATTGACTCTCTTCCAACAAGGAAGCGCTGCCTCTGCCGCCCTGCCGATTGATATAGGAAACCGTTACCGCATTGTCTGAGAAAACCCGAACTGCCTTTCCCTCTATTAGGCCTATAAACTGAAGCAGCACCAGCCGCGCTGCCCGCATCTCCAACCAATTGATCGACCACCGCGATTCCTCCAAGGTCCAACCGCCTTTCGCCACTTGCGACAGACAATGCGCTCCCCAGCCCGAGAGACTGGCATCTGTTGTGACTAACACTTAATCCGGTTGTTGCAAGGGCATGCCCGCCTGAAGATGCGTGGAGTCCAACCACCACCTTAGACCGAACTTCACTGTCTGCGGACACACCAGCTTCTGGGAAAAATAGGTGCTACTGCAGCGACCACCTCGACAGTAGAGCTCTCTGTAGCAGCCTCATATGGACCCTGGACCACAGCACCAGATTTAACGCTGCCGCCATGGACCCTAAGAGCTGCATGTACCTCCATGCCGTGGGGGCCTGCATACTCAAAGAGTCTGCACTTGACACTGGAGCTTTAGCATTCTCTCTTTGGGCAGAAACACCAACCCGGCGACCGTGTCGAACACTGCCCCCAGATACACCAGACGCTGAACAGGCCTCAACTGACTCTTGGCCCGATTCACTACCCAACCAAGCTGTTCCAAAAACTCCACTACCCGCCTGGTTGCCATAAGAGACTCTGCTTCCAAGTCCACTCGTATCAGCCAGTTGTCCAAATAGGGATGCACTCCGATGCCCTCCTGACGCAATGCCGCTGCTACCACAACCATTACCTTTGTAAACGTCCACGGCGCCGTAGCCAGCCCAAATGGCAGTGCCCGGAACTGAAAATGGCCCATCGGAACAGCAAAACGCAAGAATCTGTGATGATCTGGCCTGATCGGAATGTGCAGATAAGCCTCCGTGAGATCTACTGAGAACAATAATTCCCCTGGTTTCACTGCCAAAATCACTGACCTCGAAGTCTCCATTCGGAAGTGAGGTACCCGCAAACACCGATTCACATGTTTGAGATCGAGAATGGGTCGAAAAGAACCTTCCTTTTTGGGAACCACGAAATAGATCGAGTATCGACCTAATCTGCACTGGTCGGGAGGCACGGGAACTACCGCTTGCAGCCGCAACAATCTTCGAAGAGTGCTGCTTACCACCTCCTTTTTCCCCTGCGCCTTGCAAAGAGATACTACGAACGCATCCGCCAGTGGGTGATCGAATTCCAGTGCGCAGTCTTTTTGGATGATCTCCAGCACCCACTGGTCCGTGGTGATGGTGGCCCAGGCGGGATAAAACTCCTGCAAACGTCCCTCTACCGGAACATCCGCCTGGGCCTGCCCGCCTTCATTGTGGCTTCTTGGTCTGCACCTGCTGGGAAGGCAGATACCCCCCTGCCAAACCCCCTTGCTCCTCGAAAGGACGGCCGCCTAGCCTCAAAAACGCCCCCTCTGATAAGGCACATACCGAACCGCCCGAAACCTGCGGAATTCTCTTCCCTGACCGCGCTGCGGTCCCCCTGGTCTCGGAACTCTGACAATCCTCTGGCAGCCGACCTCCCTTAGAATCGCCCAAATCCTTAACAATCTTTTCCAGCGCTTCCCCAAAGAAAAGCTTACCCTTATAGGGAAGTTTACTCAGCCGCGCTTTAGAGGAGGTGTCGGCGGCCCAATTCCACAACCAGAGAAACCTCCTCGCCTCAATCAGCGATGCCATCACCTTAGCTGAGATCCTAACCAAATCATAAAACGCATCTGCCAAGTACGCTGCCGCCGACTCCAGCTTGGCCCCCTCCGGTGACTGACTCTCGTCCCTTTCCGGAGAAACCTCCCCTTGTAGCCACCGAATGGAGGCTCTGAACACATACGCCCCATAAGTCGTGGCCTGCAACGCCAATGCACTTGAGTCAAAAGCCTGTTTAAGAATAGACTCCAACTTCTGATTTTGGAGATCCTTAAGGGCCGCTCTGCCTTCTACAGGGATGGTAGTCTTTTTCGTTACCGCCGCGACTAAGGCATCCACCTTTGGCATACGGAGCAACTCCTTCTCTTCCTTGGGAATTGGGTACAAGCGCCCTATGGCCCTGCTACCCCTCAGGAACGCCTCCGGGCACTCCCATTCCGATTCTACCATTTGCTTGATAACCCTATGAATCGGAAAGCATTTCTGCTCCGCTTTAAATCCCTGGAGCAGCGGGTCCTCCAGGGGCTCTTCCAGCGCTACCGCGAGACTGATATTCAATGCCGTCAGGGACTGAGCAATAAGCGCTCCCAGCTCCTCCCTGCGGAATACCCGGAACAAATTAGGATCTTCCCCCGGCATGAGCTCTCCTTCCTCAAGCTCCATGGCCCACGGATCAAACCCAGACTGACAGGACCTCCCTGTCCTCTGCCAGCCCCGGTTCAGGAGCCTGCGAACCCCATCCGTCACCGGCGGACCCCACATCGCAATGCTTATGCGAGGGACCCTCCTCCGGGTCTTCCTCCCCTGTAACTGCCGCTCTCTGCGACCCTGAAGCCCAGGTAGCCCCTGATCCACCCTGAGCCTGCTCTCTCCTGAGGCAATAGGCCTTATGCATGCATCGCGAGTATTAAATCAGCAGGGAAGAACGTATCCAGCCCTTCCCATAAACCTAACACTGGTGCCTGAGCCGGTACCGCAGGCCCAGAAGCTTTTTTAGACTTAGATTTCTTCTTTCCCTGTTTGCCTGGCAGCGCGGGAGAAATCCCTGCTTCGTTTAAAATGGCCAACTTTCCCGTTCGATCTTGAGGCCTCCCTGCCAGCTCCCCGAGCCGAATTCTCCTCCATCAGCACAAACCGCCGCTCCAAATCACTTCCTCGGCACACACAGGACCTGCAGAGCCCCGGACCAGCTAAACCGCGGGCACTCCTGCACTGCAGACATGCCACCACGATCGGCAGCATGCGCCTGCAACGGAGCCCTACTGCCGGCCAACCTACAACGCCACGAGACGTCCGATGCAAAACTCGCCCCCAGAACAACCTGTACCTTTTCTGAAACCAACGCTGCAAAACAGCTGATCACTCTGACCCCGCTGCTAGCGGGCGGTGATCAGGCATTACGGCGACAGAAGAAGAATGTGGCTGGGGCTCCCAGGCACTCTCTCTCCCCCGGGCAACAGTCGGCTCCCAGACTGTGAGGCAGGCTCTGCCCCGCTGCCCTCAATGTCTGTCGGTAGTGGGGATTTGGCAAATCTCTCCTCTGGATAAGTGCCCTGCTAGGGACACACCAGAAAACAAACATTCCCAAAGAAATGAGTAGCTGAGCGTTTGCTCTGTTTTCTGTCCCTTTCCTATCCTTTTTTCTTTTAACTCTAGAGCTTGAGCCAAAACAAAAAACGGTCCTATCCAGCTGCTGAGGACTGAAAGACTGAGTCTCTGGCACCAGGGGGAGCTGGATAGGATGTCAGCAAGACTCTGATTCAGTCCTCAGCTGCTGGAGGGGATTGACAACCCTACCTGTTCCTGGACTGGCCTGGAGAGATGAATAGGAATAATCATGTCCTGGCAATGCCCCAGTTTTTATACTATTTACTTTTTTAAATTGGTCTTGTTTTATTTTATTCTTTTGTGTGTCAAATGCATATATAGTCCAAAGTCATTTCACTGGCCACTTTTTTTGAGATATTGGATATTAAGGGGTTGAATTGCAAGGGTGGCCAATAATGTTGACCACAACTGTAATTTAGTATACTAAATGAGACACACTCTGTAAGACCTACTCTAAAATGAGCCTTTGGTGTTCTCAGTTGTGAAGGCTATGCAACTGGAACACCTCCAAACTGCCCAGAGTCAAAGCAAACTATCAAATACTTTCTGATAAATCCTTCATAATGAAATAGCCTTTTGAAGGGCATAGTTAACTCTTTGTAAACCTTACCTCTTCCTGACATCACTAAAATTGTTTTAACTTAAATGACTATTTAACAATGTGTTAAGTAACTGAGTGCAAAACTGCCATACTCCTATACTTTTCCCATTTAAACTCAAAATTAAAATGTCAACAGTATTTCTTCTCACTAAAACTAACCAATTTTGTAGTCCAATTGCAAAAGAAGTGTAGTTAAGTATAACCCAATGACAGTACATTTTGTGAATCTACATGTTGACTGTAATTCTACAAATATGGTATTCACAAAAATATAAACCTTTGCTAAATCTAATTGGCTAATTGCTACGTACCACTAATGTGAGTGTGCAATACAGACAAATATATAAAATATTTTAAGGCATACGGACAGAAAAGAGTTAAAAGCTTGACCTTCATGTAGTGTGTATATCATAACCATCAGTTCAATGAAGTTCTTCAAACAGAACACATGATGTATGTCCCAGCTCTATCAGTACTGCTCATACCCAAATGGCCTTCATGGGAATGCTGCACCTAATGGCTGTTGCTCAAAATATGTCATTTAACTTAGCACTCTTTTATCCTAAGGTAAGAGTCACAAAATCTTCAGCCATAGGATTTTTCAGGTTTCCAAAATTAAACACTTTGATTCAACCTATGTTGCCCACTCAGACTCCATATTTTTAAAATCCTGTGTTTAATTTTTAGGACTTTACATAATTCATGGACTAAATATTTAGCTCACCTATTTGACGAGTACATTGCTTCTAGAATACTGCTTCTTCCTAACTATTCTTATTACAGGTTCCTGGTCCAAAATAAATCAGGGTTAGTTTCAGCTTTCCTTGAGTCCTGCTAGATCAGTCCAGACAAATAGGTTATGTTCCCCTACCAGCAGCTGAGAGACAGAGAAAGGTTCCAGAGGCTTCTTATGGCATTATCGTGCCATTAATAACCCGTGCCTCTAGCGGCATAACCAGCATACAGACCCAAGCATTTAGTCAGGATTCTCTGACCTCACACCTCCTCAGTGAAGATAACAAGGTTCAAAAGACCAGAAAACATAACTATGTTTAGGGGATCAGCTTGCCAGACGCTTATTTTTATTTTTTTATTTACATTCTCTTATATACCGCGCTATTCTGCATCAGTGTGGTTTACATTGAACAAACTGAAACTACATTGAACAGGGCATTATAACTTGGAGATAACTCTTCATAGCCCATGTTCCCTGTAAAATAGTTAAGTGGCTTGCCCAAGACAAGGAGCACCTGTGGGACTAGAAACCCCAATCCTTCCGGCCCAAGGTTGCTGTCCTCTAGTGGGATTTGAACCCCTGACCTTCCGGCCTGAAGTACCTTGCCCCAACCACTAGTCCACTCCTCCACTCGTTATGAGCCCGCAGAGCCAATCATCAAGAGTACAGCAGACTAGAACATGTTCCAGGGGCAGGATCCTGGACTGCTCCAGTAGGTCTCAAGGAAAGGACATTATCTGATAAATCAAATGTCACTTTCCATATTATCCTGCTAAACTAGTCCAGAGACTAGTCTTCTTTCACCGAGCAGGAAGATACAGCAGCTTTCAAGACCTCTGAGCCAAAGGCCCACGCCCAAGCATGGACATCCAAGCAGTAGTGTTTAACAAAAGCGAAAATGATGCCCAGGTTGCCACCCGAAAAAATGTCTGAGGGAGCAAATGAGAATGAGCTACATTCCATCCACAAGATGCTTGTACCTGAGTGGAATATACATGTAAGCCTTCCAGAACTGGCAGGTTCTGCAACATATACACTGAGGCAATGGCCTCCTTGATCCAATGCCCCAAAGCAGACTTAGCCACCACATCATACTTATGCAGAAGTACAAACAGAGCAGTCTAAATTGCAAAAGGAACTGGTAACCTTCAAGCACCAGAGCAGCCACCAGGTGAGGGTCCTTGTCCTTCTCTCAGTACTGCTCCTTAGAAAAGGAGGGCAGAAAGACTACCTAATTCACATGGAAGGAAGACACCACCTTGGGTGAGAAGGCACCAACTAGCCAAATGCACACAGCCTCCTCTGATTAAGGTTTGCAGCTTGGAAATATACCTCGCCGAACAGATTGTGACCAAAACAGTCTTAAGGGTTAGATCTTTTAAGCATAGCCTACTTCAAGGGCTCAAAGGGCTCCAACATCAAGGCCCGGAGCACCAGGCAGAGATCCCATGAGGTAACAAACGCATTGCCTTGCACCTAGATGTTTCCTGTTTTCTTCAAGGAAACATCTAGGTGCAAGGCAATGGACCTCTACGCCACCGATTCCCTGAAGCAAGATAAGGCTGACACTTGAACCTTCAGAGAACTAAGGGAAAGATCTTTGTCCAGGCTATCCTGAAGAAAGGCAAGCAAGGACAGCAAGTCTGCTGTATCAGAACTAGCCTGACATGCACACAAAGGTCAGGCTGGTAGATCCTCTCCTTGCCTTGAAGAATGTGGAAATCATGGTAAGAGAATAGCCCTTACATGCTAATGCCTCTCAAGAGCCAAGCCATAAGTGAGAAAGGAGCCGGGTCATCCAGGAGAACTGGCCATTGACACATCATCCCCTGGGTTGGGAGAAGTCACAGAGGAAGTTCCTAGAGGAGGAGCAGCAGCAGGTCCCCAAACCATAGCTTCCGCGGCCAATACAGCATCATCAGAACAATCCACTCCAGATGTTACCCTATGCATCGAAGCACACAACCTACAAGCAGCCATGAAGAAAACACAAAGCAGGCAGTACTTTGGCCAGTACCGAACTAAGGTGTCGATATCCTCAGAGCTGGCCTCTCTGCAGTGACTGAAGAACCTGCGTGCTTTGGTATTAGAGCATTTTGCTATCAGATCTATCTGGAGATGACCCCAGCAGTGCAGAATTTGCTGAAATGCAGTCTAACCCAGCTTCTCCTCCACAATGTTGATCCCAGCAATGTGCTGCACTGATAGAGCTAGAAGTTCCTTTTCACCCAGGAGAGTCATCTCCAGAGCAACTCTGGCACTCTTTGTGCCTCCTTGTCAATTGACATACACTACTGGCATTATCCAAGTATATCCAGATCACTCTGCTCTTGCAAGGATCCAGAATTGCAAAAGGGCCAAACAAATGGCTCTCATCTCAAGATGGCTGATGGCATGAAGAACCCTGGCTGCTCCACCAGAACCTGAGATGCCCAGTTCTCGCAATGGGCTCCCCAGCCAAACAGGCTGGCTTCCATCGAAAGGAGAAGTCTAAAGTGATTTTCCAATGGCATACCCCTTCAGATGCTTGACTGCTTCCACCACTGCAGACTGGACACCACTTCCAACTAGCTGGAGGGGCAATCGTACTTCAAACTCTTGAGACAGCAAAGACATCTAAAGCAGCCTCATATGAGCTCACGTTCAAGGCACCATTTTGATCACTGTTGCCATCAATCCAAGAAGCTGAAAAGCTGAAGATGGCTCTGGAGACTGTACAGCATGGAAGGCTGTCAGATGGGCCAACAACTTTTTCACTCTTTAGGCAGGAAAACTCTGCCTATCCCAGTTTTTCCAGTGATTGGGAAGGCTCCAAGTGGCTCTTTCCTTGATTGATCACCCAGCCAAGACTCTCCAGGGACAGTACTGTATCACATATCAAAACCAGAGAGGTTTCAGACTGACCTGGCCCAGATGAGCCAATCATCCAGATATGGGTGAATACAGATCCCTTGGCACCTCAGTGCGGCAGCCATCATCACTATGCTATTTAAAAATGTTCTTGGGGTGGTGGAGAGGCCAAAGGGAAGGGCAGCATAGCGAAACAGAAAAGTGCTGTTGATCCTCTCAGAGATGTGAAAAGCAGACTTGGCTAAATCCAGAGATGCAAGGAACACCCCACGGCATGCCACCTTGATCACTGACCACAAAGTCTCCATACGAAAGTGAAGAATGTGCTGGTGAACATTGACTCCCTTGAGATCAAGGAAAGGAACCATCTTACTTTGGCACCACAAAGTAGATTGAGTACCAGTCCTTACCCCACTCTGTCGGGGGAACTGGGACCACTGGCCACAGATAGAGCAACATTTCCAGAATGATCTAAATGGCGGTTCTCTTAGCTGAGAAACCAAATGAGAAGATGACAAAAGCATCTAGAATAGGCATTCTGCATTCCAGAATATAGCCCTGCTGAATGGTGTCTAGCGTCCAATAATCCTTGGTGACCCAGGCCCTCTCCTGGTAGAAAAGGTGTAGTGTGCTGCTCACTGGAGGCATCTCAGAATGGGCCTCCAATTCATCATTATGCTGGATGGGATGTGGCACTTCTGGAGGTGGCAGAATCCCAGGGCCCATGAGCATTACAAAAGGTCAGTCCGAGCCCGAAAACCAGAAGAGGAAGAAAAGGAGGGCTTTCCTGGGTTGAACCTACGGGAATCCCAGGACCCTAGCAGTCTGAGTAGCACAAACAAAGAAAAACAGGCATATGTTGAGGAGGATAAATCCATATGCCTCCCAGGCCCCTTTCACCTATCTTCTGAGAGGTGATGAGTTTGGACTCGCCCAAATCCTTAACCACTTTCTCCAAGTCTGCTCCAAACAAAATCTTTCCTTTAAAGGCTAGCTGAATCAACCAGGACTTGGAGGACATATCCCTCACCCAATGGCAAATCCATATCCAATGTCATGCCACCATTGACAGAGCAATGTCCTCAGCCACCAAGCGGGCAACATCATACTGTACATAGAGTCCAACAGAAAGGTCATTGCTGACTCCAAGAGGAGTGTCACATCCTATGGAGCAAGAGACTGAATCCATTGGAGTAGAGTTTGAGTTGTTAGACCCACACACACAGCCAACTGAAGGAGAAAAGTGGAAGCTGTAAACCAATTCCTCAGAAGAGAGTCCACTTTATGATCCAGGGGTCCTACAGGGCTGTTCCGCCCTCCACTGGGATGGTGGTCTGTACTATGACCACTTTGATATGTCCATCCACTCTCTGGATGCTGAACCATGCGGTACAATCCTCCTGTGGTAGGGCGTAAAGTCTCCTGCAAACCTCCAGTCCCTTCACTACAAAGTCTGGCAAGTCCCTTGACTAGTGGATCATGCATCCTCCAACATGGAATCACCACCTAAAATATGACAGTTGATCCACATCTCCAGACTGCAATCTTCACAGAGATTGCTTAGAAGCGGGTACTCGAGCCACACTCGACTTGCCACATGACCCTCTTCCAAGTGAATGGAAAGATCAAGAGGACTCAGAGGCTCCAGGGTCCGAGCTGCCATGCCAGAAAGACCAAGCTTGCTGCAGAAAGGAGAAGAATTCAGGGAGAGAACAACCCGGGAACCACGAGCTCCCTAACAAGTATAAGGCCCCATCCAATGTTCCCTCTAATTTTCTGTAGGCTGTGTGCGCATAAAATATCAGCTGTGTGCAGCTTTTGAAGGAAGGTTAAATTTTTGTGCGCCACATAACGACACTCGGAGTTATATACTTTAAAATTTGACTACATGTCAGAATACAGTATGTACACCACATTGATTTTAATCAAATTAAATGAAAATAGACGATTACTAAATGAAGCGGGAAATTTCTAGTAATTACAATCATAACTTTTAAATTTTAAGATGTCTGTGTTGTTTTCTATCAGAATCAGAGCTGTAATTTTTGTGCGCTCTGTTTTAAAGTATGTGTGCTCGCTCGGCGAGGTGTGTGCGCGCGCGCGCACGCACAGCTTAGAGGGAACAGTGGCCCCATCCTTGGAGGGAAATTCATCCTAAATAGGCTCTGCATATTAGAATAACGTTTTTGAATAACCTCGAGCAACCATAGGTCTGAGGTGATCCAGGCCAACAGCCAGAGATGCCTGCCAACCAGATAGTGAGGTTTCTGGAATCCAAAGGATGGCAGAATCTGAGGCAGCATGATTTTACTAGAGGCAAGTCTTGCAAGACAAATCTAATCAATTTCTTCAACTGGGTGACCAGAAAAAGTTGGAAGGAAAGTGCTAGATGTGGTGTACTTAGATTTCACTAGTGCCCTTTGACAGTTCCACACAGACAACTTATAAATAAATTGAGTGCCCTAAGGATGGACCCTAAAGCATAGTTACTCACCTGTAACAGGTGATCTCCAGGAACAGCAGGAATTTAGTCTTCACAAATGGGCATCGTCGGCGTCCAATTAGAAAGCTTTTGGAAGCATCCCACAGCGACTGTGTGCTGCCTTCCCACCTTTCCCAACTGCCTCTCTCCAGTTGAGTTTTAAAGCTGAGACAAAGAGAGAGAGAGAGGAAAAAGAAGAGATACAATTCCTAGGGGAGGTGGGTGGGTTGTGAAGACTAAATTCCTGCTGTTCCCGGAGATCACCTGTTACAGGTGAGTAACTATGCTATCTCCAGGAACAAGCAGAAATGTAGTCTTCACATATGGGGACTCCCTAGCTTTAGATGCCACGGAGATACCCCAGAAGTTGTGTGCCCCTGTGAAAGGGCTCCACTTCCCCCCATGGATCTCTGGCATCCTACCAGGAATGGTGGTTAGGAGTTGATTAAGTATGGAACAGGTGTCGTAGAACAGCATGACCGAACAAGGCATCCCGGCGGGAGTCCTTGTCTAAGCAGTAATGGGCTCTGAAGGTATGAACCGAGGCCCATGTAGCCGCTCGACAGATGTCATCAATAGACACAGAGTGTAGATGAGCCATTGGGGCTGCCATGGCTCTCACATTGTGAGCTGTGACATGGCCTTCCAGAGAAAGGTTTTTACTCTGATAGGTAAAAGAAATACACTGTGCAATCCAATTGGACAATGTTCTCTTGGAGACTGGAAGTCCCAAATGAGAAGGATCAAAAGCAACAAAGAGTTGAGAGGACTTTCTATGTTGCTGTGTCCTTTGTAAGTAAAAAGCAAGTGCTCTTTTACAGTCCAAAGTATGAAGATTCCTTTCTGCATTTGAAGCATGAGGCCTTGGAAAAAATACAGGCAGATAAACTGCTTGGTTTAAATGAAACGGTGAGACCACCTTTGGCATAAAGTGTGGATGAGTCCTAAGGACGACCTTATCATGCTGGAACCTCGTAAAAGGAGGATCAGCCACTAATGCTTGCAACTCACTAATGCGACGTGCTGATATGATTGCAATGAGAAAGACAACCTTCCAGGAAAGGAATTTCAAGGAGGTAGTAGCTAGAGGTTCAAAAGGCGGCTTTATGAGCTGTCCAAGAACCAGATTTAGATCCCATGCTACCGTTAGAGGCCTAATCGGAGGCTTAGTTAGAAGGAGGCCCCTCATAAATCTCGCTATGAGAGGAAATAGGTTGTCCATTTAAAGGCTTGAAAGAAGCTGAAATATCACTTAAATGGACTCGTACTGAGTTAGTCTTAAGCCCTGCATTAGATAAAGGAAGGAGCTACTCCAATAATGATTCCAGAGGTATCGCCAGGGGGGCAAAACCCTTCTGCGAACACCATATGGAAAACCTTTTCCACTTGAAAGTATAAGAGCGTCTTCTGGAAGGCTTTCTAGAAGCACAAAGGATATCCTTTACTTGAGACAGATTAAGACCATGGTGGTCTAGGCCCTCAGCAACCAGGCCCTGAGATGCAGAGAGTGGGGATCGGGATGCCACAACATCCCGTCCTCCTGAGACAGGAGATTTGGAGCAGATTCTAACTCCAGAGATGGAGCTTGAGAGAGGTGTAGGAGCAGAAGGTACCATACCTTCCGTGGCCAATGAGGAGCTATGAGAATCAAATGGCCTTTGTCTCTATGAAGCTTGAATAGAGTTTTGGGAATTAGGGGAATGGGTGGAAAGGCATATAGGAAGTCCTGACCCCAATGGAGGAGGAAAGCATCCCTGGCCTGAGAACCCTGAGCTGGAATTCTGGAACAGAACCGTGGAAGCTTGGCATTCAACGGACTTGCAAAGGAGTCTATGTCCGGAGTTCCCCAAATTTGAAAACTTTTTGCTACCTGGTCTGCACGAAGAGACCACTTGTGTGGAAGCAGAACTCGACTGAGTCTGTCTGCCCAGGAGTTTTGAATGCCCGGCAGATACACTGCAAGGAGATGAATCTGATGCTCTCTGGCGAGGGCCCATAGTCGCAAAGCTTTGTTGCAAAGCGACAGAGCCTGTTCCTCCCTGCTTGTTGAGAAAGAACATAGCTACTTGATAGTCCTATCTGAATTAGGACTGTCTTGTAGCTCAGCTGGGTGTGGAACTCTCAAAGAACAAGGAAAATTGCTCTGAGCTCCAGGAGACTGACGTGTAGATGGATCTCCTGTGGAGTCCAGGTGCCTTGGGTAGAGAGATCTTGCAGGTGAGCTCCCCAACCCACCTGTGAGGCGTCTGTTGTTAAAGTAACCTGGGGTGGGGGCTGTTGGAAAGGGGACCCCACCAACAGGTTTTGGGTTGACTGCCACCATTGCAGGGACAAAATAGGGCGACTTGCGTTTGCTATTTTGTCTGATAGGCAGCCTGATGCCTGAGTCCACTGAGTGGATAGAGTCCATTGGGCTGCTCTCATATGAAGGTGAACATAAGGAACCACATGCACGGTAGATGCCATGTGGCCTAGTAATTGTAACATTTGCCGAGCAGTGAGATGGGTTTTTAACACTGCTTGGGAAGTTAACTGCACAATGCGAAGGCAGCAGGGCTGTGGAAGATAGGCCCTTGCTTTCCTGGTATCCAGCATAGCTGCTATAAACTCTAGAAATTGAGTGGGAGTTTGGTTGGATTTTGGGATGTTTATAACCAGGCCCAAATACTGACGGATACGCATTGTGCAAGCTAGGGAAATTCTGGCCTCCGACTCTGATGGGGCTCGAATAAGCCAGTCGTCTAAGTAGGGGAAGACAAATATTCCTAGAGTGCAAAGAAATGCTGCCACTACAGCCATGCATTTCGTAAACACCCTTGGTGCTGACGCCAGGCCAAAAGGAAGAACCCTGTACTGGTAGTGCTTCCCCTGAAAGAGAAACCGAAGGAATCTTCGGTGAGTTGGATGGATGAGAACATGGGTGTATGCATCCTTGAGATCTAGAGAACAAAGCCAATCCTGACTCTGAAGGTATGGCAGAAGAGTTCCTAGAGAAATCATCTTGAACTTCTCCTTGAACAGGAATATGTTCAATTCTCTGAGGTCTAAAATGGGTCTGTGTCCCCGTGTTTTCTTTGGAATAAGGAAATAGGGGGAGTAAAACCCTGTACCCTGTTGGGAAATGGGTACATCTTCTATTGCCCCATGGGCAAGAAGTAAATTGACCTCTTCACCCAACTGATTTTTGAGTGAAGTCTGAGAATTGAACCGTCTTATAACTGTAGGAGGGGGCATGTTGAGGAAATGAAGCTTGTACCCCTCCTTTACAATGGAGAGAGTCCATTCTTCTGCTGTTATCTGCTCCCATCTGGGGGCAAAATGACACAACCTTCCTGGAATGGTGGAGGGCTCTGGCCCGTTGAGGGCCAGGAAGGCCACGTTCTCTAGATGGGAGTCAAAGCCCCTGTGGAGGCCGAGTCTGCTGGGCCGGTTGAGGCTTAGCAGACTTTGTTTTTGTGGCTGCTGTCCCTTTTGGGCAGACTGACCTGCAGAATGCCCCTGCTGGGTATAGGAGGAGTAAAACCTCTTCTTTTTAGAGAAGAATGGTTTCTTGTAGGATTTTCTTCTTGCAGGATCAGCTGTAGCCTTGGATAGTCTATCCAAAGTGGTATTATCAGCATTCAGCTCTTTAGCTTTCTCTTGCCAATTTTTGCCAAAGAGTTTTTCGCCTGTGCAAGGGATATTCCCCAGTTTGTCCTGTACCCAGAGTTCTAAGTCAGATGCCTGGAGCCAGGCAATCCTAAGAGCACCTATGGCAATGGCAGAGGTTCTGCTTATGCACTCAAAACAGTCAAAAGCTGCATGATTAACAAACTTGGAAACATCTTGGGAATGTTTGACAAGTGTAAGATAATTTTGCCTCTTATCAGGAAGGAGAGGGCTCATAAGCTCTAGATCTCCTGTAACCTCAAGGAACATTCCCATATATAAAATGTAGAAACTAATCCTGGCAGAAAGCATAGAGGCCTGGAAGGTTCGACGCCCAAAGGCATCAAGGGTCCTACCATTCACGTCCTGGTGGATTAGATGCATGTCTTTTTGCACTCTTGATCCTTCTCACAGCTGATTCCACAACCATGGAGTGGTGTGGTAACTGGGTTTTTTGAAATCCAGGACAAGGAGGTACTCAATACATGGTATCAAGCCTGCGAGAATGAGGAGTGGTGGTAAGAGGTGTTTCCCACATTCTTAGCATGAGATCATGCAAGATCTCATGAATAGACAAAGTAGCTGCCTCCTTGGGAGCTTTAGGATATTGTAAAATCTCCAATTCCTTTGCTCTGGGCTCTGTTTCAGGAGCCACTGTGATGGAAAGACCTCTAGCCACCTCCTGGATGAAAACCTGAAAGGATATATCCTCTGGAGGAGACATCCTACGTTTAGGAGAGGAAGACTCCTCAAAGAGAAGTACTCCGGTACCAACAGAGCTGTCAGAATCCTCAGAGTCATCGGAGGATTCAAAATATCTCCTGTTCGAGTGCTCTTGCAAAGCACGATACCGGTACTGATCGAAGTCGGTACCGGAGGGGTCTAGTACCGGCCTGTCGATACTGGAGGAAACAGCATGACTCGGTGTCGGTAACAGACGCCGATGTCGATGCTATCGGTGCCAAAACCGGTGTCGATACCGGTTAAACCATCTGAAGCGGTTCCAAAGGCACCGAAGCCGCAAGGAGAGCCGCCAGACTGCATTCAATAACCAAGAACCTCTGGTCTATTGACACTGCCAATGCCTGGCAATCTGTACCAGACGAAGCGGCCGGCACCCCAAAGCATGGCGGAGCAGAGGAGAACAGCGGAAGGAATGACCACAGCCTACCAGATAATTAAAATTCTTTATTGAGGACCCAACTTAACAAGTTTTGGCCGAAGCCTTCTTCAGGGGTCTAAAAACAAACATACATAAAATGAACCAAGGGTCAAAAACTAAAAACAAAGAAACATGGACATCATAAAAACGGACATCATGAGAGGAAAACACTAGGTGATAAGAATTACCAGGAAATCACATAGATGGTGTAACAGACGTCTATGCGGTGACGCAATCACTCTTCCCAATCTGAAATGTAGTAAAATTACAAATATGAATAAAAATAATAAAAGTTGTGTGTAGCATAACAATTGAAAAAACATAAGTATGTAAAAATCAATACATGCAACCTTACATAACTAATTAAATGATACAAATTGTAAAATCAAAAGTAAAATGACAGACATGAAACTATATTCATAACATTAACTGTGAAAAAAGCATGATATAACATAAAAGAACGCTGATTAAAAAATGAACCATACTACAACCAATACAAAGCATGAACAAAGGGGGACCCACATATGAGATATGGAAGCTCAAAGAAGACAATATTGCATTTGTAATTACGTGTGTTGCCAATATGTTGTTACCAGAAGAAAGGGCAAGATTATGCAAAAAGAAATCAGGAGAACAAGATAAAAAAGGGGGGGCAGGAGAACAAAGTAAAAATAAGTGATATAGTGCCACGTTAAAAAAACAGCACGAGCATACATTATAACAATGTAAAAAAATTTTCGTGTGCAAACTCAATTGGAACATGAAGGCACGTAAATATTAATTACACAAAAGGATGGCCAAAGAAGACTTGCCAGATGACCCATTATGTCAAGAAACGTGGACTAC
Organism: Ichthyophis bannanicus; assembly: GCA_033557465.1. Taxonomy (NCBI): domain Eukaryota; kingdom Metazoa; phylum Chordata; class Amphibia; order Gymnophiona; family Ichthyophiidae; genus Ichthyophis; species Ichthyophis bannanicus. The sequence goes on along the minus strand of CM066046.1, from coordinate 145,476,663 downwards.
AATGTGGAGATACAAAAAAACAAATAAATACATGGAGATACAAAAGAACATACATAAACGATTCAAGTGGGCCATGTATACTTTAAAATACCCAGATATTCAAAAATTATTAAAATAAGCCGTATGCGAATAAAAAAACAGTAGAAATATGGGCTTATAAGAGCAACCCATAAGAATAAAAAAGTACTTGTACTAAAACAGCGTCCAAAACATTACATTTGTAACAGCTAGAGTAAGCCACCGATACCGACGCCGTACATGCATTAAACAAAGGCGGGAAGATCTTCATACTATGGAGGTGAAACTAAAAATGAACTGAAAATAAACGTAACAGGCCATATAAAAGAGAACTGCATGTTAAACAACATATGTGCGCATGCACTTCAGAAATACACTATGAAACATGCATAAGACTGATGTCGTTGAAAACATCGCGCTATAAAATAAAACCGCCGTGAGAAATCAAAAGTTAAGCAGGAACCGTATACTACTGTCAGGGAGTGTATGAAAACAACAGCTGTTGGACCTGGTATAAAAAACCACGGGGTGTAGGAAAATGGCACAAAAACAGAACATAAAGAGGATCTGTTTGTGAAGATTCTAAAATCCAGCCTTGAAGAAAGTAAAATGCAACAATCATATCTAAAAACATACGAAGGGTGGGCAGATAAGAAACATGATAAAAACAGAGGCGAATTCGACAGAGGCAATAAAGAAGCAAACATATAGTAATTAGATCTTACCTGCTAATTAGTGTTCCTGAAGGAACGACAGTCCAGTCCCTTTACTTCTGGGTTACGCAACCCTTCCAGCAGCTTGGAGGCTGAGCCCAACCTTTTTGGGGATGGAGCGGTATAAATACCACTGGGACCACCCACCAACTCCAGTATTCGAATGAAAAAGCAGACATACCTAACTTCCAACAGTAACCCCCCTAACATAAAACCTCAAACAATTTTTTTTTTTTTTTTTAATATGATTTAAGGGAAGGAGAAGGAGGAAGGTCAGCAGGCGGAGGGGGATGGCCGAGTCTGCCCGAGCCGGCTTTCTCCTGCCCTTCTTCTTGCCGAACCGGCCCTATGCTCAGTCCGATGCTCTTCAATGAACAATAGGCCTTAACGTTCGCCAGAACCGGGTGGGATCAGGGACTGGACTGTCGTTCCTTCAGGAACACTAATTAGCAGGTAAGATCTAATTACTATTTCCTTATCGTCACTCCAGTCCAGTCCCTTTACTTCTGGGATGTACCAGAGCAGTTCAATCCTGGGTGGGATCCGGCATACTGGACCGAAGAACCGCTAGACCAAACCGAGAGTCCGCTGAACTCTGCACGTCCAGTCTGTAGTGTTTGGTAAAGGTATGTAGCGAGGACCAAGTCGCTGCCCTACAAATATCCAGCGGGGGAACAAGGCTGAATTCTGCCCAAGAGGTAGCCTGTGCTCGGGTGGAGTGGGCCCGCAGACCCACTGGCACCTGCTTTCCCTTCAGGATGTAGGCGGAGGCAATCGTGTCTCTGATCCACCTGGAGATAGAGGCCTTGGCCGCTGCCTCCCCTTTGTGTGGACCCCCGAACTGAATGAAAAGCCGGTCGGACTTTCGGAAGGGCGCAGTGCGAGAGAGGTAACGTTTCAAGATCCTCTGGACGTCTAGGAGACGAAGTTTGCTATCCCTACCCTCATGCCCCTCGGCCGAGAAGGCCGGAAGGGTAACTGTCTGGTTCACATGAAAGGGAGAGATAACTTTGGGCAAGAAGGAAGGAACCGTGTGCAGAACCACTTTGTCCTTGAGGAATGACAGAAAGGGGGGCTGAGAAGACAGCGCCTGTAACTCTGAAACCCTCCTGGCCAAACAGATGGCTACCAGAAAAACTGTCTTTAAGGTTAAATCCTTGAAGGAGGCCCTCTTTACTGGCTCGAAGGGTTCTCCAATCAATGCACTTAGCACTAGGTTAAGATCCCAAGGGGGGATGACTGACCTCCGCTGAGGACGCAGTCGTCTAACCGCTCTTAGGAACCTGGAGACGTCCGGGTGTGCCCCTAGGGGTTTGCCACGGACTTTGCCCCTATAGCAGGTGATCGCAGCCAGTTGGACCCGTAAGGAGCTGTGAGCCAGCCCCTTGTCAAATCCTGCTTGCAAGAATTCCAGGACCTCCGGGACTGAGGTCGCTAGGGGTTTCCGATGGTGCTCTGCACACCAGGCTTCGAAGACGCGCCAAACCCTTACATAGGATAGACAGGTTGAGCGCTTCTTAACATTCAACAGCGTCGAGATTACCGCTCCTGAGTAGCCTCGTTTTAGGAGCAGCGCCCTTTCAATAGCCAGGCTGTAAGCGAGAATCGATCCACGTGAGGCATCCGGACCGGGCCTTGCCTCAGCAGGTCCCTTTTGCAAGGGAGCCGCCAAGGTTGGTCGGCGGCCATCCTCACCAGATCCGCATACCAGGGGCGGCGAGGCCAATCCGGGGCTATGAGGATTACCAATCCTTGGTGGGACTCTACCCGCTGGAGGACTTTTTTGATCAAGACCCAAGGAGGGAATACATAGAGAAGCCCCTCTGAAGGCCACTTTTGGGACAGGGCATCTAAGCCCTCGGACATTCTTTCCTTTCGCCGGCTGAAGAATCTGTCCACCTTGGCTGAAGAGAACCGTGCCATGAGGTCCATGACTGAGACCCCATCGGGCTACTATCTGGTTGAAGGTCTCCTGTTCTAGTTCCCACTCTCCGTGGTCTATCTTGTACCTGCTGAGGAAATCGGCTGTGACGTTGTCTTCGCCCGCTACGTGCTGGGCTGAAAGTGCTTGTAGCCGGACCTCAGCCCACTGGAAAAGGGCGCCCGCCTCCTTCTCCAATGCACGACTGCTGGTGCCTCCCTGGTGGTTGATGTAGGCCACCGCGGTGACATTGTCGGAGAGAACGCGAATTGCTCTTCCTTGCACTAAGGTCTTGAACGCCTTGAGTGCCAGGGTGACGGCCCGCAACGCCAGTCTGTTGATGGGCCATTGCGCTTCCAGCTGTGTCCAGCTGCCCTGGACGAACTGGTCCTCGCAATGCGCTCCCCAGCCTGACAGGCTGGCATCCGTCGTCAATAGTAACCACTGAGGCGGATCAAGAGGCATCCCGCGGTCCAGATTCTTTGGGCATCTCCACCAGTGGAGAGCCTGTTTGGTCCGCGGAGCGCAAGGTAACTGCATTGACAAAGGCTGGAGCTGGGGTGACCATCGACGTAATAGAGCCCGCTGCAACGGCCGCATGTGAGCCCTGGCCCATGGTACTACCTCTATCGCCGCCGCCATCGTTCCCAGCACCTGAAGATAATGCCACGCTGAGGGATTTCGTCTGCCTAGAAACTGCGCGACTAGAAGTCTTAGCTCCCTTGATCTTGAGCGCGACAGGAATACTCTGCCCCTGTTGGTGTCGAATCTTGCCCCGAGGTACTCGAGTTCCTGCGAGGGGGCCATCCTGCTCTTTGCACGGTTGATGACCCACCCCAACTCCTCCAGAACCTGGATCACTCTGGTCGTCGCCGACTGACTTTCCTCTTCCGACTTTGCCCGGATCAGCCAATCGTCTAGGTAAGGGTGTACTAATATTCCCTCCTTCCAGAGGAATGCCGCTACTACCACCATCACCTTGGTGAACGTCCTGGAAGCCGTGGCTAGGCCGAAGGGTAGAGCCTGGAATTGAAAGTGGCCTCTTGGCACTGCGAATCTCAGGAACTGTTGATGTGCCTTCCTGACCGGGATATGCAAGTAGGCTTCTGACAAATCGAGGGACGTTAGGAACTCCCCGCCCCTCACGGCTGCTATGACTGAACGTAGGGTCTCCATCCGGAAATGTGGTACCCAGAGGCAGCGGTTGACCTGTTTTAGGTCCAGGATCGGTCGAAAAGACCCTTCCTTTTTTGGTACTACGAAGTAAATCGAGTATCGACCAGCACCGAACTGGTCTGGTGGTACTGGGACCACGGCCCCTAGCGCTATTAGTCGAGTGAGAGTTGTCTCTATCGCCGCCCTCTTTGTAGAAGAACCACAGGGAGACTGAACAAATGCTGGAGGTATTTGTTTTGTAAATTCGAGAGCATAGCCTTCTCTGATCACCTCTAGGACCCATTGATCGGGCGTGACTTGGGACCAGGCGTGAAGAAACAGTCTTAGGCGTCCGCCCACCGGCCGTCCTTCCTCCTGGACCCCCATCCCCTCATTGTTGTTTCCTAGGTCCCGAGAAGGAGGAGGAGGATGCCCCAAAACCTCGACCTGCTCCTCGAAACCCTCTGAAACCTTGGCCCTTCGAGGGAAAACGGCCCCTGGGAAAGGAGCTTGACCTGGCTGGGCGAAACCTCCGCGAGTATCTCAGCTGGGTACGCACTGGAGCTAGAGGGCGCCCTTGTTTTGGTCTATCTTCCGGGAGCCTGCCTCCCATAGACTCACCCAGGTCTTTAACTAACTTCTCTAAATCCTCCCCAAATAACAGTTTCCCCTTAAAAGGGAGTCGACTCAGGCGTGCCTTCGAGGAAGGATCAGCTGCCCAATTCCGTAGCCACAGATAACGTCTAGCCGCCACCACCGAGGCCATGTTCTTGGCTAGGCTTCTGATGAGGTCATACTGACTGTCCGCCAAGTAGACTGCTCCGGATTCCACCCTAGCCGAGTTGGCCTGTATTTCGCCCGTCGAGCCCTCTGCCTGGAGCTGTTGTGCCCACCTTAAACAGGCCCGAGCCACCCAAGCTCCTGACACGGAGGCCTGCAAGGCAGGAGCGCTTACATCAAAGGCTTGTTTCAGGAGCATATCCAACTTCCTGTCTTGTGCATCTTTTAAGGCCGAGCTGCCCTCGACTGGGATAGTCGTCTTCTTAGTCACCGCTGATACTGCTGCATCCACCCTGGGAGATTTCAGCAGCTCTTTATCGGCCTCTGGGAGAGGGTATAGGCGACTCATGGCTCGGACTCCCCTTAAGCTTGATTCAGGTTGGTCCCACTCTTCCTGGATCATCTGGCGCAAGACTCTGGACCGGAAAAACCTTCTGGGATCTCCTAAATCCTGGATTAAAGGGTCCTCTAGCACCTCTTCCTGTGCTGGTAAGTCTGAGGCCACATTGAGAACTTTCAGGGACTCATTAATTAAGGCCGGGAGCTCCTCCCTACGAAAAACTCTAACTATCCGTGATTGATCTTCTTCCGGGATCTCCCCCTCTTCAAGCTCCTCCTCTTCCTCGTCCAGGTCCTTAATAGAGCCATCCTCCTCCGGGGTACCCTGAGATAGGGACGCTAGAGGTTCCTCCCAACCAAGCCGTGGGCGCTTAGGAGGGATACCGGAATCCGGAATGGTTGCCCCGAGGGATCTAGCTGCTTTGTCTTCAGCTGGTGGAGCAACCTCTTCTGACCCTAAACCCTGTTTACGCAGACAGTAGGCCTTGTGAAGTAAGAGGATGAAGTCAGGGGAGAAAAATTCTCCCGCACCCCTGCACTAGAGGGGGGGGAAAGGCGGAAGAGGCGGCGGAGGCAGATCCGAGGGAGTAGAGAGGGGAAACTGGGATCCCCCTTCCCCTTCTAGAGGGTCTCCTGACTCCTGTGAAGGCTGTGTCATGGTCCAGTTGATTGCGGTGCAACAAAGGGCAAGATATCACGTGAAGAAGGCACACAGTCCAAAACGTGATAAGGTGGAAAAACACTTACAAATTCTCAGACCTAGCAACCCGACACAGGCCGTGTTTCGGAGACCTTCATCAGGGGTTGTCTAAATAGGTACTAGAAACATAGAAACAGACAATATTAAAAATCCAATAAAAGTGAAAGAACAAATAATTAATTGTGGACATTCAATACACTCTATTCATCTAAAAATAAAAATATTAAAAACTAATAAATAATTAGTAAGGAATAATTAAAAGCAAACTTCAAATGCTCAAAATGTGATACTCAAATACAATAAAATTATAAAAATCATAGTTACCATATATATATTATATTAAAACCAAAATAAAACACAACAAAATTAAATAAAATAAAATGAAACAAAATCCATACAGACACAATGCAATATAGTCTTTAAGGGAGGTGATCAGCGTCGTGATTCCAATATTACTACCTTACTTGTAGAGATGATGGACATGTAATCCTCACAAAGAGGCAAAAACTACAATAAAGAAAACATGAAGTGAGGCATATGTATAACATTGGAGATGACACTTATGATGTATGTTCAATTACCTTCTACCCTATCTGTAATGCATGTGAAATATAACTCGAATTCAAAATTATCACAGAGGACTAGGAGTGAAGGAAAAAAAAAGCAGCGGGTACTTATCTAGAGCCGGTTGTGGGAGGAGGGCAGAGCCGAAGGAACCAACAAATGAGCTGAAAAAACATCCATTATATTTGTGAGATTTAGGGGAAAAAATTACCACTCTATCTGGACACTGCTGTCAAAAATGCCAAAGGAAATTTATCTTATACTTAATGAAAGAAATATGAGGAAAATGTTTAAAATATGGCCAAAATTATCATCGCAGGGCCAGCTTAACGAAAAAACGTGACGAGTCTGAGTAGTAAACGGACAGAAATACAAAGGCTAAATTATCTTAAAAATTTTTTTATAAAATCAGTAAGAGAAAATGGAGGGAGATTGACCAGATTATTAATGGTATGGCAGATCGCATCAAGAGGACAACATTGCAAGAGGTGTGCAAAATCGCTACACTAATATTATCTATCCATATTCCATCAAAGGCTCTTAGCGACGTGTATACATTTTGTGTGTCGATGTTATAAAAGCTTTCCTACTTACCGATCTCTATCACTGACAGTAATATGAAAAGTATTTCTTCAAGCTGTCAGCGCGAACTTCTATCCAAGAACGCCGACACATGCGCAAGCCTTATAGTGATCGTGAGAGCGGGAAAAAGAGGGGGCGTGGCTAAAGGCAGAAAAAGACTTATTGAACCAATCGTTAGTGCTAGCACTAATGCTGTCAAAGGCTTTTTTTTTTTATTAAAAAAACTTTAGAACTTAGCGCTAATGCTAGAAATTGCTCAAGGGAAATCGAATGAAGATAAAAAAGAATAGAAGTAAAAATGAAATAAAAGTAAACCTGGCACATTTTTTTGAACGGGGAAGAAAACAACAGGGCATAAGATTGCAAGTAAACGCTCAAATGTTGATAAAATATTTATACCTATTGGGATTACTGTACGGATTTATACGCTTGCCTTTCAAATTAATAATCATATCCCTGAGACAGATTAAACTCTACTGGAGACATTGAAGAACTAATTTGAGGACAAAAAAATAAAATTATACTTAAAATAATAAAAAAAGGGGAGATGATGGAAATAAAATTTGCCATAATTTAAATACTAATAATTATTAGTGAATATAAAAATCGCATACATACATAAAATACATAAATTTAAAAAAAACAAAAACAAGTAAAAAAAAATAAATTAAAATTTAATAAAACTATAATGGTTAAAAGTATATATATTTTTAATAATAAATCAATATAAGATAAAAAATAATGAATTAATAAAACTTGGATTAAAATAATAATACTAACAACTCCAGAGAGAACTGGGTTAGAGGACTGGCTAGACGGTGTATAGAGAACACAGTATCAATTCTCTAATAGTTGTCGCATGGCTGCGGGGAGTATAGGGATCTCCTGATTAAAGAAAAACAGAAAAATCTTGATCTAGATTCAGACCATTCGGAGCTAGAGTATTCAGTAGAAAAATATATATCTGTTCTAGCCGAAGAATGGTCTTATTCATATCTCCCCCTCGCCAATTGGTTTTAACTTGTTTTATGACGAAGAATTTGAGATCAGTGACTTTATGCTGTAATGTCTGCCAGTGAGAAACCAAAGGTTTGTCTTCTGCATTCCTCTTAATACAGCTCTTGTGCTCCATAATCCTAGTTTTGATCTTACAAGTTGTTTTGCCTACGTAGAGCAATCTGCAGGGGCACTGTATCACATAGATTACATTGTGTGTGTCACAATTCGCAAAATCATTAATTGAAAACTTCTTATGTGTGGTTGGATGGATGAAAGTATTCCTAACAGGTAGAACATTCAAACAGATAGAACACCTACCGCAGTGAAATTGACCCTTGTATTGCGTTAGGAGTCTCTTCTCTGTGAGTGCTGAGGGCACTAAAAGATTGCGTAGATTAATATTGCGTTTGTGTGCAACAATAAAATTTTGGTCTTGAAAGGCCGGCAAAGACTGAAGAATATGCCATTCTTTCCTAAGGATATTAGTTATCTTTGCAGAGAATTGAGAATAGAGAAGAGGACAGACTAACCCTTTATTAGGTTTCTTTTCTTTAGGTTTCAAAAGTAGTTCACGCGATGTATTTTTGGCTCTCTTGTATGCGGAGTCAACATATTTCATCGGATATCCTTTCTCCAGAAATCTCTTCTTCATATTAATTGCCTCTCTTTCGAAATCCTGTAAATCTGAGCATACCCTTCTGGCCCTGAGGAACTGACTCACAGGAAGATTGTTTTTCAGAGATAAATTGTGAAAACTATTGTAATGCAGGAAATGATTCTTATCTGTCGGCTTCTTGTAAAGGGTTGTTGAAAAAACAATTTCTTCTTTACGGATCAGGAGGTCTAAGTATGGGATTTTATGAAAATCATAAGTCAACTGAAACCGTAAATTATTATCTAGCTGATTGATCCATATGTTAAACTGTCCTAAAAGTTCCTCTGTACCTTTCCAAAGTATTAAGACGTCATCTATGTAGCTTATCCATAACACCACATTATTCTGAAATGGATGTTTTTTCAAAAAATTCTCTTCATAATTGTACACATATAAATTGGCCACGTCTGGGGCCATGGCTGACCCCATGGCCACCCCCTTAATCTGCTTGTAAAATAGTTCTCTAAAACAAAAGAAAATTTTCAAAAAGTGCAATCTGTGCTACGGAGAGAAGAAAGGTGGTAGGAATACGTCGTTCTGTGCGTTTCAAAAGATAGTATGTAATAATTTCTAGAGCCTCTTTTTGTGGTACATTCGTATAAAGCGACTCGACATCTAGAGTCACTAAAATAATATCAGTAGTGCAAATGTTGAAAGTAGATAAAATTTCGATAACATGTGCTGAGTTGCGTACATACGACCACATTTCTTTAATAAATGGACGTAAAAATATGTCTAGAAATTTTGAAAGAGGTTCAAGGATGGAGCCAATCGATGATACGATTGGGCGCCCCGGTGGTTTCTCAAGACACTTGTGAATCTTGGGCAAAATATAGATAGTGGGAATTACTGGAAAAATTCTCCCGCCCCCCCTGCACTAGAGGGGGGGGGGGGAAGGCGGAAGAGGAGGCGGAGGCAGATCCGAGGGAGTAGAGAGGGGAAACTGGGATCCCCCTTCCCCTTCTAGAGGGTCTCCTGACTCCTGTGAAGGCTGTGTCATGGTACAGTTGATTTCCTGCTCTACTGAGGCGGCAACTGCGGCACAGCTCCTGCAGATTCCTGCCTCTGCTGAGGTGCCCCTGTGAGTTCCACAGGAAGGGCAGCGAGGTTTGGACGCCATGACTTAGTGCTGGGGCTTCCCAGAGTGAGCTCCCAAGCAAAGGCTAAATTTCCACCTGAGAAAAAACTAAGAGCCCTTAGTTTGTAGCTAAAGACAGCTTAAACCAGGTTGAAGATCAATGAGTTAAATGGAAATCAAATTTGAATTAAAATAAATAAAAGTAACTGAACAAGTAAACGAAGTCGCTAAAACAAAATAAAATACAATCGCTAATAAACAACAAACTGCAGCAAGGCAGAGTACTTGCGATTATGTTTCTGTCGCTGGATAGCACCGATTCAGCAATTAGCACCCGCCGGCTCTACACGTGGTAGGCCTTGCCACGTGGAGCCTGGACGGGGGACCGCAAGGCCGCTCTCCGGGTCGGTGGATCACAATCCGGAACGCAGTTCTGAGTCGGGGGACCGCTCTCCCAAAGAAGACCGCCGTTGAAAGATGCCCCGCGGTCAAACGGGAGACCCGGAACTCGCATCCACGTCGTCCTGCTCCAGGACGGGTCCGGCGGCGGGAATGTGCCTGCGGCGTTGCCTCAAGCGCTCAGCCACCAGGAGGGCTTCGGCATGAGGCAGAACCAGCTCGGGTAAAGCAGGGCAGGAGCCAGCCGAGATCGCCGCCAAGGCAGGGCTCCTTACTGCAGCCTGCAGGAGAAAAAACCACCCCCGATGTCCTTGCCGACCCGGGGAGGGGGGGGGGAGCGAGCAGGCAGGGAATTAAAGGTGCAGGCCTGAGAAAGAAAAATAACACTGAAAATAAAGAAAGCAAAGAAATAAAAGGAGAAATTACAGAGAAATTCTAAGTTAATCTAAGTAAATAATCTAAATAGATAATCTAAATAAAGGAAAGACTCCAGTAAGCCCTAGGCTTACGGAACCCTCCAGCTGCTTGGAGGCTGAGAATACTGGAGTTGGTGGGTGGTCCCAGTGGTATTTATACCGCTCCATCCCCAAAAGGGTTGGGCTCAGCCTCCAAGCTGCTGGAAGGGTTGCGTATCCCAGAAGTAAAGGGACTGGACTGGAGTGACGATAAGGAACAATGTACCAATAGTGCAAAATAAATTCTGCAATATTCATCGCAAAACTTAGGGGTGGTAAAAGAGGATGCGCATAGGAAAAGCTGCACAATATAAGCCGTGAGAGACAAAAGGAGAAGAACAGATTCTACCACGGGAACATTAAGTTATGCATATGCCTTCTGTAGTAACAAAAAAAAACCCAAAAAACATGAAAACAATATGTCGATAAAACTCAAAAGAGGAAAACATACCTGCACAAAATGTGAAAAGCGGGAAATTGCCGCGCATGAGCATATAAACGCTATTTAAAGGGGCTGAAGGAGGGTAAAGGGCTCCCCCTGCTAGAGATAAGCTCTTTAAAAAGAGCTATCTGAGAGCATTACATAGGTTATAGCAGGCAACATATTTAAAACGTGTAGTTAAAAGAGAAGGGGGGTGTGCAGGGCTCTCCCTAGTGGCGGAAGATTCGTTATCTAAAAAGTGCTCGCTGAAAATAAACCACCACTAACAAACAAAGTATCATAAAGACTGGCAAAAGGATAAAAATATACATGTCAAAAATAGAAAGGGGTAAAAAGTAAAAGTAAAAGATTAGGATAAAAATATAAATCTCTAAAATATCAATGTAAAACGAAGTACCATAGGGTAAACCAAAAAATACTTAAATAGACAATCAAAAAAGACAGATTACCACACATTATAAAATGTGTGCAAAAAACGTGTTGTGGATGGAACATTATAATGCACATTAAAAGCAAAAACAATGTGGTAAAACAGACCTAATAAACTAATGGATAACAATGTGCAATACATTGAAAAATGTGTACAGAAGCCGTATTGATATAAATATTGTAAATATGTAATAGGCATTATAATACACATTAAAAACAAAACCAATATGATAAAACAGACATGATCACCTATCGGATAATAATGAAACATACATAACAGACAAAACAATGTGCAATGCATTATAAAATGTATGCAAAAACCGTGTGAAAATGGATACTGCAAATGTATAATGGACATCAAAGTACACATTAAAAACGAATATAGTAAAAAATATTAATAACTAATAATGGTAAAACATAAATTGTGTTAGCAAATACACATTAACTTTATAAGGAGAAGGAACTTAGAGGAACATGTTGTATTCAATTTCCTTATTCAATCCTTTCAGACACACAGTATCAAGCAAAAAAAATATATTTTTGTTCTTCTTGAATTAACTTGTGATCCAAATTTCCTCCACGGGGGGAGGGGAACAGTTTTTTAATCACAAAAAACCTTATAACGATGTTATGCTGGAATTGAATCCAATGTGATACCAGCGGGGCTGTGATAATCTGTCTTTTGACACAACTTTTATGTTCCTGAATACGAGTTTTGACAGTGCGTATGGTTTTATCAACATACAAAAGAGAGCAAGGACCGATGACATACACAACATATGTGGACAGACAGTTGGTATAGGCTCGTAATGGATATTGTACTTTAGTAGAGGGATGCGTGAAGCAATCTTTCATTGTAATAGCATGTTTGCAAATGGAACATTTGTTACATCTATAATGTCCCTTCTTTTCCCGTGTGAATGTGGAGACCGGGGCCATAAACGAAGAGACCAACATATCGCCCAAATTACGTTGTCTACTATGCGCTATTGTAAGATGTTGGTTTACAAAGCAAGGACGTGTTTGTAGGATGTGCCAATGGGCTCTTAAGATCTTTTGTATTTTGGAAGAAAGATGGGAAAACCGGAGCACACAAACAAACTTGTCATTAGAGTGTTTATTTTTAGGCAATAGTAACTGTGATCTAGAAGACCTAGCCCGTTCGAGACCCTTTTGGACACATTCCTTCGGATAGCCTCGATTGTAAAACTGCGCTGCCATATGAGAGGATTTCTCTTTGAAATCGTCATTATTGGAACAAAGACGCCGCAGCCATAAAAATTGTGATAAGGGTAGGTTCTTCTTGAGATGACTGTTGTGAAAACTTTCAAAACGGAGAAGCTTGTTACGGTCAGTGGGTTTGCGCTAAATGGTAGTAGTGAATCCACACTGATTTACCAATGAGAATGTCAAGAAATGGGAGTTCGATAGTACTGGATTGCATTTTGAATTTGAGATTGTTGTCTAAACTATTAAGCCAATCATGAAATTGACATAGTTGGGAATTGGTGCCTTTCCATAGAACTAGAATGTCGTCTATATATCTCTTCCATGAGACAACAGAGGAGGCGAAGGGACAATTTTGTAAGTGAATCTCTTCAAATTGTGCCACATATAGGTTAGCTATGTCGGGTGCCATGGCAGCACCCATAGCTGTACCTTTTATTTGTTGAAAAAAGCGTCCATTGAATAGAAAATAGTTTTGTCAGGGCTATATGGGCCAAATCTACCAAAACATGAGTGGGGATGCGGACAGGTAAGGTGCGTTGGTCTAAATACTTGGTAATGACAGCTATAGCTCCATCTTGCGGGATGTTAGTACAGTCAAACCTCGGTTTTCATTTGCCCCGGTTTTCATACGCTTCGGTTTTCAACGTCTTTTTTGACTGAGATTTTGTCCCGGTTTTCATACATCGCTTCGGTTTTCAACGTCTTTTGACTGAGATTTTGTCCCGGTTCTCGTACATCGCCTCGGTTTTCGTAAAGTACAGTACTGTTAATACATACACACCCTCGCGCTGCACACCATTCTGTATACACTGCCAGAACGCCTGCCCGGTCCCGGCAGCACTGCCCCCCGGACTCACCGATCGCCAGCGTGATGAGAAGCAAAAGCCAGCTGAGCACGTAAATGAAACACATCCTCGAGCCTGGTCAGAGTCAGAGAGGCAAGGATTGCGCAGAGAGGAAGGCCCCGATCTCGTCCACCGCCTGCCCGTTCTCTGGAGCACCCCATCAGGCTCTGAGGTAGCAGGGAAGAAAAGCTGTCAACGTAAGCAGGAGATGTTGCATGAATGTGGGAGGCAGTTCTTTCTCTTGCATGGTACGTCTGAAGCTATATCATTAAGATTTTCTGCCATTCTGAAGCATTGAGCAGATAATGTAAAGGTATTTTAATGGGCTGAATCCAATGTGATTCCGAAGAAAGCTGGGCACAGCAGCTTGTCAGGGGTGGCTAAGGCCAGATGTTAACATACTGTACTGTACAGTACTGAACTTAGCTTGCTTTCAGTGATGTTAAATGTTCATTTATCCATTTCATTAGTCATTTATATTTATTTCTCATTGTTTTCTGTATGTAAAAATATAGTTATTCTCTATAAAATGTATTTTTGTGAATATTTTTGGGTGTCTGGAACGGATTAATTGGATTTACATTATTTCTTATGGGAAATATTGCTTCAGTTTTCATACGTTTCGGTTTTAGTCAGAGCTTTTCAAACGGATTAATCATGAAAACCGAGGTTTGACTGTATAAAGTGACTCAATATCAAAGGTCACTAATGTAATATTGGTAAGGTTTCCACTGAAGGTGTTCAAAAAATTACAGAAGGCATATGCATAACTTAATGTTCCTATGGTAGAATCTGTTCTTCTCCTTTTGTCTCTCACGGCTTATATTGTGCAGCTTTTCCTATGCGCATCCTCTTTTACCACCCCTAAGTTTTGCGATGAATATTGCAGAATTTATTTTGCACTATTGGTACATTGATGTTTGCTTCTTTATTGCCTCTGTCGAATTCGCCTCTGTTTTTATCATGTTTCTTATCTGCCCACCCTTCGTATGTTTTTAGATACGATTGTTGCATTTTACTTTCTTCAAGGCTGGATTTTAGAATCTTCACAAACAGATCCTCTTTATGTTCTGTTTTTGTGCCATTTTCCTACACCCCATGGTATATACCAGGTCCAACAGCCGTTGTTGTTTTCATACACTCCCTGACAGTAGTATACGGTTCCTGCTTAACTTTTGATTTCTCACGGCGGTTTTATTTTATAGCGCGATGTTTTCAACGACAGTCTTATGCATGTTTCATAGTGTATTTCTGAAGTGCATGCGCACATATGTTTATTAACATGCAGTTCTCTTTTATATGGCCTGTTACGTTTATTTTCAGTTCATTTTTAGTTTCACCTCCATAGTATGAAGATCTTCCCGCCTTTGTTTAATGCATGTACGGCGTCGGTATCGGTGGCTTACTCTAGCTGTTACAAACGTAATGTTTTGGACGCCGTTTTAGTACAAGTACTTTTTTATTCTTATGGGTTGCTCTTATAAGCCCATATTTCTACTGTTTTTTTATTCGCATACGGCTTATTTTAATAATTTTTGAATATCTGGGTATTTTAAAGTATACATGGCCCACTTGAATCGTTTATGTATGTTCTTTTGTATCTCCATGTATTTATTTGGTTTTTTGTATCTCCACATTGTAATCCACGTTTGACATAATGGGTCATCTGACAAGTCTTCTTTGGCCATCCTTTTGTGGAATATTTACGTGCCTTCATGTTCCAATTGAGTTTGCACATGAAAATTTTTTTACATTGTTATAATGTTTGCTCGTGCTGTTTTTTTTAACGTGGCACTATATCACTTATTTTTACTTTGTTCTCCTGCCCCCCCTTTTTTATCTTGTTCTCCTGATTTCTTTTTGCATAATCTTGCCCTTTCTTCTGGTAACAGCATATTGGCAACACACGTAATTACACATGCAATATTGTCTTCTTTGAGCTTCCATATCTCATATGTGGGTCCCCCTTTGTTCATGCTTTGTATTGGTTGTAATATGGTTCATTTTTTAATCAGCGTTCTTTTATGTTATATCATGCTTTTTTCACAGTTAATGTTATGAATATAGTTTCATGTCTGTCATTTTACTTTTGATTTTACAATTTGTATCATTTAATTAGTTATGTAAGGTTGCATGTATTGATTTTTACATACTTATGTTTTTTCAATTGTTATGCTACACACAACTTTTATTATTTTTATTCATATTTGTAATTTTACTACATTTCAGATTGGGAAGAGTGATTGCGTCACCGCATAGACGTCTGTTACACCATCTATGTGATTTCCTGGTAATTCTTATCACCTAGTGTTTTCCTCTCATGATGTCCGTTTTTATGATGTCCATGTTTATGTTTTTAGTTTTTGACCCTTGGTTCATTTTATGTATGTTTGTTTTTAGACCCCTGATGAAGGCTTCGGCCGAAACTTGTTAAGTTGGGTCCTCAATAAAGAATTTTAATCATCATCTGGTAGGCCGTGGTCATTCCTTCCGCTGTTCTCCTCTGGTTGTCCATTGCGGAAAACTCTTCTTTTCTTCCCACCCCAGAGCATGGCACTAGTAGTTCTGCTGAGGTTGAGGGCTCGAGAACATCCTGGAGCCCCAATAGTGCTTTGGAAGCCGAAGCCTCCCGCCGGGGCAATTTTGCCGGTACAAGTCCCTCAAGGGCAACGCCAGAGGCATCTCAATGCTTGGAAGGAGATCTACCCTTTGAGGACCGGCCAGATTTATGTTTGGTTACCTGAGATCCATGGGAGGAAGACGAAGCCCTGGAAGACGTCGATGCCACGGATGCTGCATCGGAGGGAAAAAGGGTGCTAAGCTTAGCAGCTCGGTTTTGCCGATCCCTCTTTGACATCATCCCACAGGCAACACACTCCGAGATGGCGTGGTCAGGACCTAAACATTTAAGGCACCACTCGTGAGTGTCGGTGACGGAGATGGTACCGACACATTTAGAACACTTTTTAAAACCCGAGGCGGGTTTTTCCATTCCAAAGGAAAACGATGGGCCTAGTGCCCAAAATGGCACGTGGCACCCAACAGAAAAGAGACTGGAAAGTCCAGAAAAAAAAAATACAATTTCTTTTTTATTTTTATTTTTTTTGAAGAACGAACGAACGAGTGGTACCGGTATAGCGTCGAGGAAGGCAGACACTAACACAAAAAAGAATGAAAAAGATGGGATAATTTCTGCGGCGACAGGAAAAACGACCTGCTGGCTCCGCAGAAAACGAAGAACTGGAGAAAGGCAGTTGGGAAAGGCGAGAAGGCAGCATGCAGGTGCTGTGGGATGCTCCCAAAAGCTTTCTAATTGGACGCTGGGGAGCGTTCCCGCGCAGGCTCAGTTGGTACCGACGATACCCATTTGTGAAGACTACATTCCTGCTTGTTCCTGGAAATAAAGTGACCAACTGGGTTAGACAGTAGCTGCATGGGAGGCGACAAAGGCCACAGGTAAATGGCGTTCACTCTGAGGAAAAGGATGTTACCAGAAGCATGCCACAGGGATCTGTTCTTGGTCTGCTTCTTTTTATGTTTTTGCAAGTGATATTGAGAAAGGGCTGTCAGGTAAGATTTATCTTGTTGCGGATAATGACAAAATCTACAATAGGGTAAATACGAATGACGGTGTAAATTACATGAGAAGGAATCTAACAAAGCCTGAATAATAGTTGAGAATTTGGCAGCTGAGGTTTAATGCTAAAAACTGCAGGGTCATGCATTTGGGCTGCAAAACTCCAAGGGAGTGATACAGTTTAGGGAGTGAAGTAAGTCTGTCCATGAAAGAAGAACTGGACCAGATAAAGATTACTTCTGAGGATCTTAAGATGGCTGAACAGGTAGAAAAGGCAACAGTGAAAATCAGAAGGATGCTTGGGTGTATAGGGAGAGAAATAACCACCATAAAAAGGAAGTGATAATGCTTCTATTTATGTCTTTGGCAAGACCCGACTTGGAGTATTGTTGAAATTCTGGAGACCACAACTTCAAAAGGATATAAACAGGATGGAGAAAGTGCAGAGGGAGGCTACCAAATTAGTTAGTTGTCTTCGTCATAAGACACATGGGATCAGACAAAGATCTCAATATGTATACTTTGGAAGAAAGGCAGGAGAGAGGAGATATGATAAAAAATGGTTTACTGTCACTTAATCCACAGTCACTTAATCTCCAGTCAGATAAAGCATAGTTACTCACCTGTAACAGGTGATCTCCGGGAACAGCAGGAATTTAGTCCTCACATATGGGCATCGTCGGTACCGACGGAGCCTGCGCGGGAACGCTCCCCAGCGTCCAATTAGAAAGCTTTTGGGAGCATTCCACAGTGCCTGCGTGCTGCCGTCCCATCTTTCCCAACTGCCTCTCTCCAGTTGAGTTTTAAAGCTGAGACGAGAGAGAGGGAAAGAGAAAGAGATAGATTGAGAAATACAACTACTAGGGGAGGTGGGTGGGTTGTGAGGACTAAATTCCTGCTGTTCCCGAAGATCACCTGTTACAGGTGAGTAACTATGCTATCTCCAGGAACAAGCAGAAATGTAGTCCTCACATATAGGGACTCCCTAGCTTTAGATGCCAGGGAGAGACCCCAGAAGTTGTGTGTCCCTGTGAAAGGGCTCCACTTCCCCCCATGGATCTCTGGCATCCAACCAGGGATGGTGGGTACAAGTTGATTAGGTATGGAACAGGTGTTGGAGAACAGCCTGACCAAACAAGGCATCCCGGCGGGAGTCCTTGTCCAAGCAGTAATGGGCTGTGAAGGTATGAACCGAGGCCCAGGTGGCTGCTCGACAGATGTTGTCGATAGACACAGAGTGCAGATGAGCCATTGAAGCTGCCATGGCTCTCACATTGTGAGCTGTGACATGGCCTTCCAGAGGAAGATTCCTACACTGGTAGGCAAAGGAAAAACACTGAGCAATCCAGTTAGACAGTGTCCTCTTGGAGACTGGAAGTCCCAAATGAGAAGGATCAAAAGCAACAAAGAGTTGAGAGGACTTTCTATGTTGCTGTGTTCTTTGTAAGTAAAAGGCTAAAGCTCTTTTACAGTCCAAAGTACGAAGATTGCTTTCTGCATTTGAAGCATGAGGCCTTGGAAAAAACACAGGCAGGTAGACCGCCTAGTTTAGATGAAAAGGCGAGACCACATTTGGCATAAAGTGTGGATGAGTCCTAAGGACTACCTTGTCATGATGGAACCTTGTATAAAGGTGGATCAGCCACTAGTGCCTGCAACTCACTGATGCGACGTGCTGATGTGATTGCAATGAGAAAGATAACCTTCCAAGAAAGGAATTTCAATGAGGTAGTAGCTAAGGGTTCGAAAGGTGGCTTCATGAGCTGACCAAGAACCAGGTTTAAGTCCCATGCCACAGGTGGTGGCCTAATGGGAGGCCTCTCATAAATCTTGCTACAAGAGGATGAGAGGAAATAGGTTGTCCATTTAGAGGCTTGAAATAAGCTGCAATAGCACTCAAATGGACTCTTACTGAGTTAGTCTTAAGTCCTATATTGAATAAATGAAGGAGATACTCCAGTAATGATTCCAGAGGTACCGCAAGAACACCATACGGTAAACCTTTTCCACTTCAAAGCATAAGAGTGTCTTGTGGAAGGCTTCCTGGAAGCATAAAGGATATCCTTTACTTGCTGAGGGAGGTTAAGATCATGGAGATCTAGGCCTTCAGCAAACAAGCCCTCAGATGCAGAGACTGGGGATTCGGATGCCATAACCTTCCGTCCTCATGGGACAAGAGATCTGGAGCAGACCCTAACTCCAGAGAGGGAGCTTAAAAGAGATGTAGAAGCAGAGGGTACCACACTTGCCGTGGCCAATGTGGAGCTATGAGGATCATACGGCCTCTGTCTCTCTGAAGCTTTAACAGGGTTTTGGGAATTAGGGGAATGGGTGGAAAGGCATAAAGGAAGTCTTGACCCCAGTGAAGGAGGAAAGCATCCTTGGCCTGACAGCCCTGAGCCGGAATTCTGGAACAGAACCGGGGAAGTTTGGCATTCAACGGACTTGCAAAGAGATCTATGTCCGGGGTTCCCCAAATTTGAAAAATCTTGGCCACCTGGTCTGCATGCGGAGACCATTCGTGTGGAAGCAGAACTCAGAGTCTGTCCACCCAAGAGTTTTGTATGCCTGGAAGATACACTGCCAGGAGCTGAATCTGATGCTCTCTGGCGAGGGCCCATAGTCGCAAAATGACAGAGCCTGTTCCCCCCACTTGATTTTCTGTGTGAATGAGGACTGTCTTGTAGCTGAGTAGGGTGTGGAACACTTGAAGGACAAGGAAGATTGCTCTGGGCTCTAAGAGACTGATAAGTAGATGAGTCTCCTGTGGAGTCCGTGCCTTGGGTGGAGAGGTCTTGCAAATGAGCTCCCCAACCCATTGGAGAAACATCTGTTGTGAGAGTTGCCTGGGGTAAAGGATGTAGAAATGGGGACCCCAGCAACAGGTTTTGAGTGGGCTGCCACCATTGGAGGGACAAAATAAAGCAATTTGTGTTTGCTATTTTGTTTGACAGGCACCCTGATGCCTGGGTCCATTGAGTGGATAAAGTCCACTGGGCTGCTCTCATATTGAGGCGAGCATAGGGAACCACATGCACGGTAGATGCCATGTGGCCTAGTAGTTGTAACATCTCTCGAGCAGTGAGAAGAGGTTTTAGCACTGCTTGAGAAGCTAACTGCACCATGCGATGGCAACGGGTCTGAGGAAGATAGGCCCTTGCTTTTCTGGTATCCAGCAATACTCCTATGAACTCTAAAGACTGAGTGGGAGTTAGACTGGATTTTGGGACGTTTATGACTAGACCCAAATACTGAAGGATACGCATTGTGCAAGATAGAGAAATCCTGGCCTCTGACTCTGATGGGGCTCGAATGAGCCAGTCGTCTAAGTAAGGGAAGATGAATATTCCTAGAGTGCGAAGAAATGCTGCTACCACAGCCATGCATTTCGCAAACATCCTTGGTGCAGAGGCCAGGCCAAAAAGAAGCACCCTGTACTGGTAGTTCTTCCCTTGAAAAAGGAACCAAAGGAACTTTATGTGTTAGATGGATGAGAACATGAGTGTACGCATCCTTGAGATCTAGAGAATAAAGCCAATCCTGACTCTGAAGGTATGGCAGCAGAGTTCCTAGAGAAGTCATCTTGAATTTCTCCTTGAACAGGCATTTGTTCAATTCTCTGAGGTCTAAAATGGGTCTGTGTCCCCCTGTCTTCTTTGGAATAAGAAAATAGGGAGAATAAAACCCTGTACCCTGTTGAAGAATGGGTACTTCTTCTATTGCCCCTTAGGCAAGAAGCATAGTGACCTCTTGATCTGACAGGTTGATGAGAGAGGTCTGAGAATTGAACTGTCTTCCAATAGTGGGAGGGGGCATGCACGAAAAGTGAAGCTTGTACCCCTCTTTTATAATGGAGAATGTCCAATGTTCTGCTGTTATCTGCCCCCATCTGGGGGCAAAGTGACACAACCTTCCTGGAATGGGGGAAGGCTCTGGTCCATTGAGAGCCAGGAAGGCTAAGTTCTCTAGATGAAAGTCAAAGGCCTTGTGGAGGCTGAGACGGTTGAGGCTTAGCAGTCTTTGCTTTCCTTTGTTTAGGTGGTTGCTGACTCTTTCGGGCAGATTGACCTGCAGAACATCTCTGCTGAGAATAAGAGGGATAAAACCTCTTCTTGGAGAAGAAATCTTTCAAGAAACCATTCTTGCAGGATCAGCTGTGGCTTTGGATAATCTATCCAAAGTAGAGTTGTCAGCATCTAATTCATTGGCTTTCTCTTGCCAATTCTTGCCAAATAGATTCTCACCTGTACAAGGGATATTGCCCAGTTTGTCCTGCACCCAGAGCTCCAAATCGGATGCCTGGAGCCAGGCAATTCTACGTGCACCTATGGCAATGGCAGAGGTTCTGCTTATGCACTCAAAACAGTCAAAAGCTGCACGGTTGACAAACTTAGAAACATCCTGGGCATGTTTAACCGGAGTGAGAAAATCAGGAAGAAGAGGACTCAAAACCCCTAAATCTCCTGTGACTTCCTTAAGGAACATTCCCATATATAAAATATAGGAACTGATCCTGGCAGAAAGCATGGAAGCCTGGAAAGTACGATGTCCAAAGGCATCCAAAGTTCTACACTCACGTCCTGGAGGATTAGAGGCATGCCTCTTTGCACTCCTGATCCTTCTCATAGCTGATTCCACTACAATAGAGAGGTGAGGAAGCTGAGTCTTCTGGAAACCAGGACAAGGAGGGACTCGATACATGGTATCCAGTCTACGAGAGTGAGGAGAGGTGGTAAGAGGTGTTTCCCACATTCTTAGCATGAGATCATGTAAGATCTCATGGATAGGCAAAGTAGCTGCCTCTTTAGGAGCCTTAGGATATTGTAAAATCTCCAACTCCTTTGCCCTGGGCTCTGTTTCGGGAACCACAGTAATGGAAAGACCTCAAGCTACCTCCCTGATAAAATCCTGAAAGAATATATCTTCTGGAGGAGACATCCTACGTTTAGGAGAGGAAGGCTCCTCGAGGAGAAGTATTCCAGTACCGACAGAGCTGTCAGAATCCTCGGAATCCTCCGAGGATTCGAAGTACCTTCTGTGCGGATGCTCTTGAAGAGCCTGATACCTGTACCGACCAGTCGGTACCAGGGGGGATCGGTACCGGTGTATCGGTACCGGAAGGCATCGCATGACTGGGTGCCGGCAAAGAGGACACCGATGCCAATGCTGTCGATACCGGTACTGGAGTCTGTGCCAGTACCTGCTGAATTGTATGATGCGGTTCCGAGGGTGTCGATGCCGCAAGGAGAGCCGCCAGACTGCATTCAATAGCCAAGAACCTCTGGTCTATCGACGCTGCCGATGCCTGGGTATTGGTACCGGAGAAAGCAGCCGGTACCCCAGAGCATGGCACCAGTAGTTCTGCCGAGGTTGAGGCCTCGAGAACATCCTGGAGCCCCGATAATGCTTTGGAAGCCAAAGCCTCCCCCGGGGGCAATTTTGCCGGTACAGAACCCTCAAGGGCAATGCCAGAGGCATCTCGATGCTTAGGAGATCTACCCTTTGAGGACTGGCCAGACTTATGTTTAGTTACCTGAGATCCATGGGAGGAAGATGAAGCCCTGGAAGACGTCGATGCTACAGAAGCTGCATCGGAGGGAAAAAGGGTAGCGAGTTTAGCAGCTCGGTTCTGTCAACCCCTCTTGGACATCATGGCACAAGCCATACACTCTGAGATGGAGTGGTCAGGACCTAAACATTTAAGACACCACTCTCCCCCGATGCACCTTGATGCGCTGAACCACTCGTCCTATTAGCACCCACGGGGGGGAAGACATAGGGAAGACTGGGCGATGGCCAATGTTACATCAGAGCATCGATCCCCTCCGACATTCTCTCTCGTCTTCTGCTGTAAAAACGACTCGCGTTGGCCGACTGAAAGGTTGCCATGAGATCCATAATCGGAGGACCCCACTTGTGGACTGAGCAAACACTTCTGGATGAAGCTCCCATTCTCCGGCATCCACCCGGACTCTGCTGAGATAATCTGCCATCACACTGTCCGTTCCCACAATGTGCACCGCCGAGATCGCCTGTAGTCGCGGCTCCACCCAGGCAAACAGAGCTTCTGCTTCCTCTTCCATGGCAGCACTTCCCATGCCACCATGCCAACTGAGATAAGCCACCGTCGCAGAATGGTCAAGACAGCACCCACACCGCTCGACCTTTCACCGTGGGTTCGAACACTTGCAGAGCTAAAACCACTGCTCGCAGTTCCAGATGGTTGATCAACCACTGGATCTCCTGGTCGTTCCAAATTCCCTGTGCAAAGAGATCCCTGCAATGCGCTCCCCAATCTGCAAAACTCGCATCTGTCAACACTGGAAGCCACTGCAGTTGTTCCAGTGGCATGCCTGCCGCCAGATTTCCTGGACAAAGCCACCACTGAAGGAACCGTCTGACCTGCAACAGGCAGGAAAGATGTTTGTTAGAGCAGGGGTCTGCAACCTTTAAGACGTAAAGAGCCACTTGGACCCGTTTCCGAAGGGAAAAAAAAAACTGGGAGCCGCAAAACCATTGCGACATTTAAAACAAATCTAACACTGCATATATTGTTTCTTACCTTAATGCTATATACGACCCCCTACTTTTCCTGTTAAAATATAGGTGTTTGGCCTATACTCGCCGTATAAGACTACCCCTCTTCCTTCACACACCAAAAAATAAAACGCCAGAAAATATCACAACAACAAGTAACAATATTTGATTTCAAAATTATGATATTGTAGTCAAATCACTAATATGAAATAAAATTATTTTTTCTACCTTTGTTGTCTGACCAATTTATTCTTTGATCATGCTGGTCCCGATCTGAGGCTTCTGCTTTCCTGTCTTCTCTTAGCTCTCTTTCTGTGGTCTATGGTCCATCTGCCATTTCTTATCTCTTCTTTCGTTTTCTTCACTTCTTTCCATCAGCCTATTTCCAGTCCCAGTAACCCTCCCCAATATCAGCCCCTTTCCAGTCCTCACTCCCAGTACCTTCCAGTGCTAATCCCCCCTCAACCCCATTACCAGTGCTAGCCTCCCCTAATCAGCCCAATACCAGTCCTACCCCCCATCAGCTCATTACCAGTCCTAGCCTCCCCTAATCAGCTCATTTCCAGTGCTCGTCCCCTCAACCCCATTACCAGTGCTCCATCCCTCCATGTCAGCCCCCTCCCTCCCTCCCTCCATCCATATCAGCTCCCTCCCTCCATGTCAGCCCCCTCCATCCCTCCATGTCAGCCCCCCTCCCTCCATCCATATCAGCTCCCTCCCTCCATGTCAGCCCCCTCCATCCCTCCATGTGAGCCCCCTCCATCCATATCTGCTCCCTCCCTCCATGTCAGCCCCCTCCATCCCTCCATGTCAGCCCCCCTCCCTCCATCCATATCAGCTCTCTCCCTCCATTTCAGCCCCCTCCATCCCTCCATGTCAGCCCCCCTCCCTCCATGTCAGCCCCCCTCCCTCCATCCATCCATATCAGCTCCCTCCCTCCATGTCAGCCCCCCTCCCTCCATCCATCCATATCTGCTCCCTCCCTCCATGTCAGCCCCCCTCCCTCCATGTCAGCCCCTCCCTCCATCCATCCATATCTGCTCCCTCCCTCCATGTCAGCCCCCCGCCCGCCATCCATATCAGCTCCCTCCCTCCCTGTCAGCCCCCCTCCCTCCATCCATCCATATCAGCTCCCTCCCTCCATCCATATCAGCTCCCTCCCTCCATTTCAGCCCCCTCCATCCCTCCATATCAGCTCCCTCCCTCCATGTCAGCCCCCGCCATCCCTCCATGTCCGCCCCCCTCCCTCCATCCCTATCTGCTCCCTCCCTCCATGTCAGCCCCTCCCTCCATCCATCCATATCAGCTCCCTCCCTCCCTGTCAGCCCCCGCCATGGCAGCCCCCCTCCCTCCATCCATATCAGCTCCCTCCCTCCCTGTCAGCCCCCCTCCCTCCATCCATCCATATCTGCTCCCTCCCTCCATATCTGCTCCCTCCCTCCATGTCAGCCCCCCTCCCTCCCTCCATCCATATCTGCTCCCTCCCTCCATGTCAGCCCCTCCCTCCATCCATATCAGCTCCCTCCCTCCATGTCAGCCCCCCTCCCACCATCCATCAATATCTGCTCCCTCCCTCCATGTCAGCCCCCCTCCCTCCATCCATATCAGCTCCCTCCCTCCATGTCAGCCCCCCTCCCTCCATCCATATCAGCTCCCTCCCACCATCCATCCATAACTGCTCCCTCCCTCCCTCCATGTCAGCCCCCTCCTTCCTCCATCCATCCATGTCAGCCCCCCTCCCTCCATCCATATCAGCTCCCTCCCTCCATGACAGCCCCCCTCGCTCCATCCATCCATCCATATCAGCTCCCTCCCTCCATGTCAGCCCCCCTCCCTCCATCCATATCTGCTCCCTCCCTCCATGTCAGCTCCCCTCCCTTCTTCTGCAGCCGCGGCTCCCTGTCTCTTACGGAACCGCGGCTGTGCTTTTAAAATCATCTCGGAGCCCTTCCTGTCTTGACAGGCTCCGTGCAGCATTGTCCCGCCTCCAAACTTCCTTTAGAGGCGGGACAATGCTGCACGGAGCCCGTCAAGACAGGAAGGGCTCCGAGATGATTTTAAAAGCACAGCCGCGGTTCCCTAAGAGGCAGGGAGCCGCGGCTGCAGAAGAAGGGAGGGAGCCCATAACGCCATAAATACCGGGCGGGCAGTGTGCTCCGGAGCCGCGGCAAAGGTGAGAAAGAGCCGCATGCGGCTCCGGAGCCGCGGGTTGCCGACCCTTGGTTTAGAGAATCGTTCTAGTGCAACCAGCGTCAGAGCAACAACCTCTGTAACGGACACATATGAGCTCTGGCCCATGGCATTACCTCCAGGGTTGCCGCCATAGTCCCTAGCACGCGAAGATAGCTCCAAGCTGATGGAGCTGGAGTCGATACAAACTTGAACACTAGCTGTCGAAGAGCCTGAGCTCGTCGATCCAGCAGAAACACTGCTCCCAATCGCGTGTCAAACCGCACTCCTAAGTACTCTAGAACCTGAGACAGAACCAACCGGCTCTTGGACGCATTGAGTACCCAGCCGAGACTGTGAAGGAACTTCACGACTCAGTTTGTAACTTGAATGCTCTCGTCCTTGGAATTTACCCGAATCAACCAATCGTCGAGATACAGGTGAACTAAGATTCCCTCTTTTCGCAGAGCCGCCGCTACCACTACCATAACCTTGGTGAAGGTGCGCGGCAAACCTTAAGAAATTTCTGATGAACTGATCTGATAGGGATGTGCAAATACACCTTGGTGAGGTCGAAGGATGTCAAAAATTCCCACTGTCGCACCGCCACTATTACCGACTAAGGTTTCCATGCAAAAATGAGGCACTCTTAGACAGCGATTTACTCCCTTGAGGTCCAGAATAGGACGGAGGGACGTGTCCTTTTTCGGTACAACGAAATAAATAGGAGTAACGACCGATGCCGTAGAGCTCCTGCAGAACCGACACAACCGCTCCTAACTAAGAGACAATCCAATGTCTGCTGAACCGCTACTGTTCGCTGCTGCCCTCTGCAAGGAGAAAGGAAAAACGAATCTAGTCCTGGTCGAGCAAATTGGAGCGCATAACCTTTGCATATTACCTCCAACACCCATTGATCGGATGTTATCTGGACCCAGGCAGGAAGAAACTCCTGAAGTTGTCATCCCATCGGTTGAACCCCCACCCGGGCCCGCCTCGCTTCATTGTCTTTCTGACCGCCGTGGAGGAGGTAGCTGCAAACCCTCTACCTGCTCCTCGAAAACCACAAAACCCTTGCGCTCTGGAGGCAAATCTTCCTCTTTGAAAACCTCCCAACCGAGGTACGAAATCACCTGAAGTCTCTAAACTGACCGTGCAAAGATGGCAGGGGTCTCCCCTGCTTAGGTTTATCCTATGATAATAAAATATTCCTTGGTTCAGTGCAATTAAAGATAAAGAAAACAAAACTAAACCCAAAGCAAAGTCCCCCAAATAATTTTTTTGTTGGAGTGGGCTGGAGGCGACAGGGATGGAGCCCCAATCACACCAGGCAACCCGTTCCTTTTTACTATATATATTGAAAGCGAACAACGCTGTACTTAGCTTATAATGACAATCCGATATAGTTTCCTACTGGCAAGTAGTCGATCTTTCATTCCCAATCAAAGCGTTAAAACAATCGGTTCAACCACGACGTACGTTTCGGGCTACAAAGCCCTGTCTCAAGTGGTCACGCTCTTCAAAATAACCGCCATGAGCGTGACCACTTGAGACAGGGCTTTGTAGCCCGAAACGTACGTCGTGGTTGAACCGATTGTTTTAACGCTTTGATTGGGAATGAAAGATCGACTACTTGCCAGTAGGAAACTATATCGGATTGTCATTATAAGCTAAGTACAGCGTTGTTCGCTTTCAATATATATAGTAAAAAGGAACGGGTTGCCTGGTGTGATTGGGGCTCCATCCCTGTCGCCTCCAGCCCACTCCAACAAAAAAATTATTTGGGGGACTTTGCTTTGGGTTTAGTTTTGTTTTCTTTATCTTTAGGTTTATCCTATGGCAGCCTTCCGCCCTTGGACTCCCACAAATCCTTAACCAGCTTATCAAGATCTTCACCAAACAACAACTTCCCCTTAAAGGGAAGCTTGTTAAGACGTGACTTAGAAGAACCATCTGCCGCCCTATTTCTTAACCAGAGATAACGGCGCGCAACTACCAGGGAAGCCATACTATTCGCCAATGCCCGGATCAAATCATAGTGGGCATCTGCTAAATACGCCAAATCTGATTCCAGCCATGTCACATCCATTAAGCGCTCCTGTGTTTGCTGAGACGACTACTGCAAGCCGTGTGACCACCTAAGGAATGTTATAGCCACCCAAGCCTCACAGATGGAGGCTTGCAACGAGAGCGCATTAACCTCAAAGGCTTGCTTCAACAAGCCGTCCACTTTTCTGTCTTGCGCATCCTTCAAGCCCGCACTGCCTTCCACCAGAATAATCGTCTTTTTCGTGACCGCTGATAACGCCGCATCAATACGCGGAGAGCGAACCCTCTCCTTCTCCTTGTCTGACAAGGGGTAGTCTATTCATAGCTCTAACGCCTCGCAGTCCAGCTTCTGGCAAATCCCATTCATCTTGGATCAACTACTTGGTGAACCAGAAACACCGCCTGCGTTTGTCGCCCTGCCTGAATGAGAGGGTCTTCCAGACCCTCTTTCTCCGCTGGCTGGATCAAAGTAAGGTTGAGTGCCTGAACAGACTCCGTGATGAGCGCCGTAAGCTCTTCCTTTTGGAATACTCTTATGATTCTCGCCTGATCCTCCGGCTCCAGAATCTCTCCTTCCTCCAGTTCTTCCATTCCTGATTCAGGTTCCAACTCCACATCTTCCGCCTCGGGCCAATCGGAATCCAAGGGCTGATCCTCGAGAGGTCGGGCCCTCTTGAGAGGTCTCACTAAACTGCTAAAAAGCTTTTCTGAACCTGATATAGCGTTATTAGAAAAGGTTCAGAGAAGTGCCACCAAAATGGTAAAGGGGATGGAAGGATACTCCTATGAAAAAAGGCTAAAAAGGTTAGGGCTCTTTAACCTGGAAAAGAGACGGCTGAGGGGAGATATGATAGAAGTCTATAAATTAATGAACGGAGTGGAACGGGTAAACGTAGATCGATTGTTTACGTTATCAGAATATAGAAAGACTAGGGGAAATGCAATGAAGCTACAGGGTAAACTATTTAAGACTAATAAAAGAAAATATTTTTTCAGTCAACGTGTAATCAAACTCTGGAATTTGTTACCGGAGGATGTAGTAAAGGCTGTTAGTGTAGCTGGGTTTAAAAAAAGGTTTGGACAAGTTCCTAGAGGAAAGGTCCATAAACCATTATTAAGAAGGGACCCTGGATATCAATGCTTGACCCAGTACAAGCATTGTGGAACCTGTGTCTTTTGGGGAAACTGCTAGGTACGTATGACCTAGATTGGCCACTGTTGGAAACAGGATACTGGGCTTGATGGACCTTGGTCTGACCCAGTATGGCATATCTTATGTTCTGACTGCTGCACCCCAGCACCGGGCGGTAAAGGATCTATCACCGACCCCTGCTGCCGCAAGCAATACGCCTGATGCATTATCAGCACAAAATCTGGAGGAAAACCCCCAAGAGCTGTCCCGGCTCCTGTCGTGGCCACGAAAGTAGCCGACCCCGTTTGGCTTTCCAGAAGACACCCAAAAGGAGGTTCCAGCAGAAACTCACCTTCGCTCACTGCCAACGGACTCTGAGCCCCTTCACCAGCCTTCTCTTGAATCTCCTGCTCCATAGTGGTTGAGGCTGCTGCACAGCCCCTGCAGACTCCAGCATCCGAGACTGCTCCTCTGTGAGTGCCACACACCAAACACAGTGGCCGAGAAGGCATTAGCTATAAGATACAATCAATTATTTCTCAGTAAGGAAAGATCCAACTGTAAAATAAAATGGCTCTCTTTTCTTTAATTGTTCTGTCTTCTATTCTGCTCTTTTTTTTAATTCTTTTTTTTTTTTTAAATCTCCTCCAAGGCCCGAGAGACAAAAGAAAGAAAACCAAAAGACCCAGAAATTAACTAATTTAAATCAAATCAAAGTAACCTAAAATAAATTCAATTCAATTAAATGCATTCATCCCATGAAGAACGTGACTTCCTTACACAGCCTGAGCGATTCGCAGCGCTGCAGCTGGCTCAAGGCCTAAAAGCGCGTCCCAAAAAGCACGGTAAGAAACAGCCCGCGCATACAGCGGGCTTGTCTGTCTTTGCTAACGCCTGATTAGGATTTCAGGCCTTCCTGTCTGTTCGCGGCTTGCCGGAACACTCACCTGCTCTGCGGACCCCAAAAATGCCTTCAGGCGATTTTTACTGCACCTCGCCAGCCCGCACGAGAGCCCTGCATCCGCGACCCTGCTCACCAAGAAATGTGAGCAGCGATTGCGGAGGGGGCTTTTCGACTTCAACTGCTCTGGCCCGAACACCACGAAGCAAGGAGGATCTGACAGGAGATGCTAACTCCCTTCCATTCAGACCAGGAGGGGAGAGCAGAAGAGGGCACCGGAACAGGACGAAGAGGTGAAAGGAGAGCACAGAGAGAGATGGTTCAATTCCTCACAAATTTTTATTTATTTTTAAAGGGACAGCAGTAAAACAAAAGAAGTGATAGGGAATAAAATAAATCCTGAAAATAGCCCCCTAAAACTATCTATCCTAAAATATGCTCCTTAATTGTTCCTCTAGTGAGCCCAGCACCTAGGCTCACTACGTCCTCCTGCTGCATGGAGACTGGACGACACACTGGGGCTGATGGGAGAGACCAGCAGGGTACATCCAGTGATGTCAGTTTTGACATGCCCAGTCTCCATGCTGCAGGAGGCGGTACACTACCCAGAGGTGGAGGACTGAACTGGAGGAACGATAAGGAAATACTGTTTATATCCTTTTTAAGGTGTGGTCTCCAGAATTGCACACAATACTCCAAATAAGGTCTTGCCAAAGATTTCAACTCCCCAGGGAGCCCTACTGCTCCCTGGGCTTGAGGAGTGGATGGTTCAGAAATCATGCAGGGACCAGGGGCCGGATCCATTGAAGATAACACAGTGCCACTGCCCCCAGGATCTCTTGTAACCAGGAGGGACTCTCCTGCCTCATCTCATCATAAGAAACATAAGATATGCCATACTAGGTCAGACCAAGGTCCATCAAGCCCAGTATCCTGTTTCCAACCGTGGCCAATCTAGGTCATAAGAACCTAGCAGTTTCCCCAAAAGACACAGGTTCTACAATGCTTGTATTAGGTCTTGGGTCTCTTTTAATAATGGTTTATGGATCTTTCCTCCAGGAACTTGTCCAAACCTTTTTTTAAACCCAGATACACTAACAGCTTTTACTACATCCTCCGATAAATTCCAGAGTTTGATTACACATTGAGTGAAAAAATATTTTCTCTTATTAGTCTTACATAGGTTACCCTGTAGCTTCATTGCATGTCCCCTAGTCTTTCTATATTCTGATGATGTAAACAATCGATCTACGTTTACCAGTTCCACTCCATTCATTAATTTATAGACCTCTATCATATCTCCCCCTCAGCAGTCTCTTTTCCAGGTTGGAGAACCCTAACCTTTTTAGCCTCTCTTCATAGGGGTATCATTCCATCCCCTTTACCATTTTGGTGGCTCTTCTCTGCACTCTAATAATGCTATATCCTTTTTAAGATACGGTGACCAGAACTGCACACAATATTCAAGGTGCGGTTGCACCATGGAACGATACAGAAACATTATAAATAATAATTACACTTACCTGGTAATTGTAGTTCCTTGAGTGACGACAGCTTAGTCCTCTACTGATGGGTAGTGCACCTCCTCCTGCAGCTTGAAGACTGGACCAATCAAATTTCAGCTTCACCGGAGGTAGCGTACTGGCATCCCTCTATAGCCCCAGTGAACTATTGACAAAGCAGACTCAACAAATGCAAGAACAGTTAGCTAACCTTATATAACATTTCTATTTAACTGTGCAAGGGAAAGAAAGGTGGAAATTTCCCCCAAATAGAATCAGAAGATAGAATTCACCTCTGAAAAGTAAAAGACTCCCCCTCTTGCCGAACCACAACCAGGCAGCGAGAGAAAGGAGCAGACAGAGTACAAAGCGAATTAGAGCACACATCCCATGCGACATACTCATCTGAACCGACAGCTGACAAAAAACACGCGCCGTGCCTAATCCTCACCCCAAGGGCGGGACGGAGGACTAAGCTGTCGTCACTCAAGGAACTACAATTACCAGGTAAGTGTAATTATCATTTCCTTAGCGTTCCTCCAGCTTAGTCCTCTACTGATGGGATGTAACAGAGCAGTACTAACGGGAGGGACCCTGCCAGCCGGCACGCAAAACAGCCGACCCAAAACAGGCATCCGCCGCCGCCAGCACATCAAGCCAATAGTGCTTACTGAAAGTATGCAGAGACGACCACGTAGCCGCCTTACAAATTTCTACTGGCGGTACCAGACTGTGCTCAGCCCAGGACGCCGCCTGCGTTCTAGTAGAATGTGCTCTCAGACCCACCGGAGCCGGGCGCCCCTGCAACATGTAGGCCGAGACAATGGCTTCTTTAACCCATCTGGAAATGGACGCCTTCGCCGCCGCTTCCCCTTTCCTGGGACCCCCAAACAAGCGATCCGATTTGCGGAAGGGTTCAGTGACCTTCAAATAATGACGTAACACTCTCTTAATATCCAGGCAACTAAGGCCACGATCAGAAGCCTGCTCTCCCGCTGCTCGCAAGACCGGAAGAGAGACCTCTTGATTCACATGAAAGGGAGAAGAGATCTTCGGCAGAAAGGAAGGCACTGGTCGGAGCACAACTTTGTGATCCGAAAAACAGAGGAAGGGCTCCCTACAAGAAAGGGCCAGAAGCTCCGAAATACGGCGCGCTGAAGAAATCGCCACGAGAAACACCATCTTAAGAGTCAAATCCTTCACGGAAACTTGGGAGAAAGGCTCAAACGGAGCTTTGCTGAGCGCCCGTAATACCAAGTTGAGATCCCACGGTGGGAAGGAAACATGACGCGCCGGACGCATTCTGGAAACCGCTTTCAGAAAACGTCCGACGTCGGCGTGCTCTGAGAGCCACGCCCTGGATCTTACCTCTGTAACAGGCCAGAGCTGCCAACTGCACTCTCAACGAACTTGCCGCCAGGCCTTTAACAAAGCCATCCTGCAAAAATTCCAATACCACTGGAATCGAAGCCGTAGCAGCGCGGATCTTATGCCGCGAACACCACTCCTCGAAGATTCGCCAAACGTGGACGTAAGCCAGGGAGGTCGACCGCTTACGCACCTGTAGTAGAGTCGCCACGACGGCCTTAGAATATCCTTTTCTTCTTAGCCACGCCCTTTCAATGGCCAAGCCGTAAGTGAGAATCTCTCCACTCACGGCATAAGGAGCGGACCCTGAACCAGAAGCTCTGGGGATATCGGGAGCCTCCACGGAGCCCCGTCCAGCAAGCGCACGAGATCTGCATACCATGGACGCCTGGGCCAAACCGGTGCTATCAGAAGCACCTGGCCCTGGTGCGCTTCAATTCTCTGAATCACTCGCCCTATGAGCGCCCACGGAGGAAACACATAGAGCAGACCCGACGAGGGCCACGGCTGCAGGAGTGTGTCGAGCCCCTCTGACATGGGCTCCCGTCTCCTGCTGAAGAAGCGCGACACTTTCGCCGAGTGAAACGTTGCCATGAGATCCATGATCGGCGCACCCCACCGAGACACTAGTTGTTCGAACACCGAGGGATGCAGCTCCCATTCCCCGGCATCCACTTGATTCCTGAGAAAATCCGCTGTCACGTTGTCTTTCCCGGCTATGTGCGCTGCAGAGATTGCCTGCAGCCGCAGTTCTATCCAGGTGAACAGCCGCTGGACTCCTCCTCCATGCCTGCGCTTCCTGTACCGCCCTGTCGGTTTATGTAAGCTACGGTTGCGGCATTGTCGGAAAGTACCCTCACCGCACGGCGCGTGACCTGCCTTTCGAAGCTCTGTAGCGCCAGAAACACCGCTCGCAGCTCCAAGCGGTTGATCGCCCAACCGCTCTCCTCCAGGGACCAGAGCCCCTGCGCAAAGTCCACTCCGCAATGAGCTCCCCAGCCCATGAGACTGGCATCTGTCAATAGCGGAGTCCAGTCCGGCTGCTCCAACGGCATCCCCGCCTGAAGAGAGGCTGGTCGAAGCCACCATCGCAGGTCCCGCCTGACCTGCGGAGGACAGGGCAGCCGCATGCTCAAGGGATCGAACTGGTTGGACCAGCAGCGGAGCAGGGCCCGCTGTAACGAGCGCATGTGAAACCTGGCCCAAGGCACCACTTCCAACGCTGCCGCCATCGTCCCCAACACCTGAAGATATTTCCACGCCAACGGGGCTGCGAGCTTCCGAAAGTCCCGTACCACACTCCGAAGAGCCAGAGCCCTCCGTTCTGTTAGAAACACCGACCCTTTGCGAGTATCGAATAGCACTCCCAAGTACTCGAGAGACTGAGTCGGCGTTAGATGACTTTTGACCGGGTTGACCACCCAGCCCAGGGACTGCAGCAGATCGACAACCTTCCTTGTAGCCTGCACGCTCTCGGCCTGGGACTTTGCTCGGATCAGCCAATCGTCCAGGTACGGATGGACTAAGACTCCCTCTTTGCGCAACGCCGCCGCCGCCGCCACCACCACCACCATTATCTTGGTGAACACGCGCGGCGCCGTCGCCAGTCCAAAAGGCAGGGCCTGGAACTGGTAGTGTCCCCAAGGGAGCGCAAAGCGCAGAAACTTTTGGTGAGACTCCCTGATGGGAATATGGAGATAAGCTTTGGTGAGATAGAGAGACGTCAAAAACTCTCCCTGACGAACTGTGACAATAACCGAACGAAGGGTTTCCATGTGAAAATGCTGTACCCGGAGATAGCGATTCACCCCCTTGAGATCCAGGATGGGGCGAAAAGTGCCATCCTTCTTTGGCACCACAAAATAAATTGAATAACGCCCCTTGCCGAGTTCTGCCGGTGGAACTGGAACAACCGCTCCTAACCGCACCAGACGGTCCAGCGTTTGCCGCACCTGAAGCGCCTTCTGAGGACCCCTGCAGGGGGACTCCACGAACGAATCTAGAACCGGTCGCGCGAGATCTAACGCATAGCCCTCGCGAATGATATCCAACACCCAGAGATCGGATGTGATGTGGGTCCAGGCAGAAAAGAAACTCCGAAGGCGACCGCCGATTGGTTGCAATTCTGCTGGAACCCACCACCCTTCATTGGGACTTTCGGAGGGCTGTCGGGGCCGCCGCTGCGAATCCACGACTGGCGCCGCGAAACTCCCGGAACCCTTGGGCCCGAGATACAAACCGTCCTCTTTGGGATCCTGCAAAACGGGGCGACCGAAGCCTCCGATAGTCTCGAGACTGCCCCCGAAAGGACAAAGCGGGTTTACCCCTTCTTGGCCTATCTTCCGGCAATCTGCCACCTTTAGAGTCCCAAGTCCTTAACTTATCCCGGTCCTCACCAAACAAGAGCTTCCCCTTAAACGGAAGCTTGCCTAGACGCGACTTAGAAGAGCCATCCGCTGCCCAATTCTTCAGCCAAAGAGACCTACGCGCCGCTACCAAGGAACCCATACTATTGGAGAGGGCCCTGATGAGGTCGTACTGTACATCCGCCAAATAGGCCGATCCAGACTCTAAGCGCTGGAGCTCTCGCACCTCGTTGGGTTCAAAGGATGCAGACTGCTGCAGGCGCTGAACCCAGCGGAGACAGGCCCGAGCGACCCAAGCACCGCAAATGGAGGCCTGCAACGCCACCGCGTCCGCCTCAAAAGATTGCTTCAAAGATCCGTCCATTTTTCTATCTGACGCTTCCTTCAAGGCTGCAGCACCTTCCACTGGGATATTGGTTTTCTTAGTGACCGCGGAAACCGCAGCATCAATCTTTGGAGAACGAAACCGGACCTTATGTTCTGACAGTGGATACAGCTTGCTCATGATCTTCATTCCTTTCAGTCCGGACTCGGGATTATCCCACTCCGTCTGAATCATCTGATCAATAACCTTATGGATAGGAAACACCACGTGTGTTTGACGGACCGTCTGAATAATGGGATCTGCGCCATCTTCGTCCTCGGCCGGCTGCTCAGCAGATAGCCGAAGCGTCTGAAGAGCCTCCGCAATAAGGGCCGGCAACTCTTCCCGGCGAAAAACTGACGATTTTCGCCCGATCCTCAGGCTCAGGTATTTCTCCATCCTCTAACTCCTCCATGTCCGTATCTACATCAAAGTCGGCTTCCGCCCCCTCCTGCCAGTCTGTCTCGGAGAGACCAGGCTCGACCGCACGTGTCCTTTTGGCCGGCCGCACCATAACAGTCGCGCTCTGCTATACCAGCCCGTGCGCTAGAAGGAAGGGGCAGGGACCCTGTCACGAAGCCCTGCCGTCTGCGACAAAACGCCTGATGCATAAGTAGAACAAAATCAAGAGAAAAATCATTCATCTGTAGCACGCTGCCAAGATCAGAATGCGCGCCCGAAGCACCCAAGGATGGTTCAGCCGCTGGAGCCGAAGGCCCCACTACAGGCTCTGCACTCTCTGTACCCGTGAGGGCTGCAGGGACAACCGGTGCCATGGAGATCTCTAACTGCTGCTCCATGCTAAGTGAGACTGACGCACAGCGTTGACAGATACCTGACTCTGTGCCTGCGCCCCTACGAGAGCCACAGACAACGCACTGGGATCCGGCTGACATGGAACCACTCCAAAAATGTACTGCCCCTGAGGCCTTGGACACCCCGAAGATTGGGACCAGAGAGACAGCCTTGGCCCAACTTAAAAAAGAGCTGCCGGTCTGCTGCTTCATGTAAGAGTGATTAAGGCAGTTAGTTAAGCAATCAGTGGCTCACTTCCGTGGGAGTCCGAGCTCCGGAAACACCCGCTAGAGAAGGGAAAACCGAGCAAAACCCCTGTCAGCTGACCGCAAGCACAAGCGAGAGAAAAAACCCCTAAACTAAGAAACAAAGAGGGAACAAATACCTGTGAAAAAAACGTCCAGGCTGCGGTCCAGAGACGAACGCCGCTTCAGAGAACCGCGCTGAGGCCGCTCGTGCCCAGGAGCTGCGAGCGCCGCGTGTTCAAAATGGCCGCGGCGCCTCACAGTATTTTGGCACGCTGCTCCTGCTTGCTCTCCTGAGCCAAAGCGCCAATCAATGAAGATAACGGGAGTACCGGGCTATGACTCCACTGCCCCGCAAATCAAGGAGCAGTGCGAGAAAATAGCCTTGAGCACTAGAGCGGGCAACCGGATCTGCAGGCAGGGAAAGCACAGTTACTTACCTGTAACAGGTGATCTCTGGGAACAGCAGGAATTAGTCCTCACATATGGGTACGTCGGAACCGACGGAGCCTGCGCAGGAAAGCTCCCCAGCTTTTCAGATGAAAAGCTTTTGGGGCTTCCCACAGCGCATGCGCGCTGCCTTCCCGCCTTCCTGACCAGCTCTCTTCAGTTCGAGTTTATAGCTGAGACAATAGAGAGAGGAAAGGAAGGTAGATAGAAGATACAACTCCTAGGGGAGGTGGGTGGGTTGTGAGGACTAATTCCTGCTGTTCCCAGAGATCACCTGTTACAGGTAAGTAACTGTGCTATCTCCAGGAACAAGCAGGAATGAGTCCTCACATATGGGGACTCCCTAGCTAAGATGCCTG
Organism: Ichthyophis bannanicus; assembly: GCA_033557465.1. Lineage (NCBI taxonomy): Eukaryota > Metazoa > Chordata > Amphibia > Gymnophiona > Ichthyophiidae > Ichthyophis > Ichthyophis bannanicus. The sequence goes on along the minus strand of CM066046.1, from coordinate 145,439,545 downwards.
GGAGATCCCCCTCCAAAGGTAACCATCTTCGTATGGATCTCAGGCATCCAACCAGGGAAGGTGGGCAGGAGTTGTTTAAGTATGGAACAGGTGTTTGAGGACAGCCTGACCAAACAAGGCATCCCGGCGGGAGTCCTTGTCCAAACAGTAATGGGCTGTGAAGGTATGAACTGAGGCCCAAGTGGCTGCTCGACAGATCTGATCTATGGAAACAGAGTGAAGATGAGCCATAGAGGTGGCCATGGCTCTCATTGTGAGCTGTGACATGGCCTTCCAGAGAAATGTTCTTACTCTGGTAAGCAAAAGAAATACACTGAGCAATCCAATTGGAAAGTGTACGCTTGGAGACTGGAAGTCCCAAATGAGAAGGATCAAAAGCCACAAAAAGTTGGGAAGACTTTCGATGTGGCTCAGTCCTGTTGAGGTAAAAGGCGAGAGCTCTTTTACAATCAAGGGTATGAAGGTTCCTCTCTGCACTGGATGCATGAGGAGCCGGGAAAAAAACAGGTAGATATACCTCTTGATTAAGATGAAAAGGCGAGACCACTTTGGGCATAAAGTGGGGGTTCGTCCTAAGGACCACCTTATCATGATGAAACCTAGTATAAGGTGGATTAGCCACTAAAGCCTGCAGTTCACTGATGCGGCGAGCTGAAGTGACTGCAATAAGGAAAACTACCTTCCATGAAAGAAATTTCAAGGAGGTGGAGTCCAAAGGCTCAAAAGGTGGCTTCATAAGCTGACCTAGAACTAGGTTCAAATCCCATGCTACCGGCGGAGGTCGGATGGGAGGTTTAGTTAAGGTCAGGCCTCTCATGAACCTTGCAACAAGAGGATGAGAGGAGACAGGTTGTCCATTTATAGGTTTTAAGGATGCTGCAATAGCACTTAAATGGACTCGTACTGAATTCGTCTTGAGGCCTGCATTGGAAAGATGCAGGAGATAGTCTAGTAGAGAATTCAAAGGAAGTGCCAGAGAGTCAAGACCCTGTTGAGCACACCAAATGGAAAAACGTTTCCATTTGAAAGCATAGGAACGCCTGGTAGAGGGTTTCCTAGAGGCATGAAGGATATCTTTCACTGGTTGAGAAAGATTAAACTCATGAAGGCTTAAGCCTTCAGTAACCAAGCTCGGAGATGTAGGGACTTGGGGTTTGGGTGCCACAAAGTCCCTTTCTCCTGAGACAGAAGGTCTGGCGCAGCTCCCAGGTCCAGGGAGGAGCCCTGGGAGAGCTGTAGAAGTAGAGGGAACCACACTTGGCGTGGCCAGCGTGGAGCTATGAGGATCATTGACCCGTGATCCCTCTGAAGTTTGAACAGAGTCTTGGGAATCAAAGGAATGGGTGGAAAAGCATACAGGAATTCCTGACCCCAATGCAGGAGAAAGGCATCGTTGGCCTGAGCTCCCTGACACGGAGTCCTGGAACAGAACCGGGGAAGTTTGGCATTCCACAGACTTGCAAAGAGGTCTATGTCCGGGGTCCCCCATTCCTGAAAGATTCTGCGTATCTGGTCCATATGCAGGGACCATTCGTGTGGAAGCAGAACTCGACTGAGTCTGTCTGCCCGAGAGTTTTGAATTCCTGGAAGGTATACTGCCAGAAGATGAATTTGATGCTCTCTGGCGAAGGCCCATAATCTGAGAGCTTCGTTGCAAAGCGACAGAGAGCCCGTCCCTCCTTGTTTGTTGACACAGAACATGGCTACCTGATTGTCTGTCTGGACTAGGACAGTCAGGTTGACAAGGAGGGTGTGGAAGACTGTGAGGGCAAGGAAGATTGCTCGCAGTTCCAGAAGGTTGATGTGAAGGGTGGTCTCCTGGGGAGACCAGGTGCCCTGAGTGGAGAGGTGTTGGAGATGAGCTCCCCACCCTGTTTGGGAGGCATCTGTTGTGAGGGTTGCTTGGGGCAACGAAGGTTGGAAGGGGGTCCCCAACAACAGAATTTTGGAGGATGTCCACCACTGGAGAGACCAAAACAGACGTTTTGAGGTGAGTACTTGGTCTGAGAGCGCTCCTGATGCTTGAGACCACTGGGTGGCCAAAGTCCATTGAGCTGCCCTCATATGGAGACGAGCGTAGGGCACCACATGGACCGTGGAGGCCATGTGGCCCAGAAGTTGCAGCAGTTCCCTGGCTGACAAGTGACTTCTGGACTGAGCCTGGGAGGCCAAGCTGATTAGTCGTTGGCCTTGGACCAGAGGGAGGTAGGCCCTTGCAGTGGTGGAGTCCAAGTGGGCCCCTATGAATTCCAGGGACTGAATAGGGATAAGTTGGGACTTGGGAATGTTTACCACAAGTCCCAGATATTGAAGAATACGCCTTGTGCGGTCCAAGGAAATCTGGGCTTCTGACTGAGATGGAGCTCGGATGAGCCAGTCGTCCAGATATGGGAACACGAAGACTCCCATGCCTCTTAGAAATGCGGCTACGACTGCCATGCATTTTGTGAATACTCTTGGAGCAGAGGCGAGACTGAAGGGAAGTACTCTGTATTGGAAATGTTTTCCCTGGAACAGAAATCTTAGATATTTTCTGTGGGATGGATAGAGGAGTATATGAGTGTACGCATCCTTGAGATCTAGAGAACAAAGCCAATCCTGACTCTGAAGGTATGGAAGGAGAATGCCCAGAGAGAGCATTTTGAATTTCTCCTTGAATAGAAACGTGTTCAATTCTCTCAGATCTAGGATAGGTCTGAAGCCACTTGTCTTCTTTGTTATGAGAAAATAAGGGGAGTAGAACCCTAACCCCTGTTGAGGAAGAGGAACCTCCTCTATTGCCCCTTGGGCAAGGAGAGAGGAGATTTCCCGACCCAACAGGATTAGAAGAGATGGGGGAGAACTGAATTGCCTCACCATGGTATGGGGAGGAAGGCTGGAGAAATGAAGTTTGTAACCCTCTCGGATGATAGAGAGGGTCCATTGCTCTGATGTAATTTGCTTCCATCTGGGAGCAAAGTGAGCTAACCTTCCGGGAATGGTGAGGGGCTCTGGTTGCTCTAGAGCCAGAAATGGTAAGTTCTCTAGGGGCAAGTCAAAACCCCTGAGGGGGTTGAGCCTGCTGGGGTGTAGCAGACACTGCAGGCCTTGACTTTACTTGCTTAGATTGCTGACGTTTAGCAGCAAAGCGAGGCTGAGCAGATTGTTGGCCAGTATTTGTGGAAAATCTGGCCTTCTTGTAGTAAGGCCTCTTAAAAGGCTTCTTTTTGGCAGGAGTAGAAGTAGACTTAGAAAGTCTATTTAGAGTGGCATTTTCTGCGTCCATTTGAGCAGCTTTAATTTGCCAGTCCTCACCAAATAAGTTCTCACCTGTACAGGGCAGATTCCTTAAGCCATCCACGACCCAGGGTTCTAGGTCAGAAGCCTGGAGCCAAGCAAGACGTCGGGCTGCAATAGCAATTCCCGAAGCCCTGCCTGCAACCTCAAAGGAATCAAAGGCCGCCCTGTTGGAAAACTTGGAGACCTCTGAAAGTTGTGTCACCACAGAAGTGAAGTCCTCCTTTCTATCCTCAGGGATAAAGGGGGCAAAATGCTGTACCTTCAGGGCAAGTTCTCTGAGAAACATGCCCATATAAAGACTGTAGGAATTGATCCTGGCTATAAGCATACTAGCCTGGAAGATCTTTCTACCAAAAGAGTCAAGGGTCTTACATTCTCGCCCTGGAGGGGTAGAAGAGTGCCTTTTAGGACTCTATCTTTTTCATGGCAGACTTCACCACAATGGAGTGGTGAGGCAGTTGAGTCTTTCGAAACCCAGGAGAAGGAGGGACCCGGTACATGGTGTCCAACCTACGGGAATGAGGAGACAGTGTTAGAGGAGTCTCCCACAAATCCATCAAGTGTTCTTGAAGGATTTCATGGATAGGCAGGGTAACTGCCTCTTTAGGAGCTTTGGAGTATCCTAAAATATCCAATTTCTTTGATCTTGGTTCCGTTCCAGAAGATGTAGCTATAGAAAGCCCTTTAGCTACATCAACAATGAAATCCTGAAAGGAGACATCCTCCTCTTTGGAGAAGAGGGCTCCTCAGGAAGATCAAGCTCAGCAGAGTCATCAGAGGAATTGAACTCATCAGAAGAATCTGAGTATTCTCTGTGCTTCCAATGCACGATACGCGTACCGACCGATATCGACATCGGGCGTATCGGGCATGGGATCGGTATCGGGCAAAAGCCTGAATCCGGCATGCGGAACCGATCGACGCTTGGAAGTCGATGGTCTCGGTTCCGGTGTGGATACCGGAACCGGAGTCGGTACCGATGGAATCGGTACCGAGGGCGTCGCAGCCTTAATGAAAGCCAGAACGGCCTGCTGCATGGTCTGGACAGTATTGCCCATGGACGCCACTGCTGCCTGGATGTCGGTACCGGTATCAGCCGGTACCCCAGAGCAGTCTAACAGGTGACCGGTCGAGGCCGTGCCATCGATGTCAACCTGTAACCCCATAGATGGTGCTTTGGAGACTGGAGCCTCCCGCCGGGGTTTTTTGGCTTGGGCAGAATCCTCGAACTCAAGATTGAGAGCCTCTCGATCTTTTGAAAGAGATTTGCTTTTAGAGGATTTGCCCACAGAAAGTTTGGTTACCTGAGATCCATCCGGAGAGGAAGACCTGGATGACTGTGATGCTGGATTATCTGAAGCAAACAGCACATGGAACTTGTTGGCCCGGTTCTGCATACCACGTTTAGACATCTGGGAGCAGAATGGGCAGTCCGGTATGGAGTGGTCAGGTCCCAAACATTTAAGACACCATTCATGGGTGTCTGTGAGAGAAATAACAGCACTGCACTTGGTACACTTTTTAAAACCAGGAGCTGGCCTCTCCATGAGGAGAATTTGGGTAGGCCTGAAGGCCTAGCAAAAGTTACCACGTTGTGCTGAAAATAAGATTTTTTTTTTTTTTTTTTTTAAGAAATAAAGAGACCGGCGGTACCGGTTTTGGTATGGGGAAGGCAGGTACACGGTCAAAAGAAACAAATTAAAATAACAATTTCTTCAGCGGTGACAGGAACACGACCTGCTGGCTCCGCGGAAAAAGAGAAACTGAAGAGAGCTGGTCAGGAAGGCGGGAAGGCAGCGCGCATGCGCTGTGGGAAGTCCCAAAAGCTTTTCATCTGAAAAGCTGGGGAGCTTTCCCGCGCAGGCTCCGTCGGTTCCGACGTACCCATATGTGAGGACTCATTCCTGCTTGTTCCTGGAGATACAAACAGCCTAAAGACGTTGTCCCCCAAGCCGCAGTTTCTCACCTCTAAGAGCGCGCCGCCGGCAGCCCGATCAAGGAGCTCAGCCCCGAACAGCCTAGGGACTAGAGATCCTTAAGCAGAAAACACAAAGAAAATATGCAGACGGCTGTGGCAAGGCAGGAGGGAGACCTCTCTACTGGAGCCCCGGATTAAAACCAATATTGTTGTAGTACTTTTTTTTTTTTTTTTTTTTTTAAAGGAACAGCATAACGAAAGTGCCCAAACACCTAAAGCATAGGGAAATGAAATAACAAATAACCAACAAATAAAATTCAAAGGTTAGCTAAGTATCTTGCTGCTGAACTGTATCCCTAGTGAGCCCAGAACCTAAGCTCACTACGTCCTCTAGCTGCATGAAGACTGGACACACTGGGGCTATAGAGGGATGCCAGTACGCTACCTCCGGTGAAGCTGAAATTTGATTGGTCCAGTCTTCAAGCTGCAGGAGGAGGTGCACTACCCATCAGTAGAGGACTAAGCTGGAGGAAGAAGCAATTAGATCTTACCTGCTAATTGGTATTCCTGAAAGAACGACAGTCCAGTCCCTTCACTTCTGGGTTACGCAACCCTTCCAGCAGCTTGGAGGCTGAGCCCAACCTTTTTGGGGATGGAGCGGTATAAGTACCACTGGGACCACCCCCAGACTCCAGTAATCGAATGAAAAAGCAGACTTAACGAACTTGCATTAACCGTAAAGAACCACACTTGACAACCAAATCAAAAGACAAATTTTTTTTTTTTTTTATATAACTATGAGGAATAGGAGGAGGAAGGGCAACAGGAAGGAGGTGGTTAACTTGTGCCTGACCGAGCCGTCCTTCACCTGTACTCCTCCCCCCAGCAGCAGCCCCACGCTCGGTCCATAGCTCCGCCCCTGACTAATAGTTCTTACCGGCTGGCGGCACACCGGGTGGGATCAGGGACTGGACTGTCGTTCCTTCAGGAACACCAATTAGCAGGTAAGATCTAATTGCTTCTTCCTTATCGTCACTCCAGTCCAGTCCCTTCACTTCTGGGATGTAACAGAGCAGTTCAATCCTGGATGGGGGCCGCCATTCCTGACTGGAGAACCGCAAGACCAAACCGAGCGTCCGCTGAACTCTGTACGTCCAGCCTGTAGGGCTTGGTAAAGGTATGTAGGGAGGACCAAGTTGCCGCCCTGCAAATATCCAGAGGGGGAACTAGACTGAATTCTGCCCAAGAAGTAGCCTGTGCCCGGGTTGAGTGCGTCCGCAGGCCCCCTGGAACCTGTTTCCCTTTCAGGATATAGGCGGAGGCTATCGCCTCTCTGATCCACCTGGAGATGGAGGCCTTGGCTGCTGCCTCCCCCTTGTGAGGCCCTCCGAACTGAATGAAAAGGCGTTCGGATTTCCGGAAAGGGGCTGTGCGGGAGAGGTAACGCTTCAAGGCTCTCTGGACATCTAGTAAGCGAAGTTTGCTATCCCTCCCTTCCAACCCCTCGGCCGAAAAGGACGGGAGAGTAACTACCTTGTTCACATGAAAGGGAGAGATGACCTTAGGCAAGAAGGAGGGAACCGTTCGCAGGACTACCTTGTCCTTGAGAAAGGACAGAAAGGGGGGCTGAGAAGACAGCGCTTGTAATTCAGAGACCCGCCTGGCCGAGCAAATAGCGACCAGAAAAACCGTCTTCAGGGTTAAGTCCTTCAAGGAAGCCCTCTTGACTGGCTCAAAGGGTTCCCCGACCAAGGCATTTAGGACAAGGTTGAGATCCCATGGGGGAATGACCGACCTTCGTTGGGGACGCAGACGCCTAACCGCTCTTAGGAACCTGGACACATCCGAGTGGGCCCCTAGGGCTTTGCCGCGGACCTTCCCTCTGTAGCAAGCGAAGGCCGCTAGCTGGACCCATAGGGAACTGGGCGCTAGACCCTTGTCAAACCCCGCCTGCAAGAACTCCAGAATCTCGGGGACCGAGGCCGAAAGAGGATTCCTCCGGTGTTCCTCACACCATGCTTCGAAACTGCGCCAAACTCTTACGTATGAAAGGCAGGTTGAGTGCTTCTTCGCCTTCAACAGTGTCGTGATTACCGCTCCGGAATAGCCCCTCTTCAGGAGCCGCGCCCTTTCAATAGCCAGGCCGTAAGCGAGAATCGATCCACGTGAGGCATCCGAACCGGCCCTTGCCTCAGCAGGTCCCCTTTGCAGGGAAGCCGCCAAGGCCGGTCGACGAGCAACCTCACCAGATCCGCATACCAGGGACAGCAAGGCCAATCCGGGGCTATGAGAATTATCAATCCCCGATGAGCCTCCACCCGCTGTAGGACCTTTCCGATAAGAGCCCAGGGAGGGAAAACAGAGGAGACCCTCCGAAGGCCACTTCTGTGACAGAGCATCCAGGCCCTCGGCCATCCTTTCTCTCCTCCGACTGAAGAAGAAGCGGTCCACCTTGGCGGACGAGAACCGTGCCATGAGATCCATGACCGGGAGACCCCAACGGGCAACTATTAGGTCGAATGTCCCCCGGTCTAGCTCCCACTCTCCGTGATCTATCTTGCACCTGCTGAGGTAATCTGCCGTGACGTTGTCCGAGCTGGCTACGTGTTGAGCTGAGAGTGCTTCCAACCGAGCCTCGGCCCAGTGGAATAGAAGTTAAAGGAATAAATTAAATTAAAAGCAAATTTTAAAGAACAAGTTTTAAGAAAAAAAAGGGAGACTCCAGTAAGCCCTAGGCTTACGGAACCCTCCAGCTGCTTGGAGGCTGAGAATACTGGAGTCTGGGGGTGGTCCCAGTGGTACTTATACCGCTCCATCCCCAAAAAGGTTGGGCTCAGCCTCCAAGCTGCTGGAAGGGTTGCGTAACCCAGAAGTGAAGGGACTGGACTGGAGTGACGATAAGGAACGCTAAGGAATATCCTTTGTTATATTTTCCATTCCCTTCCTTATGATACCTAGCATTCTATTTGCTCTCTTGGCCGCTGCTGCACACTGGGCGGAGGGTTTTAAATAGTAATTACACTTACCTGGTAATTGTAGTTCCTTGAGTGACAGCTTAGTCCTCTACATATGGGTAGTGCACCTCCTCCTGTCCAACAGATGAGCACAGTCCACGTGCCAAACAGACCCAGTAAAAGACGTGGAGGCAAGGAAGGAACTATTTATATACCACCTTTATTTCATAAAGCCAGGCCCGACACAGGCCGTGTTTCGTTTATGCCTTCATCAGGGGCTTTGGCTATTAGAACATATAAAAACATCATTAAAAAACAATCATAAATCATAAAATAAATTATAGGTATAATCATATAAGGCACCTCTGAACATAATAATACATAAAAAACTAAAATATTAGTAAATAAATAAATACTGACTACTAAAGTACAGCGAATTGTCTTATGAACTAAAGAGCAGATAAATAATTAAATAAATAACTGCGTACGTGTAATACATGTAAAATCACACATATAAGGAACCTATAACCATATTAACACATTAATAAATAATTAAAACATTAATAAATAAATAAATGCTGACAAGTACAGCAAATTATCTATTGACTAAAATTAATAAAAATAAATAAATGAAGTAATAAATAACTACATACGTGTAATATGCTCATAATACATGTAAAATCACACAAATATAAGACTCAAATAAAATTAAATTAACCATACATAAACCTTAAAATAGATGTTTGAATAAGAAACAGCATAAACTACAACTTTGTGCACTTAAAATTACTAATTTCATTCTTACCTATATGATTTTCCTGCCACACTGCAATGACTGGAGGAAAAAGGAAAGACATAGAAGAGCCATTCCAAATGACTACATCCCACAAATTCCATTGTTGGTGCATTAGACAATTATAAATAAGAAATTATTTAAATTTATTGTTTTAATTATTTATTAATGTGTTAATATGGTTATAGGTTTCTTATGTGTGTGATTTTACATGTATTACACGTACGCAGTTATTTAATTATTTATCTGCTCTTTAGTTCATAAGACAATTCGCTGTACTTTATAGTCAATATTTATTTTACTAATATTTTAGTTTTTTATGTATTATGTTCAGAGGTGCCTTATATGATTATACCTATAATTTATTTTATGATTTATGATTGTTTTTTAATGATGTTTTTATATGTTCTAATAGCCAAAGCCCCTGATGAAGGCATAAACGAAACACGGCCTGTGTCGGGCCTGGCTTTATGAAATAAAGGTGGTATATAAATAGTTCCTTCCTTGCCTCCACGTCTTTTACTGGGTCTAGTGCACCTCCTCCTGCAACATGAAGACTGGACCAATCAAATTTCAGCATCACTGGATCCAGCATCCTGGCTTTCCCTTGTACTCCAGTGAACTACTGTCAAAGCAAACTCAAAGAGAGATAGCTAACCTTTAAGAAAAAATGCAAGAATTTAGTATGCCAAGTAAGTTGCGAAACTTTTTGTTTTTGGGGGTTTTTTTGGTAAGTGAGACCTACAGAAATCACATTAGACTGCATCCATCCCTACAAAAGGGGAAGGAAAAAACAAAAACCAGCCAACCGAGGGTCCCACCCCTTCCGCACCAGAAGCGGTCAGCGAGAGCAAAAAAGTCAAAGAACAAACACCTGAAAGACTCACCTGTAAATACTGACTCCCGTACCAAATGCGTGCCGAGGCAAAACAGTGTCCCAAGGGAGGGAAGGAGGACTAAGCTGTCGTCACTCAAGGAACTACAATTACCAGGTAAGTGTAATTACTATTTCCTTATCGTTCCTCCAGCTTAGTCCTCTACGTATGGGATGTAACAGAGCAGCCTTAACGGGAGTGATTCCGCCAACCGGCACGCAAGACCGCGGAACCAAAACAGGCATCACGTGCCGCCAAGACATCAAGACGATAGTGCTTACTGAAAGTGTGGAGGGATGACCACGTTGCCGCTTTACAAATTCTCCTCTGGCAAAACCAAGCTATATTCCGTCCAGGACGCCGCTTGAGCTCTTGTAGAATGAGCCCTCAATCCTAGCGGCGCAACACGCCCCTGCAACAGATAAGCTGAGGCAATCGCCTCTTTAATCCACCGAGAAATAGAGGCTTTCGCTGCCGCCTCACCTTTCCTGGAACTGCCGAACAGGACAAACCAACGATCCGACTTGCGGAAGGCTTCGGTGACCTTTAAATACAGACGCAAAACTCTCTTAAGGTCCAAACGACTAAGACCGCGATCAGAGGCCTGCTCCCCCGACACATGCAACACCGGGAGCGACACCACCTGATTCAAGTGAAAAGGAGAAGACACTTTAGGTAAAAAGGAAGGTACTGGCCGTAGAACCACCTTCTGATCCAAGAAAGACAGGAAAGGTTCCCTGCAAGAAAGAGCTTGAAGCTCAGAAATGCGCCGCGCCGAACAAATCGCCACAAGAAACACCGTCTTAAGGGTCAAATCCTTTACCGAAATTCAAGAGAGAGGCTCAAACGGCGCAGCGGAAAGCGCGCACAAGACCAAGTTGAGATCCCATGGAGGGACGGAAACGCGGCACGGTGGGCGCAGCCGAGAAACCACCTTCAGGAAACTGATCACATCAGCATGGGTGCCCAGCGCGACCCCCTGTATTTTACCTCTGTAACAGGAAAGAGCTGCGAGCTGCACCCGCAAGGAACTGGCGGCCAAACCTTTATCAAAACCGTCCTGCAAAAAATCCAACACCACCGGAAGAGGGGCCATAGCCGCCCGAACCTGACGCCTGAAACACCAATCCTCAAAAATACGCCAAACTCGGACATAAGCCAGCGAAGTGGACCTCTTTCGGGCTTGAAGCAACGTCGCCACAACAGACTTCGAATAACCTCTTCCTCAGCCGTGACCTTTCAATAGCCAGGCTGTAAGAGAGAATCTCTCCACTTGCGGCATGTGAAGAGGACCCTGACACAACAGATCCAGAGCAAGGGGAAGCCGCCACGGAGAATCGCTTAACAACCGTACCAGGTCAGCATACCAGGGACGACGGGGCCAATCCGGCGCTATTAACAATACCCGTCCCCTGTGAGACTCGATCCGCTGAATCACCCGCCCCAGAAGGGGCCACGGGGGAAACACAAAGAAGGCCGGTGGAGGGCCAGGTCTGCAAAAGAGCATCAATGCCCTCGGACATGGGCTCTCGCCGACGGCTGTAAAAACGAGGCGCCTTCGCGGATCGAAAGGTGGCCATTAGGTCCATTACAGGCTGACCCCAATGACGCACTAACTGTTGGAATACCGCAGGATTCAGCTCCCATTCGCCGGCATCCACGTGAACTCGACTGAGAAAATCCATCGTGACATTGTCCTTCCCGGCAATGTGCGCCGCCGATATAGTCTGCAACCGGGGCTCTATCCACGCGAACAGCAACTGGGCTTCCGCTTCCAAGCCCACGCTTCCGGTACCGCCCTGTCGATTTATGTAAGCCACGGTCGCGGTATTGTCTGAGAGAACTCGAACCGCTCGGTGTGTTACCTGGAGTTCGAAGCTTTGCAGCGCCAACCGAACGGCTCTCAGCTCTAAACGATTGATCGACCAACCGCTCTCCTGCTGGGACCAGCGACCCTGCGCCACTAACTCCCCGCAGTGCGCGCCCCAGCCCGTGAGACAGGCATCCGTCAACAGCGGAACCCAGTCCGGCTGTTCCAAGGGCATCCCCGCTTGGAGCGAGGATGGGCGCAACCACCACTTCAGATCCTGGCAAACCGTCCGCGGCCAGGGAAGACGCTTGTTCAATGAATCGTTCTGATTGGACCAGCGACGGAGCAAGGCCCGCTGCAAGGATCGCATGCGGAAGCGAGCCCAAGGCACCACTTCCAAGGATGCCGCCATCGTCCAACAGTTGCAGATAGTGCCAAGCTGAGGGAGCCGCAGCCCTCCGAAAGCGGCGCACAAGAGACTGGAGAGCTAGCACTCTCCGTTCTGGGAGAAACACGGCACCCCTGCAAGTATCGAATAGTACCCCCAGGTACTCGAGCGACTGAGTCGGATCCAAGTGACTCTTGTCCGGGTTGACTACCCAGCCGAGAGACCGCAGAAGCCCGACGACCCTCGCTGTGGCTGTCTCGCTCTCCGAGCGAGTTTTTCCACGTATCAACCAATCGTCCAGATAGGGATGAACCAGTACCCTCTCCTGACGTAAGGCAGCCGCCGCCACCACCATGACTTTGGTGAACACCCGAGGAGCGGTGGCCAGCCCGAATGGCAACACCTGGAACTGGAAGTGACCCCACGGAAGTGCGAACCGGAGATACTTTTGATGGGACTCCCGGATAGGTATATGGAGATAGGCCTCGGACAGGTCGAGAGAGGTAAGAAACTCGCCTTTGCGGACTGCTACAATTACGGACCGCAGGGTTTCCATCCGAAAATGTGGAACTCGAAGACAGCGATTCACGCCTTTGAGATCTAAAATGGGACGAAGAGCACCATCCTTCTTTGGCACCACGAAATAAATGGAGTACCTGCCGAGACCATACTCCGCCGGCAGAACGGGAACGACGGCCCCTAACCAGAGCAAGTGATTGAGGGTTTGCCGAACATGAGCGGTCTTTACAGGGCCCCGGCAGGGAGACGCCACGAAGGAATCGAGAACGTGTCTGGTGAGATCTAAGGCGTACCCGTCCCGAATAATCTCCAAAACCCAGCGATCGGACGTGATATGGGTCCAAGCAGAGAGAAACTGCCGAAGGCAACCCCCAATCGCAGTTAACCCCGCCTGGACCCGCAGCCCTTCATTGGGGCTTGCGAGCGGCTGACGGAGCCGCAGCAGCGAATCCTCTAGAGGCCCCTCGGAAGCCTCGAAAGCTGGGAGATCGAGAGATACCTGCCTCGCTGCGACCTCACAAAACGGGGCGACCGAAATCTACGAAAGTCCCGTAACTGACCCCGAGGGGAAGGAAGGGACCTCCCTCTCATCGGGCGATCCTCCGGCAGGCGACCGCCCTTGGATTCACCCAACTCCTTGACCAACTTATCAAGATCCTCTCCAAAGAGCAGCTTGCCTTTAAAAGGCAACTTGCCCAGGCGAGACTTAGAAGAAGCATCCGCCGCCCAACTCTTTAACCAAAGGGCTCGGCGAGTCGCTACCAAAGAACCCATACTATTAGAAAGCGTCCGGATAAGGTCATAATGGACATCCACCAGATACGCCGAACCAGACTCCAAGCGCTGAAGCTCGGCCAAGTCCTCGGCTTCCGCAGACGCTGCCTGTCGAAGACGCTGAACCCAGCGAAGGCAGGCGCGAGCAACCCAAGCGCCACAAATGGAGGCCTGCAACGCTACAGCGTCCGCTTCAAACGATTGTTTCAACAAACCGTCCATTTTCCGGTCCTGAGGCTCCTTTAAGGCCGCGCTACCTTCGACAGGGATCATGGTCTTCTTAGCAACAGCCGAGACGGCCGCATCCACCTTAGGCAAACTGAACCGGTCGAGATCCTTGTCTGACAATGGATACAGCCTATGCATGATCCTTATCCCCTTGAGACCAGATTCGGGGGCATCCCACTCTGTATCATCTGGTCAATGACCCAGTGCATGGGAAAAACCAACTGTGTCTGACGGAAAGCCTGAATGATGGGGTCCGCACCATCGTCCTCCTCAGCCGGCGGTGCTGGAATCAGCCCAAGAGTCTGAAGCGCCTCAGAAAGGAGCGCAGGCAACTCCACTCTGCGAAAGACACGTATGATTTTCGCCTGATCTTCTGGCTCAGGGAGCTTGCCCTCTTCTAAGACTTCCTCCTCCATGTCCAACTCCGGATCTTCTCCCTCTATCCAATCCGAATCGGACAACATGGGCTCCTGTAGGCACGGCTGCTTGGCCGCTCGTACACCTGAGAAAACACAGTCCTTCGCAGAAGATTGCGCGGCCGTGACCTGCTCCGAAGGGGAACCCAGCGCAACCCCTTGACGCCTGCGACAAAACGCTTGATGCATCAATAAAATAAAAATCAGGAGAAAAGTCTTCCAAGAGGGAAGCACCTCCGAGATCAGCTTGCGCCCCCGCGCCTATAGGAAGAGCGGGGGCCGTCCCCGAGGGACCTTCCAAGGGCGAGTCCGTTACCATAGGCGCGGTAGCAGACGGGGAAGAAACCGCCAATGAAGTCTCCAGCCGCTGCTCCATACTGAGGGACACGGAGGCACAGCGCTGACAGATGCCCGTCTCTGCAGAAGCGCCCCTCCGCGATCCACAAATGACACACAGGGACCCCGATGGCATGGAAGCCAAAACACCCGGCTCCCCAGGGGGGAAGAAAGAGATCACTTGCGCCCAGGCTATGGAAAGAGGGAACGCTGACTCTCAGAAGAATCAAGCCACTAGCCAGACACTGGGTGGCTGCCAGCAAGGAGAGCTTTTTTTTTTTTGCAATAGAAATTGAGCCAAACGCAGGCAGGCTTCTCAGCACGCTAAAAATTAACTCCCAGCAGCCCAAAACACTCCCGCAGAAGGGGAGAGCCCAGAAAAAGGGAAAAGAAAGGCAATAAAAGAACAACGGAGGCACCATAGATAGGGTCTGCGGAGAGACGCCTACGGCTCCGGGACAGCCTACCGCGGCCGCGTGGACCGCGTTGAGGAGAGAACCGCGAGGAACAAAATGGCCGCGGTTACTCACCAAGTTGAGGCGCGGGAGAAATTTGGCGCCGAAAAGAGCAGCCCGGTCAAGGCCCCAACGAAATAGCTCGCTCCTGTCCGGAAAACAAAGATTCGGGAAAAAGAAAACCGCTCCGAAAAACAAACGCTAAAGGAAAAAAAAAAAACGCGATAGCGGCAAAGGCAGGGGCCGTTGCACAAACCGTGCCTGCTCTTGAGCAGCCCGTCGGCACTTTCAACGCACAGAGTCCTACCTGCCAGGAACTGTGGCGCTGGACAGCCGCCGCAGGAGCTCTGCCCCGAACAGTCTTGGGCACAGAGATCCAAGCCAAGTAAAAGGAAAACAAAGGTAACTGCAAGCGGCTTTTGGCTGAGCAGGAGAGGGACCTCTGCTGAGCCCCCCCTCCTCCGGAGTGCCGGTTTCCACAGAAATTTAAAGAGACAGGTACTCCTTTCCTATAGTAAAAAAAAAAAAATAGAAACCCCAATAGGGACCAAATAAAGTAAAAATAAAAAGGTTAGCTAGAAACTAAGTCCTAAACTGACTGACTAGTGAGCCCAGCCAGGCTCACAAACATCTTCCTGCTGCATGAAGACTGGACACACTGCAGTACAAGGGAAAGCCAGGATGCTGGATCCAGTGATGCTGAAATTTGATTGGTCCAGTCTTCATGCTGCAGGAGGAGGTGCACTACCCATACGTTGAGGACTAAGCTGGAGGAACGATAAGGAACCTGTTATCCACGATGACGCCTAAATCTTTTTCCTGGGTGGCAGTTCCTAATGTGGAAATTTACATTGTGTAACCATAGTTTGGGTTGTTCTTTCCTAGATAGATAACTTTGCAATTGTCCACATTAAATTTCATCTGCCATTTGAACATCCAGTTTTCCAATTTATCAAGGTCCTTTTGCAATTTTTCACAATCCTCATGGGTTTTAACAACTTTGAATAATTTTGTGTCATCTGAAAGTACAGGGCAACTGTCAGCTTGAGGGGACAATGGGCATACCCAAACTCCGAGCAAATCTTGGGGCAAGATCTCAGGACATAAGATCATAATTTGGGCCAGGGGAGTCAGGCCCTTCTGCACTGCTGCATCAGTCCACACTCCTTGCTAACTGCTGAAAGCAGATAATACTAGCTTCTCTCAGTGCCTCCATCACTGAAAGTTATTCTGGTCTGCTTCCACCTGCTGGCTGGGTAGCATAACGCACTCATTCGTGCTTGTCTAGCAAAACAAGGCATAGTTACTCACCTGTAACAGGTGATCTCCAGGAACAGCAGGAATTTAGTCTTCACATATGGGTATCGTTGGTACCGATGGAGCCTGCGTGGGAACGCTCCCCAGCGTCCAATAGGAACGCTTTTGGGAACATCCTCAGCAAATGCGCGCTGCCTTCCCGCCTTTCCCACTATCCCTCTTTAGTTAAGTTTGCAGCTGAGTGAAAGGATAGAGGGAAAGAGGAAAGAGGAGAGGGAAAGAGAGATAGAGAGAGACAACTCCTAGGGGAGGTGGGTGGGTTGTGAAGACTAAATTTCTGTTGTTCCCGGAGATCACCTGTTACAGGTGAGTAACTACACTATCTCCAGGAACAAGCAGGAATGTAGTCTTCACATATGGGGACCCCCTAGCTGAAGATGCCAGGGAGATAGCCCCAGGAAGCTGCCACCTATAGTAAGGTGGGCCATGCTTCCTCCCATGGATCTCTGCCATCCCACCAAGGTTGGTGGGTAGGAGTTGAATTAGGTCTGAAAGAGATTTCGAAGAACAGCTTGGCCAAGGAAGGCATAACAACGGGAGGCTTTATCTAGGCAGTAGTGGGCTGTAAAGGTGTGTACGGAAGCCCAGGTGGCTGCTCGACAAATGTCATTGATAGACACAGAGTGAATGTTAGCCATAGAGGCTGCCATGGCTCTCACATTATGAGCTGTGACATGGCTGTGAAGAGAAAGACTCTTACTCTCATAAGCAAAGGATATACATTGTGCAATCCATTTGGATAGAGTTCTCTTGGAGACTGGAAGTCCCAAATGACTAGAATCAAAAAGCAACAAGAAGTTGAGAAGACCTTCTATGCTGCTGTGTTCTTTGTAGGTAAAAAGCCAAGGCTCTTTTACAATCCAAATTATGAAGGTTCCTTTCTGCATTAGAGGCATGAGGCCTTGGAAAGAATACAGGAAGATAAATTGATTGATTTAAATGAAAAGGCGAAACCACTTTTGGCATAAAGTGTGGATGAGTTCTGAGAACAACCTTATCATTGTGAAACCTAGTATAAACAGAATCAGCCACCAAAGCTTGCAATTCACTAATGTGACGTGCAGAGGTGATTGCAATTAGGAAGATGACCTTCCAGGATAAAAGCTTTAGGGTTGTAGTGGCTAAAGATTCAAAGGGTGGTTTCATGAGCTGCCCGAGAACTAGGTTTAAATCCCATGCCACCGGTGGTGGCCTGATGGGAGGCTTTGTTAATAGAAGGGCTCTCATAAATCTTGATATGAGTGGATAAGAGGAAATTGGTTGTCCATTTAGAGGCTTATAGGAAGCTGCAATTGCACTAAGATGGACTCTTGCTGAATTGGTCTTTAGACCAGAATTTGATAAGTGAGGTAGATATTCTAGTATCAATTCCAAAGGTATCATAAGGGGGTTTAACCCCTTCTGCGAACACCATATAGTAAAACGTTTCCACTTGAAGGTGTAAGAGTGTCTTGTGGAAGGTTTTCTAGAAGCCTGAAGGATATCTTTTACCTGTTGGGAAAGGTTGAGATCCTGAAGGTCTAAGCTTTCAGCAACCAGGCCCTGAGATGCAGGGACTGGGGATTCGGGTGCCATAGCATCCCGTTCTCTTTGGAGAGAAGATCTGGAGCACACCCTAACTCCAGAGGTGCAGCTTGAGAGAGATGTAGAAGCAGGAGATACCACGTTTGGCGTGGCTACCATGGTGCTATGAGGATCATACGACCTCTGTCTCTCTGAAGCTTGAAGAGCATTTTGGGGATGAGGGGAATGGGTGGGAAGGCATAGAGGAAGTTGTGACCCCAGTGAAGAAGAAAAGCGTCCCTTGCCCAGCAATTTTGAGCCGGAATTCTGGAACAGAACCAGGGAAATTTGGCATTCAATGGACTTGCAAATAGGTCTATGTCTGCGGTTCCCCAGATCTGAAATATCTTGGCCACCTGGTCTAGGTGGAGAGACCATTCGTGAGGCAGCACTACTCGGCTGAGTTTGTCTGCCCAAAGGTTTTGAATGCCTGGAAGATATACCACGAGAAGGTGAATTTGATGCTCTCTGACGAGGGCCCATAGTCAAAGCTTCGTTGCATAACGACAGATAGCCTGTTCCGCCCTGCTTGTTCACGTAGAACATGGCTACTTGATTGTCCGTTTGGACTAGGACTGTCTTGTAGCTGAGCTGGGCATGGAATACTCGAAGAGCTAGATTGCTCTGAGCTCCAGGAGGTTTATGTGAAGACAAGCCTCCTGTGGAGTCCAAGTACCCTGGGTAGAGAGATGATGCAGGTGTGCTCCCCATCCCACCTGTGATGCATCTGTTAGGGTGGCCTGGAATAGGGGTTGCTGGAAAGGAGATACCACTAAAAGATTTTCCAGTGATTGCCACCATTGGAGGGACAAAATCAGTGGTTGTGAATTTGATATCTTGTCCGACAGATGTCCTGTGGCCTGTGTCCACTGTGTGGATAGGGTCCACTGGGCTGCTCGCATATGAAGGCAAGCATAGGGAACCACATAAACCATGGATGCCATATGTACCAATAGTTGTAGTAGTTCGAGCAGTTAGGGAGGACTTCACCGCTGCTTGAGAAGCTAGGTGCACTATGCAAAGACAGCAGGGTGGTGGGAGAAAAGCCCTTGACTGTCTGGTATCTTAAACGAGCTCCTATGAACTCTAGGGACTGAGACAGAGCAAGCTGAGATTTTCAGAGGTTTATGACCAATCCCAAGTATTGAAGGATTCACATTGTGCGAGACAGTGCAGAGCTGGCTTCTGGAACCGTAGGAGCTCGAATGTGCCAGTCGTTTAAGTAAGGGAAGACGAATATCCCTAGGGTTCGCAGAAATGCAGCTACTACTGCCATGCATTTTGTGAATATTCTTGGTGCCGAAGCCAGACCAAAAGGAAGAAACCTGTATTGGAAGTGCTCTCCCTTGAAAAGGAATCATAAGAATTTCCTGTGATCTGGATGGATCAGAATATGAGTATATGCATTCTTTAGATCTAAAGAACAAAGCCAATCCGGACTTTGAAGGTATGGCAGAAGAGTTCCCAGAGAAATCATTTTGAACTTTTCTCGGAACAGATATTTGTTCAATTCTCTGAGGTCTAGAATGGGTCTGTGTCCTCCTGTTTTCTTTGGAATAAGAAAAAAAGGGGAGTAGAACCCTGTACCCTGTTGAAGAATGGGCACCTCCTCTATTGCTCCTTGAGCAAGGAGTGTTGAGACCTCTCGATCCAGTAGATTGTCTGTAGAGGTTTGGGAATTGAACTGTCTTACGATTGTAGGAGGGGGCACACTGAAAATGAAGTTTGTACCCCTCTCCCACAATGGACAGAGTACAATTTTCTGCTGTTATTTGGTGCCATCTCTGTAGGCAAAATAACACAACCTGCCTGGAATGTTTAGGGGTTCTGGACCTTTCAGAGGCAGAAAGGCTAAGTTCTCTATGAAGGAGTCAAAGCCCTTGAGGGGGCTGGGCCTGTGGAGCTGATTGAGCTCTAAGGCCTTTTGGCTTCTTTTGTTGTCTGGATTATTGTTGTTGTTGACCTTTCTGGGCAACTTGACCCTGAGCTTGCCCTTACTGGGTATAGAACGGATAAAACTTTTTTTTGGCTAAAAAAGGGTTTTTATAGGGTTTCTTTTTGGCTGGAGTGGCTGTAGATTTTGACAGTCTAGAGTGATAGTGTCAGCATCTATTAGCCTTTTCCTGCCATTTCTTGCCAAAGAGGTTTTCTCCTGTGCAAGGGATGTTTCCTAATTTATCCTGTACCCAAATCTCCAAGTCTGATGCCTGTAGCCATGCAATCAGACGTGCACCAATGGCAATAGCAGAGGTTCTGCTGATGCATTCAAAGCAGTCCAAGGCTGCATAATTTACAAACTTGGAGACGTCTTGAGCATGCTTGACAAGAGTAAGGAAGTCTTGTCGTTTGTGATCAGGGAGAAAGGGGTTCATAAGCTCCAAATCTCCTGTGACCTCTGAGTAACATTCCAATATATAAAATATATGGAGCTGATCCTAGCTGAAAGCATGGAAGCCTGAAATGTTTGACGCCCAAAAGCGTCAAGAGTCCTGCATTCACGACCTGGAGGATTGGATGCATGTCTTTGCACTTTCATCCTACACATGGCTGACTCCACTACCATTGAATGGTGTGGCAGCTGAGTCTCTTGAAAACCATTACATGGTGGAACTCGATACATGGTATCGAGTCTCCTAGAATGAGGAGATGTGGTCAAAGGTGTTTCCCACATTCTGAGCATCAAATCGTGAAGAATTTCATGAATGGGCAGAGTGGCTGCCTCCTTGGGAGCCTTAAGGTATTGGAGAATTTCCAATTCCTTTGCTCTAGGTTCTTTCAGGAGCTACTGTGATTGAAAGGCCTCGGGCCACATCACGAATAAAATCCTGAAAAGACATGTCTTCCGGAGGAGACATCCTGTGTTGGGGAGAAGAGGAGTCTTCCGGGAGAAACACTCTGGTACCGGCAGAATTATCAGAGTCCTCGGAATCGAAGGACTCAAAGTATCTCTGATCCCTTTGTTAATGCAAAACACAGTCTCGGTATCGATCGAAGTCAGTACTGAGTTGGTCCGGTACCGATCTGTCGATGTCAGAAAAAGTCGGCATGGGAAGCATTCCCACCGGGGCCGGTACCGTCAGTGCTGGTACCGGTATCTGTACTGGTGGTGGCACCGGCATCAGTATCGGTACCGGTGCCCGTTGAACCGCCGGTGTCAATGGTACCGCAGCTGTAAGGAGAGCTGCAAGACTGCGTTCAATAGCGAGGAATCTCTGGTCTATCGACGCTGCCAATGCCTGGGTACTGGTACCGGTAAAAGCGGCTGGAACCCCTGAGCATGACACCAAGTAGTTCTGCCGAGGTCAAGGCCTCGAGAACATCCTGGAACCCCGTTGATGCTTTGGAGGCCGAAGCCTCCTGCCGGGGCTGTTTTACCAGTGTAGTTTCCTCAAGGACAATGCCAATGGCCTCTCAATGCTTTGCAGGAGAGCTACCCTTTGAAGACCGGCTCTTATGTTTAGTTACCTGAGATCCATGGGAGGAAGACGAGGCTCTTGAAGACGTCGATGCATCCGAAGAAAAGGGTACCAAGCTTTGCAGCCCGGTTCTGTCTTCCTCTTTTAGTCATCCCCAGACAAGAGAGACACTCAGATGGAGAATGGTCAAGGCCTAAACATTTGAGACACCAGTCATGGGTGTCGGTGATGGAAATGGTACCGCCACATTTAGTACATTTTTTAAAACCACTAGCTGTTTTTTCCATCTTTTAGGAAAAATGGGGCCTAATGCCCAAAATGGCACCTAGCACCAAAAGAAAAGTTTCTGAAGAGAACAGTTCAGAAAGGATATTTTTTTTAAAAAAATAAGAAAAAAAGAACCAGCGGTACCGGTAGGTGTCGTACGGAGGCAGACACGACCACAAGAAAAAAAGTTTAAAGAAGAATTTTTCTGGGGTGACAGGGAATGTGTCCTGTCAGCTCCGCGGAAAACGAAGAACTGAAGAGGGACAGTTGGAAAGGCAGGAAGGCAGCGTGCATGTGCTGAAGGATGCTCCCCAAAGCGTTCCTATTGGACGCTGGGAAGCGTTCCCGCGCAGGCTGTCGGTACCGACGATACCCATATGTGAAGACTACATTCCTGCTTGTTCCTGGAGATGAACCACTTTAGATAAGAGCCAAATATTACTTTAAAACATATACAGAGAAAGGATGAGAAAAGTTCATTTCAGGAGAAATTATGTGGCTCACGTGACCTAATTTCGTGTTCTAATCACCTCTATTTATGAGTCAGAATTGATGGAAGACAGAAGTTTAAGCCTCCTCTTCCAGCACTTTCTCTCTGTATAACCTTGAGCAGGTTACTTTTACTTCCTCAATATTTCTTCTGGCACATAGTTGAAAACATGTCACTTAGCCTGCCAGACATACTGTAAAAATATCATCAACTGCTAAAGCTACTTATTTAACTATCCACAAGGCTAAAGGATGAATAAACTAACAAGATGTTGCCTAAACAAGATTATTATGCAGTATTTCTAATCTATAAACTATCATCAGATACAGGCACAGCACAATACAATACAACTTTTGTTTATATAAATGTTTAGTACTGCAAACCATCTGTTTAAAGCTGAAGGTATTCTAAAGATAAAGCCAGAATAAAGCTTCTCTCCAAGCATTACCAACAAATGATTGCACTTCGACCTCTTATGAGAGTTTCTTCATTGCTTGGGGTACTTGGAAAAAAAGAGGTATTGTTACAGACTGATAACATTCATTATCATTCACTTATAAATGGCAACTATACAGCTTTTTGTTTACTGATATTTTGACTTTTTATTATTAATAACGATCCTGGTGAACAAAAGGTATCATGGTTTGTAAAAATTCACTTACTGAACCAGTGTAAGAATTAGCCAAAGAGGATAATGTACATGATCTTACATTTCCAACTGGTTCATTTTTTTTCCTAGATTACTTCTGCAGAAGGGAGACTTTATGTTGACTCCAACACTAATGAAGAAATTCCCATACCTGCTAATTTTCTTTCCTCAAATTCTGCCATATCAATCCAGATGTGTTATGCTCCCCAGCCTGCAGGTGGAGGTAGACCAGAGCAACTTTCAGTGATGTCACAAAGTATATTTACAAGTGCAGCACTGAGTGAAGTCAGTATGAAACCTCCCAAGCAGTAAGGAAACTGAAAATTCTGAAACCTCAGAGAAACTACACAAATTAATAACAGTACCATAACTACTTACTATGTATATAACATTTGGCTCTTTCAGTAAAACCTATTCTATGACCAAAGCAGCAACAAGGCTCCCAAACCTATAAGAATAAAGTCTTCCAGGATGAGTCCTAGACTGATCTAGCAGGGTTCAAGGTAAGAAAATTACTGTGTATTACTCCTATGTGAATTCTGCACATAAAATTCAAAATTCTGTATCAAAAGATCTGAATTATGCAAAATTGTGCATTCTTTGCCAGAACAAAAGCATACAGTTTTGAGTGATGCTTAATTTAAAAGATAACACAAAAATAAAATACTGCAAAGTGCTAAATTTTGAATTACTGTGTACACAATTCCAGCTGGAGTAAATGGGCAGAATAAATAAATCAGAAAATAAAAAAAAAAGACAGACACCAAAAAGCATATAGAGCGTAGGGAAGCGGAACGGTGGGAGCCTGGGCCCAACTTACCAACCTGCCTCAGGGGCTGTCCCTCCTGCTCCTCCCAGTTCCACCAGTGCTAGAACCTCCTTCCACCAGGTCTCAGATGTCAAATTCTCTCTCACCTTTCATTCAGTGCTATACAAAGTTGTGGTCAACATTATTGGTACCTTTGCTTTTTAGGTACATTTTGTACAATATCTTTAAAAATAATTGGAAATCTTCCAGCTATATGTCATCATAATAAATGTAATAGTATAAAAGGGGCAACAGATAAATATGTAAGAAAAGTAAATCAAAACAAGAGAAGGAAACCTACTTGGTTTTCCAAAGAAGTGGCTGCTCAAATAAAGGCCAAAAACACAGCTTTCACAAAATTCAAAAGCTTGCAAAAAGAGGAACACAGAAATGAATACAGGATCAAACTCAAAGAGACAAAAAGAAAAATAAGGAAAGCAAAATCAAAGGCAGAGGAAAGATGGCTAAAGATGTGAAGTGTGGCAACAAAACTTTCTTCAGGTATATTAAGGAAAGGAAGAAGATCAGAGGCGGAATTGCAGGACTCAGAAATGCTGGGAACGTACTCGTGGAAAGTGACACTGAAAAAGCGAAATTGCTAAACAAATACTTCTGCTCTGTTTTTACTAAAGAAAATCCTGGAGAAGGACCACCTGTGACTCCCAAATATAAAAATGGGAATGAAGTAGATACCACACCATTCACAGAAGATGTGTTAGAACAACTTGCGAAACTGAAAGTGGACAAGGCCATGGGACTGGATGGGATACATCCCAGGATACAGAAAGAGCTCAGAGAGGTTCTTAAAGGGCTGCTAAAGAATGTTTTCAACAGATCCATGGAAACAGGAGAGGTTCCTCATGACTGGAGAATGGCTGAGATGGTACCTCTTCACAAAAGTGGCGACAGGGAAGAAGTGACAAACTACAGGCCCGTGAGCCTTACCTCAGTGGCGGGAAAAGTAATGGAGGTGCTCCTGAAAGAGCGAATAGTGGACTGTCTCAAAACCAACAGGTTGCAAGATCCAAGGCAACATGGTTTTACCGAAGGGCGATCTTGCCAAACAAATCCGAGTTCTTTGACTGGGTGACCAGAGAACTAGATCAGGGGCATGCGATGGATATCTACCTGGATTTCAGCAAAGCCTTTGATACCGTTCCTCATAGGAGGCTTATCAACAAACTTAGTGGTTTGGGGATGGGTCCGAAGGTGGTAAACTGGATCAGAAATTGGTTCACTGACAGACGACAGAAAGTGATGATAACATAGAAACATAGAAATATGACGACAGAAAAAGACCACATGGCCTATCTAGTCTGTCCTTCCATAACAACTACAACAGTCCACTTTTTGCCTTTAGAGATCCTCTGTGTTGGTCCCATGCTTTCTTGAATTCAGCTCACTCAGATGAAAGGAAGGTGATTAGCGGGGTGTCCCAGGATTCGGTCCTGGGCCCCACACAGTTCAATGTATTTGTGAGTGATATTGCTGATGGTCTGAATGGAAGTGTCTGTCTTTTTGCAGAAGACACGAACATTTCCAACAGAGTGGACTCCCCTGAGGGAGTGGTCAACATGAGGAAAGATCTACAAAAGCAGGAAGAATGGTCTAATGCTTGGCAGTTAAGATTTAATGCAAAGAAGTGCAGTGTCATGCACTTGGGTAGCAGAAATCCAAGGGAAATGTATGCAATACATGGTGTGCACAGATCAGGAGAAGAACCTTGGTGTGATGATTTCTGAAGATCTCAAGGTGGCAAAACAGTGCGACAAGATGGTGGCAAAAGCCAGGAGGATGTTGGGCTGCATACAAAGAGGATTTACCAGTAGAAAGGAAGAAGTACTAATGCCACTGTATAAGTCACTGTTTAGGCCTCACTTGGAGTACTGTGTTCAGTTTTGGAGACCATATCTTGCAAAGGATGTAAAAAGACTGGAAACGGTTCAGAGGAAGGCGACCAAAATGATTTGGAGCCTGCGTCAGAAGCCTTATGAGAAGAGACTTGAAGACCTACATATGCACACTTTGGAGGAGAGGAGGGATAGGGGAGATATGATTCAGACCTTTAAATACTTAGAGAAATAATGAACAAACCTCTTCCAAAGACGGGGAAGCTGTAAAATTAGAGGGCATAACATGAAGCTATAAGGTGGTAAATTGAAAGGCAATGTCAGGAAAGCATAGTTACTCATCTGTAACAGGTGATCTCTGGGAACAGCAGGAATTTAGTCTTCACATATGGGTATCGCCGGTACCAACGGAGCCCGCACGGGAACGCTCCCTAGTGTCCAATAGGAAAGCTTTTGGGAGCATCCCACAGCGCATGCGTGCTGCCTTCCCGCCTCTGTACCTCTCTCACTTCAGTTGAGTTTATAGCTGAGACCAAAGGAGAGAAGTAGAGAAAGAGAGAGAGAACTCCTAGGGGAGGTGGGTGGGTTGTGAAGACTAAATTCCTGCTGTTCCCGGAGATTACCTGTTACAGGCGATTAACTACGCTATCTCCAGGAACAAGCAGGAATGTAGTCTTCACATATGGGGAATCCCCAGCTGAAAAGATGCTAAGGGGTGACCCCAGCAAGCTGCGAACCCAGATGAGTTGGGTCATTCTTCCTCCCATGGACCTTTGGCATCCAAACTATGGACGGTGGGCAGGAGTTGAATTAAGTATGGAAGAGATGCTGGAGAACAGCCTGGCCAAACGAGGCATCCTGATGGGAGTCCTTGTCTAAGCAATAGTGGGCTGTGAAGGTGTGTACCGAAGCATAAGTGGCTGTTTTGCAGATGTCATCAATAGAGGTAGAACAAAGGTTAGCCGTTGAAGCTGCCATTGCTCTCACATTGTGAGCTGTGACATGGTCCTCGAGAGAAAGTCCTTTACTCTGATATGTATAGGATATGCAATCTGCAATCCAATTTGACAGAGTTCTTTTGGAAACTAGAAGTCCCAAATGACTAGAGTCAAAAGCCACAAAAAGCTGAGAAGATTTTCTATGTGGCTTAGTTCTTTGGAGATAAACGGCTAAAGCTCTGGAGGTCACGTGATGCGGCTAGAGTAGTGGTCGCATCTCGGGTGTGCTCCGATACCCCTAACCCGGACCGGCAAATTTCCACCGTGCACTATCGGAGTAGTTGAATGGGAGTGTGCCCATTGTGTGCAGGATTGTGTGCAGTCTCCCAGTGCGGTTTCTTAAGCGTGGGGTATGGCGGCAGCGGTCAAGACAATGCGGCGAGACAGAGCGGGTGGCCGGTACGAGCAAAATGGCAGAGTCGGCCCCATCGCCTAGTTCGCCTAGATCCCCGGCCTCCCTGGATGAACTGTCGGCCGCAGTGGTAGCAGCTCTGTTCCCCCAATTTGAAGTCCTGCAGGAAAAGATGGACGGGCTGCGCTCATCGGTGGACACTCTGGGGGGCCGCCTGCGTGAAGCCGAGGATCGCCTGGGGCAGGCGGAGGATAAAGTTGAGGGGCTGGTCTCAGAGGTGGCAGGCCTAAAGGCTCAACTGGGTCTACAAGAGGCAAAGCTGGATGACCTGGAGAACAGGTCGTGGCGCAACAACCTTCGCTTTATGGGGTTCCCAGAAACTGTTTCGGATAAAGAGCTGCGGCACTATATGGAAGAGCTACTTATGCACATGTTGGGGGATGCTGTGTCTGGAGACCAATTGCATATAGAAAGAGTGCACCGTGTCGGGGCCAGACAAACCCGCGATACCCGTCCCAGAATTGTGATCGCAAAGTTTTTGCACTACCCGCAGAAAGACCTGATTGTACGAGTTGCTCGACAAAAAGGGGAAGTGGTCTACAACAACTGCAGAATTCGCGTGGCGCAAGACTATTCGGTAGCGTTGAGTCGCAAACGGCGGGAGTATGCCCCCCTATGCGAGGGACGTATCGGCGCGGGAGTTCGGTTTTCAGTCCAGTACCCCTCCAAGTTACATGTGATGCACGACGGGACCTATCGGGCCTTTGCAACAGCAGCGGAGGCTGAGAGCTATGTCAATCAGCTCACTGCCCGAGCGGCGACAGCGGCAACATCGTAGCCCTGAAACAGAAAGGGATGGCCGGTTTGTGCTCCTGTGGCTCCCCTTTGGGACTGTACATTGTGGCAAGTGCTCTACTGAACTCGTGGGTTGAACTAGGGACATTGTAGCCAAGCTACTTTGTGTCCCTTGAACTGAACTGATAGTTACAAACTTGCCATGCTAACAATGCAACAGTGTTACAAGTGAGACATGATCTGCGAATGTTGCTGGTTAGTGGTGTTGCCCGTTGGCCTCGGGCTAGATAATTTCCTTTTTCCCCCCTTTTTTTTTTTTTTTCTTCCTTTTTTGCTCCCTTTGCCCTTTGCCATTTTTTTTGGCAGCTTTAGCACCCTGGCCAAGCATGATGGAGGGGAGACGGCGGCAGTGCTGAGCCCGTAGGGCGCGGCTCCTTCCCCAGTCTCTCAGTCTATCATGTGGGTGCGGAGAGGGGTGGTGTGAGTATTTTAACAGTCACCCTGGCCCCATAAAGGTAGTCTCCCTTTGTTTTTTCTCGCTGCGTTGTTTTGTGGTCCTTCCGCCATTTGAACCGCAGCCACACTTAAGATACTGGCCAGTTTTTTTTTCTCTCTCCCCTTCCTTCTAAGTGTTGTGGCTGGAGGAATGGAAGCAGGCAATGCGACGACGGGAGAGCCTGGGATTGTGGGGGTGGAGTGGGCCTGGGCGACCAGGGACCCGCCGAGGGTCCTGCTGAGGTGGGGGAGGGTTCACTCGGGGAGGGACCCGCTATCTTGTTGTCGCGTTGCCTGCTTGGGCCCCCCACTTCGGCCCACAGCAATGGGGGTCGGGGGGAAGCCCCGGGTGCCTTCGTAAATGGGGGTGTGGCGCTCCGAGCCATCCTCGAGGTTACTGGCTTTGGGCTGCCTCCCCTCCTCCTGCTCGGTTCTGGGAGATGGTGTGGTGGAGACTGATGGGGGGAGAGCGGAGAGGGGGGTGGGAGCGGCGGACATAACTGCCTAGGCCACAACCCGCGCTCCCATAGCCCCATAGCTCGCGGTTACTTTGGGATTAATAAGGGCAGGGGCGACGTTAGATCCACGCGATTCTGGTCGGGGGCCCACCACTTTCAGCTATTGCTTAGGAGCGTGCACATTATAACTGAGGTGGGCCTGATTATAGCTCGGCAATTAGGGACGGATTACCCCTGGCTCCGCGCAGTACGGGCCCAGAGAGACTTTGGGCTGTCTGGGACTGCGGGTCGTTTGGTGTCCAGGGTTGGGCATACTGGGCAGGGGGGGGGGGGGTGGAATCGTTAGCGGCCGGCCTTAATACAGATGGGGTGGGGGGGGGGGGTCGGGCACACCATTATTGGCCTTAGCGGGGCTTTATAAGAGGGGGGTGGGGGGAGAGAGCCAGGAGGGTTCCAAGTGGGGAGTGGGGAAGGGATGGGGGGGAAATAGGGTATGGGGTAGAAGGGGGTTAGCTTTGGGTGGGGAGGGGGTCTTGGGGGGGGGGTTAGAGAGAAAGGGCAGTCTTGGGGGGGGAAAGAGTTTGGGACCATAGGCCTGGGAGAGCTCGCGACCTTTTTAAGGAATAGGTGTGGACCCCAGGCTGGGGGGGGGTTCATCTAGGAATGCTTTGGAATGTTGGACTTTTTGCTGTTCTCTATTTTGTTGTTAGCTGAAGCTTGTCTCTTGGAACGTGTGTGGGATAGGAAGCCCAATTAAACGTTACAAGATATTGCAGGCTTTAGCCCGACTGCAGTGCGATGTTGCCTTTTTACAGGAAACCCACCAGACTGATGAGGAACATGCGAAATTGCAGAGAGCGTGGGTGGGGCAGAGCTGGGGCGCCCCGGCAATCGGGAAAAAAGGTGGAGTGGTCCTACTGATCCATAAACGGCTGCGTTTTGAACTTGTACAGCAATATGTAGACCCGACGGGCAGATACCTATTGGTCTACGGCAACTTAGAAGGGAGGTCCGTGGTGCTGGGCAATGTATATGCCCCGAACACCCTGGACAGATCCCTATATGCCCGCCTAGCCTCTAGGGTCGAACTGCTGCCAGATGTCCCTCTGATATTGGCGGGAGACTTTAATGGGGTGTTGGATATTGACTTGGATACATCCGGGGGTGGGCGGGACGGCTGGCCGGCCCCGACCACTAGGGCTCTACAGGGGCTATGGAGCCGGTTGGGTCTCGTGGACCCGTGGCGCCTGCTCCACCCTTTGGAGCGGGATTACACCCACCAGGCGCGAGCTCACAACTCAAGTGCGCGAATTGATTACGTATTACTTTCCGAGCGGTTGTTTGCACAAGTTGGGGAGGCGGAGATTGGCCTGGCAGCGGTATCGGACCATGCCCCGGCTTGGGTGGATGTGCGGTGGGGGGACCTTCCTGTCTCGCAGAGAATTTGGCGGTTTCCCCTGGGGCTGTACACCGACCCCGAATTTCATACGTGTTTGTCGCAGCGATGGGGGGAGTTTATGGACGTCCATGAACGGCATAGAGAGGAGCCTGAGCTATTGTGGGAAACAGCGAAGGTGGTTTTACGCGGTGACATCATTGCCTATGGAGCACGGAAGCGTAAGTCAATTGCGTCCCGCATAGTCCAGCTAGAAAAACAGGTGGTAAAAGCCCGACGCCGATACGCGGGGGCTCCTACAGTGGCTAATAAACGGTTCTATTGGGAGTTGCAGACGTCTCCTAACGAGCTGCTCCATCAAAGAGCCAAGAAATCCCTGACGTATTATAAATATCAGCTCCACCGTTTTGGGAATAAGCCTGGCAAGCTCTTAGCGCGGTGTCTTCGGGGCAGTAGAGGGTCTCGCTCCATAGTGGCTTTGCGGGATGAGCAGGGCCGTTTGCACCAACATAGTCCGGCTATAGTTCAAGTATTTCGCTCCTTTTTCCAGCGGCTTTACAGGGGATCTACCAGCTCCACAACATTAATGGAGGGTTATCTCCAGAGGCTGCGATTGCCTAGGTTGACGGTGGAGCAGCAGTCGGCTTTGGATGCACCAGTAACAGAGGAGGAGGTCCGCAAGGTGATCCTGGGGGCCAGTTATAAGTCGCCGGGTCCGGATGGGTATGGCGCGGAGTTCTACAAGCTTTTAGTGGAACGAGTTACCCCTGTGTTGACTGCGGTATATCGCCGGAGGGTGGAGCAGGGGAGTTTTGGTTGGGGGGCTAATCATGCCTTTATTACTCTGATCCCCAAACCCGGTAAGGACCCCTTGCGGGCAACTTCTTATCGACCTATCTCGCTGCTAAACTTTGACGTGAAGGTCTTGGCGAAGGTGCTGGCCGAGCGGCTGGCCTCCGTGTTAGGGGGCCTACTGCATGAGTCGCAGGTGGGTTTGTCCAGGGGCGCCATGCCGTGCGGAATCTGCGGAAAATTTTAGCCTCTATAGAATGGGTGCGTGCGCGTGCTGAACCATCGTTGCTGATCAGTTTTGATGCGGAGAAGGCATTCGACCGGGTCAACTGGGACTACATGAGGTTCCTTTTGCCCCGGTACGGCCTGGGCGACTCCTTCCTTCGGATGGTGGAGTTATTGTACACCAACCCAACGGCTAGCATTCTCTGCAATGGGGTGCTATCGGATACCTTTAACCTTGAGAGGGGGACACGCCAGGGTTGCCCGCTCTCTCCGCTGCTGTTTATGTTGACGCTCGACCCGTTGCTGCGGAGTATAGCGGAATCTGATGACATTCGGGGTGTGTCTATCGGGCCCTGCGGGTTTAAAATCGCAGCCTTTGCGGATGACATTGTCCACCTGCGCGACCCTCAGTCACTGCCGTGTTTGCTGGCTGAATTTTCCCGTTATGGGGAATTTGCGGGATTGCAAATTAACCGAGATAAATCGGAAGCCTTGGACATTGGGGGCCGGCTTCAGGGGACTTGGGGAGGGGACTTCCCATTACGCTGGTCCAGGGATTCCTTTGTGTATTTGGGGATTGAGCTTACTAGAGACCTGTCGATATTGTATAAGCGGAACCTTGAGCGCGTCCTAGCCCGGATTCACTCACAGCTCCAGGCTTGGTCCCCTCTCCCACTATCCTGGTCAGGCAGAGCAGCCGCCTTGGGGATGGTGGTCCTGCCGCGGGTCTTATACTGGCTACAGACCCTGCCGGTTTGGTTGCTACGCCGTGACCTTTTACATATAGAGCGTGAGTTTCGCGGATTTCTGTGGCGGGGGGCCAGAGCACGCATACCGATGAACCGCCTGAGAGGGGGCTGGAGATTTGGGGGCATGGGTGTACCAGATCTCTGGACTTATGCCCTGGCTTGCCAGGCTCGGCATTTGGGGGACTGGTTGGGTAGTACCGAGGTGTATACCCCTAGGGCACTGGAAGAAGCTTTGGTGGCGCCACATTCCTTGCTGGCGGTTTTACACTTACAGCGCGCGATCCTGCTGGCTCGAGTGACACAGTGTGCTGGTTAACGCCGCGAGGCACACCTGGCAATGGTTGAATAAAGCGTGGGGCTGCTCGTCGGCAGTTTTGAGCTGGCTGCCGCTGCAGGGCAATGCCCAATTTCTCCCGGGATCAGAGTCGGCTCCCTTCCGTCGGTGGGCGCAGGCGGGGATACGGTTGCTGGGGCACGTAATTGACTTGGAGGGGCAGTGTAAACCCCTGGACGTGTTGTGTCGAGAGTACGGCCTGCCTCCCGGAGTTTCTTTGTTCCCCTATTTGCAGCTTTCCCCATTATGTGAGATCATTAATGGGGCGAGAATTGTTGGAGGACCATTCCGCGCGGATCTTAGAATTCTTTGCCCTTGGGACTGAGACTCCGCCTACTATAGCAATACTCAAAAAAGCCCTGATGCCCTTGGTGCCACCGCCGGACTACTCAGCAGAAGAGGTGTCTTGGGCGCGGGAGTTGGGGTGCGAGGTGGCTCCGGGTTCGGTTCGTGCTGCGCTGGGTCGCATTGCCCGACTGGCGGAAGGAGCCTATTGGCGGGAGATCCAATTTAAATGCATCTTGCGCGCCCACTTCTCCCCGAGGTGTGCACTGCGTAGTCGTCTCACGGTACACGGTGGATGTCCGAAATGCCCCTGCCCGCTCGCAGACTTGGGCCATATGTGGTGGGGCTGTCCCTACATACGTCGTTACTGGGTTCAGATTGCACATTTGGGTGTTATTCTGCAGCAGCCGGTTTGTTGGACGGGGCAATTGGTGACATTGGATCAGATGGGACCACTCCACCCGAAGGGCCGATGGCAGCAACTATTGTTACGGAAGGCATGTCTGGTGGGGAAGGCTCCGGTGCTGAGGCGATGGTTGGAGCCGGCGGCCCCTTCCTTCTGGAAGTGGCGCAATGGGCTCCATCAGTTTATGCTATTGGAGCGGAGGAGTGCGCAGCGTCACCCCAGGAGCTGGGCTTCCTTTCTTTTGGTGTGGATGCCCTATATTCAAACATTGCGGCCGCAATCTCGCAGTGCTGTTTTGAGCCTGGAGTAAGGTGTTGAGGAGCTCCTTGAGGGCCTTTGCTGCATAGTGAGATATGCGCCCCCTGTGGCTGTGGGGGGGGGGGGTGGGGTGGGGGATGGGAGGGGTGTTATTAGGAAGTTGAAAAAAAAATTTGTTTGTATCTTTGCTAACCCTCGGGCAGTGGACAAGACACAGCCCTGCCCGAGGTATGTTTGCTTGTTATGCTGATCAAGGGAAAAAACGAGACTGTTTGCAGAGTTTCGTATTTTACTGTGTGACTTAATAAAGACATTTTTGAAAAAAAAAAACGGCTAAAGCTCTTTACAACCCAATGTATGAAGATTCCTTTCCGCACTAGACTCATGAGGCCTAGGGAAGAATATAGGAAGATAAACAGACTGGTTTAAATGAAAAGGCGAAACCACCTTTGGCAAAAAGGAGGGTGAGTCTTGAGGACTACTTTATCATGGTGGAACCTTGTATAAAGGAGGGTCAGTTACTAACGCCTGTAGTTCACTAATGCGTCTTGCAACAGTGATGGCAATTAGGAAAATAAACTTTCCATGAAAGAAACTTTAGGTCTGAAGTGGCTAAAGGTTCAAAGGGTGGTTTCATAAGCTGACCAAGAACAAGATTCAGATCCCATTCTACCGGTGGTGGTTTAATGAGAGGTTTTGTTAAGAGTACGCCTCTCATAAATCTTGATACAAGTGGATGAAAGGAAATAGGTTGTCTATCGAAAGGTTTATGAAAAGCAGCAACAGCACTAAGATGGACTCTCACTGAATTGGTCTTTAGACCAGAAGTTGATAATTGGAGGAGATAACCCCCTTTTGGTACCTGTAGAGTCGCTACTAGAGTAAGTCTCTTTTGTGAACACCAGACAGAGAACCTTTTCCCATTAAAAGCATAGGAACATCTTGTGGAAGGTTTTCTGGAAGCCAGAAGGATATCCATTACTTGTTGAGAAAGATCAATATCCTGGAATTCTAGGCTTTCAGTAACCAGGTCCTGAGATATAGGGACTGGGGATTGGTATGCAGTAAGCATCCGTCTCCTGAAACAGAAGATCTGGAGCATTCCCCAACTCCAAAGGAGCGGTTTGAGAGAGACGCAGAAGAGGAGGATACCACGTTTGTCGTGGCCAACGTGGAGCTATGAGTATCATACGACCTCTGTCTCTCTGAAGTTTGAATAAAGTTTTGGTAATGAGGGGAATGGGTGGGAAGGCATAGAGGAAGTCCTGACCCCAGTGGAGTAGGAAAGCATCTCTTGCCCGATAGTTATGAGCCGGGATTCTGGAACAGAATCGTGGAAGTTTGGCATTCTGTGGACTTGCAAAGAGGTCTATATCTAGTGTTCCCCAGCCTTGAAATACTCGAGCAAGGTGGTATGAGTGGATGGACCACTCATGTGGCAGCAGTATTTGACCGAGTTTGTCTGCCCATAAGTTTTGAATGACCAGAAGGTATACCGCAAACAGGTGAATTTGTAACTCTGGCGAGAGCCCATAGCCACAGAGCTTCGTTGTACAGCGACAGAGCCTGTTCCGCCTTGCTTGTTCACATAGAACATAGCTACCTGATTGTCAGTTTGGACCAGAACTGTTTTGTTGCTGAGATGGGTCTGAAAGACTTGAATAGAATTGAAAATGGCTCTCAGCTCTAGGAGGTTTATGTGAAGGGAAACCTCCTGTGAGGTGCAAAGACCCTGAGTGGAGAGATCGTGCAAGTGGACCCCCTAACCCATCTTGGACGCATCTGTTAGGGTGGCCTGATATAGAGGCTGCTGGAAAGGAGAGCCTACGAGGAGGTTTTCTAGAGATTGCCACCATTGCAGGGACGAAATCAGACATGTGGTGTTTCTGATCTTGTCCATTAGCAGACCCAAGGCCTGTGACCAATGAGAGGATAGGGTCCACTGGGCTGGTCGCATGTGGAGGCGAGCATAGGGAACCACATGGACAGTGGATGCCATATGTCCCAGAAGTTGAAGCATCTCTCAAGCAGTAAGGAACACCTTCATAGATGCTTGAGATGCCAATTGTATTATCTGTAGACAGCGTAGCTGTGGCAGGAAAGCCCTTGACTGCCGTGTGTCTAGACGAGCCCCTATGAATTCGAGAGATTGAGAGGGGTGAGATGAGATTTTATTTATTTTATTTAACAGTTTTTATATACCGTCCTCCTACAAATCAGGACGGTTTACATAGAACATTTTATAGTAGTATGTTTCAACTGTTTACATGGAAAAATGAACAAGGATAAATGTGTGTCAGAAATTAGAAATAATACATGAACTATTTACAGAGAGTAACTATGTACAAGGTATATACAGGGTAAGAGATACTATATGGTTTTATATTCTGGGAGGTTTATGACCAGTCCCAAGTATTGAAGAATTCTCATTGCTAGAGAAACAGCGAAGCTGGCCTCTGGAGCTGTCGATGCTCGAAGGAGCCAATTGTCCAAGTCAGGGAAGACAAATATTCCCAGAGTCCTCATAAATGCTGCTACCACTGCCATGCATTTTGTGAAGACTCTTGGAGCACAGGCCAGTCCAAAAGGAAGAACTCTGTACTGGAAGTGTCTTCCTTGGACCAGGAATCGAAGGAACTTCCTGTGATCTGAGTGGATGAGAATATGCATGTACGCATCTCTTAGATCTAGAGAAATAGCCAGTCCTGACTTTGAAGGTATGGTAGAAATGTCCCGAGAGAAATCATTTTGAACTTCTCTGAACAAATATTTGTTTAATTCTCTTAGGTCTAGTATAGGCCTGTGTCCCCCTGTCTTCTTTGGAATAAGAAAATAGGGGGAGTAAAACCCCGAACCCTGTTGGGTATGGGTACTTCTTCGATTGCTCCTTGAGCGAGAAGTGATGTGACCTCCTGCCACAAGAGGTTGGTGGCAGGGGCCTGAGAATTAAACTGTTTTATTATTGTAGATGGGGGCAAGTTGAGAAAATGAAGCTTGTTCCCCAGTCGTACAATGGACAGAGTCCAGTTTTCTGATGTTATTTGTTGCTATCTTTTGGCAAAATAGCATAATCTTCCTGGAATGGTTAAGGGTTCTGGACCTTTCAGGGGCAGAATGACTAAGTTCTCTAGGCAGAAGTCAAAGACCCTGAGGGGGGCTGGGTCTGTTGGGCCAGTTGAGCTCTTTGAGCTTGCGGCTTTCTTTGCTGTCTGTTCTGTTGTTGCCCCTTCTGGGGAACATGGAGCGGACAGTGGCTTTGATGGGTGTAAGATGGGTAAAATATTTTCTTACTGAAAAAGGGTTTTTTGAATGTTTTCTTCTTTGCTGGGTTGGCTGTGAATTTTGGCAATCTGTTCAATCTGATTAGCCTGGTTTTGCCAGTCCTTGCCAAAGAGATTTTCTCCTGTACAAGGAATGTTTCCCAGTTTTTCTTGCACCCACTGTTCTAAGTCTGATGCTTGAAGCCAAGCAATACGACGTGCTCCTATGGATGTAGCAGAGGTTCTGCTAATACATTCAAAGCAATCAAAGGTAGCACTGTTCATGAAATTTAGAGACATTCTGGGCGTGCTTGACTGAGGTTTTTGAAAACCAAGACAACTTGGCACTCGGTACATAGTGTCAAGGCGTCAGGAATGTGAAGATACCGTTAAAGGAGTTTCCCACATTCTCAACATCAGATCATGTAAGATCTTGTGAATGGGAAGCATAACTGCCTCCTTGGGAGCCATAGGGTATTGTAGAATTCTTAATTCTTCTGCCCTAGGTTCCTTTTCTGGAATCACAGTGATTGCAAGACCCTTTGCCAAATCACGTTTGAAATCCTGGAAGGACATACAGACATTCTGCGTCGAGGAGGAGTTGAATCCTCTAGTAGGTTCACTCTGGTACCAGTAGAATCAGAGTCATCGGAATCGGAAGACTCAAGGGCACTCTGTACCTGGTGCTCCTGTAATGCATGGTATTGGTACCGCTCGAAGTCAGTATCGAAATGTCTTGGCTCCCGATCCCCGAGATAGGCTCAAGGCTCGGCATGGGGGGAAGCAGTCCTGTCGAAGCAGGTACTATCGGTACCGGTACCGATTTCGGTACTGATACCTGTTGAACCGTCTGTAGCGGCCTTATCGGTACCGAAGCTGCTAAGAGGGACGCTAGACTGCGTTCAATAGCGAGGATTCTCTTATCCATCGCTCCTGCCGATGCCTGGGTGTCGGTACCGGTGGAAGCGGCTACGACCCCAGAACATGGCACCAGTAGTTCTGCAGAGGTGGAAGCCTTTGGAACATCCTGGAGCCCCGTTAATGCTTTGCAGCCTGAAAATTCCCGCCGGGGCTGTTTTGCCGGTGAACTATCCTCGAGGGCAACGCCAGAGGCATCTCGATACTTTGAAGGAGATCTACCCTTCAAGGACCGGCCAGTCTTAGAAGACTTAAGTTTAGTTACCTGAGATCCATGGGAGGAAGATGAAGCCCTGGAAGACGTCGATGCAACCGACATCATATCCGCGGAAAAAAGGGAACAGAATTTTGCAGCTCTATTCTGCAGGCGACACACTCTGTTGGACAATTGTTTAGGACCTAAACATTTTAGACATCAATCATGGGCGTCGGTGACAGAAATGATACCGCCACACTTTGAGCATTTTTTGAAACCACTAGCTGGTTTCTCCATGCCTGAAGAAAAGTGGGCCTAGTGCCCAAAATGGCGCCTAGCACCAGAAACAGGGGAAAGACCCCCTGAAGAAATACAAGTTCTTTGTTTTTTGGGGTTTTTTGTTGTTTTTAAGGAAAGAAGAACCACCGGCGGTACCGGTTGGCGTTGAATGAAGGCAGACGCAACCACAAAAAAAACAAAAATTAAAAGGAAATTTTCTGTGGTGACAGGGTACACGTCCTGTCGGCTCCATGGAAAATAAAGAACTGAAGTGAGAGAGGTACAAAGGCGGGAAGGCAGCATGCATGCGCTGTGGGATGCTCCCAAAAGCGTTCCCATTGGACGCTGGGGAGGGTTCCCACACGGGCTCCATCGGTACCGACGATACCCATATGCAAAGACTACATTCCTGCTTGTTCCTGGAGATTGGAAGATGCCCCCATAGCCCAGTGAACCTGAACATCCCTTACAATGGCCCAACCCTCGTGTAGTTATTTAACCTGGCCAACACAGCCAGCACTTTTCTAATTCACTTATGCCTTCTCTCTCCCCAACACAGTTCAACTATTTGGACTGCACAGTGCTCAGAGTCATGCTGAGACACAGAGGGGAGAAGGAATTCCCATTATCCAAAAAAATCCATTATTTGGAATGTTTTGGTTCTAAACATTCTAGATAGAAAGTATTTTACTGTTGTTTCCCACTCATCCCTAAGGCATACTTAACCAGCTAGGTTTTCTGGACATCGGTAATGAACAAGCACGAGACTGGAGAGCCAGTATATACATTGAGAAAAACCTATACCACAAAATTAATGCATAAAAACTTTCAAACATTTATATTTGGAAAGCTCATGATGTATTCACATGATTAAAATTAGGAAACAATGACTATCATTCAAATGAATGATTTAGCATGAAAATTCCTCGCATCACAATTTCATCCTTCAACACAGTAATAGGCCACCAAACCAGAGGTGAAACCTTTTTATTGGACTACCCCCATTTGGGACTAGCTTTTGAGAGCTATCATACAGTACCTTCATGAAATCGATACTTGATGCTTTATTGGATTGAATTAATATATTTGCAACATCTACAAAACTCGTTTACTGACCTTTATTTCTGTCACCTCTAGCAAAATAACTGGATTATCTAACACATCTCCTGCAATTATATTCATTCAAATTGTTACTAAATTTGACGTTCTTACATGACACGTCATGTCCTTGATAATAAAATCACTCCTCAACGTAAGATAAAAACATGAATAATTTACACTTTACATTTATTTTTTTCCTTTACACAAAAAAATAGGGGTAGGAAGAAAGCACCACCTCATCTGTACTTGTAGAATGTATGTTGTTCCTGCAAAACAAGATCAAGGGAAACTATATATCCTACTCAGAATGAAAAACAGTGCAAACTGATAAAAGCTCCAGCTTCATAAAAGTGAAAATTTCTCTGATAATCCAGAATATATAAATGCCTGCAAAAGTTCAGCACCTAACTAGCACAATATTTTATTAGAGAAAAGTATTGTGATTGAGTTGGCCCACCGAAATGTGTAGAAATAAAAGGTCAAACTGTAGGAGAGACCTGTTTACTGGACTAACTCAGGCATGAGGGCTGTCACTAATTTTAACCCAAAATTAAGGGCAAGAATAAACTGACGTAAGCAAAATAACATTACAAAAGGGGAACAGAGAAACGCCTCAGTAGGCCAACTTTCTCAGGAGAACATCATTCCCTCAACAATCTCTCAAAGCATTTAAGGGGAACTTTAGAAGTGCACAGAGAAATATACAAGAACACAGAAAAAGACAGCAGATAAAACCCATATGAGCTATCCAGTCTGCCCATCTATACTAACTATGCAACTCTACAATCCTCTCTCTCTCTCTCAAAGATATCCTGTGTTTGCCCCATGCTTTCTTGAATTCAGATATAATTCCAGCCTCTGCTACCTCCAATGGTAGGTAGTTCATACATACACCATGCTTTTCCTACAAAGATATTGCCTTAGATTACTCCTGGGTCTACACCTTCACCTTCATTCTATCATCCCGTGTTAAAGAGCTTCCCTTCAACTGAAAGATCTAGTGCAAATAGTGCTGCGTTAGCTACAAAAGTCACACATTATCTGCTGGGACATTCCTAGCATGTGCCGCTGTGAAATATGACATTCATTGAGGTGGCGTGAGCTGCATCCACAGTGTCTGCAAAACATATGGCTACTGCGTGCTGCCAACACCCGTGGTAACCAAACAGTACAGGCATGCCCACTCTCCATCTACACCCAACCAACTCATGCTCCGAAAGTGTGGTATGCAGATGTGCAGGGAATTTCCTGCACTAACTGCATTTGGCCTGTGTTAGCTGTTAGCATCACGATAACAGCTAATGTCCCTGAGTAAACATACCCCTTAGTGTTTGAAGAGAAAAAAAAATAGTAAAATAAAATTGTAAGTATTTGATTTCAGATTCTTGTATGCTCTTCAATTCAACTGGAGTAAGGATTTTGATATGAGTTTATATAGCATTTTAGTATCATTCATTTTCACAATATTTTTAGAAAATAATTCATTCAACACATAATCAAACTCTGATTTGTTGCCACAGGATGTAGTAAAAGCTGTTGAAGTAGCTGGGTTTAAAGGTTTGAACAAGTTCATAAAGGTGACATTTTACTTACCAGTTAATATCCTTTCCTTTCCTGCTAGACCAGTTCAGACAAGTGGATTGTGTTCCCCTACCAGCAGATTGGTGGAGACCAAGGAACCAATGGAAAACCCAGGTTTC
Organism: Ichthyophis bannanicus; assembly: GCA_033557465.1. NCBI lineage: Eukaryota > Metazoa > Chordata > Amphibia > Gymnophiona > Ichthyophiidae > Ichthyophis > Ichthyophis bannanicus. The sequence goes on along the minus strand of CM066046.1, from coordinate 145,399,443 downwards.
AATTATATCACTCCCATGCCTCTCTATTCGCCTCAGCCACTAGAGGTCCCCTTCAGTATACATTCCAAAGCATATGGGAGAAATATGGCAAGCCTCACACAACCTCAACTGTGGACAACGAGTGATCAGAAGTAGAGAACTATGTACAGGAAAGCATAAAACAAGGCTGACAGTAGACGATGAACCTGCAAAGCCAAGTATAAAAATCAAAGCGGACCCAACAGTACTGCAGCAGAACAGAGCAATACAGTTCCACAGGCAGGCCCTGAACTGATCTAGTAGGACTCAAGGAAAGGACATTAACTGGTAAATAAAATGTCACCTTCCATATCATCCTGCTAGACCAGTCGAGACAAATGGAATGTATCAAAGCTAAAATTCCACTGGGCAGTAACAAGACACAGCTCGAAAACCCTTAAGTTAAAGGCTGTGTCCGCCCATGCATGGACATTCAAGCAGTAATGCTTGACAAAAATGGAAAGGGATGCCCACGTTGGCACCCAAAAGATGTCTGCAAAGGCTACAGAGTTCCGCTTCCACTCACGAGGACGCTTGTTATCAGGCAGAATGGGTGCACAAACGCTCTGGAATTGGCCAATTCTGCAACAGAAATCCTGAGGCAATGGCCGCCTTAATCCAGCGCTGCAAAGTCGACTTGGCTGCTATGTCACCCTTGCACAGGCCAGCAAACAGCACAAAAAGATGGTCAGACTTACGAAAGAAATTTGTAACCTCCAAGAATCCTCCGGACAGCCACAAGGCAAAGATCCTTACCATTCCCGACACTGCTCCTTAGGGGAGGGCAGGCAAACTACCTAGTTCACGTGAAAAAGAGACAGCACCTTAAGCAAAAAGGATGGCACAGGCCGAATAGAAATGGCCTCAAAAAGACAGATAAAGATCTCAGCAAGACTATTTTCTTTGTATTATTTTCTTTGTCTATTACGTTGAATTTTACTACTGCTTCTATTTCTTTCCTATATTGCTATGGCGTTCCTTTGCCTTTTTCTAAAGGGTAGACATGTTTATTGTAAACCACTCTAATGTCTTGACAAGGGCGGTATATAAAAGTGTAGAAATAAAGATAAAAAGAGCGTCTGCAGCTTGGAAGTCCACCTTGCATAACAAATTGCAACCAAAAAGACAGTCTTGTCAGTCAAATCCTTTAAAGTAGCATGCTTCAAGGGATATCAGGGCCCTGAGCATCAGACACAAATCCTAGGGAACACAGACCAGAGAGGAGGGCGCAGAAGCTGAACCCCCTGGAGAAAGCACAGGACATCCAGATGCAAGGCTAGAGGACTTATCAGCTACCATACCTCAGAAACAGGCCAAAGCTATCTGAACATTCAGGGAGCTAAGGGAGGCCCTTCTCCAGGGTATCTTGTCGAAAGGTTAACAGAGATGGCAGCTTGGCTGCCTCAGAAGTCAATTGCCAAGCGCTGCACCATCACTCAAAAGATGCACCAGAACTACATGTATGCTAGCTTGGTAGACATCTTCCAGACTGCAAACAGAGTGGAGACTAACACTGGAGAGTAACCATTATGTGCTAGCCTTCCCCATACAAGGGTCAAGCCGAAAGCAAGAAGGGAACCAGGTCCTCCAGGACAATTCGCCCCTGCCACAACAGGCCCCAAGATGGAGATAACTGAAGAGGAGGCACCTGCAGGAGCCACATCAGGTGTCCGGACCACACTCTCGTCGGCCAGTCCAGCGCTACCAGACCAATCCTGCCCGGGTGGCGTTCTATATGCCGAATCATGTGCCCCACCAGGGGCCACTGAGGGAACACATACAGCCGGCGCTGACTTGGCCAAGTCTGGGTGAAGGCAACAACACCCTCTGACCACATCTACATGTGGCAACTGAAGAAGCAGCAAACTTTGGCAAAGAGCGGGTCGCCACCAGATTGATTTTGGGGTGACCCCAGCGGCATAGAATCAACTGAAAGGCCTCCTGACAACTCCCACTCTCCAGGATCCAGAGAGTACTAGCTGAGGAAGTCTGCTTCCACATTGTCCACTCTGGCAATGTGCGGAGCCGATAAGGCTAGTAAGTTCTTCTCCATTCAGGCAAAGAGGAGAGCCATCTCCAGAGCTACCCCAGCTCTCTTCGTGCCATCTTGCCAATTGACATAAACCACTGCCACACTAACCACCTGGCTCTTAATCAGAGGCCAGAAAAACAGAAGAGCCAACCTGATGGTCCTCGCTTCGAGACTTTTGATGGACCATACCGCTTCCCCCCTTTTCCAACATCCCTAGGACGTACAGTATTGTCAATGGACTCCCCAGCCCGACAGACAGGCATCTGTTGTCAGAAGGATCCAGGAGAAATAGTCTAGTGGCACGCCCTTCCTCAGATGACAGAGCTACTGCCACAAACGCAAACTGGACTTCACCATCAATGAGAGTGGTAGCCTGCGCTCAAACTCTTAAGAACTCAGGGACCACAGAGTCAACAAGGACCGCTGGAATGGTTGCATCTGAGCATACACCCACAGCACCATTTTAATGGTCGCCACCATCAATCCAAGGAACTGAAGAGAATCCCAGACTTCCGAAGCCCGCTGCACACAGAACAGCGCCAGACAATCCAACAGACTTTGACCTTCTCCTCTGGCATGAAAACTATGCCCACTTGAGAGATGAAACATGCTCTCAAACTCCAGGGACTGGGAAGGCCACAAATGGCTCTTCCCTGATTGATCATCCAGCCGAGGCTTTCTAAGAAGGACACAGATCCCTTGGCACTGCAGCCGCCACCACCATCATGACCTGAGAGAACATCTTCAGGGCAGTGGAAGGCTCGAAAGAGGGCAGCGAACTGATAGTGAAAGCCAAGCATGGCAACACGCAAATACCTTGCTGATCCATCCGGATCGGGATATGAAAATACTTCTCAGCCAGATCCAGAGAAGCTAAGAACGCCCCTCAGCGCAGTGCTTGAATCACAGAGCAAAAGGATTCCATCTGGAAGCGCAGGATGCACAAGTGCTCATTGACCGGCTTGAAGTCCAGAATGGGCCAGAAGGAACCATCTTTTTTGGGCACCTCGAAATAGATGGACTATCTGCTCTAGCCCCACTTGTCCAGTGGGAATGGCATCACCACCTTTAGGCACAACAACCTGTCCAAGGTGATCAGCACAGCAGCATCTGATCGCAGACCCACAAGTGGAGATGACGAAGGCACCTGGAATTGGCTCTTTGCATTCCAGGACATACCCGAACTAAATGGATGTCTAGCAACCAGTGATTCTTAGCACCCCAGACCCATTCCTGAAAGAAAAGGCAAAGCCTCCCTCCAAATGAAGGAACCAGGGAATGGGCAACAAAACCTTCACTGCGCAACCCAGGAGGGTCCTCGTCCCTTGAAATACATGCACCACAAAAGGTTTTTCCATGTTAGTAATGACAAGAGTCTTGAGGTCCTCGAGAAGCCAGCCAGAGCATCCCTGGTGGGTGGGTGGGAGAAGGGGCGCCAGCCAACTTCACAGGCCCCTTGGACCCATCTTCCGGACTACAGTAGATTGTCTTGCCAGGTCCTTCCCCAGCTTCTCCAAATTGGCTCCAAACAGAAGCTTCCCCTTGAAAACCAGTTGGGCCAACCGGGCTTTGGAAGATGTGTCCGCTGCCCAGTGCCGGAGCCAAATCCAACCCCATGACACCATCGTCAAGACACCATCCAAACATACATGGCATCAAAAAGAAGGCCATAGCCAACTCCAAGAGAAGGGTAGTAATCTGGTGGAAGAGATTGAATCCACTGGAGCAAGGCTTGAGATGTCAGGTTGGTACATACCGCCAGCTGCAGAATAGCTACCACCATGGTGAAACTGACTCCTCAACCATGAATCCATCTTATGGTCCAGAAAATCCTTTAAGGCCAATCTGCCTGCCAGAAGAATGGTGATCAGTCTGGTAACCGCTTTGAGCTGCGCATCCACCTTGGGAATACCAAACCACTCAACGCACACTCTGGGAGAGCGGAGATTTTCTTTACACACTCTTAACCTTTTAAGCAGGGAATCAGGAGAGTCCCACTGACCAGATCATATCCTTGATCACATCCAGGAACAGAGACAGTAGCAGATTTTCACACCCTTTGAAGGAGTAGGCATACCTTCGGCTCCTACTCCGTGCCAGAAGCATCTGTCAAGCTCAAGGCGGATGAAACCCTGGCAATCAATGCCGCCAGCTAACCTTCCAGAATAGGCGGATCACACTGGCCTCCTCACAATCTTCTGATGGTGAGAGTACTTCTATATCCACATCAGAGTCCAGTACTGAGCCATCTGAATCCAAGCCATAGTCAAAATCTCTGTCAACTCTCAGCTGTTCCCCATCTCCAGGGGGCGCCCCACCCCAAGGACACCTAGTGAAAGGCAATCAAGCAGGGTTTCCATGCTCCACCCACCCCACACGAGACTGCGTCTGGGGGCATCCAGAGATTGCAGGGTCTGAATTTACATGCCAGAAGAACCAGGCCTGCAGCAAAAAGAAAAAGAATTCCGGGGAGGACAATGCAGAAGCCAGCAGCTCACCTCTCAGAAAAGGCTCCCTAAAACCAGAGGGCATCACCGCCATAGATCGCCCTAGAGGAAGAGTAGCACACGGCCCAGTCGCCAGACCCTCCAGTAAGCTGGACATCCTTACCCATAGCGCCACCCGTCACCTACTGCCCTGAAACAGGCAAGGCCAGATTAACTACATCCCCCGGCTGAGAAAGGGGGAACAGTCCCACCAGGGACAACTCAGAGGTTGCCATACAGCAAGAGCAGAAGCTAGAATCCAGAGATAAGGCCCCTCACTTACCACAGGTTAAGTATTTCCTGGAAAAAAACAGAAAATAGTAATTAGATCTTACCTGCTAATTGCTGTTCCTGAAGGAACGACAGTCCAGTCCCTTCACTTCTGGGTTGCGCAACCCTTCCAGCAGCTTGGAGGCTGAGCCCAACCTTTTTGGGGGATGGAGCGGTATAAATACCACTGGGACCACCCACCCACTCCAGTATTCGACTGAAAAAGCAGAACTAACTTCTACTGGACACTCCATAACGTAACCTAACACTAAAAACTCAAACCTATGCAACAGGCATATAAATTGAAATCTTTTTTTTTTTTTTTCTATATTAAGGGAAAAAAAGGGAGAGGAGGCCTGGGAATAGTCTGAGGAGATGTCTGCTTCTACCCGAGCCGGCTTCCTCCCGGTCTTCTTCCTGCCATAGCGGACCTACGGCCGAAACAATGCCTTGCCATGAACCCGAGGTCTGAAATGGTTGCCGGAAGTGGGTGGGATCAGGGACTGGACTGTCGTTCCTTCAGGAACAGCAATTAGCAGGTAAGATCTAATTACTATTTCCTTATCGTCACTCCAGTCCAGTCCCTTCACTTCTGGGAAGTACCAGAGCAGTTCACCCCTGGGTGGGTTCCGGCATACCGGACTGAAGAACCGCTAGCCCGAACCGGGCATCCGCTGCACTCTGCACATCCAGCCTATAGTGCTTCGAGAAGGTATGCAGCGATGACCAAGTCGCTGCCCTACAGATGTCCAGCGGAGGTACCAGGGAAAATTCCGCCCCAGAGGTCGCCTGAGCCCTAGTGGAGTGGGCCCGCAGCCCTGCCGGAACCTGCTTCCCCTTCAGGATGTAAGCGGAGGCAATCGCCTCTCTGATCCACCTGGAGAAGGAAGCCTTGGCCGCCGCCTCCCCCTTGTGCGGCCCACCAAACTGGATGAATAGTCGGTCGGACTTTCGGAATGGCGCTGTGCGAGAGAGGTAACGTTTCAAGATTCTCTGGACGTCTAGTAGACGCAGCCTGTCGTCTTTACCTACCTGCCCCTTGGACGCTAAGACTGGTAGGGTAACTGTCTGGTTCACATGAAAAGGAGAGATAACCTTGGGTAAAAAGGACGGCACTGTACGCAGAACCACTTTGTCCTTGAGGAAGGACAGGAAGGGGGGCTGGGAAGATAGCGCCTGCAATTCCGAGACCCTTCTGGCCGAGCAGATGGCGACCAGGAAGACCGTCTTTAGGGTTAAATCCTTTAAGGAGGGTCTCTTCACTGGTTCGAAGGGTTCCCCGATCAAGGCACTTAGCACTAAGTTAAGATCCCAAGGAGGGATGACCGATCTCCGTTGCGGACGTAGCCGACTAACCGCTCTTAGGAACCTGGAGACGTCCGGGTGTGCCCCTAAGGGTTTACCCCGGACCTTTCCTCTATAACAAGAGATAGCTGCCAACTGAACCCGCAAGGAGCTATGCGCCAGACCTTTTTCGAAACCTGCTTGCAAGAAGTCCAGAATTTCCGGAACAGAGGCCGAAAGAGATTTCCGACGATGCTCCGCACACAAAGCTTCGAAGAAGCGCCAAACCCTTACATAAGACAGGTCGAGCGCTTTTTGGCCTTCAACAGAGTCGAGATTACTGCTCCTGAGTAGTCACGTTTTAGTAGCCGCGCCCTCTCAATAGCCAGGCCGTAAGCGAGAACCGATCCACGTGAGGCATCCGGACCGGACCCTGCCTCAGCAGGTCCCTTTTGTAAGGGAGCAGCCAGGGACGGTCGGCGAGCAGCCTGATCAGATCGGCATACCATGGGCGGCGAGGCCAATCCGGAGCTATGAGGATTACCAAGCCCTGGTGAGACTCTACCCGTTGGAGAACTTTCCCGATCATAGCCCAAGGGGGAAACACATAGAGAAGACCCTCCGAAGGCCACTTTTGAGACAGGGCATCTAACCCTTCGGACATCCTTTCCTTCCTTCGGCTGAAGAATCTGTCCACCTTGGCTGTAGAGAACCGTGCCATGAGGTCCATGACTGGGTGACCCCAAAGGGCTACTAACTGGTTGAAGGTCTCTTGTTCTAGCTCCCACTCTCCGTGGTCTATCTTGCACCTGCTGAGGAAGTCGGCAGTGACGTCCTCTCCCGCCACATGCTGTGCTGAGAGAGCCAGTAGTCGGGACTCCGCCCACTGGAAGAGAGAGTCCGCCTCCTTCTCTAAGGCGCGACTACTGGTGCCTCCCTGGTGGTTGATGTAGGCCACCGCGGTGACATTGTCGGAGAGAAATGGTAATTAGGCCTTACCTGCTAATTGCTGTTCCTGAAGGAACGACAGTCCAGTCCCTTACTTCTGGGTTGCGCAACCCTTCCAGCAGCTTGGAGGCTGAGCCCAACCTTTTTGGGGATGGAGCGGTATAAATACCACTGGGACCACCCCCTAACTCCAGTATTCGAATGAAAAAGCAGACATAACAAACTTTCGTAACCGAACTATATAGCTATAACACCTCAAGAAAATTTGACTATAACTAAAACTTTTTTTTTTTTGGGAATGGCATGGGAAAGGATGGGAGGGATGGCCCCGGACGGAGGGGGGGGTGCCGGGGCTAGCCGCACCTGGCCTGGGTTCGTTCCGATGCTTCCGACTAAACAATACTCTTAACTTCAGCCGGAAATGGGAGGGATCAGGGACTGGACTGTCGTTCCTTCAGGAACAGCAATTAGCAGGTAAGGCCTAATTACCATTTCCTTATCGTCACTCCAGTCCAGTCCCTTACTTCTGGGATGTACCAGAGCAGTTCAACCCTGGGTGGGATCCGGCATACCGGAACGAAGAACCGCCAGGCCAAACCGAGCGTCCGCTGCACTCTGGACGTCCAACCTGTAGTGCTTGGTGAAGGTGTGGAGGGATGACCAAGTCGCCGCCCTACAGATATCCAGCGGAGGAACTAGGCTGAACTCCGCCCAAGAGGTAGCCTGAGCCCTCGTGGAATGTGCTCGCAGGCCCACGGGAACTTGCTTCCCCTTCAGGATATAGGCGGAGGCGATTGCCTCCCTGATCCATCTAGAGATGGAGGCCTTGGCCGCCGCCTCCCCTTTGTGCGGCCCCCCGAACTGGATGAATAGGCGTTCGGATTTTCTGAAGGGCGCTGTGCGGGAGAGGTAACGCTTCAGGGTCCTGCGAATGTCTAGTAGGCGAAGCTTGTCATCCCCAACTTCCCGCCCTTCCGTTGCGCAGGCCGGGAGGGTAATTGTCTGGTTCACATGGAAACGGGAGGTGACCTTGGGTAGGAAGGATGGAACCGTGCGCAGCACCACTTTATCCTTGAGGAAGGACAGAAAGGGGGGCTGCGAGGACAGCGCTTGTAGTTCCGAGATTTTTCTGGCCGAGCAGATGGCGATAAGGAAAACTGTCTTCAGAGTTAAGTCTTTTAGGGAGGCATTCCTTAATGGCTCAAAGGGATTCCCGATTAAGGCATTTAGTACAAGGTTAAGGTCCCAAGGGGGGATGACTGACCTTCGTTGTGGTCGTAGCCGTCTAACTGCCCTTAAAAACCTTGCGACGTCCGCGTGGGCCCCTAGGGGGTTGCCTCGGACCTTGCCCCTGTAGCAAGCGATGGCCGCCAGCTGGACCCTTAAGGAACTGTGGGCCAGACCCTTGTCAAACCCTGCCTGCAGGAATTCCAGGACCTCCGGAACCGAGGCCGAGAGTGGTTTCCTTCGGCGCTCCGCGCACCAGGATTCGAAGATGCGCCAGACCCTCACGTAGGAAAGACAGGTCGAGCGCTTCTTGGCCTGTAGCAGAGTGGAGACTACTGCCCCCGAGTACCCTCGTTTCAGGAGCCATGCCCTTTCAATAGCCAGGCCGTAAGCGAGAACCGATCCATGTGTGGCATCAGTACCGGGCCTTGCCTTAATAGGTCCCTTTTGCAAGGGAGCCGCCACGGCTGGTCGACGAGGCCAGTCTGGGGCTATGAGGATTACCAATCCCTGGTGCGACACTACCCGCTGGAGTACTTTTCCGATCAGAGCCCAAGGCGGGAATACATAGAGAAGACCCTCCGAAGGCCACTTTTGGGACAGAGCATCCAAGCCCTCGGACATTCTTTCCCTCCACTGACTGAAGAATCTGTCCACCTTGGCTGACGAGAACCGTGCCATGAGGTCCATGACTGGCACTCCCCACCGAGCTACTATTTGCTTGAAGGTCTCCTGTTCTAGTTCCCACTCCCCTTGGTCTATCTTGCACCTGCTGAGGAAATCGGCCGTGACGTTGTCCGTTCCGGCCACGTGCTGTGCTGATAGCGCCTGCAGATGGATCTCCGCCCACTGTAAGAGGGTGTCCGCCTCCTTTTCGAGAGCGGGGCTGCTGGTGCCTCCCTGGTGATTGATGTAGGCCACCGCGGTGACATTGTCGGAGAGGACGCGAATTGCTCTTCCTTGAACTAAGGTCTCGAGTGCTTTGAGCGCCAGGGTGATGGCCCGCAATTCCAGTCTGTTGATGGGCCATTGCACTTCCAACGGTGTCCAGTGACCCTGGGCGAACTGAGCTTGGCAGTGTGCCCCCCAGCCCGAGAGGCTGGCATCCGTTGTCAACAGTATCCACTGAGGGGGTTCGAGAGGCATCCCGCGGCCCAGGTTCCTTGGGTTTCTCCACCAGTAGAGTGCCTGTTTGGTCCGCGGAGCGCACGGTAACTGTCGAGAGAGCGGGTGATGCTGGGGAGACCACCGACGCAACAGAGAACGCTGCAATGGGCGCATGTGGGCCCTGGCCCATGGTACTACTTCTATTGCCGCCGCCATTGTTCCCAGAAGTTGAAGATAATGCCACGCCGAGGGGCTTCTTCTGGCTAGAAACTGAGAGACTAGGAGCCTTAGATCCCTTGATCTCGTTCGTGACAAGAAAACTCTTCCGCTGTTGGTGTCGAATCTTGCCCCGAGGTACTCGAGTTCCTGGGAGGGAGTCAGTCTGCTCTTTGTACGATTGATGACCCAACCCAAGTTCTCTAAAACCTGGATTACTCTGGCCGTTGCCGAGAGACTATCTTCTTCGGATTTTGCCCGGATTAGCCAATCGTCCAAGTAAGGATGAACTAATATGCCCTCCTTCCGAAGGAAGGCCGCTACCACCACCATTACCTTGGTGAATGTTCTGGGGGCCGTGGCTAGGCCGAATGGAAGGGCCTGGAATTGAAAGTGGCCTCCTGGTACCGCGAATCTCAGGAACTGCTGATGGGACTTCCTGATTGGGATATGCAGATAGGCTTCTGTCAAGTCGAGGGAGGTTAGGAACTCTCCTTCCCTTACGGCTGCTATGACAGAACGTAGAGTCTCCATCCGGAAGTGGGGTACTCTGAGGCAGCGATTTACTTGTTTTAGATCCAGGATCGGCCGAAGGGAGCCTTCCTTCTTTGGTACCACGAAATAAATTGAGTACCAACCCGATCCTCGCTGTTTTGGTGGAACGGGGATCACCGCCCCGAGAGCTAATAGGCGTGCGAGAGTTGCCTCCACCGCCGCCCTCCTTGAAGGAGAGCCGCAGGGAGAGCGGACAAAGGCTGGAGGGATTTGTTCTGAGAATTCGAGAGAATAGCCCTCTCTGATCACTTCTAGGACCCATTGATCGGACGTGACCCGGGACCAGGCGGGAAGGAAGAGCCTGAGGCGACCCCCTATCGGTTGCCTTCCCTCCTGGGCCCCCAGTTTCTCATTGTTTTCTGGAACCCGAGAAGGAGGAAGAGGCTGTTCCGAATCCTCGGCCAGCTCCCCGGAACCCTCGGAAACCTTGTCCCCTTGAGGGAAACGGGTCTTGGAAAAGGGGGCATCCGTTGCCAACTGCAACCACGTTGGAACTTCCAAGGGCATGCCCCTTTCCAAATTGTCCGACCAGAGCCACCACAGCAGAGCTTCTTTTGCCTCCTGAGGACAGGGAAGCCTCTGATGCGACCATCGGTGGAGAAGTGCCCGTTGAAGGGGTCTCATGTGGGCCCTGGCCCACGGCACCAGCTCGATCGTCGCTGCCAAAACCTGCAGGTAATGCCACGCCAAGGGAGCCTTCTTGGTCAGGAACTGCCGAATTAGCCGCCGTAATGCCTCTGCCCGCTGAACCGGAAAGAAAACCCTTCCTTTTCCTGTGTCGAACCTTGCACCGAGGTGCTCCAACACCTGGGATGGTAACAGCCTGCTCTTTGCCTGATTGATCACCCATCCCAGACTCTGAAGGTGGTCTACCACCCTGTCCGTAGCCTTCCGACTCTCCTCCTCGGACTTGGCCCGAATCAACCAATCGTCGAGGTACGGATGGACCAGAATCCCCCTCCTTGCGCAGCGCCGCCGCCACCACCACCACCACCATTACTTTGGTGAAAGTTCGCGGGGCTGTCGCCAGACCAAAGGGCAGGGCTTGAAACTGAAAATGCCCCTTTGGTACCACAAATCGCAGGAACTGCTGATGAGACTCCCAGATCGGAATATGTAAATAGGCTTCTGTCAGATCGATAGTGGACAAAAACTCCCTGTCGTACCACCACTATTATGGATCACAGGGTTTCCATCCGAAAATGCGGGACTCTGAGACACCGATTGACGCGCTTCAAGTCGAGAATTGGCTGAAAGGAGCCCTCTTTCTCTTCGGCACCACGAAATAGATGGAGTATCGACCGCACCCGCATTGGTCGCTGGGCACCAGCACCACAGCTTCCAACTCCAACAGCCTGTCCAGGGTTTCCTCCACCACAGCCCTCTTTGCTGGAGATCTGCAGGGAGACTGAATAAACGCCGGGAACACCGTGCTGAAGAATTCGAAAGCATAGCCGTCCCGAATCACCTCCAGCACCCACTGATCAGACGTGACTCGGGTCCAGGCAGGAAGAAACTGCTTTAACCGTCCTCCTATTGGCAGCCCCCCCCCCCCCCCCACACCATTGCGACTTTCTTGGTCCCGTGGCCGAAGAGGCAGCAACGGATCCTCTTCCTGCTCCCCGAAACCCACAGAACTCCTGGCCTCTAGAGTTAAAATGTCCCCTTTGAAACGGGGCATACCGCGTCGCCCGAAACTTGCAGGAGTCACGCAACTGAGACCTCGCAGGGGCAGAAGCGCGATTCTGCTTCTGACGGTCCTCTGGGAGCCTGCTTCCCTTGGACTCTCTCCCAACTCCTTTACCAACTTATCCAAATCCTCAAACAAAAGCTTACCCTTGAACGGCAGCTTGCTCAGATGCGTCTTAGAGGAACCGTCCACCGCCCAATTAAGCAGCCAGAGGTACCGCCTGGCCGCAACCACTGAAGCCATGTTCTTAGCCAAGCTTCTGATTAGGTCATACTGGCTATCCGCTAAATAGGCTGCCCCCGACTCTATCTTGTCTGCCTCCCCCTGTGAACCACTGGAAGAGTCACCTGAGGGCTGGAGCTGTTGCAAACACCGCAGACAAGCACGTGCCACCCACGCGCCACACACAGAGACCTGCAGAGCCAGGGCACTGATGTCAAAGGCCTGCTTCAACAACGTATCCAACTTCCAGTCCTGCGAATCCCGCAGAGCCGCACTACCTTCCACAGGAATAGTTGTCTTCTTGGTGACTGACGAAACCGCAGCGTCCACCCTAGGCGACCGCAAAAGCTCCCTATCCAGCTCCGGTAAAGGGTACAAATGGGCCATGGAACTCACCCCCTCAGGCCCGAGTCTGGCTGATCCCATTCTTCCTGAATCATCTGCTTCACCACCCGGTGCACCGGGAAAACCTTCTGAGCCTTCCGTACTGCCTGAATAAGCGGGTCCTCCAAGGACTCCTCTCCCGACCCACTCAAGGCCATATTGAGAACCTTTAAGGATTCAGAGATCAAAGCTGGTAACTCCTCCTGGCGAAAAACCCGCACAATTCGGGCTCTCTGCTCCTCCGGAATCTCACCCTCTTCGAGTTCTCCTTCGTCTTCCCCGAGCTCTGGCTCGGACAACTCCGCCTCCCGCTCCTCCACTAAGGGCAGGGAAAGCAACTCATCCCTGGCTAGCTTCTGCCTCTTACGTGGCACAGAAATCTCCCCTCACAAAGGGCCACGCTTCTCTTGGGAGGGCCATCCTGACCTGCTCCCTGCTTCTGCTCTTGCTTCCGAAGAAAAAAAGCTTTATGTAGGAGCAGCACAAACTCTGGGGAAAAATCCCCCAAGCCCCCCCCCTCCTGCCCCGCCGGCAGGGAAGAAGGGTCTGGAGCGGGCTGGGTAGGGGCCGGCTGCTCAAACACCAAGGCCGGATAACCCTCCAACGTGACAGGAGAGCACCACCCTGGTGTGGCAGGAAGTGATCCTGTAACTAGGACCTGTCCTCCAGGTCATGAAAAACCCTCTCGCACTGAGGAAGGTTCTCCAGGGCCATGTGCCCATGAGGGAAGGGTTAGGACAGCCATTATAGTTGGTGATTCGATCATTAGGCATGTAGATAGCTGGGTGGCTGGTGGATGTGAGGATCGCCTGGTAACATGCCTGCCTGGTGCGAAGGTAGCGGACCTCACGCACCACCTACATAAGGTCTTAGATAGTGCTGGGGAGGAGTCTGCTGTCTTGGTACATGTTGGTACCAATGACATAGGAAAATGTGGTAGGGAGGTTCTGGAGGCAAAATTTAGGCTTTTAGGTAGGAAGTTGAAATCCAGAACTTCCAGGGTTGCATTCTCCGAAATGCTTCCTGTTCCACGCGCAGAACCCAAAAGGCAGGCAGAGCTCCGGAGTCTCAATGCGTGGATGAGACAATGGTGCAGAGATGAGGGGTTTGGATTTGTTAGGAACTGGGGAACTTTCTGGGGAAAGGAGGGGCTCTTCCGAAGGGATGGGCTTCACCTTATCCGGGATGGAACCAGGCTGCTGGCATTAACCTTTAAAAAGGAGATAGAGCAGCTTTTAAACTAAATATTAGGGGAAAGCCGCCCAAGAGCGGATGGTTCGGAAGAATGTATCCTTGAAGGATACTACCAAAAGCAGAGAGATTCCACAAAAAAAGAGTAAAGTAGCCCAAATGCCCTCAAGTATGGAGCAGACACAGCTTAAAGATCCCAAATTACCCATGTCTAACAATAGCCAAATTAATATGAATAAAATACAATCTCTAAAATGCTTGTATGCAAATGCTAGAAGTCTAAAACGTAAGATGGGAGAGTTAGAATATATAGCACTAAATGAAAGGTTAGATGTGATTGGAATATCAGAGACATGGTGGAAGGAGGACAACCAGTGGGACACTGATACCTGGGTACCTGGGTACAAACTATATCGTAATGATAGAGCTGATCAAATTGGTGGAGGGGTTGCTCTCTATGTTAGAGAGGGCATTGAGTCAGAAAGGATTAAAGTTTTGCAGGAAACAAAATTTGCTGTAGAATCTATATGGATTGAAATTCCACGTAAAAGGGGGAAGGCAATGGCAGTGGGGGTGTACTATCGAGCGCCTGGCCAGAATGACCAAATGGATGATGAAATGCTCAAAGAAATCAAGGAAGCTAACAAAAGTTACAGCACAGTAATAATAATGGGTGATTTCAATTACCCTGGTATCGACTGGGTTAGTGTTACGTCAGGACATGCTAGGGAGATAAAGTTCCTAGATGAAATAAATGACTGCTTCTTGGAGCAGCTGGTTCATGAACCGACCAGAGGGGAAGCCATATTAGACCTAGTCCTTAGTGGAACACCAGATCTAGTGCAAGAGATAAGGGTGTTGGGGCCACTTGGCAATAGTGATCATAGCATGATCGCCTTTGATTTAATTAGTGGAGGAGGGATAGTAAGGAAATCCACAGTACTACCTTTTAACTTTCGAAAGGGAGACTATGATAAAATGAGGAAAATAGTTAAGAAAAAACTAAAAGGAGCAGTTGCAAAGGTTAAAGACGTACATCAGGCTTGGCTGTTGTTGAAAAATACTATCTTGGAAGCCCAGACCAGCTGTATTCCCCGCTTTAAGAAAAGTGGAAGGAAGTCCAAAAAACTGCCAGCATGGTTTAAAGGTGAGGTCAGAGAGGCTGTTGTTGCCAAAAAAGCATCTTTCAGGAAATGGAAAAAAAGAGCCAAACGACGAAACCTGGAAACAGCACAAGCACTGGCAAGTCAAATGCAAGGCATTGATAAGGCAGGCAAAGGGAGAATTTGAGAAGAAGCTTGCTGCGGAAGCAAAAACGCGAAGTAAAGACCTTTTCAAGTACATTCGTAGCAAAAAACCTGTGAGAGAGTCAGTTGGTCCATTAGATGATAAAGGGATTAAAGGAGCACTAAGAGGCGACAAGGCGATAGCGGAGAGACTGAATGAATTCTTTGCTTCGGTCTTTACTGAGGAAGATGTAGGGATGTTACCCATGACTGAAGTGGTATTTAAAGGTGCGGAAGAATTGAAGGAAATATCGATACATCGGGAAGATGTATTACAACTATTAGATAAACTGAAGAGTAGCAAATCACCTGGGCCGGATGGTAAACACCCAAGGGTGTTGAAAGAACTGAAATACGAGATTGCAGACCTGCTATCAGTAATCTGTGAACTATCATTAAAATCATCTCTAATACCTGAAGATTGGAGGATCGCCAATGTAACACCAATTTTTAAAAAGGGTTCCAGGGGTGATCCGGGAAACTACAGACCGGTGAGCCTGACATCAGTACCAGGAAAAATGGTAGAAACCATCATAAAGAATAAAATTACTCAGCATGTAGATAGTCATGACCTAATGGGAGACCGCCAACATGGCTTTAGACAAGGAAGATCTTGTCTTACTAATTTGTTATGTTTTTTTGAAGGAGTGAATAATCAGGTGGACAAAGGTGAGTCGGTTGATATTGTGTATCTGGACTTTCAGAAAGCCTTTGACAAGGTCCCTCAAAGACGTTTGGCAAAACTAAAGAGTCATGGGATAGGAGGTAGTGTACTATTGTGGATCAGGAACTGGTTAAAAGATAGAAAGCAGAGGGTAGGGCTAAATGGACAATTTTCCCAATGGAGAAAGGTGAATAGTGGTGTACACCCCAGGGATCTGTGCTGGGTCCGCTGCTTTTTGACATATTCATAAATGACCTGGAAAGTGGAATGAGTGAGGTTATCAAAATATGCAGATGACACAAAACTATTTAAAGTTGTTCGAACCCAAGAGGATTGTGGAAAATTGCAAGAGGATCTTGATAAATTGGAAGACTGGGCATCAAAATGGCAGATGAAATTTAATGTGGACAAGTGCAAGGTTATGCACCTAGGGAAGAACAACCCAAACTATGGTTACACGATGCAAGGTTCCACATTAGGAACCACCACCCAGGAAAAAGATTTAGGCGTCATTGTGGATACCATGTTAAAACCCTCGGCCCAGTGTGCAGCAGCAGCCAAGAGATCAAATAGAATGCTAGGTATGATAAGGAAAGGAATGGAAAATAAAACAAAAAAAAGATATTATAATGCCTCTATCTCGTTCCATGGCGAGACCGCACCTTGAATATTGTGTGCAATTCTGGTCGCCCTATCTTAAAAAGGATATAGCGATTTTAGAAAAGGTTCAGAGAAGAGCCACCAAAATGGTAAAGGGGATGGAAGGATACTCCTATGAAGAAAGGCTAAAAAGGTTAGGGCTCTTTAACCTGGAAGAGACGGCTGAGGGGAGATATGATAGAAGTCTATAAATTAATGAACGGAGTGGAACAGGTAAACATAGATCGATTGTTTACCTTATCAGAATATAGAAAGACTAGGGGACATGCAATGAAGCTACAGGGTAAACTATTTAAGACTAATAAAAGAAAATATTTTTTCACTGAACGTGTAATCAAACTCTGGAATTTGTTACCGGAGGATGTAGTAAAGGCTGTTAGTGTAGCTGGGTTTAAAAAAGGTTTGGACAAGTTCCTAGAGGAAAGGTCCAAAACAAATTATTAAGAAGGGACCCAGGATATCAATGCTTGAACCAATACAAGCATTGTGGAACCTGTGTCCCTTGGGGAAACTGCTAGGTACATATGACCTAGATTGGCCACTGTTGGAAACAGAATACTGGGCTTGATGGACCTTGGTCTGATCCAGTATGGCATATCTTATGTATCCCCAGCATAGGGGCTACCACCTCCCCTGCACTCTGAGGAGAGCCATCTACTGGATCCAGAGCCAAACTAGCCTGGATCTCCTGTTCCACCGAGGCGGCTTCCATCGCACATCCCCTGAAAATGCCTGCCGCCGACACTGCTCCACGCTTAGCCCCACACACTAAGCACTGCGGCCTGGCTGGCATAACAGTCTTGGACCCCAAGCACCAAACCCAGCTGTACCCGTGGATCTGACTGCTGTCCTAACTTTTCACAAACCAAAAGAGTCCACTTTTTTTTTTTTTTTTTTAGAACCAGAAACAAATGAACAAATTAAACTTAATCAATCAACTTAATCACTGTGCCCATGACAGCAGCCTTGTGGGAGGCCCTGGTACGCCAAAAAGCGCGCGGATGCAACACCTGCTCTCCCTTCACTCCTCCAAACCAGCACCTACCTCCCTTCCACAACAGGGTCTGTCTGGCCACAAAAGACTGGCGGTACCACGGACACAGCGCTACGCGGTTTCCCCACCTCAATCTGCCACTTCCTTTCTGCAGCACCTTCTTTTTCCAGTGCGCCCGCTGCTCCCGCGGACTGCCGAGACCCGACCTCGTGCTCAGCCACCACGAGGGCTTCAGCACGAGCCGGGCTTGGTGTATCCGGCAGCTCCTGCTCAACGCGAACCACTGCCTCTCACCACTCCTTACCCCGACGGCTCGAGAGGCTCCGTTGAGCAGTTCCTTCCTGTGATGGCCCCTCCCCCGGTCCGGGCGCAGAAATAAAAAATAAAAGAAAGAAGGGAGCAGAGGAGGGGGCAGGGATCTCTCTGCCAAGCCAGCCACCCTACACTATCAAATCAAACTACTCCCCTCCCAAATAAACCAAGCACAAAGGTGCCGAAAAAAACAAAGGAAATACTCCAAAATAGCCCTAACTATCCTAAAGCTCTCCACTAAGCCTTTCCCTGGCTTAGTGCTCCTTCCAGCTGCTTTGGAGACTGAGCTAAACTGGATCTGATGGGAGGAGCCAGGGGTATTTATGCTGGAGGTTCATCAGTGAAAAAAATTGAAGAGCTCAGTCTCCAAAGATGCTGGTAGAGGAGCACAACCCTGAAGTAAAGGGACCGGACTGGAGGAACGCCTAGGAAGTCTTCGTTTCTAGCCCTGATGGCCCCTTCTAGAAGATCCAACCCTACCAGAGAGCTTGGAGACCCAGTCACCTTCAAAAGGTTGGCGAAGCTTCATCTCCTTGCAGTAACAGCACCTCTCGAGGTGCTTTGGAGGACGCTGAGGAGCCTGCTTCATTAGATAGGCCCAATGTATTAATAAGAAATCAGGTGAGAAGGTATCATCCTCGAGTTCCACAGAGACCCCTGGGAAGCATCCTGGCCCAACCTAGCCAAATTCTGCCCTCCAGGCGGATCCTCAGTGGGCCAATCACCTGAAGGAACTGTGGCCACTGCTCCTGCCAAAAATGCAGGTACTGCCAATGCCGCTGGCTCTCCCGCTACTGCAGGAAGTGCCCATGTGAACCCCATTCACTTGTCATTGAAGTGAGCAGCTGATCACCTGCCTCCCAAATCCACTTGCTCACCGGGCCTACAAAGCCCCACTGAAGAGCTGGCCCCTGAGCAGGCCATATCCCATGTAAACAGCCTTGGAGGACGGCATGGCCATGTGACTAAAAACAGCAAAACCCAAGTGGGAACGCCACCGTCAGTGGAAGAAAAAAAAATAAAAAAAACACCTCTAACCACCACCGAGAGCAATTGCCCACAGAGACTGACCAGCAAATCGTATAATTACATGATCACACACCTCACACTTACAGTGCCTCCAATGTGCCTGACAACAAAGTCGTGGAGAAATCTGCTGCCGCAGCTGCCTCCTCTCGAACAATGAGAAGATATTTTAAAGTGCCCTTCACCGCTCAGGCGCTCTGCCATGGAAGTTAGAGCCGTGGCAAATAAACACCTTCGGATCAAAGAGTCCCAGCCCCATCAAGTGTGTTCACCGGCCTAGACCTCCCCCGACCAACCAGGCTTGGGCTGGCACAAGTTTCTCGTCCTCACAGGGTTGTCCACAAAAAAAAAAAAAAAAAAACATGTAGTGTCTCGCTGAACACCACAGAGCACACAAGGGCAAGAAAGTAAAAGTCGTCCTTGGGGTCTGTTAATAAAGGACATCTTTTACTTTCTCGCCCTTGTCTCCTCACAGGATTGTACAATGCAGCTGAGGCAAAGTCTCCTATAATCTGGCCGAACTAAGGCAAAATAACAGAACATACGAACTCTCTCTACCACATCCTACTTTTTTTTTTTTTTAAAATTAAGAAAAAAATTCTCGTCAGTACAGCCGAGACTAGACAAGGCTCATCCCCTTCTGCTGGAGACTGAGGATACTGGCTAGGTGGGAGAAGTGCAGCTCCCTTTATGGGATGGCATCACCAAAGCCTGGAATTCTCAGTCTCCATCTGCTGGAAGGGTATGAAGACCCGCTAGTCTGGACTGGACAGACGCTATGAAATATGTTTTAAAATGTCGTTTTATGGTCTATTCATGTATCAATTTGTTTAATATTTATGGATATGATCTTAATGTTATGTTTTAATCTGTTGGAGATTTTACCCCGAGGAAGGCAGTCTTGCTGAAATACTGTTACTGTAGGAATGGTTCAATAAAAGCTGGTTCATCATTATCAAAGGGTTGAGTTTTGCCTTGCTCTTGTTCCCTTGTGTTTGTCTGTGAGTGCAAGTGCCCCGTTTTGGACTCTCTTCCCAGGTCCTCAGGCCACTGCACTAACCATTAAGCTACACAATAACACTGATTGCTCAGGAGTTAACAGAGAATCTGGTTAGACCTGGCCTTCTCAGACATACACTGCTAACCCCGCAGTTAGTCAGGTCTTCAGGATATCCACAATAAATATGCATTAACTGCAAGTTTGTGTGCCAAAAAATTAATTGTGAAAATCCATAAATGTTATGCAGCTATGGAGTAACCAGAACGGATTTGAAAAGCCCTGGGTCTAGAGCAGCCAACAGGAAAAGTGACATAGTAACATAGTAAATGACGGCAGATAAAGACCAGCATGGTCCATCTAGTCTGCCCAGCAAGATGGCAAGAGTAAGTGCACCTGTCGCTCTGTGCAGGCCACCCCTCCCCATGTCTTTGTTTAGGGATAAACCAACCACTCCATGTAGGACACCCCTATTTGTTGAGACGTTATATGGTTCAGAAGTTAAATGGTATTTTGTTTTTATCCTATTGCTGTAAAAGGGATCCTCTGTGTTTGTCCCATGCCTTTTTGAATTCCGTCACCGTGTTCGCCCCTACCACTTCCATCGGGAGGGCATTCCAAGCATCCACCACCCTTTCAGTGAAAAAATATTTCCTAACATTGCCTTTCAATTTACCCCCTTGCAGCTTCATGTTATGCCCTCTAGTTTTACAGGTTCCACGTCTTTGGAAGAGGTTTGTTTGTTCATCATTTCTCTAAGTATTTAAAAGGTCTGAATCATATCTCCCCTGTCCCTCCTCTCCTCCAAAGTGTACATATTTAGGTCTTCAAGTCTCTTCTCATAAGGCTTCAGACGCAGGCTCCAAATCATTTTGGTCGCCTTCCTCTGAACAGTTTCCAGTCTTTTTACATCTTTTGCAAGATATGGTCTCCAAAACGGAACACAGTATTCCAAGTGAGGCCTCACCAGTGACTTATACAGTGGCATAAGTACCTCTTCTTTTCTGCTGGTAATCCCTCTTTGTATGCAGCCCAACATCCTCCTGGCTTTTGCCACAGCCTTGTCGCACTGTTTTGCCACCTTGAGATCATCAGAGATAATCACACCAAGGTCTTTCTCCTGAACCATGCATACCAACCTCTCGCCCCCTATCGGGTAGTGCATACTATTCAAATCAAAAATGTCTGAATAAAATATCCAATGTAAGAGGACACATTCAAAGCCATATTCATGCAGAATCAAATTCATAAATACAGCACTGCCTATACAACATAACATTTCAGATCTAAATTATTATGACTAACGGTAGCTTAGCTTACAAATAGCACTAGAAGGAACACTGACAGCTTTCAGGCAACACCCTATGCATCTGGACTAACTGTGCTCTACATATATCCAAAGGGCAAATTAATAAAACCAGAAATGTGGTGGATGGCAGCCAAAAGGTTTATTTGTATTAAGAGGATTTACAAAATAATGTAAAAAAGTTTGCATTACTCTGAGACAGTCCTTATTAAGACTGAATTAACATGCCTGAAAAATACCAAGACGGTAGGCATCTATTTTGAAACTATGAAATCCAACAATACCCATGAGAGATAACACAGTAAGATGATTTAATTATGAAACTATAGTTTACAGTAGTTTTCCATCGTGCCATCTATTAATGGTATATTTCTTCATGGAACACTGCTAAAAACCATAGCAAAATAAATACCAGGCACAGATCAATCCACAAATGAGTGGAGAGACTAACACACTACAAAGGTAAACAATGAAAGGAAATTAAGAACAGTAACAGCAAATAACCTGAAATCTATGTTCACCATCAACGCTACATGTACCACAATTAAGATTTTATCATACTTTGGTCTGCATCTAAGCAAAAAGAACACCACAGACAGCTGCCTTATATGGAGTTAACATTCTATTTTATCATCAAGAGTTCACCTCTTCTAAAAAGAAACCTTCAAAACGTAAATGTATTATGATAAAACGTTATGCATACACATATCGTTTTTACACACACATGTGCAAGGGGAAATCAATAAATAAGCCGAATTCAAAAACTGGTTTGGATTTAGATGTTATGATTTAAATTACTTTCCTTTCCAAATCAGAGTTCAAGGTAAGGGAGAAGCACATACATCCCTGTCCAAGTTGACTTAACAGTATAAGCTGTACATGGCACAATGATATACTTAAAATCACCAACTGCCCCTTGTGTGTATGTATATACAAAAATATATATAAAAGGGAACAAATTATATAATAACTAGTTAATACCCATTGAAAAGACCACTATCAGTAGTTTAGATGACACATTTTGCAAGACAGTCTCATATTTCAACCTTGGAAAGCACAATGTCTCTCTTCGTATGGCATGTCCAAAGCATGAAAGTCGAAGTCTTGTCATTTGAGCTTCTAAGAAAAGGTTAAATTTTATCTCATCTAGTACTGCTTGATTTGTTCTTCAGGCTGACCATAGTATACAGACTATTCTTTGCCAGTACCATAATTCAAAAGGCATATACTTTCTTCCTGTCTTTCTTCACTGTTCAACTTTTGCATTCATACGACGTTATTGAAAATATCATGGCGGACGTCAACAAGTCACAGGGTTACATGACATCAACCCAACATACCTCAGAGCAGCAGTTCATACAGTGCTTGTGGATAAGAGTCAACCCTCACAGCAACAGCACCAGCACCCCAACATAGTAGGAAGGGGTTCTGGAATCAAAGGGGTGTGCAGCAGCTGTCAAATTGATGAGCATCCTTAGAGGGAGAGAATAAAGTTCCCCCCTCAAATCTTGATGAGTACCTTCACGTGGTGACCCCGTTGTACAACATCTATACCAAATCTCAGCAAAGCGACACTACAATTAAAGTATGTTAGGAATGAAGAAGAAAAATACATACTGGCCGCACGTCGCCCAGGATAAAAAGATGCCCACCTGTAACTTACACACTAAGGTTAACGATGGTGGTTGCGATAGTGCAAATGCTGCAGATGTAGATGACATCCCTGCCACAGATAAAGGCCATGGTGAGCCTGCTCATGGACCCACTGTGGCAGGAGATAAATCACAAAAATTAATGAAAACGTTAAGAGGATTAACTACAGTTAAGTGGAATTCTGTAGATAAAGAAGAGATAATGTCCTGCTATTTTTATGCTACAAACCCTATATTTAAATCAAGAGGGCACACAAAGAATCCGTCAAAAGCAGCAAGGCATATAAGTATCTTGCAATAGAGGAAGGAAATAGTAATTAGATCTTACCTGCTAATTAGTGTTCCTGAAGGAACGACAGTCCAGTCCCTTTACTTCTGGGTTACGCAACCCTTCCAGCAGCTTGGAGGCTGAGCCCAACCTTTTTGGAGGTGGAGCGGTATAAATACCCCTGGGACCACCCACCATCTCCAGTATTCGAATGAAAAAGCAGACTTAACGAACATCCATCAAAAAACTTAAAATGTCATACACTAACCTAAATCAATAACTCAATACTCAGGACAAGAGATTATATATATATTTTTTTTTTTTTTTTTGGAAAGTGTAGGAGAAGGAGAGGAGGAACGGCAACGGACGGGGGAGGTGGCTGCTTCTATCCCGTCCGGGCCTGCCCCGCACTCCCTCCCGCCGACCCAGCTCCGCGCTCGGGCCAGCGCTCTTCCATGAACGTGATGTCTTGCCAGTTTCCGGAACCGGGTGGGATCAGGGACTGGACTGTCGTTCCTTCAGGAACACTAATTAGCAGGTAAGATCTAATTACTATTTCCTTATCGTCACTCCAGTCCAGTCCCTTTACTTCTGGAATGTGCCAGAGCAGTTCAACCCTGGGTGGGTTCCGGCAAAACCGGTCCGAAGAACCGCTATCCCGAACCGAGCATCCGCCGTGCTCTGCACGTCCAACCTATAGTGTTTGGTGAAGGTATGCAGTGAGGACCACGTCGCTGCTCTGCAAATATCCAGCGGAGGGACAAGACTGAATTCTGCCCAGGAGGTCGCCTGTGCCCGAATGGAGTGAGCCCTTAGACCCACTGGGACCTGTTTCCCCTTGAGAATGTAGGCGGAGGCAATAGCCTCTCGGATCCACCTGGAGATCGAGGCCTTTGCCGCCGCCTCCCCTTTGTGTGGACCTACGAACTGAATGAACAGGCGATCGGACTTCCGGAATGGTGCTGTGCGAGCCAGGTACCGTTTCAAGACTCTCTGGACATCTAGCAGGCGCAGCTTGTTATGCCTTCCCTCCTGCCCCTTGGCCGCGAAGGCCGGCAGGGTGACTGTCTGGTTCACATGAAAAGGAGAGATAACCTTGGGTAAGAAGGACGGCACTGTGCGCATGACCACCATGTCCTTTAGGAAGGTCAGGAAAGGAGGCTGGGCGGAGAGCGCCTGGAGCTCCGAAACCCTCCTGGCCGAGCAGATCGCTACCAGGAAAACTGTCTTTAGGGTCAAATCCTTTAAGGAAGCTCTCTTCACTGGCTCAAAGGGCTCCCCGACCATGGCATTCAGCACTAGGTTAAGGTCCCAAGGTGGGACGACCACCCTCCGCTGAGGGCGTAGCCGGCTAACTGCCCTCAGGAACCTGGATACGTCCGGGTGCTCCCCTAAGGGTTTGCCCCGGACCTTGCCTCTATAGCAAGCGATCGCCGCTAGCTGGACCCGTAGGGAGCTGTGCGCCAGGCCCTTCTCAAAACCTGCTTGTAAGAATTCCAGGACCTCTGGGACAGAGGCCGAGAGAGGTTTCCGTCGATGCTCTGCACACCAGGCTTCGAAAATGCGCCAGACCCTTACATAGGATAAACAGGTCGATCGCTTCTTCGCCTTCAGTAGCGTCGAGATCACTGCTCCTGAGTAGCCTCGTTTTAGGAACCGCGCCCTCTCAATAGCCAGGCCGTAAGCGAGAATCGATCCACGTGAGGCATGCGGACCGGACCCTGCCTCAGAAGGTCCCTTTTGCAAGGGAGCCGCCACGGGGAGTCGGCGATCAACCTCACCAGATCCGCATACCAGGGGCGGCGAGGCCAATCTGGGGCTATGAGGACTACCAACCCCTGGTGAGACTCCACCCGCTGCAGCACCTTTCCGATCAGAGCCCACGGAGGGAACACATATAGT
Source organism: Ichthyophis bannanicus (assembly GCA_033557465.1). Classification (NCBI taxonomy): domain Eukaryota; kingdom Metazoa; phylum Chordata; class Amphibia; order Gymnophiona; family Ichthyophiidae; genus Ichthyophis; species Ichthyophis bannanicus. The sequence goes on along the minus strand of CM066046.1, from coordinate 145,374,746 downwards.
AGCCCTTTGTGAGGCCACCTTTGAGACAGGGCATCCAAGCCCTCGGACATTCTTTCCTTCCTTCGGCTGAAGAACCTGTCTACTTTGGCTGTAGAGAACCGCGCCATGAGGTCCATGACTGGGAGCCCCCAGCGGGCCACTACCTGTTCGAAGATCTCCTGATCTAGTTCCCACTCCCCGTGGTCTATCTTGCATCTGCTGAGGAAGTCGGCCGTGACGTTGTCCTCGCCCGCCACGTGCTGAGCTGAAAGGGCTAGGAGATTGTGCTCCGCCCACCGGAAGAGGGCGTCTGCTTCCTTCTCCAGGGCAGGGCTGCTGGTGCCCCCCTGGTGGTTGATGTAGGCCACCGCCGTGACGTTGTTGGAGAGGACGCGAATAGCTTTTCCTTGAACTAAGGCCGAGAACGCCTTGAGCGCCAGCGTGACGGCCCTCAGTTCCAGTCTGTTGATGGGCCACTGAGTCTCCAACGGTGTCCAGCGGCCCTGGACGAACTGGTCCTCGCAGTGTGCTCCCCAGCCTGACAGGCTGGCGTCCGTTGTCAATAGTAACCACAGATGAGGTTCGATGGGCATCCCGCGGTCCAAATTGTTTGGACACTGCCACCAGAGAAGGGACTGTTTGGTTCTCGGGGCGCAAGGTAACTGCATTGCCAGAGGATGATGCTGAGGAGACCATCGACGTAACAGTGCCCGCTGTAGCGGACGCATGTGTGCCCTGGCCCATGGGACTACCTCTATCGCCGCCGCCATAGTTCCCAGAAGCTGAAGATAATGCCAAGCCGAGGGACTTCGCCTGCCGAGAAACTGCGTGACTAGACGCCTCAGCTCTCTTGATCTTGATTGTGACAGGAAGACCTTGCCCCTGAGAGTGTGGAATCTTGCCCCGAGGTACTCTAGGTCTTATGAGGGAGTCATCCTGCTCTTCAGTCGATTGATGACCCACCCCAATTCTTCTAGAACCTGAACCACTCTGGCCGTTGCCGCATGACTCTCCTCTTGTGACTTTGCTCGGATCAGCCAGTCGTCCAAGTAGGGGTGCACTAATATTCCCTCCTTCCGAAGGGAGGCCGCCACTACCACCATTACCTTGGTGAATGTCCTGGGGGCTGTAGCTAGGCCGAAGGGAAGGGCCTGGAACTGAAAGTGGCCTCTTGGCACTGCGAATATCAGGAATTGTTGATGGGACTTCCTGACGGGGATATGAAGGTAGGCCTCTGTCAGGTCGAGGGACGTTAGGAACTCCCCTCCCCTTACGGCCGCTATGACTGAGCGTAGGGTTTCCATCCGGAAGTGTGGTACCCTGAGGCAACGGTTGACCTGCTTTAGATCCAGGATCGGTCGGAAGGATTCTTCCTTTTTTGGCACTACGAAGTAAATCGAGTATCGACCAGAGCCGCACTGGTCTGGTGGTACTGGGACCACCGCCCCTAGAGCTATTAGTCGAGCAAGAGTTGCCTCTATTGCCGCCCCCTTTGCTGGGGAACCGCAGGAGACTGAACAAACGCTGGAGGAATTTGTTTTGAAAATTCGAGAGCATAGCCTTCTCTGATTACCTCTAGGACCCATTGATCGGACGTGACTCGGGACCAGGCGGGAAGGAACAGCCTCAGGCGACCGCCTAGTGGCTGTCCTTCCTCCTGGACCCCCGGCATCTCATTGTTGTTTTCTGGGTCCCGAGAAGGAGGAGGAGGAGGCCCCAAAACCCCGTCCTGCTCCCCGAAAACCTCTGAAGGCTTGTCCCTTCGAGGGAAAACGGCCCCTGGGAAAGGAGCCTGACCTGGCTGGACGAAATCTCCGCGAGTCCCTAGGTTGGGAGCGCACCGGGACTGGAGGGCGCCCTTGTCTTGGTCTATCTTCCGGGAGCCTGCCTCCCTTTGACTCACCCAGGTCCTTAACTAGCTTCTCCAAATCCTCTCCAAATAAGAGTTTCCCCTTAAAGGGGAGTCGGCTCAAGCGTGACTTCGAGGACGCGTCCGCTGCCCAATTTCGTAGCCACAGGTACCGTCTAGCTGCCACGACTGAGGCCATGTTCTTGGCTAGGCTTCTGATGAGGTCATAGTGACTGTCCGCCAAGTAGGCCGCTCCGGACTCCACCTTAGCCGAGTTGGTCTGTAACTCGCCCATTGAGCCCTCTGACTGGAGCTGTTGGGCCCACCTTAAACAGGCCCGGGCCACCCAAGCTCCCGACACGGAGGCCTGCAAGGCGATGGCGCTTACATCAAAGGCTTGTTTCAGGAGCGTATCCAACTTCCTGTCTTGCGCGTCCTTTAGGGCCGAACTGCCCTCCACTGGTATCGTGGTCTTCTTGGTAACTGCTGATACTGCTGCATCTACTCTGGGAGATTTTAGCAGCTCTTTATCTGCCTCTGGGATCGGGTATAAACGAGACATGGTCCTGACTCCCCTTAAGCTTGATTCAGGCTGGTCCCATTCTTCCTGGATCATCTGGCGCACGACCCTGTGGATAGGGAAGACCCTTTGGGATTTCCTGAAGGCCTGGATTAAGGGGTCCTCCAACGCTTCTTCCTGCGAGGGCGTGTCTGAGACCACATTGAGGCCCTTTAGGGACTCATTAATTAGCGCCGGGAGCTCCTCACGGCGAAAGACCCTGACTACCCGTGACTGATCTTCTTCCGGGATCTCTCCTTCTAGCTCCTCTTCATCCTCTTCCAAGTCCTTAAATGAGCTATCCTCCTCCGGAGTACCCTGGGATAGGGACGCTAGGAGCTCTTCGCCGCCCAGACGTGGGCGCTTAGCAGGGATACCGGCGTCCTGAATGGTAGCCCCGAGGGCACTAGCTGATTTGTCCTCTGCTGGCGGGACAGCCTCTTCTGCCCCCCGGCCCTGCTTACGTAGGCAGTAGGCCTTATGGAGTAAGAGGATGAAGTCAGGAGAGAAAAATTCTCCGGGCCCCCCAGCACTGGCGTGGGAGGAGGGTAAAGGTTGAGGAGGCATAGGAAGGTCCGCCGGAGCGGAGATAGGGAACTGGGACTCCCCTTCTCCTTCCAGAGGATTGCCTGATCCCTAGGAGGGCTGCGACATGGCCAGGCTAATCTCCTGTTCCACTGATGCAGCCTCCGCAGCACAGCTCCTGCAGATTCCTGAATCTGCGGAGGTGCCCCTGCGCGTCCCACAGGAAGGACACCGCGGCTTGGATGCCATGGAGAGGGTAGGGAGAGAGCCGGGGCCTCTCTTGTGCGCGGCCAAACCAAGGAAGTATATAAACTCCCCGATAAAGAAAATAGCTTGTAAAGCTTTCCTAATATGGAACCAAGCTAGAGAATCCGAAATTAAACAGCTTAAAATGAAAATAAATTACAATTAAAATTAAATTTAAAATTGGCTTCAGTGAGAAGAATATGTGCCAAAAATTATGCCCAAGTAAACCCCCCTGCCAACATAAACTGTGTACTTGCTGTTAGAAGTTCTTCCGATGCTGTGCAGAGGGCCGAGTCAGCAATCTCGGGCCGTAGGCTCCACACGTGGTAGGCCTCAACCACGTGGAGCTCGACCCGGGGAAAGCACTACTGTGCCTTTGCAGTGCTGGGAGAGGAGAGCCAGGGCCGGGAACACCCTCCGGCGCTAGGAGCGGCTTCCTCCTGCTGTCGCTAAACGATCTCCGCGGGCCCGCTGCGATCGCGGCTCCGGGGCTCAACTCCGCGTCCCTTCGGGCAGGAGCGGGACGAACGGAGGAGGCTAGGTGCGGCGTGCCTCCAGCGCTCAGCCACCGGGGGGCTTCGGCGCGAGGCAGAACAGCAGCACAGGACTCCGAGGAAATGCGGGGTAAGCCCGGAGTAGCAGCGAGAGGATCCTGACTTGTCCTCCTCGCTGCTGCCGGTGAAACTCTCCTCCGACGTCCGTCCCCGGGGGGGGGGGGGGGGGGGGGGGGGAAGGCAGGGGAAAATTTAAAGATATAGAGACCAAATAAAATTCAAAACTCAAACGGGATTAAAAGCTATTGTTAACCCTAAGTTCTATTAAGATTAAAATTAAAGTTAAAGTAAAATTTAAAGTAAAATTCAAGGAAAGGGGGACTCCAGTAAGCCCTAGGCTTACGGAACCCTCCAGCTGCTTGGAGGCTGAGAATACTGGAGATGGTGGGTGGTCCCAGGGGTATTTATACCGCTCCACCTCCAAAAAGGTTGGGCTCAGCCTCCAAGCTGCTGGAAGGGTTGCGTAACCCAGAAGTAAAGGGACTGGACTGGAGTGACGATAAGGAACGACATTTAAGCAGAAATTACTGAGACAGAAGATGAGTAAAGAATACTTCAGGAGATTAAAATAGTTATTGAAAAGTGCTTTAACATCATCGAATAAGATACAAGCCATCAATCAGCTGGCAATTCTTAAACTCTTGTAAAGTTTTGGGACTGTGGATTGGCCTCTTAAAGATCTTGAAAAACTGGATGTGCCAACAAGAAAACTCCTCCATGTCCATGAAGTAACTTACAAGAATCGGTGTATGCCAAAAGTGTACATTTCTAGAGCTGAAGGAGGGCTAGGCCTCAGAGATTGATTACACCTACAGAGCTACTATCATAGACCTCCAGGCCTACCTAACAGCATCATCGGATCCAAATATGCAGAAAGTGCTGAAATATGAAAGTAAACACCCAGAATATGTCTCCATCAAACTTGGATGAGCATTCCAACAACTAGAAGAAATGAGAGAAAATCCACAAGCACACAAAGGAAAGGAAGCAACAGAATTTGTAAAACAAGAGAAAAAAAATTATCTTCAAAGAATTAGATCAGCAAACAAGGAAAAACAAGTGGTAAATGCACAGATATAGTGGAACACACAAAGTGTTATATACTCCAGGAACCCTTTGTCAAACAGGAACGGACATGTGAATGGTTAAGGAGAGGTGATCTGAAACTGAAGGATGGCAGATTGATAGTTGCAGCCCAGGACAGCAGATTACAGACAAGATGGTTTACAGCAAACATTGAATAAACTGGCAAAAAAAGACATGTCGCTTCTGTGAGAAAGACCTAGAAACAGCGACTCACCTCATAGCTAACTGTGAAGTTCTGATGGCAGAAAATTTCTATACAGAAGACACAACAGAGGCACTGGAAACTCTGGAAACACTACACCACTGTCCCTGAAAAGCACCGGGATCAAGACCATAAGAAAATTACAGAAAATGGAGGTTACGATCACCTGGGACATTACCATTCCGACAGATAAGAAACTGGTTGAGAGGAAGACAGATATAGTGGTAAAGAAAAAAAAAACAAAACACCAGAATGGCATTGATAAATAGATGTGTCCGTTCCAAGTGATTATTCTGTGAATCGGTAGAGAGGCAGAAGATCCTGAAGTACCAAGAAATGCAGTTAGAGACCAAGAAAATGTGGCAGAAAGATACAGAAATATTTCCCATTCTATTGGAAGACAAAGGCTTGATAAAGAATTTCCAAGCACATCTTGACAAATTACCCATACCTCTTACACCTTACAAACTCCAGAAGGAAGCTCTCTTTGGCACGATGCAAGTACTATGTGCCAAGCATTAGCAGTAAATTTGAGAGACTTGAGATCTGCAGATCTCCTCTTTCCCCAAACTCACAAGTCTCCTTTCCTGGTGGCTCCTGTCTTTCCACTGCCCTTGATCACATGGCTCCCATCCATCCACATCCCACCACCCCTCACACCCTTGGTTCCGCAATGGTCTTCGTCTTCTCCGCACTCAACTTCGACACGCAGAACGCCTGTGGCGAAAATCACCTTCCCCAGCCACCCTGTCCACCTTTAAAGCCAATCATGCACACTACCGGTCACAAGTTCACAGGGCCGAACAGACCTACTTTTCCACAGCCATTTCTTCTGCTCCTGACCAGACTTGCCACTTATACACAGTCCTTAGATCTCTTACGTCCCTCCGGTTAGACTCTGATCCTGCTCCATCCTCATCATTTCCTCCTCCTTCCCAACTTGCAGCTTTCTTTAGTAACAAGATTTTGGATCTCAGAATGTCTCTGCCTCACTGTCCTCCACATCTCTCTTCTCCTCCTCCTCCTCCTGTCTCTCCTCCCCCTGCATCTCAGCTTTCACATGTCTGGGCTTCCTTCAACTCCATCACTACCTCAGAACTCATAGGACTGATATCTTCTTCCAATAAGACCTTCTGCTCACTTGACTATCCCCTCTTCTTGGCTACTCATTCCCTCCCTTGCTCTCATTCCCTCCATTCTTATTATAGTTAATACCAGTCTCTCCACATAAGTCTTTCCCCAATCCTGGAAGCATGCCCTTATTCGCCCCATCCTCAAGAAACCCTCACTTGATCCTCAGATTCCTGCCCACTATCGCCCTGTTTCCAATCTTTTTTTTTCTTTCAAAAATACTCAAGAAAACGGTCTTTGCACAATCACCACATCACCTTGATTCCACCCATTTTCTCCACCCCCATCAGTCGGGTTTTCGGCAGGGCCACACAGTGTGGAGACTGTTCTTTTGGGATTTCTTAATGAACTGCATGTGGCTCACGACCGTGGTGATTTCTCTGTGGCGGTATCCTTAGATCTTTCGGCAGCGTTTGACCTAGTTGACCACGCTCTTCTTCTCTCTCGTCTACGTGAGGCTGGCCTCTGTAGTACAGTTCATCACTGGTTTCATTCATTCCTTTCCTCTCGCTCCTGCACGGTGGTTTCCTCATCTGCTCCACCAGTCTTTTCTGACCCCTTCCCACTGCCCTGTGGAGTCCCTCAGGGATCCATCTTAGCACCTCTTCTCTTCAACATTTTCCTGGCACCACTGGCACTCTTGGTTCAACAGTTTGGAATTTCTGCTTTCTATTACGCTGATGATCTGGTCCTTCTTTACCACACTTCCCCCCTCCATCCTGACCTTGCCCCCCCCCCCCTCAACTCCTGTCTTTCTGCTGTTGCTAATTGGCTTACTACGAACTGTTTGCACTTAAATTTAACAAAAACACTTGCTATCTGGTTCACTTATGGTAGTCCTCCCCCTCTGGGCACTCCCTCCTTTTCTGCCTCACCTATTCCCCTGGTTTCCAGTTTCCATTATTTAGGCGTCCTCTTCGACTCAGACCTTTCCTTTCGGGCTCACATCTCTCACATTACCAAGACTTTCTTCTTCCTTCGCCAGCTCTGAGCTATCCGCCCATTCCCCACTCCACAGGCTCTTACTACCCTTCTCCTTTCTCTGGTCATGTCACGTGTCAACTTCTGCAATTTGGTTCTGGTTGGGCTTCCTCGTTCACAACGTCACCGCCTGCAACGCATTCAAAACACTGCTGTATGCTTTATCTTCCACTCCTCACTTCGGAATCATGTCCCCCCCCCTGCCCCCTTTCTCCATCTTCACTGGCTTCCCCTTGAATGTCGCATTCACTATAAGATTCTCACACTGGTCCATCAAGTCCTGCACAGCCACACCCCTCAGTATCTGGCAGATCTAATTCAGTTTCAGTTTCATACTCTCACTTGTTCACTTCGGTCCCTGCACATCAATCGCCTTCACCTCCCCATCACGTGCTCACTTACAATCTACACGCTCTTCTGCTTTCTTTTTTTTTTTATCAGTCCTACAATTTGGAACTCCTTACCCACTTCCCTTCGACTCTAACAGCAATATTCCACCTTCAAGAGAAATTTGAAAACTCACCTCCTTCACTTTCAACCTCCCTTCCCCTTTTGTGTGAAACTACCCCTTTCCTCCTTTCTCTTACTCCTTTTCTCCTTGGTTACATGTATTTAAATGTCTTGAGTGCTTTCCTGCCATAAACTGTAACTTTTTTCTTTTCCGGCCCATTGGCCTCTCTTGTATAATTCTGTGTCTATAAACCTCTGTACTATTATTTGAATGGCAGAATATCAAACCAATAAAACAAACATCATGCTTCACATGCCCTGGCTTAGAAGTGAGGTTCATGATTGTCATGGTATGTGCAAAACTAACCCACTTGGAGAAACTGCCCAGCCACCATTTGCTGCTAACCATACTGTATACAAAGATAATATGCTCTGTTAGCTGTCTACAGTGGAAACAGTGACATTTTATTTATTTATTTATTTAACTATTTATTTATTTAACTATTTCTTTTATACCGCCCCTTCCAGAGATCAAGGGCGGTTTACATATAACAAGTTAACAGTCATGTACACAGTTTGTATACATTTTACATAGAACATAGAAGAATAGAAATCAACTATTTACATTAAACAGTAAATATAACATTTATAGGTATTAAAGCAAACACATTAAACTTTATACAAATGAATATTTACAGTGTGTGGTGTGTGTGGTGTGTGGGGCAGGAATTGGTGTAGGTGCTGGAATTTAGTTCCTTTTTTCGTCTTCAAGGTGTGAGGGGGGGAAAAGTCTTGTGGTTACATTGTTGGGTTAGGGGATTAAGGGAGTTTGTGTATGTGTGACCAAACAGAAGGTTCTGACACTATTTAGTCACTGTTGATATTGCAGCCTCTCGTGTTTCCTTGACACAGTCTTAAAACAAGAGTATTAACAAAAATCTAAAGTCTCGAACTCTGGTCCTCTAGGACCTCAAAACTGTTCATGTTTCAAGGATATCTTTCAATATGAGAGAGAGAGAATAAATGCCATACTAGGTCAGATCAAGGTCCATCAAGCCCAGTATCCTATTCCCAACAGTGGCCAATGCAAGTCAGTTTCCACAATGCTTGTCCAGGGATAAGCAGTGGATTTCCCGGGTCCTCTTTAATAATGTGTTATGGACCTTTACTCCAGGAATTTGTCCAAAACTTTTTTTAAACCCAGCTACACACTAACAGCTTTTACTACATCCTCCGGTAAAGAATTTCAGTTTGATTACGCATGGAGTAAAAAAATATTTTCTCTTTTTAAGTCTTAAAATGGGTTACACTGTAGCTTCATTGTGTGTTTCCTAGTCTTTCTACTTTTTGATGGCATAAACAACCGACCTAAGTTTACCCATTCCATTCATTAATTTATACACCTTTATCAATATCTCCCCTCAGCCATCTCTTTTCCAAGTTGAAGAGCCCTAACTTTTTAAGCCTTTCCTCATAGGGATACCTTTCCATTTCCTTTACCATTTTGGTGGCTCTTCTCTGTACCTTTTCTAATTCTGCTATATCCTTTTTAAAATGAGGCAACCTAAGGTGCACACAATATTTAAGGTGCGGTCGCATCATGGAATGATAACAGAGGCATTATAATATCCCTGGGGGGTTTTTCTCCATTCCTTTCCTTATGATTCCTACCAATCTATTTGCTTTCTTGGCTGCTGATGCACACTGGGCAGAGTGTTTCAACATATCCACGATGATGCTAAATCTTTCCTGGGTGGTGGTTCCTAAGGTAGAATCTTGCATTGTGTAGCCATAGTTTGGAGTTGTTCTTTCCTAGGTTCATAACTTTGCACTTGTCCACACTAAATTTCATCTGCCATTTGGACATCCAGTCTTCCAAATTTCTCAAGCTCCTCTTGCAATTTTCACAATCCTCTTGGATTTTTAACAACTTTTAATAATTTTTTGTCATCTGCAAATTTGATCACCTCATTCGTTATTCCCATGTCCAGGTTACTTATGAAGATGTTAAAAAGCAGCAGGACCAGCACAGATCCCTGGGGTACTCCACTATTCACCTTTCTCCATTGAGAAAATTGGCCATTTAGCCCTTTATCTTTTAACCAGTTCCTGATCCACACCAGTACACTGCTTCCAATCCCATGACTTTTTAATTTTGCCAAGAATCTCATGAGGGACCTTGTCAAAGGCTTTTTGAACATCTAAATACACTAATCAACCGGTGCACCTTTGTCTACCTATTTTTTTGAAGGTGTGAATAAACAGATTAGTAAGACAAGACTTTCCTCAGCTAAATCTATGTTGGCTATCTACATGTTCAGAAATTTTATTCTTTAAAATGTTTTTCTACCATTTTGACCGGTACAGACGTCGGGTCTGTATCCTGGAACCCTTTTTAAAAATTGGTGTTACATTGGCCATTCTCCAATCTTCCGGTGCCACAGATGATTTCAATGATAGTTCACAGCTTACTAATAGTAGATCTGCAATTTCATATTTCAGTTCTTTCAACACTCTGATGTAGGCAGTGGACATGCAAATCTCATATGCATATTCGTTATGGATATCCTGAAAACCAGATTGCCTTGGAGCCCTGAAGGAAGGAAGTTTTAAACATCCATTTACTTGTTTTTGAAGACTACATAAATCATATTTTGAACTACCCCTTGATTCAGTATGATTATTCATAACAAAGACCTTTATGCTAATACGTATTTCCTAGCTCCTTGCAGAGCATACCAAAATAGTTTGAGAAACACCAAATTAAAGCAACAACTCTGACTATAGGAAAGACTAAGAGCACAAGAACTCGAGAGCTGGTGTTGGCAGAAATAGTAATTAGATCTTACCTGCTAATTGCTGTTCCTGAAGGAACGACAGTCCAGTCCCTTCACTTCTGGGTTGCGCAACCCTTCCAGCAGCTTGGAGGCTGAGCCCAACCTTTTTGGGGGATGGAGCGGTATAAATACCACTGGGACCACCCACCCATTCCAGTATTCGATTGAAAAAGCAGATGTAACTAATTTCTACTGGAAACTCCATAACGTAACCTAACAATAAAAAACTCAAACCTATGTAACAGGCATATATATTGAAATTTTTATTTATTTATTTATTTTATTATTAAGGGAAAAACAAAGGAGAGGAGGCCTGGGAATAGCCTGAGGAGATGTCTGCTTCTACCCGAGCCGGCTTCCTCCCGGTCTTCTTCCTGCCGTACCAGAGCTACAGCCAAAACAATGCCTTGTCATGAACCCGAGGTCTGAAACGGTTGCCGGACGGGTGGGATCAGGGACTGGACTGTCGTTCCTTCAGGAACAGCAATTAGCAGGTAAGATCTAATTACTATTTCCTTATCGTCACTCCAGTCCAGTCCCTTCACTTCTGGGAAGTACCAGAGCAGTTCACCCCTGGGTGGGATCCGGCATACCGGACTGAAGAACCGCTAGCCCGAACCGGGCGTCCGCTGCACTCTGCACGTCCAACCTATAGTGCTTGGAGAAGGTATGCAGCGATGACCAAGTCGCTGCCCTACAGATGTCCAGCGGAGGTACCAGGGAAAATTCCACCCAAGAGGCCGCCTGAGCCCTAGTGGAGTGGGCCCGCAGCCCCACCGGAACCTGTTTCCCCTTCAGGATGTAAGCGGAGGCAATCGCCTCTCTGATCCACCTGGAGATGGAAGCCTTGGCCGCCACCTCCCCTTTGTGCGGCCCTCCAAACTGGATGAATAGTCGGTCGGACTTTCGGAATGGCGCTGTGCGAGAGAGGTAACGTTTCAAGATTCTCTGGACGTCTAGTAGACGCAACCTGTCGTCTTTACCTACCTGCCCCTTGGACGCTGCTTTTTGACATATTCATGAATGACCTGGAAAGTGGAATAACGAGTGAGGTTATCGAGTTTGCTGATGACACAAAGCTGTTTGGAGTTGTTGAGACCCGGGAGGATTGTGGAAAATTGCAGGAGGATCTTGATGGATTGGAAGACTGGGCATCAATATGGCAGATGAAATTTGATGTGGAGAAGTGCGGGGTTGTGCACCTAGGGAGGAGCGACCCAAACTGTGGTTACACGATGCAGGGTTCCACATTGGGAGCCACCACCCAGGAAAAGGATTTGGGCGTCCTTGTGGATGCCATGTTGGAGCCCTCGGCCCAGTGTGCAGCGGCGGCCAGGAGAGCAGATGGAATGCTGGGTGTGATGGGGAGGGGAATGGAGGATAGAACAGGGGATGTTGTGGTGCCTCTGTGTCGTTCCATGGTGGGACCGCACCTTGGATATTGTGTGCAATTCTGGTCGCCATATCTTAAAGGGGATATGGCGATTTTGGAGGGGGTTCGGAGAGGAGCCACCGAGATGGTAAAGGGGATGGAAGGCTACTCCTATGAGGAAAGGCTAAAAAGGTTGGGGCTCTTTAACCTGGAAAAGAGACGGCTGAGGGGAGATATGATAGAAGTCTATAAATTAATGAACGGAGTGGAACGGGTAAACGTAGATCGATTGTTTACCTTATCAGAATATAGAAAGACTAGGGGACATGCAATGAAGCTACAGGGTAAACTATTTAAGACTAATAAAAGAAAATATAGAGAAGTCACGTGACACATGAGCAAGTGAGGACGTCTTTCACTTGCTCCGGGGCCGCCACGGCAAATTTGATTAAAATCGGCGATTTAAATTCCTGGCGTTCGGTGCTGGCGGTGAGGATCCCCTCTTTAATATAGCCTCTCTGCGCTGCTGTTCTCTGGTGCTTTCGGATGCCGCCCCCGGTTCGGCGAGAGAGGGAGAAGGAGAAGGCGCCAAAATCCCGGGCCTCCACAACGGCGGAGCTGCAGCCCCCCTCGCCAGGTACGGAGAGTGGAGATTCGGCGTCGGAGGACATAGCGAGGGAGGTGGCTCGGCACTTAGACCCCAAGTTGGATCAGATTCTCTCCAAGTTGGAGGTGATGGGGGAGACGTTGGCAGCGCAGGGCCAAAGGCTGGATGAGCTGGAACACCGCGTGTCGGCTATCGAGGACGATGAGGGCCGGCAGGAGAGGCTGCACGCTGACACACGTGCACAGATCGTGGCTCTGCAGAGTAAGCTGGATGACTTGGAGAATCGTTCCCGTCGGAACAACCTCCGTTTGGTGGGCATCTCTGAATCCATGACAGACCTCCAGCTACTGCCACTAATTGAAAAGTGGCTCCCGGAAGAGCTGGGCCTGCCTACTTTGGTCGGCGATTTGAAGGTGGAACGTGCTCATAGGATCGGGCCTCGGATGGAGAACAGATCTAGGCCCCGAGTGGTGATTGCAAAAATACTGAACTTCGCCCATAAGGAGCGCCTCCTAAGAGCCTACCGACAACATGAGGGTCTGTTACTGAACAACACTAAAATCCTCCTATTTCAAGATTACTCCACAGTGGTGTCGGCGAGACGTAAGGAGTTCTCCCCTATCTGCACGGCTCTTTTTGAGAAGAAAGTTCGTTTCTCCTTGGCCTACCCGGCACTGCTCAAGGTCCATCATTTGGGGCGCAACCTGACCTTTGATTCTGCGGGAGCGGCCAGAGCCTTCTTAGAGCGCCTGAACACGGATCAACCCGCACTGGCTGCTGAGCGGACTGAGGACTCTGTGGCGTGAGTGTTGCTGGGCTTGCCTTGCATTACTAGCTCTGCGACTGCGGTGAGACCCCCGGAGTGGGGTGGCTTCATATATGGCCTGTGACTATAGCTGCTGAGACTTTGTGTTGCCGGCCCGCCTACCCCGGGAGTTTGTGGGGTAGTTGGAATCTGTGTCGTAGCCGGCCTGTGTGAGATGTGCTGTATTTTCCCCAGATAGTGATAGCGGATCTTTCACCATAGTGTTGGTTTCTTTTATTTATGTCTGGGGTGTTACAGCCTAGTCTCTTAATACCATGTTTCTGCAGCTGACCCGTTCTGGGGATGCGGTCTCACCTAGTGGGCTGGTTTCTTTGTCCCTCCCCTCCCCCCCCCCCCAATTTTGCTCCTTTCCATCCTCTCCTTCCCTGAATGTGGGGGGGGGCCCGGACCATGTGGATAGGTTGCTATTGTGCTAACTGAACGATCTTGGGCCTCCGTAGTGCTGTACAGTATCATGTGCTGGAGGGGTCCACACTGGGGATCTCGGCTGCCGTCTGAGGCACCGACGCTGGGGGGAAGTTCCCGCGGTGGCCCCGTGGTGCACTGAGGTGACTCTGCTCAGTTTTAACTGAGGTGGGATGTGTGTTTTTACTGGGGATAGGATATTTAGAGGGGGGGGGAGTAGAGGGGAGGGGGGGTGGAAGTGGGGTGGGGGAGGGGGTCAGCTGGGGGGGGAGGGGGGAGGGGGACGGGGGAGGGAGGGGATGGGGGAGATAGATGGGGGAAAGCTGCCTAAGACTATAGGGATCTCACGGTTGGATAAGGGGACAGAAAGTATGCTTCTCTGGGGCCGAGGCTGGGCGGCTCCCGGAGTGTATATATGTTTTTTTTTTTTGCAGTGCAAGGTCCTAACCTCCGAATAAATTACTCAAAATATTAAGTTTGTCTCCTGGAACGTGGGGGGCATAAACTCCCCTATCAAACGCACAAAAATTTTGCAAGCATTAAAGCGGAAGGGCACCCACTTGGCATTGCTGCAGGAGACCCATTTGAGTGAACAGGAGCACAAAAAGTTGGTGAGAGACTGGGTGGCACACATGTATGGGGCCTCTTCAGGGGGGAAAACAGCAGGGGTGGTAGTGCTAGTAAAAAAGGGTATCCCCTTTGAGGTACGGCAGATTGATGCTGATCCGCAGGGGCGTTGTGTTTCTGCAAGCTAAATTATTTAACGAGGAGATATGGATAGGTAATGTGTATGCCCCTAATGTTTACGATCATGCTTTCTTTAAACTCCTTTTGGGCTATGTGCAGAGGGCGGGGGACGGCAAATTAGTGCTGGCGGGCGATTTCAATTGCCCCAGTGACCCACATTTGGATAAATCAGTGGCGAGCACGGGGGGGGCCTGGTCTAGGAAAGGGGTGGGTTATCTTTGTAGATTGGGTGGCCTGTTAGATGTTTGGCGTACTCTGCATCCGGGGGAGCGTGCTTATACCCATCAGTCACGAGCCCATTTGACCTGGTCCCGGATAGATTATATTTTGGTGAGTGAGCAGGCGATCTCCAGGGTGGAACGTACGGATATTGAGCCTGTCTCCATCTCCGATCATGGCATGGTTTGGATGACTTGGGTATGTCAGGGGGTGGGGAGAGGGAGCTGGCGATTTCCGGCCTATTTGTGGGAGGATCAGGATTTTCGTTGTTTTTTGGAAAAACACTGGGACGAGTACGTTCATTTCAATGATACCCCTGAATGTTCGCCTCTCCTGTTCTGGGAAGCTAGTAAAGCGGTTATGAGAGGAGTAATTATGGCATATACTGCTCAACGACGCCGACACTTGGACCGTAGCATTGTTGTTTTGGAGCGCAATCTTCGGGCATTGCAATCCAAATTAAGTGCTTTACGTGGGAGGGAGGCCCGCGCGTGTCAGCAAGGTTTTGTTAAGGCTCAGTCAGCTCTTCATGAGCTACTTCAGAGAAGAGCTAAGATGTCCTTGCAGTATTATCAGCACAAATTACATAGATATGGCAACCGATCGGGTAAGTTATTGGCGAGGCTGGTTCGTGATCCTGGTGGAGCGCGTTTTGTTCCGGTCCTCAAAGATGGGGAGGGGCACATGCAGCACCAACCGCAGCGTATTGCAGAAATCTTTCGCAGGTTTTACGCCTGCTTATACACGGAGGAAGATCGCGCTGCTGCCCAGGGTCGTGCGTTCCTCGCTAAAGTACCGCTGCCGCAATTAACTGGGCGGGAATTACAGGAGCTTAACGCTCCCCTGACAGGACGGGAAATTCAGGATGCCATTAAGCGAGGAAAGCCGCACAGGGCCCCCGGCCCTGATGGCTTTGGTGGGGAATACTATAAAATATTGTCCTCTCTCGAGTAGCCCCCAGTCTGTTGGCTATGTATACTGAGGCGCTGCAGCGGGGTGGCTTCCCCAGAGATATGCGCTGCGCAAACATTACTGTTATTCCGAAACCGGGTAAGAATCCACTTGACCCTGCGTCATTTCGACCCATTTCACTTATCAATAGTGATGTTAAGATTTTAGCCTCGATATTGGCTAAGCGCCTGAACCCCATACTACCGTCCCTGATTGGAGAGAGTCAAGTAGGCTTTGTTACGGGCAGGGATGCAACAAAAAATATTGCTAAATTACTCTTGGGTATGGAATATTGTATTGCGCGCAACTCTCCACTGCTATTAGTTAGTCTGGACGCTGAAAAAGCGTTTGATCGGGTTGCTTGGGAGTATCTGTGGGCTGTGCTGGGGAGTTTCGGGATCCGCGGAGTGTTTGCCCAGTGGGTCCGGGTTCTATACAAGCTCCCTGCTGCGAGGGTGGGCGTGAACGGGGTTTATTCGGAACCCTTTATTTTAGAAAGGGGTACGCGCCAAGGTTGCCCGTTGTCCCCGCTATTATTCGTCCTGGCTTTAGAACCCTTACTTCGGACTATCCAGCAGGAGGCTCAAGTGCGGGGGATACGGATGGGGGGGAGGACATGAAAATTAGCGCGTTTGCGGATGATATGCTTTTATGTCTGACAGCCCCGCAGGACTCGTTGCAGAGAGTCCTGCATCTTATCCATGAATATGGGAGCTTCTCCGGGCTCAAAATCAATATGTCTAAATCTATGGCCCTGGATGTT
Organism: Ichthyophis bannanicus; assembly: GCA_033557465.1. Classification (NCBI taxonomy): domain Eukaryota; kingdom Metazoa; phylum Chordata; class Amphibia; order Gymnophiona; family Ichthyophiidae; genus Ichthyophis; species Ichthyophis bannanicus. Next base: position 145,358,457 of record CM066046.1, on the reverse strand, counting down.
GGTGGACAAGTGCGCCCTGTGTGGCGTGGAGTCTTCCCCCTAGTGTGGGCGGAGGGCTCGATTAAGTATTTGGGCATACAGCTGCCTGCGAGTCCGGCTCAGCTGTATTCAGCAAATGTGGGGAGTATGATCGAAAGGGCTAGGCTAACGTTTCACCGCTGGCGGACGCTGCCGTTGTCTTTGCGCGGTCGAATTGCCTTATTCTCTATGGTGGAGCTTCCTCGGTGGCTCTATGTGCTACGATTATTGCCGATTTGGATTCTGGGGAAGGATTGGAAACTCTTCGATCGTTATTTGACTGGCTTCCTTTGGGGAGGTCACCGACCTCGCATTCCGCTCAAGGCTCTACGACGGAGGAGGGAGGAAGGGGGGTTGGAATTGCCTACGTTGAGAAACTATAATCTTAAGTATTTGGCGCGTCATATATGGGGACTGTTAGCGGCCGAAGGTGGATGTGCTCCTGTCATGCAGCTACGGGAAGTCTCCTCTTCGTGTCATGGTTTGTACTTGTTGCATAGCGCACATCTACATGGTCTGGGGAGGGGAACGGATAGCGTGTATTTGCGAACTCTCCGTCTGGCTTGGCGGGAGATCTGTAGGAGGGTGGGTTGGGATTCGACTTGTTCTCCCCTTCTGCCACTGGTGGGGAACCCGGACTTTTCACCGGGTTTTGCGGACATCACGCTCTTCCATAGATGGCAGCAGAAAGGGATAGTGTGTTTGGGAGACCTGGGAAGGACGGAGGGAGGAATGTTGGAGAGCTATCAAAATTTGAGCCGTACATATCGGTTGGGAGCTGCAGACTTTTATGGTTACCTCCAAATTCGCCATTATGTAGATCAGCTGCGGAGGAGAGTCCCCGCGCTGCTCCTAACCAGAGATCCCCGCCAGCTGCTCGGCGGCTGGGTGGAGAAAGACATGCTTGATTGGGTTGAGCGGAAACACCTGCTTTGCCCGCTCTTAGATTCGGAGTTCATTCGGACTCTTACCCAGCGCTGGCGTGCAGATGGCCTACAAGAGCTGACAGAGGAGACCTTGCGGTCTGCTTTTGAGCGGCTCCCTGGGGGGGCAGTGTGGATTTACCTGCAGGAGATGCAATACAAATTCCTTTGGAGGGCCTATGCTAGTGACACCTGGGCACATCGGGTGGGCCTCCGAGACACCTCCCTGTGTTGTTGGTGTCAGCGGGAGGTGGGGACCCTGTACCATAAATTCTGGTTATGCCCTAAAGCTCAACAGCTGTGGCAACAGGTGACTGATAAGATGGGTGCGTGGATGGGGTGCGAGGCCTTTAAGGTGTGGCAGGTGTGCTTGTTCCATTGTTGGGAGGGGACGGAGACTATGATATTACCTCGCCACCGCATCTTGCTCAACAGGGGTCTCCTCTTAGTCAAGAAAGTTTTGTTGGGTAGTTGGCTTGAGAGCTCCCCCCCACAGTTCGAGGTTTGGACCAAAGCGCTGCTGCAATTGATGTATATGGAAAAACTCACAGCAAAACAGCTCGGGGGGAAACAGTGGGAGAGGTTTCATGGGCTTTGGCAGCCGTTCATAGATACCTTGTCAGCACAGGAGCGAAGTGATGTATTGAATGTCTAGCTCAACTTTCTCAAGGTTGGGCTTGCGAGCCAAACATGCCTGGGGGGGGGGGGAACTCTTCTCCCTTTTTCTTCCTCTTTCTTTTCTTTTCTTCTTCCTCTACATTTTTTTTTTATTCCTTCTTCCTCCTCTTCTCAGTCATCCCGTGAGAGTGTGTTAGGCGGGGGATCTTCAAGAAGTCTGGGCGCTTGGGGAGGGGGTCAGGGGGGAGGGGATGGGTGTTTGGGATGATAGGGGGTAGAGGGTGGGTGGGTAGTGCGTGGGGGGGGGGGGGTTTGCTTAATGCTAATATTAATCTTGTTATCCTTGCTATTATTATTCATCTTATTATTATTCGAATCGTTGTTTGCTGTTTTCTGTTTATTGCAAATGTTTATTGTTATAAGGCTCTCTGCTCTCCTTGTGTGGATAGCGGGACCCATTGCTGGTTCTTTGCTGTGTTTATTTGTGAAACAATAAAAAAACCACTTTGCCATAAAAGAAAATATTTTTTCACTCAACGTGTAATCAAACTCTGGAATTTGTTACCAGAGGATGTAGTAAAGGCTGTTAGTGTAGCTGGGTTTAAAAAAGGTTTGGACAAGTTCCTGGAGGAAAGGTCCATAAACCATTATTAAGAAGGGACCCAGGATATCAATGCTTGAACCAATACAAGCATTGTGGAACCTGTGTCCCTTGGGGAAACTGCTAGGTACGTATGACCTAGATTGGCCACTGTTGGAAACAGAATACTGGGCTTGATGGACCTTGGTCTGACCCAGTATGGCATATCTTATGATCTTATGTTCTTATGTTCTTAAGACTGGTATGGTAACTGTCTGGTTCACATGAAAAGGAGAGATAACCTTGGGTAAAAAGGACAGCACTGTACGCAGAACCACTTTGTCCTTAAGAAAGGCCAGGAAGGGGGGCTGGGAAGAAAGCGCCTGCAATTCCGAGACCCTTCTGGCCGAGCAGATGGCGACCAGGAAGACTGTCTTTAGAGTTAAATCCTTTAAGGAGGCTCTCTTCACTGGCTCGAAGGGTTCCCCTGACAAGGCACTTAGCACTAAGTTGAGATCCCAAGGAGGGATGACCGATCTCCGTTGCGGGCGTAGCCGACTAACCGCTCATAGGAACCTGGAAACGTCCGGGTGTGCCCCTAAGGGTTTACCCCAGACCTTTCCTCTATAGCAAGAGATAGCCGCCAACTGAACCCGCAAGGAGTTATGCGCCAGACCTTTTTCGAAACCTGCTTGCAAGAAGTCCAGAATCTCCGGAACAGAGGCTGAAAGCGGTTTCCGACAATGCTCCGCGCACCAAGCTTCGAAGATGCGCCAAACCCTTACATAAGAAAGGCAGGTCGAGCGCTTTTTGACCTTCAGTAGCGTCGAGATTACCGCTCCTGAGTAACCTCGTTTTAGCAGCTGCGCCCTCTCAATAGCCAGGCCGTAAGCGAGAACCGATCCACGTGAGGCATCCGGACCGGACCCTGCCTCAGCAGGTCCCTTTTGAAAGGGAGCCGCCAAGGACGGTCGGCGAGCAGTCTGATCAGATCGGCATACCAGGGGCAGCGAGGCCAATCCGGAGCTATGAGGATTACCAAGCCCTGGTGAGACTCTACCCGTTGGAGAACTTTCCCGATCATAGCCCAAGGGGGGAATACATAGAGAAGACCCTCCGAAGGCCACTTTTGAGACAGGGCATCTAACCCTTCGGACATCCTTTCCTTCCTTCGGCTGAAGAATCTGTCCACCTTGGCTGTAGAGAAGCGTGCCATGAGGTCCATGACTGGGCGGCCCCAAAGGGCTACTATCTGGTTGAAGGTCTCTTGTTCTAGCTCCCACTCTGTGGTCTATCTTGCACCTGCTGAGGAAGTCGGCAGCGACGTTGTCCTCTCCCGCCACATGCTGCGCTGACAGAGCTAGTAGTCGGGACTCCGCCCACTGGAAAAGAGAGTCCGCCTCCTTCTCTAAGGCGCGACTGCTGGTGCCTCCCTGGTGGTTGATGTAGGCCACCGCGGTGACATTGCCGGAGAGAACGCGAATTGCTTTTCCCTGCACTAATATCCTGAATGCCTTGAGAGCCAGAGTGACGGCCCGCAATTCCAGTCTGTTGATGGGCCACTGTGATTCCAACTGTGACCAGCGACCCTGGACGTACTGGTCCTCGCAGTGTGCTCCCCAGCCTGACAGGCTGGCGTCCGTCGTTAACAGCAACCACTGATGTGGATCGAGGGGCATTCCGCGGTCCAGGTTCTTCGGACACCTCCACCATTGTAGGGACTGTTTGGTCCGTGGAGCGCAAGGCAACTGCATAGAGAGAGGGGCTGATGCTGGGGAGACCAACGACGCAATAGCGCCCGCTGCAGCGGTCGCATGTGGGCCCTGGCCCATGGCACCACCTCTATTGATGCCGCCATAGTTCCCAGAACTTGGAGATAATGCCAGGCTGAGGGATTTCGTCTGCCCAGAAACTGCGTGATTAGAACTCTTAGATCCCTTGATCTTGACCGTGACAGGAATACCCTGCCCCTGAGGGTGTCGAATCTTGCTCCAAGGTACTCGAGTTCCTGAGAGGGAGTCAACCTGCTCTTTGTCCGGTTGATGACCCACCCCAACTCCTCTAGGACCTGAATCACTCTGGACGTTGCCGAGTGGCTTTCCTGTGCCGACTTTGCGCAGATCAGCCAGTCGTTCAAGTAAGGGTGTTCTAATATGCCCTCCTTCCTTAGGAAAGCCGCCACTACGATCATTACCTTGGTGAACGTCCTGGGAGCCGTGGCTAGGCCAAAGGGCAGTGCCTGGAACTGAAAGTGGCCTCTTGGTACCGCGAATCTCAGGAATTGTTGATGGGACTTTCTGACCGGGATGTGCAAGTAGGCTTCCGTCAAGTCGAGGGAAGTGAGGAACTCCTCTCCTCTCACGGCCGCTATGACTGAACGTAGGGTCTCCATCCGAAAGTGAGGTACCCTGAGGCAGCGGTTGACTTGTTTTAGATCTAGGATTGGCCGAAAGGAATCCTCCCTTTTTGGGACCACGAAGTAAATCGAGTACCGACCGGATCCGCACTGTTCTGGCGGTACTGGAATTACTGCCCCTAAGGCTATTAGATGGGCAAGAGTAGACTCGATTGCTGCCCTTTTTGCTGGAGCTCCACAGGGGGACTGAACAAATGCTGGTGGGATTTGCTTTGCGAATTCTAGCGCATAACCTTCTCTGATCACCTCTAGGACCCATTGATCGGACGTGACCCGGGTCCAGGCGGGGAGAAACAGCCTCAGGCGGCCGCCAACCGGCCGTTCTTCCCCCTGGACCCCCGACACCTCATTGTTGTTTCCTAGGGCCCGAGAAGGAGGAGGCGGAGGACGAGGAAGCCCCAAATCCCCGACCTGCCCCTCGAAAACTTCTGAAACCTTGTCCCTTAGAGGGAAACCGGCCCCTGGAAAAGGGATTTGATCTGGCTGTTCGAAATCTCCGTGCCTCCCTAGGCTGTGTGCGCGCTGGGGCTTGGGAGCGGCCTAGTCTCGGTCTATCTTCCGGGAGTCTACCTCCCTTAGACTCGCCCAGATCCTCCCCAAATAAGAGTTTCCCTTTAAAGGGGAGCCGACTTAGCCGAGCCTTCGAGGAAGCATCAGCTGCCCAATTACGTAGCCACAGATAACGCCTAGCCGCCACCGAGGCCATGTTTTTGGCTAGGCTTCTGATGAGGTCATACTGACTATCCGCCAAGTAGGCTGCGCCGGATTCCACTCTGGCCGAGTTTGCCTGGATCTCGGCCGAAGAGTCCTCTGACTGACGCTGCTGAGCCCATCTTAAGCAGGCTCGAGCTACCAGGCTCCTGACACGGAGGCCTGTAATGCAAGAGTGCTTACATCAAAGGCTTGTTTCAGGAGTGTATCCAGCTTCCTGTCCTGCGCGTCTTTTAAGGCTGAACTGCCCTCAACTGGGATAGTCGTCTTCTTAGTGACAGCAGATACCGCTGCATCCACCCTGGGCGATCTTAGCAGTTCCTTATCTGACTCTGGGAGAGGGTATAGGCGAGACATGGTTCGGACTCCCCTTAAACTGGATTCTGGTTGGTCCCATTCTTCCTGGATCATCTGGCGTACTACTCTGTGGACCGGAAAGACCTTCTGGGATCTCCTAATGGCCTGTATTAAGGGGTCCTCCAATGCCTCTTCCTGCGATGGTACATCTGAGGCCACATTGAGTACTTTTAAGGATTCATTAATTAACGCCGGAAGCTCCTCTCGCCTAAAGACCCTAACTATCCGAGATTGATCTTCTTCCGGGATCTCTCCCTCTTCCAGCTCCTCCTCATCCTCGTCCAAATCCTTCACCGAGCCCTCCTCCTCCGGAATCCCCTGGGAAAAGGACGGTAGGAGGTCTTCCCCGTCCAGCCGTTGACGCTTAGAAGGGATGCTAGATTCTGGATTAATAGCCCCTAGGAGTCTGGATGATCTCTCTTCCACTGGTGTGGTAACCTCATCTGCCCCTAGGCCCTGCTTGCGCAGGCAGTAGGCCTTATGGAGTAAAAGGATGAAGTCAGGGGAGAAAAATTCTCCGTCCCCTCCTGCACTCGAGGGTGGGGGCGGAGGAAGCAGAGGAGGCGTGGGTAGCTCAGAGGGGGTAGAGACCGAACCCTGGGACCCCCCCTCCCCTACCAGAGGATCAGAGGATCCCTGGGAAGGCTGCAATATCTCCTGTTCAACTGATGCCGCCACTGCGGCGCAGCTCCTGCAGATTCCTGCCTCTGCGGAGGTGCCCCTGCGCGTCCCACATGAAGGACAGCGTGGCTTAGATGCCATGGGGAAAGGTTGGGGCTTATCTTTGTAGGCCCTAGCAACCAAAGCCCAATTTCCCTTAGGACACAATTCCTAAAATACCCCAAGGAGATTTAAAGGGATTCCCTTAAACTAAACCCAATTCGTCTGCCAAAAAGTTAATGGCGATTAAAATAGACGTTAAATAAAATAAAATAGAAATAGAGCATGAAACAAAAAAAATTAAATCGAAATTAAATACAATTAGTGGCTAGCACTCCTTTTGTCCCCTAAGGGAGGTACTTGCTGTTTGAAGATTGCAGATGCTGGGCCCGATGCTGTGAATCCCACCCGAGGGCTCTACACGTGGTAGGCCTCACCACGTGGAGCCTGCTCGGGGAAAAAAAACTCCGGCGTCTGCCTGCACACCCACGCTGAGACTGGCGCTGAGCCCTTACAGAAGCACGAGTGCGATCGCCGTCTGATCGCACCGTGAGAAACCGGAGCACCGCGCGGCTCTTCTCCGCGGTCAGCGGCGCCGGGCCGAGATGGAAGGCTTCCCTCCGGCTGTCGTTGCAGCCTCTAGCGCTCAGCCACCTTCCAGGCTTCGGCGCGAGGCTGTTTCCCCCGAAGAAGGCAGAGTAGAAAGAGTAGGAAGCCGGGTAGAGCAGAGCACCTCCTCGCTGCTACAGACCCGAGGCTTTGCTCTGCGAGCCGCGTCGGAGCCGGGGGGGGGGGGGGGGGAGAGGGAGAGAGAATTCTTAAAGGAGCAGAGCCCTTAAAATCTCTAAGGAAATAAAGGCAAATTAAATAAACTGAAATAAGTAAATTAAGCACAAAATAAACTAAAAATTAAGGAAACTAAGTAAATTCAAGGTAGGACTCCAGTAAGCCCCAGGCTTACGGAACCCTCCAGCTGCTTGGAGGCTGAGAATACTGGAATGGGTGGGTGGTCCCAGTGGTATTTATACCGCTCCATCCCCCAAAAAGGTTGGGCTCAGCCTCCAAGCTGCTGGAAGGGTTGCGCAACCCAGAAGTGAAGGGACTGGACTGGAGTGACGATAAGGAAATTGACTTTTTAGGACATACAGTACAACAGAACATAGGTGTTATCGTTTCCCTGCTTAACTAGAAATCAGTTTGACCCTCTGGAAACAAACTGAAGTTATCACTTTAGGACATGGCATACATCCTTGCTTAAATAAATTCCAGAATAAGGAAATAAAGGGAAAATTATTTATCTTCTAAATGATTTCTATACCACCAGAATCATTAATTATGGTTTTGCATCACAAGTAAACAAAAACTATATAAACCACTTCAGTTTAGAATTAAAAAAACAAACCTATCATATCCACCAATATGTCAGTAATCCCAGTCAAAAGGCAAACAGGGACTTCTCCTGTCAAGAGAAAAAGGGTTCTTGCACAGCTATAGAAGTTCAGGGCTGACCTGGCCTTCTTGCAAGAAACACACTTGACTAAAAAGAGGAACATTTGAAGTTGCAAGGTAGGGGGCAGGAAAATGTTTACACTGCACATTTCAAGGCACATAAGCAGGGGGTAGCTATTCTGATTGCCAATGGCCTGAACTTCCAGCTGATTAAGCAAATTGCTGACAAAAAAAGGGCTATTACCTAATCTTGATGGGATTGATGAGGTCTGCTAAGGTGACCTTGGTGAATGTTTATGCCCCCCCCCCCCCCATGTAGAGGTGGATGCTTTCTTTCGCAAGCTAGCTGAGGAAATGGAGGGAGTGGTGTATTTAGCAGGGGACTTCAACTGTACTCTACCACCAGCAGAAAGGTCCAAGAATAAGAAAAACAAAAATCCACTTACTAAAATTACAAACTTGGCTAAATATCAGATGCCAATAACATCCCTTTCACAGGTAGTAAAAAGAGGAGAAAAAGGCCCCAGAATACATGGATAAGGCTAGAACATCAAAAACATACCTATGTCTCCATCCATCACATCAACGGCCAGAAAAAACTCCTCTTTTAAGACATTTTCAATATTTTCCATTTTCAAATTTCAACATTAACATTTTACAATTAATACTGCTCTCCTCTCCCTCACTTGGTTTGCAGCTTGTCGTGCTGGGAGGGCTTGTGTGCATCAGTGATGCTGAGAGCTAAACTATCGGTAGTTTAACTACTGGCAGGGTCTCCCAAGATGGACAGGTCTCAGCTGAGGTGCCAGACCAAGACAAACCACCCATCTGGGCAGCAGCAGAATGGGATAGTGTTGACGGCGGAGGATCACATTTCCGTGACAACGGCAACAACACCAAACTTAAACTGCGTGGAAGAAAGGCCTGGCAATCTACTTCTGTATCTTGCCATGAAAACCCAATGGATAGTTACAACAAAACAAATTGTGCTATAGTGCTGGAAGATGAGACCCCCAGGTCAGAAGGCACTCAACTAGCTACTGGGGAAGAGCTGAAGACTTTTCAGAGTAAAGCCAGCATTTATGATGTGGTTGGATCAAAGCCCTCGGGACGTCTGACTGCTGATGTAGCTGAGCATGAAATGAGAGTCAGAAGCTGTAAAGATGTCTTACATATTGGGACATGGAACGAACGAAGCATGAACCAAGGGAAGTTGGAGGTGGTCAAGAATGAAATGGAACGTGTACAACTTGATCTGTTGGGTGTCAGTGAACTGAAATGGACTGGCATCGGGCACTTTGCATCAGATGATCACATGGTCTACTATGCTGGAAATGAAAGACAAAGAAGAAATGGTGTTGCATTTATAATAAAGAAGAAACTTGCAAGAACTGTAATGAAATACAATGCAGTCAGCGAACGCTTAATCTCTATTCGTCTACGAGGAATGCCTATCAACACAACTATAATTCAAGTATATGCCCCAACAACAGCTGCAGAAGAGAATGAAATTGAAGAATTCTATGAACAAGCACAAGCTGAAATTGACAGAACATGCAAACAGGATATCCTGATAGTCATGGGTGACTGGAACGCAAAAGTTGGCAACAAAGGCGGCGGCAAAGTAGTTGGAAAATATGGACTTGGCAACAGAAATGAAGCTGGAGAAAGACTGATCGAATTCTGAAATACCAACGATCTATTCATCTCAAACACCTTCCAGCAACACAAGCGGCGACTGTACACATGGATGTCACCCAATGGAATGTATAAAAATCAAATTGACTACATCTGTGGAAGTCAACGATGGAAAAGCTCTATAACATCAACAAAGACAAAACCTGGAGCTGACTGTGGTACAGATCATCAACTACTAGTATGCAAACTCAAGCTAAAGTTGAAAAAGAGCAAACCACTCATGAATGCAGCAAAATATGACCTTGAGAATATACCACTGGAATTTAAAGACTGCCTGCAAAATCGATTTGCTGCTTTAGATACAAATGACAGAGTTCCAAAAGAGTTATGGAATGACATCAAGGAGGTTGTGTTGGAAGAAAGCGAGACGTCTCTACAAAAGGTGAAAAAGCAAAAACAGCCAAAATGGATGACAGAAGAAATTCTGAAAATTGCCCAGAAACGCAGAGAAGCTAAAGCCAGAGGAGAAAGAAAAAAGTAATTAGATCTTACCTGCTAATTAGTGTTCCTGAAGGAACGACAGTCCAGTCCCTTTACTTCTGGGTTGCACAACCCTTCCAGCAGCTTGGAGGGTGAGCCCAACCTTTTTGGGGGATGGAGCGGTATAAATACCACTGGGACCACCCACCAACTCCAGTGATCGAATGAAAAAGCAGATCTAACAAAGTTCCATTAACAACCTATATAACAACCATTAACAACCTATATAACCTAGTCTAGCCATATATAAAAATTATTATTTTTTTATAAGGAATAGATAGACTGAGAGGAAAGATGGTCACGGGCGGAGGTGGTTTGCATGAGTCTGCCCGAGCTGACCTTCTCCCGCACCCCCTCACTCAGAACTGGCCCCACGCTCGGTCCGTAGCTTCTTTCGGCTGATAAGCCTGAACTGGGTGGGATCAGGGACTGGACTGTCGTTCCTTCAGGAACACTAATTAGCAGGTAAGATCTAATTACTTTTTCCTTATCGTCACTCCAGTCCAGTCCCTTTACTTCTGGGATGTAAAAGAGCAGTTCAATCCTGGGTGGGATCCGGCATACCGGACTGTAGGACCGCCAGACCAAACCGAGCGTCCGCTGAACTCTGGATGTCCAGTCTGTAATGCTTGGTGAAGGTATGCAGCGAGGACCAGGTCACTGCCCTACAAATATCCAACGGAGGAACTAGGCTGAATTCTGCCCAAGAAGTAGCCTGTGCCCGAGTGGAGTGTGCCCGCAGACCCGCAGGTACCTGCTTCCCTTTCAGGATGTAGGCGGAGGCAAATCGCCTCTCTGATCCATCTGGAGATGGAGGCCTTGGCCGCCGCCTCCCCTTTGTGAGGGCCTCCGAACTGGACGAATAGCCGATCGGACTTCCGGAAGGGAGCTGTGCGGGAGAGGTAACGTTTCAAGGTCCTCCGGACATCCAGGAGACGAAGTTTGCTATCCCTACCTTCAGACCCCACGGCCGAGAGGACCGGGAGGTTGACTGCCTGGTTCACATGAAAGGGAGAGATAACCTTGGGCAAGAAGGAAGGGACAGTTCGCAGAACCACCTTGTCCTTGAGAAATAAGAGGAAGGGGGGTTGAGCGGACAATGCTTGTAATTCGGAGACCCGCCTTGCCGAGCAGACCGCGACCAGAAAGACTGTCTTCAAGGTTAAGTCCTTTAAGGAGGCCCCCTTTACTGGTTCAAAGGGTTCCCTGATCAGGGCATTTAGCACTTGGTTGAGATCCCAAGGGGGGATGACCGACCTCCGTTGAGGACGGAGGCGTCTAACCGCTCTTAGGAACCTGGAGACGTCCGCGTGTGCCCCTAGGGACTTGCCACTATAGCATGTGATGGCAGCCAGCTGAACTCGCAAGGAGCTGTGCGCTAGGCCCTTGTCAAAACCTGCCTGCAAGAATTCCAGGACCTCAGGGACTGAGGCGGAAAGGGGTTTCCGTCGGTGCTCCGCACACCAAGCTTCAAAGATGCGCCAAGTCCTAACATAGGAGAGCCAGGTCGAGTGCTTCTTAGCATTCAACAGTGTCGAGATGACCGCTCCTGAGTAACCTCGCTTCAGGAGCCTCGCCCTTTCAATAGCCAGGCCGTAAGCAAGAATCGATCCACGTGAGGCATTCGAACCGGGCCTTGCCTCAGTAGGTCCCTTTTGCAAGGGAGCCGCCAAGGTTGGTCGGCGATCAATCTCACCAAGACCGCATACCAGGGGCGGCGAGGCCAATCTGGAGCTATGAGGATTACGAACCCCTGGTGAGACTCCACGCGCTGGAGAACCTTTCCGATCAGCACCCAAGGAGGAAACACAGAGGAGGCCCTCCGAAGGCCACTTCTGTGACAAGGCATCCAGGCCCTCGGACATTCTTTCCTTTCGCCGACTGAAGAATCGGTCTACCTTGGCGGACGAGAACCTCGCCATGAGATCCATGACTGGGAGCCCCCAACGGGACACTATCTGGTCGAAGGTTTCCTGCTCCAGTTCCCACTCTCCGTGGTCTATCTTGCACCTGCTGAGGTAGTCTGCCGTGACGTTGTCCGTGCCTGCTACGTGCTGGGCTGAGAGTGCTTCCAACCGAACTTCTGCCCACTGGAACAGAGCATCTGCTTCCTTCTCCAAGGCGGGGCTGCTGGTTCCGCCTTGATGGTTGATGTAAGCCACCACGGTGACATTGTCGGAGAGGACACAAATTGCTCTCTTTTTTACTAAGGTCTCGAGAGCCCTGAGTGCCAAGACGACGGCCCGCAATTCCAGCCTGTTAATGGGCCATTGAGCTTCCAACGGCATCCAGCTGCCCTGAACGAACTGGTCCTTGCAGTGAGCTCCCCAGCCTACCAGACTGGCATCCGTTGTCAAAAGTAACCACTGATGCGGTTCGATGGGCATCCCGCGATCCAGATTCCTTGGGCATCGCCACCAGCGGAGAGCCTGTTTGGTTCGCGGAGCACAAGGTAACTGCATTGACATGGGATGATGCTGGGGGGACCATCGACGCAATAGGGCCCGTTGCAACGGCCGCATGTGGGCTCTGGCCCATGGCACTACTTCTATCGCTGCCGCCATCGTTCCCAGAACCTGAAGATAATGCCACGCTGTGGGGTTTCGTCTGCCCAGGAACTGCGTGACTAGAAGTCTTAGTTCTCTTGATCTTGATCGAGACAAACACCCTGCCTCTGCTGGTATCAAATCTTGCTCCGAGGTACTCGAGTTCCTGGGAGGGAGTCAACCTGCTCTTTGCTCGATTGATGACCCACCCCAACTCTTCTAGGACCTGAATGACTTGTCGTCACAGTGTGGCTTTCCTCTTCTGACTTCGCTTGGATCAGCCAATCGTCCAGGTAAGGGTGAACTAGGATTCCCTCTCTCCGTAGGGAGGCCGCTACTACCACCATCACTTTGGTGAACGTTCTTGGAGCCGTAGCTAGGCCGAAAGGCAGGGCCTGGAATTGAAAGTGGCCCCTTGGCACTGCGAATCTCAGGAATTGTTGATGGGATGCCCTGACCGGGATATGCAAGTAGGCTTCGGTCAGATCGAGGGACGTTAGGAATTCCCGCCCCTTACGGCTGCTATGACTGATCGCAGGGTCTCCATCCGGAAATGTGGAACCCTGAGACAGAGATTGACCTGCTTTAGATCCAGGATCGGGCGGAAGGAACCTTCCTTTTTTGGTACCACGAAGTAAATCGAGTACCGACCAGAGCCGTACTGGTCTGGTGGTACTGGGACGATGGCCCTGAGCGCTATAAGGCGTGTGAGAGTTGTCTCTACTGCCGCCCGCTTTATAGAAGAAACGCAGGGAGACTGAACAAAGGCTGGATGTATTTGTTTTGCAAATTCAAGAGCATAGCCCTCTCTGATGACCTCTAGGACCCATTGATCAGACGTGACCCGGGACCAGGCGGGAAGAAACTGCCTTAAACGTCCACCCACCTGCAGCTCCTCCCCCCGGACCCCGACATCTCATTGCTGTTTCCTAGGCCCCGAGGAAGAAGAGGAAGAGGCACCGAAACCTCTACCTGCTCCTCAAAACCCCCTAAAGCCTTGCCCCCTGGACGGGAAACGTCCCCTAGAAAAGGGGTTCGGCCTGGCTGAACGAAACCTCCGGGGGTCCCTGGGTTGACTACGCACCGGGGCCAGGGAGCGACCTTGTTTCGGTCTATCTTCGGGGAGCCTGCCGCCCTTAGACTCGCCAAGGTCCTTCACCAACTTGTCCAGATCCTCAAACAACAATTTCCCTTTAAAGGGAAGACGACTTAGGCGTGCCTTTGAGGAAGCGTCGGCTGCCCAATTACGGAGCCACAAGTAGCGCCTAGCCGCCACCACCGAGGCCATGTTCTTGGCTAGGCTCCTGATGAGGTCATACTGACTATCCGCCAAGAAGGCCGCTCCGGATTCCAACCTAGCCGAGTTGGCCTGTGCTTCCTCAGCGGTGCCTTCCGCTGCCTGAAGCTGTTGAGACCATCTCAAACAGGCTCGTGCCACCCAGGCCCCCGAAACGGAAGCCTGTAAGGCAAGGGCGCTCACAAAGGCTTGCTTCAGGAGCGTGTCCAGTTTCCTGTCTTGCGAGTCCCTCAGGGCCGTGCTCCCCTCGACTGGGATAGTGGTCTTCTTTGTAACAGCTGAGACCGCCGCATCTACCCTGGGTGACTTCAGCAGCTCTTTGTCTGCCTCTGGGAGAGGGTATAGGCGAGCCATAGAGCGAACCCCCCTAAGGCTTGACTCAGGTTGATCCCATTCTTCCTGGATCATTTGCCGAACCACTCTGTGGACAGGAAATACTTTCTGGGACCTCCTAATGGCCTGGATTAAAGGGTCCTCCACTGCTTCGTCCTCTGCCGGCGCGTCTGAGGCCACGTTGAGCACTTTCAGGGACTCATTGATTAGTGCCGGGAGTTCCTCTCGGCGGAAAACCCTAATTATACAGGAATAATCCTCCTCAGGGATCTCCCCCTCTTCAAGTTCCTCCTCCTCCTCTAGATCCTTGTCAGTCAGAGCTCTCCTCTTCCGGGGTGCCCTGAGAGAGGGACGTGATTGGCTCCTCACTCATCAGCCGAGGGCGCTTAGGTGGAATCCCGGGGTTCTGACTGCTTGCCCTCATTGGTCTGGTCGGCCCGCCTTCTGCCGTAGGGGCCGCCTCCCCTGGGCCCAACCCTTGCTTGCGCATACAATAGGCTCTATGTAGCAAGAGGACAAAGTCAGGGGAGAAGAGATCAGACCCCCCCCCTCCCCCGTGGGGCCCAGGGGGGAAAGGGGCAGAGGAGGAGTGGGAAATTCTGATGAGGTAGGGGGAGGGAACTGAGACCCCCCTTCCCCCACCAGAGGGTCCCCGGACCCCTGAGAAGTCTGAGCCATGGATAGGTTAATTTCTTGTTCCACGGAGGCGGCTACTGCAGCACAAGCCTTGCAGATCCCAGCCTCCGTAGCAGTACCTCTGCGAATGCCACAGGAAGGGCACTGAGATTTGCCAGTCATGTCCTAGATAAGGAGGAACAGAAGTCCTGCTAGTGTCACCTAGGTCTACACCCCCCGCCTGCCCGAACCTGTACAAATCAGGACAAACAGATTTAAAAGTGCTCTCCCCCTTAGTGAAGGCTTAACAGCTACCCAGACCAGGAAATTAGACACTACTCCCCTTAAACCCAAGCTAAGGGAGAAACTAAATTAAATTAAAATAGAATAAAATACATAAACCCCAGAATTTAATCCGGTACTTGCTGTTTGGAGAGCTTCGTCTGCCGCGGTGCCCAGGCCCGACTCAGCGAAATCCAGCCGTTGGCTCCACACGTGGTAGGCCGCAACCACGTGGAGCCTAATGGAGGACTGCGAGTTGCCTTCCTTTCAAGGTCCTCAGAAGAGAATTAAAGGACCGCTAAATCAGTGCTGTGAACCGCCCCCCGCTCCGGTTTAAGCGGCGCCGCTTGAAAGGCGCTGAAAACGGGGCTCCCGCGCTCGACTCCGCTTCCCTCCGTACTGGGACGGGAGCGGCAGGAGGAACACAGTCGCGGCGTGCCTCAAGCGCTCAGCCGCCAGCGGGGCGAGGCAGGACAAGTTCCTGAAGAGGGTGCAGGAAACGTGCGGCTCAGCGGCAAGAGGAGAGCTGAACGATCCTCCTCGCTGCTGCAGGAAGCAATCACCTCCGGTACCCGGCCCGGCCGGGGGGGGGGGGGGGGGGGGGGGAGGGAGGGAGGGAGGAAGGAAGGAAGGAAGGAGGGAGAGAGTAGGCAGGCGAAATTTAAAGGCACAGGGAATAAAAAACAAAAGTAAAAAGGTAACAAAAACTAGAAATCAATAAGCCAGGAGCTTAAAACCTAAAAAGAGTAAATTTAAATGGAGAAGACTCCAGTAAGCCCTAGGCTTACTGAACCCTCCAGCTGCTTGGAGGCTGAGATTACTGGAGTTGGTGGGTGGTCCCAGTGGTATTTATACCGCTCCATCCCCCAAAAAGGTTGGGCTCAGCCTCCAAGCTGCTGGAAGGGTTGCGCAACCCCGAAGTAAAGGGACTGGACTGGAGTGACGTTAAGGAAAAGACAACAACAGAACTCAGAGATATCCAACGTGCAGCAAGACAGGACAAGGAAAAGTACTACAATGACGCATGCAAGGAAATAGAAGCAGAAACTATTAGAGGAAGAACAAGATTGGCTTTCCTAAAGCTACGAGAGTTAAAGAAAAAGTTCCAGCCTCGAATTGGAATGTTACAAGATGCTCAAGGTTCTATGTTGAATGATGCTGAGAAGATCAAGAAAAGGTGGAAGGAATATACAGAGTTTTTATATGATAAAGATCAAGTGGGCCAACAGCCGTTTCAACCTGTACCTGGAAAAAGTAATTAGATATTATCTGCTAATTAATGTTCCTGAAGGAACGACAGTCCAGTCCCTTTACTTCTGGGTTGCGTAACCCTTCCAGAAGCTTGGAGGCTGAGTCCATCCTTTTTGAGGATGGTGTGGTATAAATACCACTGGCACCACCCACAGATCCCAGTAATCTAATGAAAAAGCAGACTTAATGAAAATTCAATTAATAACCTATGCAAAAACACAAACCACACAACTAACTCTCCCAATGTGTTTTGGTTTTTTTTAAAGAGTCAAGGAGGAAAAAAGGGGGGGGGGAGGGAAGGAGGAGGTTTACCTGAGTCTGACCGAGTCATCCTTCATGCCGGCCCGCCGGACCTGCGCCAAGGGGCCCCTCCACTTTGTCCTGGCCCTGAATTCGGTCCGCTGATCCTCACCTGTCCACTAGGACATTACACCAATCGAAGAACTGGGTGGGATCAGGGACTGGACTGTCGTTCCTTCAGGAACATTAATCAGCAGGTAAGGTCTAATTACTTTTTCCTTATCGTCACTCCAGTCCAGTCCCTTTACTTCTGGGATGTAACAGAGCAGTTCAAGTATGGGTGGGATCCGTTATGCCAGACCGAAGTACCGCGTGCCCAAACCGAGAGTCAGCTGAACTCTGAACGTCTAGTCTGTAGTGTCTGGTAAAGGTATGCAGCGAGGACCACGTAGCCACCCTACAAAATGTCCAGTGGCGGAACTAAGCTATATTCTGCCCAAGAGGTAGCCTGCGCCCGCATTGAATGAGCGCGCAGTCCCCCTGGAACCTGCTCCCCCTGGAGGATGTAGACGGAAGCAATAGCTTCCCTGATCCACCTGGAGATGGAAGCCTTGGCCGCTGCCTCCCCCTTGTGCAGACCTCCAAACTGAATGAACAGACGGTCGGACTTTCGAAAAGGCGCAGTGCGGGAGAGGTAATGCTTCAAGGCTCTCTGAACGTCCAGGAGGCGCAGCTTCCTGCCCCCCCCCCCTCTTGCCCGTCCGCTGAAAACAACGGGAGCGTAACTGTCTGGTTCACATGAAAGGGGGAGATGACCTTGGGCAAGAAAGAAGGTACTGTCCGTAAGACCACTTTATCCTTGAAGAATGAAAGAAAGGGGGGCTGGGAGGACAGCGCTTGAAGTTCGGAGACACGTCTGGCCGAACAAATAGCGACCAGAAAAACTGTCTTCAGTGTCATATCCTTTAGAGAGGCTTCCTTTGCCGGATCAAAAGGTGCCTTGGTCAAGACATTTAGTACCAGGTTGAGATCCCAAGGGGGAATGACCGATATCTGCTGAGGATGTAAACGCCTAACCGCTCTCAGGAACCTGGACACGTCCGCGTGGGCCCCTAATGACTTTCCGCGGACCTTACCTCTATAGCAAGAGATGGCTGCCAGCTGGACTTGTAAGGAACTGTGCGCTAGGCCCTTGTCAAAACCCACTTGCAAGAACTCCAGAACCTCCGGAATGGAGGCCGAAAGAGGTTTCCTCCGGTGCTCCGCACACCATGCTTCGAAGATGCGCCAAACTCTTACATAGGAGACAGGTCGAGCGCTTTCTAGCACTCAGAGTCGAGATTACTGATCCCGAATAACCCTGCTTCAGGAGCCGTGCCCTTTCAATAGCCAGGCCGTAAGCGAGAATTGATCCGCGTGAGGCATCCGAACCGGACCCTGCCTCAGTAGATCCCTTCTGCAGGGAAGCTGCCAAGGCCAGTCGGCAAGCAACCGCACCAGATCCGCATACCAGGGACGGCAAGGTCAATCCGGAGCTATGAGGATTACCAAACCTCAGTGGGCTTCCACCCGTTGTAGAACCCTTCCGATGAGAGCCCATGGACAGAACACATACAGGAGCCCCTCCGAAGGCCACCTCTGGGCCAGAGCATCCAAGCCTTCGGACATCCTTTCCCTCCTTCGACTGAAAAATCGACCTGCCTTGGCTGAAGCATACCGTGCCATGAGATCCATGACTGGTGGACCCCAACGGGCTATCTGGTCGAAGACCTCCTGCTCCAGCTCCCACTCCCTGTGGTCGATCTTGAATCTGTTGAGGTAATCGGCCATAACATTGTCCGTTCCGGCCACATGCTGGGCTGAAAGAGCCAGGATCAGTTTTAAGACCTTGCTGATGACTTTCAAAGCTGGCAAGGGGCTCTCCTCCTCCTCTCTATCTGACCTCATCCAACCACTGGCACCTAACAGACCAAGAACAACCACAGAGTCAAACATGCTAGCAATACCAAAACAAACAAAATGCACCAAAACAGCTAACAGAGCCTTCCGATTCTCTGCTCGAAGTCTATGGAATACCTTACCAGCACATATCAGAGCAATCCCCAACTTGAGCCAGTTTAAAAAGGCCCTTAAACATTTCCTCTTCACCAAATACCTCACTGACAGCTCCGAACCTCAATCCCACTCGAATAGCGAGCACCTCAACAATAGGGGTAGTCAACCAGGCAACCCCTCGCAACAGGCATCCCCTACGATGTAAAATATCAAACAGCATCCTATCCCATTACACTTCCTATGTATATAGTTTACCCTGTTCTCCAAGTTCCATTTCCTGTTAAATGTAATGACCAGACATATGTAAGTTGTCGGATGTTTCTGTTCCATGTAAACCGCGCTGATGGCAAATAGTGCGGTATATAAGAAATGTTAATAAATAAATACAAATAAATAAATCGGACTTCAGCCCACCGGAACAGGCTGTCCGCTTCCTTCTCCAAGGAGGAACTGCTTGTACCTCCCTGGTGGTTGATGTAAGCCACTGCGGTGACATTGTCGGAGAGGACGCGAATCGCTCTTTGACAAACTAGGGGTTCGAGTGACCTGAGCGCTAAGGCTACCGCTCGTAATTCCAGTCTGTTGATGGACCAGTGAGACTCCATCGAAGTCCAAAGGCCCTGAACAAACTGGTCCTTGCAATGAGCTCCCCAGCCTGTTAGACTGGCATCCGTCGTCAGCAGTAACCACTGCGGGGGTTCGAGAGGCATCCCGCAATCCAGGTTCCTTGAGTACCGCCACCACTGGAGGGCCTTCTTGGTTCAAGGGGCACAGGGCAGTCGCATGGACAAAGGATGATGTTGATGAGACCGACGTAACAGGGCCTGCTGCAGCAGCCGCATGTGAGCCCTGGCCCACGGAACTACCTCTATTGCTGCAGCCATGGTTCCCAGCAATTGAAGGTAATGCCAAGCCGTAGGGTTTCGCCTGTTCAGAAATTGCGAAACCAGGATCCTTAGTTCCATTGACCTCTTCTTGGACAAACACTTTCCCTCTTCTGGTGTCGAACCTCGCTTCGAGATACTCGATCTCTTGAGAAGGTATCAACCTACTCTTTGACCGATTGATGACCCACCCTAACTCCTCCAGGACTTCTACCACTCTGGCAGTAGCCGAGCGACTCTCCTCTTCTGACTTTGCCTGGATCAGCCAATCGTCCAGGTAGGGATGTACCAGAATTCCCTCTTTTCGCAGGGCCGCAGTCACCACCACCATTATCTTGGTGAAAGTCCAAGGAGCCGTAACTAGCCCGAAGGGCAGAGCTTGGAATTGAAAATGACCTCCTGGCACCGCGAATCTCAGGAACTGTTGATGGGACCTTCAAACCAGGATATGCAAATAGGCTTCCATCAAATCCAGGGAAGTCAGGAACTCTCCGCTCCTTACGGCCACGATGACCGACTTTAGGGTTTCCATCCAGAAATGAGGCACCTTGAGACAGCGATTGACTTGCTTTAGATCTAGGATCGGACGAAAGGAACCTGCCTTCTTTGGTACCACAAAATAAATCGAGTATCGATCGGAGCCATATTGGTCTAGTGGAACAGGGATCACTGCTCCGAGCGCTAAGAGTCTTGAAAGTGTGGTTTCTATTGCCACCCTTTTTACCGGAGATCCGCAGGGAGACTGAATAAAAGCTGGAAGTATTTGCTTTGCAAATTCGAGAGCATAACCTTCTCGGATCATTTCTAGAATCCATTGATCGGACGTGACCCGGGACCAGGCGGGAAGAAACTGCCTTAAATGGCCCCCCACCAGCAGGCCGCCCACCTGGGCCCCCGTTTTCTCATTGTGGTTTTCTAGGTCCCGCGGAGGAGGAGGAGGCCCCAAAACCTCTCCCTGCCCCCCCCCCCCCCCGAAACCCTCTAAAGTTTTGACCCCTAGACGGGAAACTGCCCCTAGGAAAGGAGTTCCACCTGGCTGGACGAAACCTCCGGGGATCTCTGGGCTGACTCCGCACAAGAGCTAGCGAGCAACCTTGTTTCGGTCTGTCCTCCGGAAGCCTGCCCCCTTTAGATTCGCCAAGGTCTTTCACCAACTTATCCAAGTCTTCCCCAAACAATAGCTTCCCCTTAAAGGGAAGACGGCTCAGGCGCGCCTTTGAAGAGGCATTGGCTGCCCAATTACGTAGCCACAAATAATGCCTAGCTGCAACTACTGAGGCCATGTTCTTAGCTAGGCTCCTGATGAGGTCATACTGGCTATCCGCAAGGTAGGCAGCCCCGGACTCCATCCTAGCTGTAATAGCTTGCGCGTCCCCTGGGGTACCCTCCGATAGCTGAAGTTGCTGGGACCACCTCAGACAGGCCCGAGCCACCCAAGCCCCTGACACCGCGGCCTGCAAAGCCAGGGCGCTAACATCAAAGGCTTGCTTCAGCAGCGTATCCAATTTTCTATCTTGGGTATCCCTCAGGGCCGCACTGCCCTCGACGGGGATAGTTGTCTTTGTTACTGCTGAGACCGCCGCATCCACCCTGGGTGACTTCAGCAGTTTTGTCCAGTTCCGGCAACGGGTACAGGCGAGCCATAGAGCGGACTCCCCTCAAACTCGACTCTGGTTGATCCCATTCCTCATGGATCATCTGTCGTACCACCCTGTGGACAGGAAACACCTTCTGAGACCTCCTGACGGCTTGGATTAAAGGATCCTCCAAAGCTTCCTCATCTGCAGGCGTGTCCGAGGCCACATTGAGTACCTTCAGGGAATCATCAATCAAGAAATGCGTCCTGTAATTATGTAATTTATGTATATATCTAAAGCCTCCTCTCAAGCAATCAAATGTAAATCTGTAACCGTTTGATGTGACTATTACCCATCCCTGCAATCATACTGTATGCTCTAATTCTGGCCTGTACAGCCTCACCCTTATGTATAGAAAACCGCTGCTGATCGCTGGAAGTAGCAGGATACAAGTGTACACTAAATAAATAAAAAATAAACGCTGAGAGCTCCTCTCGACGAAAAACTCTAACAATGTGGGATTGATCCTCCTCCGGGATCTCTCCCTCTTCGATCTCCTCCTCATCTTCACCTATTTCTTTGTCCGAGACATCCTCTTCCGGAGTATCATGGGAAAGGGACGCGAGAGGCTCCTTGCTCATTAGCCTTGCGCGCTTGGGCGGAACCCCGGAGTCCTGGGTCCTTGCCTTCATCGGTCTGGCCAACCCGCCCTCCTTTGCCGTGCTTGACTCACTTGTTCCTAGACGCTGCTTGCGCATACAATAGGCCTTGTGCAGCAGAAGGACGAAATCAGGAGAAAAGTGATCTCAGCCACCCTCCTCCCCAACAGATGTGGAGGGGAGGGACAGAGGAGGGCCGGGTAAATCTGAGGCTGAAGGTGGAGGAGAATGGGACTCCCCACCCCCCTCCAGAGGGTCTCCTGACCCTTGAGGAGCTTGAGCCATGGACAAGTGGATTTCCTGTTCCACAGAAGCGGCCTCTGCAGCACAACCTCTGCAGACCCCTGCTTCCGAGGCCGTACCCCTACGAGTGCCACAGGATGGGCACTGTGGCTTGCTAGTCATGTCCCCTTTTTAAGCCAAACACTCAGCATTACAGCTTTAATAAGACTAATCAATTTAACTGGATAAAATTAATTTAATTTAAGGAATGTAGACAATTCTGAATTCAATGCGCCCACCTCTCCCCCAGCCCGTTAAAATCACCACCCAGCAGTAAAAAGGAAAACTAAGGGAAGAACTTAAAATAAAATAGAACAAAAAACCAGCTCGTTTGTTCTCCCCAGTACTTGCTGTTTGTTGCTTTTCTCTCCTCAGCGCGTTGTCCAGGCGCGAGGAAGCCAGCCGGCCTCCGCTGGCTTCCACGTGGTAGGCCTCAGCCATGTGGATTTTAAACCGGTGGTCGGCTGCCATGCCGCCGAATTTGTGCGCCCGGTGCCCGACACTGCCGAGTTCTGTGCACCGCGGCTGTCTCCAACACCCTGCTGCTCCGGGAGCTGCCGCGCGAAGCAGGGAATGCCCTGGGGGAAGTTGTGGTGCCGCCTCAAGCGCTCAGCCACCTGGAGGGCTTCAGCACGAGGCAGGGCACACCCACGGGAAGAGCCTCTGGGTGCTGGCCAGCTGTGCAAACGAGAGGAGACTTCTCCGGTCCTCTTGCTGCTATCAGCAAACCTCCTCCTCTGATTTGGGAGCTCAATCACCGAGACGGAGAGAGCGAAGAGAGGAGGGGGGGGGATAGGAAGAAATTTAAAGGCGCAGAGATAAATAAAGAAATTCAAAGTAAATCAAAAGAAAGCAAATGAACTTTAAATTAAAATTAAGTAACTAAAAGGGATAAAAAAGAATGAAGACTCCAGTAAGCTCTTGGCTTACTGGAAACCTTCCAGCTGCTTGGAGGCTGAGAATACTGGGATCTGTGGGTGGTGCCAGTGGTATTTATACCACACCATCCTCAAAAAGGATGGACTCAGCCTCCAAGCTGCTGGAAGGGTTACGCAACCCAGAAGTAAAGGGACTGGACTGGAGTGACGATAAGGAACCATTGGTGATGAAAGAAGAAGTTGAAGCAGCATTGAAAGCCTTATGAAAGAACAAAGTACCAGGCATTGATAGCATTCCCACAGAAGTATTACAGCAATCTGATGCAGCTGTTACTGCACTTACAAGGCTCTGCCAAGAAATATGGAAGACAACATCATGGCCAACTGACTGGAAAAGATCTGTGTTTATACCAATACTAAAGAAAGGTGATCCAACTGACTGGGGAAATTATCGCACAATCGCTCTGATCCCACATGCCAGCAAGATTCTACTGAAGATTATTCAAGAGACTACAACCATACCTGGAACAAGAACTACCTGAAGTGCAAGCAGGGTTCAGGAAAGGGCGAGGAACGAGACATCATTGCGGATGCGAGATGGATCCTTGAAAAGACTAAAGAATACCAAAAGGATATTTATTTGTGCTTTATCGACTATAGCAAGGCTTTTGACTGTGTAAACCATGAGAAACTTTGGGCCACATTAAGAAGCATGGGTATACCAGAACACCTGATCGTACTCTTGCACAATCTGCACATTGATCAAGAAGCAACAGTTTGAACGGGAAAAAAGGTAGAAACCATCATAAAGAATAAAATTACTCAGCATGTAGATAGTCATGGCCTAATAGGAGACAGCCAACATGGCTTTAGACAAGGAAGGTCTTGTCTTACTAATCTGTTATGTTTTCTTGAAAGTGTGAACAAACAGGTGGACAAAGGTGAGTCGGTTGGTATAGTGTATCTAGACTTTCAGAAAGCCTTTGACAAGGTCCCTCAGAGACTTTTGGCAAAACTAAAGAGTCATGGGATAGGAGGCAGTGTACTACTATGGATCAGGAACTGGTTAAAAGATAGAAAGCAGAGGGTTGGGCTAAATGGCCAATTTTCCCAATGGAGAAAGGTGAATAGTGGTGTACCCCAGGGATCTGTGCTGAGTCCGCTGCTTTTTTACATATTCATAAATGACCTGGAAAGAGGAACGAGCGAAGTTATCAAATTTGCAGATGACACAAAACTATTTAAAGTTGTTAAAACCCAAGAGGATTGTGGAAAATTGCAAGAGGATCTTGATAAATTGGAAGACTGGGCATCAAAATGGCAAATGAAATTTAATGTGGAGGGGAGATATGATAGAAGTCTATAAATTAATGAACGGAATGGAACGGGTAAACGTAGATCGATTGTTTACGTTATCAGAATATAGACAGACTAGGGGACATGCAATGAAGCTACAGGGTAAACTGTTTAAGACTAATAAGAGAAAATATTTTTTCACTCAACGTGTAATCAAACTCTGGAATTTTTTTTACCGGAGGATGTAGTAAAGGCTGTTGGTGTAGCTGGATTTAAAATAGGTTTGGACAAGTTCCTGGAGGAAAGGTCCATAAAACATTATTAAGAAGGGACCCAGGATATCAATGCTTGACCCAGTACAAGCATTGCGGAACCTGTGTCTTTTGGGGAAACTGCTAGGTACGTATGACTTAGATTGGCCACTGTTGGAAACAGTATACTGGGCTTGATGGACCTTGGTCTGACCCAGTATGGCATCTCTTATGTTCTTATAAGGAGAAACAGAATGGTTTAAAATAAGCAAAGGTGTAAGACAAGGCTGCATACTTTTCCCCTACCTGTTTAATTTATATGCAGAACAAATCAGAGAAGCAGGATTGTATGAAGACAACAGAGGTGTGAAGATTGGTGGAAGACTCACCACATTACTGGCTGAAAGTGAAGATGATCTGAAACATTTGCTTCTCACAATCAAAGAACAGTCTCAAAATGGGCCTGCACCTTAATGTAAAGAAGACAAAAGATCATGACAACTGGTACAATCAACAGGTTCATCGTTGAAGGAGAAGAAATTGAAAATCGTGAACAACTTTAACCTAATGGATCAACTAATCAATAAAGAAGCAACAAGCAGTCAAGAAATCAGATAACGCATTGCTCTTGGCAGAATGACTATGAAAGATTCAACTTGTTCAAGCCATTGTATTTTCAACATCATATGGATGTGAAAGCTGGACAGTGAAAAAGATACAGGAAGAAAATTGATGCCTCTGAATTATGGTGCTGGCGGCGAATACATGGACTGCCCAAAGAACAAACCAGTCGGTACTAGAGGAAATCAAACCTAAGCTTTCTTTAGAAGCTCAGATGACAAGACTTCGACTTTCATACTTTGGACACATCATGCGAAGAGAGAGATTAGAGAAAGACATCATGCTTGGCAAGATAGAAGGTCAACGCAAAAGAGGATGGCCAGCAATGAGATGGACTGATACAATAACAGCAGCTACATGTACCAGTCTGTCAACAATGAGCCGCCTGACTCAAGACCGAACACAATTTAGGATAGCTATCCAGAGGGTCGCCATGAGTCGACTCCGACTCGACGGCACTTAACAATGCTCTCCTCTAAAGCATGTCATTCAAAAACTTAACTGAAGCAGTCTAACAATGGCGCTAACAACCCTGTCGACTGAGCGTTTCGCGTAGCACTTTTTCAAGGATTAGAAATGCTGGGCATGTCAAATGATGGTGGCAAAACAAATAAAGATTGGTCACGTTTCAGAGCGAGTATTGCTAATACCAATTGGTTTCTCATGCTCAAAATTCACCAATGGAAACACTAATTCTATATGCTGTAAGTGTTTCACTTCTCATTGCGGTGAGGTCTCAAACAAATTTTTAGCACTTTGTCATGAACTGAACACCAGTCCTTACGTAGTGCTTCCTTTGCATCAATGACCTTCTACCTTGACTCTTATTTTAAAGAGTCTTTCTTAAACTCATATGCAGTTAATCTTTTAGTCACAGTGTCTCACTTTTTTTGTCTTATAAATTAGTAGTTAAATGCAGTGAAAAAAAAACTTACACTGTTGTTCCTCATTTAGTCCCATGTTTATTACAACTGAAAAAGTGAACATTTAGCTCATATGAGGCTGAAGTTCTTAATTGCAGTGTCTATCTTTTAGTCAATCCCGATGCCGTGATGAAGGCGCCCATAGCGTTTCACTAACATTCGTTTCCTCAGGGAATTGCCACCCTATATTATTCTCTCATGCTGCCAGCGTATCTACTCAAAGGACTGAAAACCTTGTTACTTCTCTCTGCCAGAGAATCAGCTGTCTCTTCCCCGACTGAAAAAACACGCGGCGCAGGGTAGAGCCTGTTCATTGTCCTAACCCCTCTCAGCCCCGCTTCTGGGAGATCCCACTCAACTTGGATCATGCGATCAACCACCCGGTGAACAGGGAAAACCACTTGAGACTGTCTCACAGCTTGAATGATGGGATCCTCCAGCCCCTCTTCCTCCACCGGTTGAACAGACGCCAGATTGAGTGCCTGAAGAGACTCCGTAATGAGCGCTGTAAGCTCGTCCCTCCAGAACACCCAGATGATTCTCACCTGGTCCTCTGGCTCAGGAATCTCTCGTTCTTCCAGTTCATCAATTCCTGATTCCAACTCCAACCCAGTGTCCATCCTGGGCCACTCCCCATCTGAGAGCAGAGGATCAAGGGGTCTCGCCCTCTTAATGGGCCTTACGAGTTCGCTATTAACTCGTTCTGATCCAGGCTGTTGAGGAGGCACCGCCAACAGCACCTTTTCCTGATGCATTATTAAAATAAAATCTGGAGAAAATTCTCCCAGAGCCAGTTCCGCAACCGGCAACAGTCCAGCGCTGGATGGTCCTGCATGTGTTTCCTGAGAAGGTAGCGAACGACCCTGCATCAAGGTCTCCCCACCTGACCCTGCCAATGGACTGGGGTTCCCTTGAATGGACTTATCTTCCAACTACTGCTCCATATTGGAAAAAACTGCAATGCAGGCCCGGCAAATTCCTGCGTCTGACACTGCGCCCCTGCGGGAGCCACACACTAGGCACTGGGGTCGCGAGGGCATTAGTTATTAATTCCCAGATCCCCAATCTAGGAGAGAAGCAAAGGGAATTTTGTTTTCAAAACAGTAAATAACCTGAAAAAGAACACCTAACTAAGCCCCCAGCTCAAGAAATTTAAACCCCCAAAAATCAGAGGATCCACCGAGCCTCTGCTGACCACTGGCACTGCTTCTCCCGCTGATGCACTGAGCCGTGCTGCCTCTGCCACGCAGCCAGGAAGTGCAGGAAAATAGGACGGCCTGCTTAGGTTTTAAGCCTTCCCTCGCTTAGGAGCCTCTCTGGCAGCTTGTACCACGAACTGCCACGTGCCCCAGCTGCCCATCGGCTCCGCTACAGCCGCCGACACGATGATCCACACCGTCCCTGCCACGTGGCTGGGAAGCATGAGCAAAAAGGACGGCCAGCCTAAATTTTACAGCTTCCTTCGCCGAGCCTCACCAGCAGCTACAGTACTGCAGAAAAAGCGGTGACGCTCACCTCCAGCGGCGAAGTGAAAAGCCACGTGCCTCTGCGGTCGCTCTGGCCTGCCTACAAGCCCTGCAAACCACTACGCTGCACAGCCAAGTTGCCAGCAGCATTCACGGCGAGGGAGAGGCTTTTAACTTCGCTGCCTCTTCATCTCCCGCGGCGTGCTGAGGGCGCCACAAATAAGCCCTTCTCTCCTTCTCCCGCCGGGCTCCCCACCGTACTGTCTAGGAGGGGAGAGCCGACAGGAAGAATGTAGGCAGATAAGTAAGAACCCCGAGGCACAGGATCGCGGCTTAGGGGTTTTTTTGGGGGGTTTTTTTAATCTAAACAGAATAAATAAGACAAATGGAGAACAAATAAAATTGTAACGACTATTCTAACTAACAGATACTCCTTATTCGTTCCTCAAGTGAGCCTCCACCTCCTGCTGCATGGAGACTGGACACACTGGGGGATGATGGGAGAAGCCCAACAGGATATAGCCAGTGACATCAGAAGTTTGAATTGTCCAGTCTCCAGGAGGACATACACTACCCCAGAAATGGAGGACTGAACTGGAGGAACGATAAGGAAAGGGATGTTATTGGCATCTGATATTTAGCCAAGTTTGTAATTTTAGGAGAGTGGATTTTTGTTTTTCTTGAACTTAGTTCTTTTCATTCTGGAAAGGACAACTTTTATATTGTGCCAAGAATAAGATAAACCGGGTAGGGGTCAGAGCCCTTCGGAATTGGTTAGATCTATTAGGGCTGGTGGATTTTTGGCACTGGTTATACGTGCTACTGAGCGGTTCATCAGACGTATTCCCACATTGAAACATAGAAACATGATGACAGAAAAAGACCACAAGGCCCATCTAGTCTGTCCTTCCATAACTACAACAGTCCACTTTTTACCTTTAGAGATCCTCTGTGTTGGTCCCATGCTTTTTTGAATTCAGTTACTGTCCTCATCTCTACCACCTCCACTGGGAGACTATTCCACGGATCCACTACTCTTTCCGTAAAGAAATATTTCCGCATATCACTCCTGAATCTATCTCCCTTCACCCTCATCCCATGTCCCCTCGTAGCAGAACTTGCTTTCAATTGAAAGAGGCTCTCTCCCTGAACATTTATGCCAAGGAGGTATTTAAACATCTCAATCATATCACCTCTATCCCGCCTTTCCTCTAAGGTGTACATATTAAGATCCTAAGTCTGTCCTCATATGCTTTATAATGAAGCCCATTAATCATTTTAGTAGCAACACTCTGCACCGACTCCATCCTGTTCACATCCTTTTGAAGGTGCGGTCTCCAGAATTGCACACCATACTCCAAATGAGGTCGCACCAAAGACTTATACAGAGGCATTATCACCTCCTTTTTTCTGCTAGCCATTCCTCTCCGTATGCACCCAAGCATCCTTCTAGCTTTTGCTGTCGCCTTTTCTACCTGTTTAGCTACTTTAAGATCATCAGACACAACCACGCCTAGGTCCCGCTCTTCTTTAGTGGACAAAAGTACTTCACCTCCTATACTGTATTGCTCCCTTGGATTGCTGCAGCCCAAATGCATGACCTTACATTTTTCAACATTAAATCCCAGCTGCCAAATTCTAGACCATTCTTCAAGCTTAGCTAGATCCCTCCTCATGTTATCTACACCTTCCTGGGTGTCTACTCTATTGCAGATTTTGGTATCATCCGCAAGAGGCATTGACTTTTAGTTTGTCTCTCATTCGATCAAGATGGGCACATTGAACTCAACTATTCACAATATTGCTCTCTCTGACCATGCTATGTTGATTGTGATGTTACAACACACAGACCAGGATAGGAGCCCTTGCAGTTTGTCCATGAACAAGCTGTTGTTAATAGACCCCGTCTTTGTGGAGCAACTGCAGGAGGGTTGGGACTGGAGTACCTGCGTTTTAGCCAGTTGCTTGAATTTTCCCTGGGTCTTTTGTAGGAAACCGCGAAAGCAGTACTAAGGAGGCACACCACTCCCTTAACAGCCGTGTGCAAAAAACAAAGAATGATGACATATGAGGCCATGTAATTAGATTAAATTAGATTAGAGTGCTTCCATAAAACTAAAGGGGATGAGAATACCCTACTGAAGCTGTTCATTGTCCGCAGGGAATTGAACTCTGACTTTGGAACAGACAGTTCAGACAATGCAGAGGACTAAGCAACACTTTTACGAACACTGAGATAAGGCTAACAAACTGTTGATCTACATGAAACAGCCTATTATGAGGCACAACCTGGAGATTCTCAGCAAATTAACTGGCACATCAGGATATATACACATCCAGGTAGTTCCTCAAATATGTGATCCTATTTGATTTAGGGTCTTGCACATTAAAAACTTTGAACTGTACTGGCTGATGAACTGTGAACAAGAGGGTTAAAAAAAAAAAAAAAAAGTTAAAGCTCTGAAAATTTATATATATATTTTTTTATTTAAAGGCTTTATACAAATACAGAGAGCAGGAACTATACATTCCAAACACTGAATGTTTACACAATATTTCAGCATAGAAGAATCAACCATAACAATTGCTATATCACAGCCTTCTCCCCCCTTGCATTCACAAAGCCACAGCACACACACCCCCCATTTCCCCCTTCTCAGTCCCTCCCACCACCCCCTTCCCTACCCCACCACCATCTACCCCCTCTCTCCCCCCCCACCCCCTTTTTGCTACAAATGTTATAGGTTATAGGGATTCGTATCAATCTAACACAGAAAAAGCAGAGTTACCACAAAGATGTGCTTCCACCATACACCACCAACTTACTGAAAAAAATGGTACCAACCATGAACCATATGTCAAAAGAAAGGCCTCCCAAACCCGCTCAAACTGGGGTAGACGCAGTCTCGTGGCTGCCACCCCCTCAGAGCTTTAACTTTTTAATGAGCTTACCTGTCAAATTTTGCAGAAACTGCAACTGTGCAGATATTTTTCAGAGAAAGCCCACAGAGCACCTTTATAACATACCCTGAACATAAGATATGTCATACTGAATCAGATCAAAGGTCCATAAAGCCCAGTATCCTGTTTCCAACAGTGGCCAACCCAGGTCACAAGTACCTGTCAAATTCCCAGAAGGTAGACAGATTCCATGCGGCTTATCTCAGGGGTAAGTAGTGGATTTCCCCAGACCATTTTAATAACGGTGTATGGACTTTTTCTTTAGGAAATTGTCCAAACCTTTTTTAAAACACAGCTACTACATCCTCCAGCAACAAAATTCCAGAGTTTGATTACACTTTCAAAATGGAGTCAGGCCACAGCTCCCCCCTCCATCTCTCTCATCTTGCAGTGGTGGCGGCTTAAAACAAAGTTGGGCTGCTGCTGCCACAAGATGAGAAGATGGATTCAGGCAGCAGTAGCAACAGAGGAAGGGGGGATGCTGATGGGGGGGCGGCGGCAGCAGAAACCCTTGGGCTGCACCTTTTTGTACATTATTTTTAAAGCTGGATCTTTATGCCAGCTTTGGGCAGACAGAGATCCAGCTGGGAGTAAAAAGATCATCTGAGGTGAAGTTTGACACTTCACCTCAGAAGATCCAGACATCAAGGAAAGCCACTGGTGCTATCGACACAATGCCAGATGGTCGGTGTCCCCGTTAGACACCACCACACCCTCCCCCCCCCCACCCAACATTGGTAAAAGCTTTGGTGAGATTAAACTTTCCTTAATCGCTCTTTCAGTCTGCTTTGGATCCTGATCTACTTAGGTCTCCTACAGGTCTCCTTACCATTTCCCTAGATATATCCTTGTCCTCAGTGGTTGTGTTGTTGGTTTTGCCTAGATTGTAAGCTCTGATGAGCAGGGACCATCTTTTAGATTTGTCTGTACAGCGCTGCAGACGCCTTGTAGTGCTATACATATGATGTAAATAGTTAACACTGTTATCCAAGTTATCATACCTGTTCTATGTAATTACGGTGTAACCCCCACTGTAAACTCTCCTTGTTTCATGTAAACCGCACTGATATCAAAGAGCGCGGTATATAAGAAAAATAAATAAATAAAATAAATAAATGATACGTAGTAGACCATCTACATGTTCAGTAAATTTTGTTTTTTTATAATGGTTTCTACCACTTTGCCTGGTACTGATGTGGGAAACTACAGTCTAGTGAGCCTGACATCACCTCTAGAACCTTTTTTTTTTAAAAACCAGCCACTCTCCAATCTTTGGGTACTACAGATGTTTGTAATGATAGATTACTAATAATAGTTCTATAATCTCATATTTCAGTTCTTTCAGCACCCTGGGATGTACGCAATCCGGTCCAGGTGATGTGCTGCTCTTTAGTTTAGCAATAGCTGTATTACATCATCCCGATTTATTTCAATTCCTCTGATACATCAGCTTTAAATATCACTTCTGGCATGGATAAGTTGCCTACATCTTCTCCAGTAAAGACTGAAGCAAAAAATTAAGTCTCTCCACCATGGCCTTGTCCTCTCAGTGCACCCTTTACCCCTCCATCGTCTAATGGTCCAACTGACTCCCTCACAGTTGTTTGCTTCGAATATACTTGAAAACGTTTTTAATTATGCGCTTTTGCTTCCATAGCGAGCTTTTTTTCAAATTTTTTCTTTACCTGCCTTATCAATGCCTTGCATTTAACTTGCCAGTATTTGTGTGTTTCCTGTTTTTCATCATTTGGTTCTTTTTTCAATTTTCTGAAAGACTCTTAGTTGTAACAACATCTCTGACCTCACCTTTAAGTCATGCTGGCTGTCATTTGGCCTTCCTTCCACCTTTTTTTTTTTAAAGAATGGAATACATTTGTTCTGGGCTTCCAAGATAATATTTTTAAAGAACACTTAGGCCTGATGTAAACTCTTAACCTTTACAGTTGCTCCTTTTATTTTTTTCTTAACCATTTTCCTCATTTTATTACAGTCTCCCTTTTTAACACTTAAATGTTAGGGCAGTCAATTTCCCTGCTATCCTTCCATTGGGTAGGCTGATCCCACTCCGGTGCATCCTAGGATACACAGGATGGGGGAGTCAGTCAGTCAGTCGACTAACCCCCCCCCCCCCCCCCGGCGATGCATCCACAGGATACACCAAAATGGGATTATGCGCCACCATTTTGAACAATGGTAGCAGTACGGGGGGGGAGGTAGGAGCATGTAGGCATCACTCCCCCCCTGTTCTATTTATAGGTACTGCAGGAAGGGGAGTTAATGGAAGTCCACAGGCCACCAATTATTTTACAAGGTTGAGGAAAAGGGTTGCATTGGGGCCCACAGATTTTTTTTATAGGAAGGGAGGGTGATTTGTGATCAGGGCCCATGAGATTACCAATGATTTTACTTCTGTCAGGTGGGTTGGTGTCGGGGGGGAGGGAGAGAACAGGAACAATGCCCCCAACATTGGGGAAATCCCCCAATGCCATCTACCCAATGCCTGGATCATCTGAGATGAAGTGTCAGACTTCACCTCAGATGAACCAGTTTCTCCAGCACAGCATACAGGGGCTGCTAACGCAGATTCCTGTACGCGGGTGTTTAGCTTACTCCCTCAATTTAATGCTGACTTTATGCACACAGCTTAATTTACATATAGCATGGATGTGCAAAACGTCAGCTTTAAACTTGCGCTATAAAACCCTGCACCTGACTGGCTGCAGAGGGAGCCAGGGAGGCCCCAAAGCCCCGGCTCACCCCTGAACAGCCACAGAATGAGAGAGCGTAGTTTGCCTTCTCTCCCGCAGCTGTGATAAAAAGTAACCCACCAGCATGCTGAGAGCTGGGAGGTTAAATAGGGGACTGAAGATGGAGGGGTGAAATTTGAGTGGATGAAAAATGAATAAAGAAAGAAATGGAGGAAAAAGCAAAAAGGGAAAGATCAGTATGTTAGAAGCAGATGCAGAGAGAATGAAAAAACTAGGAGAGAAAAAAAGGACAAATGAACAGCAGACAATGGAGAATCTGCAGAAGACACAAAGCAGAAGAAAGCGACTGGGGCAATTGCAACTGAAAAATAAAATGTTCAAACAAGAGGTAGAAAAAAAGCTGTTTTATTTTGAATTTATTAACTGGAATATGTCAGCTCTGGGAAATGTGCATTACTAATATCTTTGAATTTTGTTTAGTACAAGAGGAAATTAATTTATAGTTTTATTTCTCTAGTGTTGTACATTCCAAGTTTGGCTTTTGGGGTTCCCAGTTTAATTATGGTCATATTTTTAAAATTGTGATCCCTTGTTCTATGTTTGCTGACAGACTATGTTTTGCATGTGTTTCTATATGACAGTGCACTTGTTCTCTCCCCAGTAGATGTGTTGGTATTCTCCAAGAGATATTTAAAGACTCACCTTTTCCAATTGGCTTATGACCTAACATAATGAAGATCTGCTGAAAGTCTCACAATTTCCGTCAGTTTTAATAATATGATGGCTCCTCAATTTCTTAGTAATAATCAAGATGTTGTATTTAGTTTCTCCTTACTCCCCCCTTCTTCCCCTTCACAATCTCTCCCTCTACCCTTTCCCATTCGTTGGAGCATTTGCATGTTTTTTAGCTCCCTGTTACCAAGTATTGATCAAGCTACATTGGCTACCCATCGCTGCCAGGATACAATATAAAACTTTGGTAACCACGTTTAAACTTATACATGACCTAGCGTCATCATTCCTCTCAACCCTTGTCAGCAAGCAACCAACCAACCAACCAACCGAGACAGGAGAACTATCAACTCAGACACACTACAAGTTCCTAATAACATCAGATCAGTAAAAGCCAGTACTAGCCACAGAGCATTCTCATTCTCTGCCCCAACAATCTGGAATCAACTACCATACGAACTACGTGCAATTAGAGACATTACTGACTTCAGAAAGAAACTACAAACCCATCTTTTCCAATGTCACTACAACAGGATGTAAACCAAAGTGGAATCACCAGATAAGGCGAAAAATCATGAATCTAATATCTGTTGAAATGTTCTTTGTAATTATGTAAAACTGTAAATATGTAAAATCTAACCTTTAAGTTCCTAATTCTGTGTGATGTGCCATATTCTCAATCTATGTATATATTATCCCAATTTTTCTGTCCTGGTTTGACAACCCCCAAATTATAATCAAACCGCTACTGATCGCTGGAAGTAGCGGTATATAAGCGTATACTAAATAAATAAATAAATTGCTGTTCATTCCTTTGAATGTAAAACCCCTGTTCCGATGTTTGATGTCTGTTCCATGACCGTTCTATGTAAAGTTGCTTGACTGTTAATGTTCCTTGTAAACTGCTCTAATACTGAATAGTGTGGTATATAAAAACTAATAAATAAATAAATAGCATATTGGTTTAATATTTGCAGTGTTGCCTTTTGATAGGTAGGGTTTGGTGCTTTGCGAGTCCTGGTAGTGCTGTTACAATACAGCGGGTTTGCTATGGATTCTAAATGAGCAGTGTGTATAGTACTTCCTAACATGCCTGGCAGTTGACATTGAAGTACAGTAATTTAGCAATCTGGTAGTCTCTTAATACCATTTGCATGGGCATTGAGAATAGACACACTCATTAAGTGACATGTCTACCACTGTTCCCTCTAAGCTGTGCGCATATGCGCGCGCACACAACTCACCGAGCGAGCGCACATACTTTACAACAGAGCGCACAAAAATTACGGCTCTGATTCTGATAGAAACACAGATGTCTTAAAATTTAAAAGTTATGATTGTAATTACTAGAACTTTCCCGCTTCATTTAGTAATCGTCTATTTTCATTTAATTTGATTAAAATCAGTGTGGTGTACATACTGTATTCTGATGTGTAGTCAAATTTTAAAGTATATAACTCCGAGTGTCGTTATGTGGCGCACAAAAATTTAACCTTCCTTCAAAAGCTGCACACAGCTGATATTTTATGCGCACACAGCCTACAGAAAATTAGAGGGAACATTGATGTCTACTAAAAGTTGATGTGCATTCACAAATGTTAATGTGCGCTAAGTGCAGCAACACCTATTTATTTCTTGCTGGTGCAGTGGCACTTAATGCACATTAATACTTAGTAAACATGCCCCTAAGTCATAGCCAGTATTTTTTTTTTTAAGAGGCTTATGAAGGACTCCCGGCTAAACTTTTAGATGGACAACATATATATTTTAAAATAAACTTATGCAAATGAGGCCCCGCAATGAGTCTGCACATCACCCTCGGGCCACCCCTGTTGTGCGCTAGCATATAATGCCGATACAGAAACCCTGCGCTAGAGCCCATGTCCTAGCTCCCTGCAAAGCTTGCCGGGATTCCCTTTGGCAACGTCCAAGCAGATATAAGGATCAGACAGCTGGAGCTACGGATTATATAATTCCATGCCAATTCCTAACACAACAAAATAGTCCTGTAAAGGGCTGCAGAACTGCATACACTTTTTTGTTAACTTCCCTTGCTTGCAAGATACCTAAACTTCATTTTTTCCAAACTTGCCAGCACGTTCTAGGTGCTACTAACCTTTTCGTAAGGCTCTTCATGCTCTTCCAGGTTAGGGCATCTCATCTGACATTCCCAGATTTAAAAAAAAAAAAATCGATTTTCCCTCACCTCTTCCGTTCACCTACGGCATAACCGTAAATAACCCGCGGTATAAAACGCATAGAAACAGGCTGAATCACAGAAAGTACCTCCCTCCTATTGCGTGCCGCCCGCCCGCTTCCAATACACACCCACACCGTCGCTCTAAGAATTACAACAAACTCGTTTCTAAACGAAAAGAATTGAGGCTTACGTTCAAAGTCGGAATCGTCCTCGTCGTCATCCCCTCCTTCATCCCCGTTGGACTCCGTCTGCATGGGCTCGCTGTCGAAGTTCACCGCCTTGGTGAGAGTTCTGAGGCCGCCCCCCGCGCCATCATGCTCTCGGTTCTCCTTGAGGCGGGTGAAATACTGAACGGCAAACTCCACCAGGTCCGCAGGTCGCTGGCGCAGCACTTCCACCGTGTAGCCCTGCAACAAGTCCGTCAGCCCGTGCGGGATCTCGATACTCATCGTCCCTCCGTCTGTCCCTCTCCTTCCACGACCACGCACACTCCGTCAGTCAGTCACACATGCACGCTCGCAAACGGAAGGACTTAAACCTCGAAACTAATTTAATAAAAAGAAAGGGGATTAAAAAATAGACGTATAAAACAAAACGTCTTAATAAAACAAAAGGGGGGGGAAATACAGCTTTCTTCTCCCCCCTCCCCAACCCTGAGAACCGGCTGCCCGAGAGCGAGAGACCGTCCTGGCCTGACGCTGGCGCTCGCTCCCGCCTCACGACCGTCACAACCAGTCACTGCGCGAGGCCCGCTCCGCGCAGGGTAGCTACGCACGCGCCGTCCTCCTCGGCGACCTCTTTTTATTGGAAGCTAGCCGAAGACGTCAGACTAGAGGGAGGGAGAGGCGGTTGCACTTGCACCGTTTCCGCTGCTCGATTCTAAGCTCAAGAAAGCGGTTGGTAGCGCTGGTCGCCCGACCTTCCCGTGTTCCCTTTGGAGCTGCGTAGGCTTGTGCCTCTGGCAAGTCGGGTACTCATACAGAGGAAGGGGAGGCTTTCGTTTTCAAATGTCGTTGTTCCTGTGATAATACCAATTACAAGGGAAGGGTGTAATATGGGAAGGAGATGCCTTTTCTGTATGTTGTTTAGCGGTGTATTCAGTGCACGCCTATTCCTTCTTAATTGTATTAGGCCTTACTCCGGACGCCTAGGGAAAATAACTCGCAAACAACGGAACTCAAAGTTACACGGGGCTTTTTTTCCAGGGAATATTTTGGCATCTATACCCATGTGAATTTTAATCAATTCCCTTAAAAGTTCCATAGTATTGGTTCTGTTTGTCTGTTTTAACAGATTGTAAGCTCTGTACAGCAGGGACTGTCAGTGTATGTCTATAAAACGCTGTATAAATGTTTAGTAGTAGTGATATTGAATACTAGTACAGACAGTCCTCTAGTCACACATAGTCTCTTGGAATATAACCTGTTCGTAAGTCTATGATCCTAAGTCCAACCTCCTATGTACAACACATTGTTCATCCATATCAGCGAACATATTTATAAGTGTGCCTGGAATTATGCATTTTATACAGAGTAAACATCTTTAAAGCAGCTTATTGCAGAATTAAGATAGTTATTCTTAACTTACGTAAGTGGCACAGGTAGCTTACTGGGGCTGGTTTGAAGTGGCGAGGCAGGAGGTCTTAATGTGCGGAGGTGGTGAAGATGGTGGGTTGTCAACAAGAGGAGACGGGCTAGAAGTGGTTGGTGGGTGTGCCATAATACCTGATGTCAATGGTATACGCTCTTCCTCCGGAGTTGATAGGGCACGTTTCTCCACCTTCTTGAAGAAGCAGGCCAGTGAAGTTTGACTGGTGGCCTTCCTCTTTTCCTCATAGATGATGCCGTAGCAGTTGATTGCATCATAGACAGCGACAAACACCTTGGTGAAGTACTCAACGTTAGGGTCCAAAATGGCGTACACTTAGCCTCCCAACGCACAATGGTGCTGCCAAGCGTATGTATGTATGTGGTGCTCCACCTTCTGCGACCCTTCTCGAGTTGGGAACAGGTTTCTTCATATTGGTGAAAGTTTGTAAGTAAAGGACTGTCTGTACTTAATGTTAGCAGACAGAATGACCCATCCATCCTGCCCCAGCCATTTGTTTCATATGATGCATTCAGTAACTTTTATCTGTGCCCTTCTCTTCTATTGCTAACTCCAGACTTTGCTCCTTTCACCTTGCTGCACCTTACGCCTGGAACAAACTGCCTGGGTCTGTACGTCAGGCGCCTTCTCTGACCCTTTTCAAATCCAGGTTGAAAACTCACCTCTTCGCCACTGCTTTCAGATCTTGACTCGCCTAATCTCCTTGTACTTGTGTTGTCTGTCTTGACTAGATTGTAAGCTCTGATGAGCAGGGACTATCTCTTACATATCTGTGCAGCGCTGTGTACGTCTTGTAGCACTAAACAAATGCTCCAGTAGTAGTAACTCAAACAACTCAACCAATATGGAACAACTAACTATAGCTTGAACAACAAATTAGAAGTAACGGGGAGTCTATCTAGTCGCCTCAGCTGAGATGAAGAGAATTGTCCGCCTGTGATGCTGTTCGCCAGGGCACTGTGTGTGTGTGTGTGGCCTGTCATGAGGTGCTGAGTTAGACTTACACCTCTGCTATTGTTTAATCTTGTGGGCTGCAAACCTATGAAAGACTTGCTAGGGAACCCCAGTTTGCTGCCAACTATGGTGTCTTGCTCTTTGATAAGTATTTACATCTCCCTGCTGTTTGGCTTGGGTACCACCTTAGACACAAGGAAGCTTTACTACCAGGTAAATTAATGGTCCAACCCAATGCAACATCTGTGTGCTAACTTTTAAGATGTCCTCCAAGGTCTCCTAAATATCACAGAGAGAGCAGTTGACACCAATGTCCAAAAGATCAATTAAGTTTCCAGAAATTCTCTGGAATCAGGGGGTGCGCCCACTTGTGACAAATTTGCCATCTTCTAGTGTTGATAATCCATTGACTATTCTGCCTGTTGATTTTCTTGAGTTCTCTGTTCCATAGTTCAAAAAAAAATCTTTGAGACAATTTTACCAATAGACTTCATACTCTGTACAAAATTAATCTTAAAAGAAAAGGACTTTAGTGTTTAAATCCTCAATTCCATAAATACAAATTCTTATCTTGTTTTTAATATCAATCCAACATAATTGGTCTATAAAAACTTCCTTTAATCAATATTTATTTAATCCAAAAAAGTCTCTTTATCCTTTTATATACTGTTTAAGAAGCCATATAGTCATCCAGTCCTTTATGGGCAGTTCGTACCCCTAGTTTGCTGAAGTCAATTCATAGGGTTCCACAGTTGTATTTCAAAACCTTCATTTAAAAGTTCACACACATTGAAAAATTAATTATTTCAATCATAACAGCACTTATCTCTGTGACCGCTCATGCAGTATCAATGCCTGACAAAAGATCTTTGTTTCACTATTGCTGTTTCAGGGGCTTATGGATCCTTCACTCTTCTATACAGCATAATGATATTGATCTTTATACAAGCTTTTATTTAAAATCCTCCAGTCCTAATCACTTCCTGCTTCCTTTCCAAAAGCCACAGTCCAATAAAATTGTTCAAAAAGCCTCCTTCGAGGAAACTCTTCAAAAACATGCTCCCTGTCAATACAGCCGTTCAAGCTTTGCGGTTCTAAGGTATCCAACTTAAATATCCAGTGTTGTTCCCTCCTGTAATAATAGTTTACTAGAATCTCCAGCCCCATTTATTCTCTTTCACATGGCCTATAGCCATACAGCCTAGATCTTCAGATTCATGTCCTGCCTTGATTATACATAATGTTGCACCAATCGTGCTTCCAGTCTCTTTTTTCAGACAATATTCTACTACTACTACTACTACTATTTAGTACTTGTATAGCACTACGCACACAGTGCTGTACAGCTAACCTACAAGAGGCAGCCAGCATACAAGAGACAGTCCCTGCCCGTCAGAGTCATGCTCATCGGAGCTTACAATCTAATATTCCTGTTCTGTCATTTGTACCCCAATTTGTCGTGATGTTTTTCCAGTGTACATCTTACAATGCGTGTGCCAAATAACAACATAAACAACTTAAAAAATGCATGATGATCTATACTGCAATTTGGTGCTTCTTATCCTTTTTCATTTTGTGGCACTCTTTTAAGTTTGTTCAGTCCTTGGTGCACACAAACCAAGTTTTGTATGCAGGGCTGGTGCAAAGGTATTAGATGCCCTAGGCGCAATATCCAGTATTACGCCCCTCGCAATGAGCTTTCGGACACCAGCACACAACCCGCCCCCCCCCCCCACCCCACCCCCACCCCCACTTCACCCCCACCCCCACTTTTGATTGTTAAACTCGGCTGTAATTATCGCAGCACCATCTCTTCCAGAATAGTCACATAAAAAATGCATATTTGGGCCTCACACTTTTAAATATTAAACTTTTGTTTTGTAGATATATTTAATATAAGAGCAATTTCAAAGTACCACTTACAAAGATAAATGGACTATTTATATATCGCCTGCAGGTAAAAGCACGCACTGATGACTTTGAGTGGCTGTCAGGATCCATTGCTTAACTCTGATTCCATATTGTCCTGCTAGAGCAGTCCAGACAGATTGGTAGAGACAAAGAAACAATGAAAAGCCAATGTTTCAATGACATCACTTTAATGCCTCTATTCGCCTCAACCACTAGAGGTCCCATCAGTTTTTCTTTGTCTCCAGAAGATGGTAGATGTATTTTTCTCCTCTCTGTAGAAAATCTGAGGATTGAAAGGAAAAGAGACCGATTGATTAAATGCTCATGAACAACCACCTTGAGTACAGAAAGGTGATTCTCATTTGAGCACAACGTGGGAGGCTGCACTTGACTGTGGTCTTTTCGGTAGACATTGGAGGTGGAAAAATTTGTTCAGCTCCTCTCAGCAGCCAAGTTGACCTTGGGGCGCTGGATTAAGGAGGCCATTGCCTCGGCATATCTGTTGTGGAACCGGAGGGTTTGTGCCCCCTTTCTATCTGAGGACAGGTGTCCTTGTGGGCAGAGCAGAGCTTGGTAGCCCCTGCAGACATTTGTCAGGCAGCAACTTGGGCATTACTTTCATGGCTAAAGATGTAAAGTGTGGCAACAAAACTTTCTTCAGGTATATTCGGGAAAGGAAGAAAATCAGAGGTGGAATTGCAGGACTCAGAAGTGCTAGGAACGGACTCATGGAAAGTGACATTGAAAAAGCGAAATTGCTAAACAAATACTTCTGCTCTGTTTTTACTAAAGAAAATCCTGGAGAAGGACCACCTGTGATTCCCAAATATAAAAATGGGAATGAAGTAGATACCACACAATTCACAGAAGATGTGTTAGAACAACTTGCAAAACTGAAAGTGGACAAAGCCATGGGACCGGATGGGATACATCCCAGGATACTGAAAGAGCTCAGAGAGGTTCTTGCAGGGCCGTTAAAGGATGTTTTCAACAGATTCTTGGAAACAGGAGAAGTTCCTCAGGACTGAAGAATGGCTGATGTGGTACCTCTACACAAAAGTGGTGACAGGGAAGAAGTTTCAAACTACAGGCCCATGAGCCTTGACTCGGTGGCGGGAAAAGTAATGGAGGCGCTCCTGAAAGAGCAGATAGTGGACTTTCTCAAAACCAACAGTTTGCAAGATCCGAGGC
The DNA here is from genome assembly GCA_033557465.1 of Ichthyophis bannanicus. NCBI lineage: Eukaryota > Metazoa > Chordata > Amphibia > Gymnophiona > Ichthyophiidae > Ichthyophis > Ichthyophis bannanicus. Next base: position 145,316,826 of record CM066046.1, on the reverse strand, counting down.
AACGTGGTTTTACCAAAGGACAATCTTGCCAAACAAATCTGATTGAGTTCTTTGACTCGGTGACCAGAAAACTAGATCAGGGGCATGCGATGAATGTCATCTACCTGGATTTCAGCAAAGCCTTTGATACTTTTCCTCATAGGAGGCTTATCAATAAATTCAGTAGTATGGGGATGGGTCCCAAGGTGAACTGAATCAGAAATTGGTTGACTGACAGACTACAGAAAGTGATGGTAAATGGAGCTCACTCGGATGAAAGGAAGGTGATTAGCGGGGTGCCCCAGGGTTCGGTCCTGGGTCCGGCACTGTTCAATGTATTTGTGAGTGATATTGCTGAAAGACTGAATGGAAATGGAATGGACTCTTTTTTGCAGATGATACGAAAATTTGCAACAGAGTGGACTCCCCCGAGGGAGTGGTTAACATGAGGAAAGATCTACAAAAGCTGGAAGAATGGTCTAATGCTTGGCAATTAAGATTTAATGCAAAGAAGTGCAGTGTCATGCACTTGGGTAGCAAAAATCCAAGGGAAATGTACGAGATAGGGGGTGAGAGGTTGGTGTGCACAGATCAGGAGAAAGATCTTGGAGTGATGATTTCTAAAAGATCTCAAGATGGCAAAACAGTGCGACAAGATGGTGGCAAAAGCCAGGAGGTTGTTGGGCTGCATACAAAGAGGAATTACCAGCAGAAAGGAAGAGGTACTAATGCCACTGTATAAGTCACTGGTGAGGCCTCACTTGGAAGACTGTGTTCAGTTTTGGAGACCATATCTTGCAAAGGATGTAAAAAGAGTGGAAACTATTCAGAGGAAGGCGACCAATGATTTGGAGCCTGCGTCAGAAACCTTATGAGAAGAGACTTGAAGACCTAAATATGTACACTTTGGAGGAGAGGAGGGATAGGGGAGATATGAGTCAGACCTTTAAATACTTAAAGAGAAATAATGAATGAACAAACAAACCTCTTCCAAAGACGGGGAAGCTGTAAAACTAGAGGGCATAACATGAAGCTGCATGGTGGTAAATTGAAAGACAATGTCAGGAAATACTTTTTCACTGAAAGGGTGGTGGATGCTTGGAATGCCCTCCCGATGGAAGTGGTGGGGGCAAACACAGTGACGGAATTCAAAATGGCATGGGACAGACACAGTGGATCCCTTTACAGCAACAGGACAAAATCAAAATAAACTGAACCATCTAATTTCTCAACAAATAGGGGTGTCCTACATGGAGCGGTGGGTTCACCCCTAAACAAAAACATGGGGAGGTGTGGTAGGTGCACCTACTCCTGACATCTTACTGGGCAGACTAGATGGACCATACTAGTCTTTATCTGTCATAATTTACTATGTTACTTTCCACTTTTTTCAAGCATTGTGGATGTTCTCACGTGAGCAGACACAGCCTTTGGCTCAAGGATTTTGCGAGGTGCTGTGTCTTCTTCCTGCCCAGTGGAGTTGGAGCTTTGGTACATCCCACTTGTCTGGACTGGTCTAGCAGGATGATATGGAAGGTGACATTTTACTTAAAAGTTAATGTTCTTTGCTTGAGTCCTGCTAGACCACTTCAGGGCTCGCCCTTGAAACTGTATTTGTTTTGTTCTGCTGCTGCAAGACCCTTAGGTCCGCTATGATTTTTATACTTGGCTCTGCAGGTTCATCTTCTGCTGACAGTCTTCTGTTTATGCTTTTCTGTACATAGTTCTCTACTGTTGATTACTCATTGTTGCCCACAATTGAGGTTGAATGAGGCTTGCCATGTTTCTCCCATATGCTTTGGGACAAATTCTGAACTTCGGTGGCGGAGGCGAATAGAGGCATAAGAATGATGTCATTAAAACCTGGGCTTTTTCATTGGTTCTTTGTCTCCACCAGTCTCCTGGTAGGGGAACACAACCCACTTGTCCAGACTGGTTTAGCAGGTAAGTAAAATGTCACCCTGTAGCTGCTCCTTGGGCCTTCCCAAGCCCCCCCCCCCCCCCCCCCAGAAGCTAGTGTGCTAGGCGACCACCTGGTTTGCCCAGTAGTTGAGCTGACCCTGTTTGCATGATCCTAACTGCTCGGTCCCTCATACCAGCACACCAGTGGGTTCCTCATTCTGCCGGATTCAATCTCACATCTGAACACATGAGGCCCGCAGGTCATATGAAATGGCAGGGCTTCACATATCCAGACACCAGATTGAAGCCAGCAGAGGAAGAAACACAGGTAAGACTCTTTCACATACCCCAGCTTAGAAGTTAGATTCATTATTATCATAGTATATGCAAAACTAATTTGGAGAAGTTGTCCCTATAAGAAGTGCTGCTGCCCTACCGATGGACAATGAAGATTTTGCTTCCTGAACACGTTTGGGTCCGTCTTATGGATTTTGGGTTGCTGATTACGAAAATCACCTTGATGTTTTCCTATCACACACCCCTTTTTTTTTTTTTTTTGCAATTGCCTATTTTTGTGATTTCCTCGCATATTTTAAGTCTGCTCATGTTACCTAGAAAGCTGTTTTGTTTAGTCTGGGCATGCACTTGGTGCAAACTCACAATGGAAATGTTACTGCTCAGGAGTGCATGGGTATGTTTCGTCGGGATGTATGCTGGTATTATAGGCTGTAAAAACAGTTTTCATACACAGATGCTATGCATGACGATATCAGTTTGTGTACTTAACAATAGCATTGGACGACCCAGTTGCTTAGAGTAAATTCAACAAGGCTTTATTGAAGATCCCCGACGCGTTTCAGCTTACGCCTTTCTCAAGGGGAGAGTTGCTTACAAAAAAAAAAAATATAATAATAATAAATACTACATTAAAAACAAATATAAACATTGTAAAAGGCAACCGGAACACATTTATATAAAGCAAATAAAAACATAATAAAAAGAAGAATATATATTGTTAATAAAATTATAATAAAGAGCTATATTATTAAGGTACATAATTAAAAATATATATTTTTATATATATTTTTTTTTTAATTATATTATAATATAATGAACCAAAACACTAAGAATTAAGAAAAAACACATGATCAAAACACATAAATTGAAGAACATAAAAACCAGACGCAGGGCAGGAAAACTAGTCTAGTCTAAAAGCAGAGAAAGTACTCACTGAATCATACACTGGGGTATCAATAAGAGATGAGGAACGTTTAAAAATCCTCAACTTGCTACTGGAAAGATGTAAAGAAAAACAAGTTATTCAGACATAACAATTCAAAAACCAGGATACTGAACAGTAAAGGGAATTTTAAATTGAATGTATTCTCAAAAAAACATTTGAACCAGATTGGTAAAAAACTGTTACAAAAAAACTACAGACTCTTTTTTGCTGCTCATATAAGGAAAACCGTTTTGTTTTAACCACCTATGTTATAAAAGGGGAAGTACTTAGGCAGTTGTGCCATTCGTACAACAGGGTATATATAATTAAGGGCATTCATACTATGGACATCTGATCTTATGAAAGCAAGAAATGTATGTGTGTATTATTAATCTTACTTACAGCGGGTATAGGAGGTGGCAAACCCCGTACTTTGTAGTAAAATCTATGATGACACTGTGTGAACAAACGGTAAAGCCTCATTAGATGTCAAAATGACAGTGTTGATTAAAACAATGTTTAGACAACACGTTGTGAAAATACCTGCTGAGAAGAGCGTAGGCACTAAGAAAGATTCTGAACGATCCCTTCAAAGTAGCAAAACAATCCGGCAGAGTGACAAGTAAATCGTTATTCCAAGTGAGAAATCAAAACACCTTTGAAAATCTGTTATGAGGACGCTGACTTTCGCGCCAAAAGGGGCTTGGTTAACGTTGCCCAATCCCTGAGGGGTAATACTAGTAGGGAAAAGGTTACTTGAAATGTTTGAGTAAACATTGTTTTATGATTTTTCAAAAATAACCAAATACTTAAAAATGTAATATAGGGCTGTTGATAAAAAGATCGACCCGATTTTCAAAGGAGAAATGTTTAAAGAGCACCAGTAACTCAAAACATGTATACTAGGAATCTATAAGGCAATTAACCATGCATGAACAATGGTTGGTAGTGTTAGACATAACTCAATTCTAAAACCTGTAATGTAAGGGTCTTAAACAAAATATGAATGAATTGTAATGTAAATACCACTAACTATTGATTATGTAAGGTCCACTCCCTTCACACTTTTTTGGAACACATCTTTTCAATTTTAGCAACTGGTGCTCTTCAGGGTTTTTTTTAAAAAAAAATCGGGCTAATCGATTAAATTTCTGTTAAGATTGTCACAACACATTTTTAAGAGTTGGGTTACTATTTTTTACAAAATAACCATTAAATATTGATAATTTTTAATTACATATATTTTATTTTATTATTATTTATGCAACATCAATCAATTTTTTGTATACGATGTAACACTTTATTTTAACCATCAACGTTTTATGGATCCTTTATCATCTATGTCCGAGATCGCTAGGCTACATATTATGACCCGCATGGTTTAATTTTATTTACATTTAGTTTTTTTCAAGAAGGGCATTTTGACACACACTGTAGATGTTAATTTCAATTTGAGCTGCTATTTTAATTTAATTTACTAAGGTAGTATTTATATAGGGGTAACAACCTTAACATATTTTTAATTAGTATTTCAACTGAAGCAATTGGTTCTCTTTCAGTATCGTTTTTGAGAAATCGGGCCAATTCATTCATATTTTGTTTAAGACCCTTACATTACAGGTTTTAGAATTGAGTTATGTCTAACACTACCAACCATTGTTCATGCATGGTTAATTGCCTTATAGATTCCTAGTATACATGTTTTGAGTTACTGGTGCTCTTTAAACATTTCTCCTTTGAAAATCGGGTCGATCTTTTTATCAACAGCCCTATATTACATTTTTAAGTATTTGGTTATTTTTGAAAAATCATAAAACAATGTTTACTCAAACATTTCAAGTAACCTTTTCCCTACTAGTATTACCCCTCAGGGATTGGGCAACGTTAACCACGCCCCTTTTGGCGCGAAAGTCAGCGTCCTCATAACAGATTTTCAAAGGCGTTTTGATTTCTCACTTGGAATAACGATTTACTTGTCACTCTGCCGGATTGTTTTGCTACTTTGAAGGGATCGTTCAGAATCTTTCTTAGTGCCTACGCTCTTCTCAGCAGGTATTTTCACAACGTGTTGTCTAAACATTGTTTTAATCAACACTGTCATTTTGACATCTAATGAGGCTTTACCGTTTGTTCACACAGTGTCATCATAGATTTTACTACAAAGTACGGGGTTTGCCACCTCTATACCCGCTGTAAGTAAGATTAATAATACACATACATTTCTTGCTTTCATAAGATCAGATGTCCATAGTATGAATACCCTTAATTATATATACCCTGTTGTACGAATGGCACAACTGCCTAAGTACTTCCCCTTTTATAACATAGGTGGTTAAAACAAAACGGTTTTCCTTATATGAGCAGCAAAAAAAAAAGAGTCTGTAGTTTATTTGTAACAGTTTTTTACCAATCTGGTTCAAATGTTTTTTTGAGAATACATTCAATTTAAAATTCCCTTTACTGTTCAGTATCCTGGTTTTTGAATTGTTATGTCTGAATAACTTGTTTTTCTTTACATCTTTCCAGTAGCAAGTTGAGGATTTTTAAACGTTCCTCATCTCTTATTGATACCCCAGTGTATGATTCAGTGAGTACTTTCTCTGCTTTTAGACTAGTTTTCCTGCCCTGCGTCTGGTTTTTATGTTCTTCAATTTATGTGTTTTGATCATGTGTTTTTTCTTAATTCTTAGTGTTTTGGTTCATTATATTATAATATATATTTTTATATATATTTTTTTTTTTTAATTATATTTTTAATTATGTACCTTAATATAGCTCTTTATTATAATTTTATTAACAATATATATTCTTCTTTTTATTATGTTTTTATTTGCTTTATATAAATGTGTTCCGGTTGCCTTTTACAATGTTGTTTATATTTGTTTTTAATGTAGTATTTATTATTATTATTATATATTTTTTTTGTAAGCAACTCTCCCCTTGAGAAAGGCGTAAGCCGAAACGCGTCGGGGATCTTCAATAAAGCCTTGTTGAATTTACTCTAAGCAACTGGGTCGTCCACTGCTTCTGCTCTCTGTGTACTAACTGATCCTTGCAGGAGCCCTGCTCTCCTGTGTGTTCCTTAACAATAGCATTTACATGTAAGCTTCTCGTCTAAATGATTCATTACAGCAGAAATGTCTCATCAATGTTGCAACAGCCACGATACATTCTGTTGCATTTGTGGCGAGTATACACTTAAGCTTCAAAGACGCAGCATGACTGCACTTATTGAGAAAGCGTATGAGCTCTACTTTGGTTGTAAAGTTGATCAAGTCAAATCCTGGACTCTGCATTAGCTGTGCAACATGTTCATCTCAGAGCTTGGCTCAGAGGTACTTGAAAGTCAATGCCGTTTTGCAGTCCCAATGATATGGTGAGAATAGAAGGATCATGTAATGGACTGTTAACTTCTGTCTGACCACTGTATCTGGCTTCTTTAGGGTATTCAATAGATTTCTTATTTTTAGCAATCTGCCTTCAGCCATGAGACCAATGCCACATGATGACAGTTTGTCAGTACCAAAGCCACCAGAGATATGGAGCCTAGATGAGGCAGACGAAGATGTCACAATACATGGACCAGACGCAGAAAGCTACATGGATCCAGATCTTGAACCATTTGTTTGGTGTGCCTCATCTGATAACACAGTCAGAATTGAATGATCTGGTGAGGGACTTAAGTTTGTCAAAAAGAAAAGCTGAACTACTTGGTTCCAGATTGCAAGGATGGGGTTTGCTGTCACCAGGTACAAAAAATGTCTGTCTTTTGGACCCGCCAAGAAGATATGAAATTTTTTTTGTGCTGATTGACAACCTCTGTTTCTGCACAGACATTGATGGGTTGTGAGCACATGACCCACAACAATGACACCTTTTTATCAATTTGTCACGTTAAGCCTGAAAATTGTCGTCTTACACAGTGGCAATGTCCACCCTTCAATACCTATTGCTTATGCAGTGCACATGAAAGAAAACTACAAAAACATGGAACTGTTGTTGAAACATGCAGTACAACTGGAACATCTGTGGTGATCTAAAAGTAGTGGCATTGCTTACTAGGATTGCAACTCGGGTATACCAAGTACTGTTTCCTTATCGGTCCTCCAGTTTAGTCCTCCACCTCTGGGTTGTGCACTTCCTCCTGCAGCTTGGAGACTGGCCATGTCAAAAAAGTGACATCACTGGATGTAGTCTGCTGGTCTCTCCCATCAGCCCCAGTGTGTCCAGTCTCCATGCAGCAGGAGGACGTAGTGAGCCTAGGTGCTGGGCTCACTTGAGTATCAGATAAGGAGCATTTAGAGTAGCATCAGGCTAAATTATTATTGATTTGTCCCTATATCTTTACATTTTGTTTAACTTTAAGCTGGTCTCCTGTGCCTTAAAAAGAAAAAGAGCCGTTTTCTTGTGCCGGGTCCTGTCTGCCTTTCCTCCAGATATTTGATATCAGGCATTTTGGGCTCAGATCTTTCCCCCTTGATGCTGTGGGGGAGAGCTCTGCAGCGTGACAGTTCCCTCGCCGGTGTGCCGCGGAAGCCGATTTAATCTTGAGCTGCTGAGCGGCGGAAAGCGCCTCTGGCGGCTCTCTGCTCGCTCGTCAGCTGAGTGGGAGCTCTACGTCGCCAAAGCCAGACAAAAGAGGTATTGTGTGCAGGCAAGGGAAAGGGGCCGGCATATAGGGAACGGACTGCTGAAGTGAGTGGGCTGCCCGGTGTATTTTGGTGCCATTTGTCTGTTCTGTCAGCGGTGGCCATTTTGTCAGTGTGCTCGCCGTGTGGCAGGGGAAGGTGCAGGAGATTGCAGCGCTGCGAAGGATTAAATTCAATGCTTTTTCCCAGCCACTCTGCTGAGTTTCTAAATTTTGATGTATATAAGGTGAGCTGCTTTTCTTTTATTCTTTGTTTTGAATGGCTAAGAGTGCTAATGGTCGGGTCCCGGGAATATTTGACTGTTAGGCAGTTGAATTAGTTAAGATAGCTGTAGCTTAGTTTAGCTGCTTTGGTAGGGGACTTATCTGTATAAAAAAATAATAACAAAGTAATATACTAAATAACTGAAAAGAGGAAGTTTTAATTTCCTGAGTGCCATTGACCACTTTCAAGGTATTGCGGGTTTTGATGCCCTCGCACACTCAGTGTGTGGTCTACGGCTCCTGCAGAGAGGCTATCGCTGACTCTGGGATCTGTCGTGGCTGTACGGCAGTTTCTACCAGCGTAGAGCAGCAAATGGTTAAGGTAGGACAGGAACCTCATGTGGCATCAGCTGGAGCGGAGGGAGAACCCCCGCTGACCACTCAATCAGGAACTAGTCAGGACGCTCAGGTCGGGCCGTCAGGGGCGCCTGTGATGGTGGGAGTGGGGCCGCATACCAGAGATTTCTGTCCCGACTTTGTCTTAATGCATCAGGTGTTCTTTTTAAGATGGCAAGGGAAATTGCCGGATCAGTCCGGCATGGCGGGAGTTAGTAGTGAGGCCTCCCAAGAGATCGCAACCTTGCAAATCGTCGCCTTCAGATTTGGAGTAGTAAGAGGAGGATGAGGCGGCGGTAGACCTCGAAGCAGGAATGGAGGAATTGGAAGAGGGAGAGATCCCTGAGCTGGAGGATCAGGTGAAAATTAATCGGGTATTCCAGAAGGACAAGCTGACGGCTCTTATCATGGAATCCCTGCAGACACTGCATCTCACGACGGAACAACCTACAGAGGAGGAAAGTGGCGAAGATCCTATTATTCAGGCCGTGAGGCAAACCCAAGTAGTGTTTCCCGTTCATCGGTTGGTGGACCGGATGATACAGGATGAGTGGGACTAACCGGAAACAGGGCTGATGGGCACTAGGATTATGAATAGACTGTATCTCTTAGCAGATAAAGACGAGGAAAAATTCTGATCTCTGCGTGTTGATGCGGCTGTATCAGCGGTAACTAAGACCACCACTATTCCAGTGGAAGGAAGTGCGGCCTTGAAGGATGCGCAGGACAGAAAAGTGGATGGATTATTGAAACAATCATTTGAAGCTAATGCTTTGTCCCTGCAGGCTTCCATTTGTGGAGCGTGGGTGGCACGAGCATGCCTCAGATGGTCCCAATGTTTACGGCAAGCTGCTCAGCTGGAACAGGAAAGTCTGCGTGAGCTGGATCTGTTGGAGTCGGGGTCGGCTTATTTGGCAGGTGTGCATTACAACCTGATCAGAGCGCTAGCTAATAGTATGGCCTCTTTGGTGGCCGCCCATAGGTCCCTGTGGTTGAGAAACTGGGCGGCCGATGGCTCCTCTAAATCACGCCTCAGTAAGCTCCCATTTAAAGGACAATTGCTGTTTGGAGAAGACCTTGACAAGTTGGTTAAGGAGTTAAGGGAGTCGAAAGGAGGAAGACTTCCAGAGGATAAGCCTGAACTGGGAAAGTCTTTGACAGCCTTTCGGGGTCAGCCTAGAGATTTTAGAAGGTTCCGAGCTTCCCGCTTGGGGGGGGGGGGGGGGTTTCCAGAGAGGAAGATTTGCTTCTAGAGCCCAGGGGTTTCGTGGAGTAAGCAGAGGCTTTGCATCAGCTTCCGCAGTGACATCTCGGAAACCTCAATGAAGTGAGGCGGGTCCCAGTGGAAAGCCAAACGATAGGCGGGCGACTTCGGGAGTTTCTTTCTGCCTGGACCCAAATAACTTCCGATCAGTGGGTCTTAGAGATAATTCGCAAGGGTTACACACTGGAATTTGCAAAACCGGTTCGAGACTTGTTTTGTAATGTCTCCCTGCAAGGGTCAACAGAAAACCTTAGCGGTCTGCTGTACACTAAATCGGTTATTGCAACTCGGAGCGGTCGTGCCGGTTCTGATGGGAGATTACAGCACGGGACGATACTCAATTTATTTTGTGGTGCCAAAGAAAGACGGAACGCTACGGCCGATCTTGGACCTCAAAGGAGTGAGCCGTTGTCTTCGAGTACAGCATTTCAGAATGGAAACGTTAAGGTCGGTCATTGTAGCAGTGCGCCAAGGGGAGTTCTTGACATCCCTCGATCTTACGGAAGCGTATTTACACATCCCGACAAGAGCAGCTCATCAATTTCCTGCACTTTGCGCTGCCCTGTGGGCACTATCACTTCCAAGTGTTGCCTTTCGGTTTGGTGATGGCGCCGCAAACTTTCACCAAGATCGCGGTGGCGTTGGGGAAAAAAGGAATTCTCGTCCATCCATATCCAGACGATTGGTTGATTCGAGCAAAGTCCAAGACAGAGAGTGTTCAAGTTATGGACCAGGTGGTGAAATTCTTGCAGAGTCTCGGCTGGGTGGTCAATCCGATCAAGAGCCGCTTTGTGCTGTCTCAGGATCTTGAATATTTGGGGATGTGGTTCGACACTCAGAAGGGAGTGGTGTTCCTTCTGGATCGCCGGATTCAACTCCTTCGGCAATTGGTGCGCAAGTTCAGAGCCACTCAGGCGCCTTCAGCCTGGAGTTATCTACAATTGCTAGGAACAATGGCGGCGACCTTGGAAGCAGTGTCATGGGCCAGGTATCGTATGCGGCCTCTACAGCGGCACTGCTTCACCATTGGTCGCATCAGAGCGACTCTTTAAACAAGTTCTCCTCAGGGTCTGGCTGGTGCTGGGGTCTTTGGAAGCCGGGATGCCTTTGGAGCAGCTGGAATGGCTCCCGTTGTTGACGGATACAAGTCTCGCGGGATGGGGAGCACATTGCGGAGAGTTCTTCGCACAAGGCACTTGGTCCATTCCAGAGAGCACATGGTCAATCAGCCGACACGAGCTGAGAGCAGTATTTCTCGCACGGCAAATGTTCGAAGCGACGGTGAGGGGACAAGTGGTGCGTGCTGTCGGACAACTCAGTAACGGTGGCCTACATCAATCGGCAGGGCGGCACAGGAAGTGTAGTCATGGAAGAAGAGGTGGAGGCCCTGTTCTCTTGGGTAGAGCTTCGAATACCAGCAATTTCAGCAGCGCACATTGCAGGGAAAGAAAATATGATGGTGGATTTTCTCAGCAGGGTCCAAGTGGATGCGGGAGAATGGGAATTGCATCCGGACGTATTTGCGCAAGTGGTTCGCAGGTGGGGTATGCCGATCATGGATCTTATGGCGACCTTTCAGTCAGCAAAAGTAAGCCGCTTCTTGCTTCTTCAGCAAACGACAAGAGAGGATGTCAGAGAGGATCGACACGCTGATGCAACGTTGGCCGATAACTGGTCTTCTCTATGTATTCCCCCCATGGGCGCTCATAGGCCAGGTGGTTCAGCGTATTGAAGCTCATCGGGGAAGAGTGCTGCTGGTGGCTCCAGACTGGCCAAGACGTCCGTGGTATGCCGATCTCATTCGGTTGCTCGACGGGGAGCCTTGGAGGTTGCCAGCGTCAGAGAGTCTGTTACTACAGGGTCCGTTGCCGATGCCTCAAGTGGATCAGTTCTCGCTTACGGTTTGGCCATTGAAAGGGCGAGGCTAAGGAAGAAAGGCTACTCTGGGGCAGTCATCGCGACCTTGCTTCGAGCTCGGAAAGAGTCTACCTCGCTGACGTATGTGCGCATATGGCGTATTTTTGAGGATTGGTGCTCCTGAAGACAAGTGTGCACGGCTACAGGATAAGTTCCTTTGGTGTTACGTTTTTTTTGCAAGAGGGTTTTGATAAGGGTTTAGCAGCCAGTTCCTTACGGGTGCAGGTGGCAGCCCTTTCTTGCTATAGAGGCAAAGTCCCAAGGAGTAGCTCTAGGAGCACATGCAGATGTTTTACGTTTTCTTAAAGCAGTATCTAGGATGCGACTCTCTCGTAGAGTGGTGGTTCCACCGTGGGACCTCAATTTGTTTTTAGGGGCATTAGCCAAAGAACCCTTTGAGCCACTATGCAAGGCATCGGTTAAAGACTTAACTCTGAAGACTGTCTTTTCATGTTCAGCGAGGCGAATCTCGGAATTGCAGGTGTTGTCATGTAGAGAACCGTTTTTGTCCTTTTCTAGGGAAAAGGTGGTGTTGCGTCCAGTTCCTTCATTTTTGCCTAAGGTGGTTTCTCTGTTTTTCATCTGAATCAAACGGTCTCTCTTCCAGTATTGGGTTCGCTGGAGGGAAGTGCTGCGGACAGAGGATTGCGTCGCTTGGACATAAAGCGAGTGCTCCAGCAGTATTTGAAAGTGTCGGAGGCCTTTCGCAAATCAGATCGTTTATTCGTGTTGTTCGGAGGCTCCCGCAAAGGGGAAGCCACGGCGAAAGCTTCCATTTCTACATGAATTAGAGAGGCGATTGCTTCCGCATACCTTCTCTGTGGATGAGCGGTGCCAACAGGGTTGCAAGCTCATTCTACCAGAGTGCAAGTGACTTCGTGGGCAGAGCACAGTTTGGTTCCGCCTGGAGAAATTTGTAGGGCGGCCACTTGGTCGTCTCATCATACTTTCAGCAAACACTACCGCCTGGATGTATTGGCATCGAATGATGCCGTATTCGGAGCGGTGGTGTTACAAGCTGGCTGGAAAGGTCCCTCCCAATGATTACTGCTCTGTTACACTAAACTGGAGGACCAATAAGGAAATGGAAATTACACTTACCAGGTAATTGTGGTTCCTTGAGGAACTCCAGTTTAGTCCTCATTCCCACCCGGGTTAGGGTACTTGGCAGTGAAGTTTATTTACGGGAGGTGTTCCATTACCGGTAGGTATAGTTATTACTCTAATTTACTGTCCTTTCTTGCTCTCCTGTGCTTTTAGTCTGTGTAACGAGAAAGGAAAGGAAGCGGTACAAGGAAAAGCATCTTTTCCCTAGAGGGAAATTCCCTGGCACATGGTTAGTTAATATAAGTTCAATTTCTTGTTAAAGTTAAAATGAATAAAATAGCTACTTATTTGTTGCTCCTTTGAGTGTACTTTGTCAATAGTTCACTGGGGCTGATGGGAGAGACCAGCAGACTATATCCAGTGATGTCACGTTTTTTGACATGCCCAGTCTCCAAGCTGCAGGAGGAGGTGCACAACCCAGAGGTGGAGGACTAAACTGGAGTTCCTCAAGGAACCACAGTTACCAAGTAAGTGTAATTTCCATTTCATTTGCGAATGGAACCCCCATGCTAGAGAGTCTCATTACATTAAAAAGAACTGGCTGCTCCATCAGCATTTGGTTCCAGGATAGAAAAATGTGGTACATGGACTACTTGTCGATACAAGAAAGATATATTTTGCCTCCACTTCATATAAAACTCGGACTGATGAAAGCAATGAACAAAGAAGGTGAAGGATTTCAATATTTGATACAGATGTTTCCAAGAATAACTGGTGCCAAGATTAAGGAAGGCATTTTTGTGGGTTCACAAGTCAAACACATCATCAATGACAAGCGGTTTGAAGATCTGCTAGTGGGGCCTGAGAAAATCACATGGAAGGCATTCAGGGATGTTGAGAATTTTCCTGGCATTTACAGGACACCAAACTACATCCAGCTGGTTGACAACAAGCTTTAAGCATGCAAAACCATGAAATGCAACATGTCGCTGAAGATTCATTTTCTGCATTCACACTTGGACTTCTTCCCTGCTAATCTTGGTGCAGTCAGCGACGACATGGTGAAAGGTTTCACCAGGACATTGTGACGATGGAAAAGCAGTATCGGGGCAACTGGACCTCATCAATGCTGGCTGACTACTGCTGGACACGCGGACGAGAAGTATCAGATGCTGAGTACAAATGAAAATCGGGAGCAAAACATTTTTAGCTCAGGTGAACTAGTGCAATATGTTGGCATCGTTGTGTGATTAAACATGCTAAATTCAGTCAAATTTTAATTTCATGTTTCTCCAAATTCCTACATGATACCGTATCTTAAAAAGGATATAGCATTATTAGAAAAGGTTCAGAGAAGAACCACCAAAATAGTAAAGGGGATGGAAGGATAATCCTATGAAGAAAGGCTAAAAAGGTTAGGGCTCTTTAACCTGAAAAAGAGACGGCTGAGGGGAGATATGATAGAAGTCTATAAACTAATAAACGGAGTGGAACAGGTAAACCTAGATCGATTGCTTACGTTATCAGAATATAGCAAGACTAGGGGACATGCAATGAAGCTACAGGGTAAACTATTTAAGACTAATAAAAGAAAATATTTTTTCACTCAACGTGTAATCAAACTCTGGAATTTGTTGCCGGAGGATGTAGTAAGAGCTGTTAGTGTAGCTGGGTTTAAAAAAAGGTTTGGACAAGTTCCTGGAGGAAAGGTCCTTAAACCATTATTAAGAAGGGACCCAGGATATCAGTGCTTGACCCAGTACAAGCATTGTGGAAACTGTCTTGTCACTCGGTTGCCGGTGACACAAAGATTATACGCCACTAGGTAGCGCTGTTAAAGAACAAAGAGTCCAAGTGTAGGGTAATAAAGGCTTTTATTCCCCGTTTAAAGCAAGGTTCAACTAAGAGATATTTTAGATAACAGAAACAGTCCTTTGTTTCAAAAGGTACCAATATTCACTGGCTAGTTAACTGTTACTTCACAGTTTTAAAGCAGGTTTTCTTCAAAGCAATATTCAGTATAATAAACATCAAATTATATTTCATTTATTCTTCTGTGGAGCATACACACTTTGGAGCATAGGCAGTGCACCAATCACATTCCATTTCCTCAGGCAAAGGTGAGGGAATAGTGCTGGGAGAATCCACTTCCATCAAATCCTCTCCCTTATACTGATTCAAAGGGCTTTCACTATCCCTGTCTATTTCAGCATGGTAATCTACAACTTGGGAGTTTGGCTTCACATAACCAGGGACTCTTAAGGCTGGCGGTAGCTTAGTGAACCAGTCTTGACTCTTGTTTCGCTTAGGAGGAATACTTCTTTTAGCATAGCTTTTAACAGTGCAATCATTACAGTTACTCTTCAATGCCTCATACCTTGGCTCACTGAGTAAAAACTTCCGTTGCTTATAAAAATGCTTTTCCCTCTGAATAGGTGAAACTGGGCAATGATCCTCTAGAGATAAGCTTCTGTCAGAACCTCCCTCTCTGGTGGTTCTTAGCTTTCTTCTCTCTATGTTACAAACAGGCAGAGTATAGGAACTAGGCGTGGCAGAGCCTCTCACCTTGGAGCAACTTCCACCAAACTCCCCTTGCACAACAGGTCCAGTTTGGGCTTTCTGGCTTCCCACCTTGTGAGGTCTGTTTCTCCTCCAGCTTCCAGCTTGGCTTCTTCCACAGCAATCAGGCTTATGTCCTTGATAGCCTCCAGGCTCCTCTGCTGTTTCTCCTTCTAGTCCAGCTCCAGTTCCTTCTTCCTCTTTCTCCTCCTTCCTCAGCTCCTGCTGTGTCCACTGCTTCCTCTGCTTATGCCACTCCTGTCCAGAAGCATTCTGCTCTGGCTTATAAAGTGAACTGTTACTGCTGACTTCCTGGTTCCCTTTCAGCTGCAGGTGATTAGTGAGGTTAGGTTCATTAAGACCAGTATGTCTGTTCCTGCTCCCTCTAGCTGTGCCTGGAGGTAACTGCACATCTAGTTCTTCTAAAACAGGATTTCTTTTCTTAAAACCAACTTTATTAGTGCCCGCATCATGACAGTCTTTTGGGGAAACTGCTAGGTACGTATGACCTAGATTGGCCACTGTTGGAAACAGGATACTGGGCTTGATGGACCTTGGTCTGACCCAGTATGGCATATCTTATGTTCTTACCCTCAATCTGAAATTAGAGAGATTCAAGCTGAACACAAATATATATCATAATCGCCCAACATTTTTCAGGAAGCAAAACTTTTGAACAAATTTGTTGTCCACTGGGGGGAAGTGCCTAGTAGTAAGCAATCAGTTTGGTGGGGAGGATAAGGGGAGTTTGAACGCTTTCTATGACAATTTATAGCAATCCACTCTCACACTATACTTAAAAGCACATTCTTTCAGTTTTGCCTAATTTTTTGGTTCAATTTAAAAAAAAAAGCCTCAGGGCTGGAGGGTATGTCCTGCCTACTAGACAATTAATTATGCACTAGAGAAAAATCAGATTAGCTAACAAAATCAAAGTATTCCAAACATGTGAATTCTGTGTAGGAGAGAGGTTCATGTCAGAGTTTTTGCATTGGGTTCCAGAACATCTAGCTTACTCCAGGGTGTTTACAGCTACTCAATCACATATTGCCATCACTTACCTGAAACTGCAAGGATAGAAGAGAGAGAAACTGGAACTGGGAGAGTAGGGGTTCTCATTTGATCTGGAGTGTGTGCTCCAGTCAGTCATGCTCTTCTCTTGCTGTCCTGGAGTGATAGGGGAGGGGCGTGGATTATGAGGCAGATTAGCTCTTTGCTCTATCTGCTCCAAGCTTACCCTGGTCTCTGTGTTCTGCTTGGGAAAAGATTGAGCTGGAGCAGGAAGCAGAAGGCTATTCTCAAGAGTGCTGGCCAGTAAAACACCAAATGAACCCATGCCTAGCCATGCCTCTGGCTGTTGCCATCAAGGCACACCTTTCCCAAGGTGCACCAGTGTGCCCCTGCACGTTGTTTGAGAAGCACTGCTGTAACTTAAAGAACCATCCATCTTCTGAATTTATGAATTCCTCTCCTTCAATACTGATCTTAAAAATTTGATAATTACTGCACTTAAAATGTCCTCTCTCTATACTCTAAACATATTCCAAAGATGGTATAGCGACCAGACATAATAAATCTCAGGGTTTTCTTTCTATGGTAGGTAAATCTAAGCTTCTGGATTTCAAAACAAGGATGGATCAGCAGAATATTTCCTAATAATAGATGATGCTTTAAAAGATGCAGGGGAATATCACAACAAGCACACAAAGAAGTCAATCTACATTTTTTTCTTTAGTATTTTCCAACGATGGCTGCAACAATAAATCCCAATGGTTATTATAAGCTCACTTATACTTCCTAATCGTCCCTCCAGTCCAGGCTACGTTTGGTTGTCGCCATTCACCAGCAGCTGCTGAGAACTGAGCATATCAGAACTCTGACCCTCTAGTAGGAGAGCTCCCACTTGCGCCTTAGCCACCAGTCTTCAGTTCTCAGCAGCTGTGAAAAGAGCTCCCCAGGCAGTTCTTCTGCAGAGCAGTTCCTCCACAGCTTAATTCAGTAAGTAGGAATATTAGGGTACAATTTAAGGCAGGTTTCCTGCAATACTTGTAGGGGCTGAGTACCAGTAGAGTGCTGGTGAGGGGCAGACAGTGCGGCAGGGCCTGCCTCTTCCTCTGGGGTTCTGGGTCTGCTTGGGAGCACCAGATCCCTTTCCCCGCTCTGCAAGGTACCTCGGACCCTGTTAGTAACAGGGGGCTAGATACCAGTGGTTCTTCCACCTACAGTGGCACCTTATGGGTGTTGCGGGGTGGGGGGCTAAGGGAGCTGGCCTGTAGGGGGCAGTTCTCTGGCAGCGGCTTCTCAGCATGGTCCTCTTGGTTCAGTAGGAGCATGTGGTGAGCATCAGTACATGTGGCCGCAGTTGTTGGGCTGTGTCTTCTGTAATAGCAGTTGCGGTTTGGATCCCTCGGGTATATGCAGAATTTGTTGTAGATGTGGCAGAACCTTTGCATTGGCATTTGAGGCCTCAGTTATGGAAGAGAGTAGCATGGATTCTAGGGGGATCGCACGAGAGGGGGCTGAGACTGCAGGAGGCTTGGCATGGGAGGCGGCCATTTCAGATTTGGCAGCCATTTCCCCTGAGGTTAAATGTAAGTGCAGCAAAAGGAAAATGAAGGTGGAAAGCTCATTGAGAGAGCCTACTTCAGCGGAGGCAGCTACAGCCCAGCTTGGTCCAGAGCCCGCTCCTTCAGCGGAGGCAGCTACAGCCCAGCTTGGTCCAGAGCCTGCTCCTTCAGCGGAGTTTATTTTATCTCTTCACAAGGCTTATTGTCTGAAAAGGAAGTTGGTGCAGGCAGAAGGATTTCCCTCGGGGCAGCAAGCTGTAGCAGTGAAACAGGCACTTCCCGGAGAAGATCCTCTGTTGGGGATTTCCCAGCCTAAACTGAGCAAGGGAGAGGCAGAGGCCTGGCTGGTCCAAGACTCCCTGGGATCTCAGGCCTCAGAGGACGGGCAAAGGGACCTCAGACCTCTGGGGAGATCCTATGTCCCAGGATCTGGAAGAGGGGAAAATCACAACAAGGGATGATCCTAATTTGTTCAGGGTCTTTCACAGGGAGGAGCTAGCTGCCCTCATAAGCCAGTCTCTGACAGCATTAAAGATTGCTGCTCCTCAGGCGGTGGCAGAGGAGCACCTGGAAGATCCCCTATTGCAGGGGTTCAAGGGTGCGCAAGTGTGTTTCCCATTGCACAGAGTCATCAAGAAGGTGATTGAGGCAGAGTGGGAATTCCCAGGCTACCTTAAAGGGGGGTGGGGAGTCATGCGATGGGACGCTGGTATCCCATTCAGCAGGCCAAAAAGGACCTCCTAACTGATCCGGTGAAAAGCGGTATGTAAGTACAGCTAAATAAAATAAATGAATGCATTAATGTCAGCAGTAACCAAAAAGACTACCATACCCGTGGAAGGGGGAGTGGTGCTTAAGGACCTGCAGGATTGCAGGCTCAAGTTGCTCCTCAAACAGGCATATGACTCAAGTTTCCTAGCCCTGCAAACGGTCATTTGTGGGGCCTATGTGTCCAGGGTCTCCATTTTGGTGGATTCAAGGGCTAGCGACACCAGAGACAGGAGTCTCGGTAGGAGCGGATAGTAGCAGACTGGAATCGGCTTCGGCATACCTGGTGGACGCCTTTTATGATCTGGTGAGAGTGGCCTCTAAGACAATGGCAGTGGCGGCGGCCCGTAGGTTCCTCTGGCTCTGGAACTGTTCAGCAGACGCCTCCTCCAAGTCAACATAAGAACATAAGATATGCCATACTGGATCAGACCAAGTGTCCAGCAATAGTCAGCCAGCATTGATGAGGTCCAGTTGCCCCGATACTGCTTTTCCATCATCAGAATGTCCTGGTGAAACCTTTCACCATGTCGTCGCTGACTGCACCAAGATTAGCAGGGAAGAAGTCCAAGTGTGAATGCAGAAAATGAATCTTCAGCGACATGTTGCATTTCATGGTTTTGCATGCTTAAAGCTTGTTGTCACAGTCAGGCTGCCCCTGGGGGGAAGTAGATGGGGGCTTTGGGAGGTGGAAGAAAGCAGAAACCTCAGATTGGGACCAGTATGATCGGTGAATAAAATAGACAACAAAGGTAGAAGAGAATAGTATTTCCAATGTAGTGATCGGACGTGGTGCTATCTTTATATTTTATATAGTGCACAGAAATGCATCTCTTTATTTCTCTGGTGTTACATTGAATGCATAATCTGGCGGCTTAGGGTTGCAGTTTATTTTTAGGTTATGGTCACTTATTCTGTACCTGGTGAGGGTTTGTGTTCTGAGTTTGTGGCCAAGGCCAGGGGTTTGTTAACATGGAGTTGGTACGTTGGGATCTGTACAGTAGTAATTGTTCAGCTTTTCAAATAGGTGCCAGTATTTACAGTGATGCTTTTTTGGGATGGGCTCCTTGTGAGTTTTGGAAGTTGGTGTTGGTATGGTATGGTAGATTTTCTCTATTAAATCCTCAGTGACTTTGTTGTAGGGTTTTGTATTAGTTCACAGTATGCCTGGTACTGGAGAATGTTGTTAGTGAAATGACCAGAATCAGATTTTTTTTATAGTTCTGTGGGTGGATGTCCTAGTTTGCTCTGCACCCATTGTTGGGGGGGGGGGGTGTTCTGTGAATGTAAAATATATGTTCAAAAAGAAAAAGCAAGAACCATAACGTTTATAACAACAAAATAACAGTGAGTTATAATTTGGTTTATAAACTGTGCTGTGGTTCTTGCTCTTTCTTTTAGTACCTTGGTGTGCAAACATCTTGCATTTCCTCCAAATTAGATAATCAGCTTTTTGGCTTGGTTCAGTCCCTGAATGGAGTTTTGAGGATCTCCCCCCTCGCCCCCCCACCCCACTCTGGAGGGATGCCATCTCATCCCTTGCCTCAGGCAGTAGATTGCCTCGAGCCGCCCCCTGCCCACAGCAAACTGGTAGAAATTTCCTTGCTATCGCACCTCAACCGCCTAGCTCTACCCTCACCTTCTCGTGCTCACCTCCAGTCTACACGCTCCTCAGCCTTTTTCTTTGCAGCCCCTGCACTGTGGAACTCCCTCCCCCCTCCACTTCGGCTCGAACCCCATTACCCTACCTTCAAACACTCCCTTAAAACCTATCTGTTCTCCCTTGCCTTTGACCTCCCCTCCCCCTAGCCCCTCTCCATCTCCTTCTCTCCCCCCCCCCCCTTACTCATGTCTCTGTCTCTTTCTCTTCATAAATTGTAACTTCCTTTCTAAGCTCATGGCTTATGCCATTCTGTATGTATTTTGTTGTACACCGCTCTGCCTACTCCTGAAGGGCGGTTAATCAAATAAATGAATATGAATATGAATATGAAGAAAGTCAGCCCAACACTGACGCATCAACTTCTGCACCCCCTCCTCTTGAATCAATTGGATGCTAGCCTACCTGTGCCGCCCACCCACTGCTGAACCAACCTTCCCCAGAGCTAGTACCAGGGATACCATACCATGATCACTCACTTCCAGTGGGTGGATGCAAGCACCCCTCACAGTCCCCACTGCATCTGCAGGACAAAAAAAACGTGTCCAGTCTTGAATAACCCTGTGTCTTTGCACAGCAATGCATATAGTCTTGCTCATTAGCATGCAGTTCTCTCCATATGTCAGTCCAGTTCTGCCGGGAGAGCGCTTTATGGAGTGCTGCTCCTTCTGCTAAAGGGCACACCTTAAACACTGGACTGGATCGGTCCAGGGAGTTCAAAGCACAATTTACATCTCCACCCACCAAAGGCCCTTATCCTTTTGCCCAAAGGTAGTAAAGGTCTGTTTAAAGAAGGTTACTCTTGGGCCATTGGGCGCATTGATATTCAGCAATGAAAGCTCTTGCTACTCTACCCAACCCTATTCAAAAAAGGAGGATGGGAGGGGATTTTAGGGTAGGGAATGGGAGTGCTAGGGCAGTCGGCGAAGGGGGAGAGTCTAGAAGGGTACCAGAGGAGGGGAGCCAGCAGGAAATGGGTTGGAAGGGGAAGGAAGAGTGCAAGGTCTTGCCAAAAGGTACATTCCTCTCACCTCAGAACACACGCAAACACTTTGTCCCCGTCCCCACCCCCACAAAGGCGTCCCACCTCTGCACAACAGACATGTGTACACACACACAGGCACCCTACCTCCACAAGACAGACACACACACACATCTCACCTCCACACCACACACACACACCTCACTCTCATGCACCACACAGATATATGCACCGCAGCCCCGCACCTCACCCACACAGTCACCTAGCACCACATTTCCTTCTATACACAGACAGAAACTCCACCATTGCACCACACACACGTACAGACACTTAATATCTGAAGCTATAACTGTTATCTGTATTTCTGTCTAAAGATGCTGCATGATATAGGAACTCTGATGCTGGTCTCATGAGACGTGAGAGACAATGGGAGGGAGGCACGAGGAGTTCGCAAGCACTGGCTCCTAAGATTTTGGCTTGGATCCTAACTCCACACAAAATTTATTGAGGCTTGCAATAGAGGTACAGCATGTTTTGGAATTTTGGCACCAACTGTAGGCTGCACAGCTGCACAAAAAAGTCCCGTCACCATGTGTACTTCTCTGCTAGTTGCTGCTTTTACATTTACTGAGAAGTAACATGAGGCACAGTTCTCCCTGATTCCACATGCAGACAACACTGCTTCTACCCATAGTCGGCCCCTTCTCTCAATCTTGGTGATTCTTGTTTAGAGATGGGCTGCGGGGAGAGCCAGCACTGCACCTAATCAGCAACATGGCCACTTCTGAGCAAGTGGCAATGAGATCAACAGAGGAGAGAGACTATGAGGAGATGCTGCACTGCTTGCATGTGGGATCAGAGAGGCCTGTGTATCTCATCCTACTGCTCAGCAAAGGGTGAGGTAAAGTGTCACCTGCCTCCTCTAACATAACATAAAACATAACATAAAAAATGCCATACTAGATCAGACTAAGGTCCATCAAGCCCAGTATCCTGTTTCCAACAGTGGCCAATCCATGTCACAAATACCTGGCGGGTTCCCAAAGAGGCATACAGGTTTCACAATGCTTGTCCCAGGGCAAGCAGTGCATTTCCCAGATCCTTCTAGTAGTTTATGGACCTTTCCTCCAAGAACTTGTCCAAACCTTTTTTTAAACCCACTTACACTAACAGCTTTTACTGCATCCTCTGGTAACTAATTCCAGAGTTTGATTATGCAGGGTCGTAAGCTAACTGCAGGGAGGCAGTTATATCCTTCTGCAGTTACCGCATTTCAGCATGGCAAAACAGCTGCCGGTGCAACTAAGGCCGCCCACTGCTTCTTGTGCTGAGCCATTATATTAGTTTCTGCTGACAATGCTGATGCCTATGTATGAGAGTTCTTTCTCTCTCCTCACTCTGCAGTAAAGTATAATTTTGGGAAAGAAATCCTGTAAACCTAACAGTAATGGATAAAAAACATTTTTTAATTTAATTTAATGATTATTTATATACCGCTCCTTCCATTGATCAGGTGCGGTTTCCATATAACAACAATAAACAGGGTGATCTGTTTTTACATATAACAATTTGTAGTTAGGTAATTACAGTTAACAAGTAACAATTAACAATTAGAGAACTATGTACAGTTGAACAGAAGTAAACTATATACATATTTTTGTTTTTCATCTTTCTTAATCATTTTGTCTAATGGTTACAGCGCTTCATTCTTTTGTTGAATAGTGTATTACCTTGGGTAGGATTATCCCTTATCTAGCTGGGGGGTGAGAGATGGGCTGATCATAGATCCAAAATGCTTTGTGAATAAAAATGTTTTGAGTTTTTTTCTGAACTCTATTATATCAGGTAATTGTCTTAATTCTATTGGGATTGTGTCTATTTTTAGTTTGTATTAATATATTCCCTACTTGGTGAAGATCTATTTCTGTTCTGCATATTACTATTACTACTACTACTGAGCATTTGTATTTCTTGTATCTCCAGGAACAAGCAGGAATGAGTCTTCACACGTGGGAGACGTCGCCGACGTCGCCAGCACGGGAAAATGCTCCCCAGCATCCAATCATAAAGCCTTTGGGAGCATCCCCCGCGCCTGCGCGGTGGCTTCCTGCCCTTCCTACTGCCTCTCCCCAGTTTTTCGTTTTCCGCGGAGCAGGCAGGACGTCCCTCCTGCCGCTGCAGAAATTTTCCCTTTTTTCTGTAGTCGCGGCTTTCCCGCCGACAGTGGCACCTTCGTGCCCTTTTTTTCTTTCTTTCTTTTAATTGTTTTCATTTAATTTTCGTCGCCCCCTTCGGGCGCTGAGGACCGGGGCATGGAGCCTTCTTCCCCCCAGCCTCACGGCGGGGACTTAATTTTCCACGTGGACTCCAATGCCCGGTGCCTCTCCTGTTTGGGGCCTGACCCTTTCTCCCCGGATTCCCCGGGCTACAGTGTCGGGAGAAGACCCTCCCTCTTTCGGGTATCCCTCGATGACGTCTTCGCGCCAAAGGCGCGGTCGTCGGGTTGTCCTTCTCTCCAGGATCAGGTAACCACACAACAGTCTGTTAAGACTAGCCGAGTCTTGAGGGGCGAGTCTCATGCGCGGCATGGCGACGGCTCCGGCCAACCCCTCAAGTCCTCGGCTGATATACCCCGGCGGGAGTCCTCGGGCTCCAAAGCATTTACGGGGTTTCGGGATGTTCCTGAGGTTCGCTCCTCACAGAACATTCCCGAGCCATGCCCGAGGGAGGTACCTGCTTCGAGCGGTGCCGATTCCCCGGCGTCGGCGTCGAGTGTTTCACTCTTCACCAGGGATCGTCAGCCAGTGTCCTCGGGGCCGATCGGCTCGACCGGGTCTGACCTCCCTACATCCAAGCCATGCTCGGGCGTGGTAGCCGCTCCGGGCGGTACTGAGCCCCGGGCATCGGCGTCGGTGTCGAGCACTCCGCTCCTCACCGAGGATAGTCGGCTGCTGTCCTCGGCGCCTCCGGGGCCGATCGACTCAGTCCAGCCTGGCGTTCCTTCAGCCCTGCCCTGCGCGGGGGCGGTACCCGCTTCAGGCGGTACCGGCCCCTCGGCGTCGGTGTCGAGCGTTCAGCTCCTCACCGGGGATTGGCAGCTGCGGTCCTCGGCGCCTCAGGGGCCGACCGACTCGCGCCGGTATGGCGTTTTTACGGGGGTGGTATCCGCTTTGGGCGGTGCCGACCCGTCGATGTCGAGTGACCCGCTCCCCTCCGGGGATCGCCAGCCGCTGCCCTCTGCACCTCGGGGGCCGATCGACTCGACACTGTCTGACGGCCCTACGTTTCGGTCATGCGCGGGGGTAGTACCCGCTTCGAGGGCGCGGGCGTCGGTGGTTCCGCCCCGCGCCGGGGATGGTCATCTGGCCTCCCTCCCCTCGGGGCCGCTCGCTTCGGCCCGCGCCGGGTCGCCGGTATCCCAGCCCTGCGCAAGGGTGGTGCCGGGTTCGAGTGGCACCGCTCCGCCGGCGACGGCAGGGGCGTCAAGCACGAGGGACCGCCATCGACCTTCCCCGGGGACCTCGGGGTATGTCAGCCAGCGCACGGGCGACTCCCCGGCATCGACGCGGCCGTCGAGGGCCCCGCCCTTCCCTAGAGAAGGGGCCTCGGGGTCTTCGACCGCTTCAACCCAATCTGGGTCTGCGCCGCCCCGCTACGGTACCCCGACGTCGGCGCGGGAGTTTTGCACTCCCCCCCCCCCCCCCTGCAGGGACTCGTCGGGTGACAGGGGTCCCCTCGGGGACGGGCCGTATGCCCCGTAAGGATTTCTCTCCGGGTCAGACGGGTTCGAGAGGGAGCCCGGCACCGGGCAGTGCCCGCCGATTGACATCGGCGCCGGCGTCAGATGACCCCCTCTCCTTCGAGCACCGTCCTCGGGGGCCCTTGATGTTCCGATCCGCACTCTGGGATCTCCACCACCGGCGCGGTCACTCCCGCCGGGGGCCTCGAGGACAGAGTCAATCTCCTCGCTCGGTTCGATGCCCAGCCTGGAGTCGTCGTCCAGCTTTGAAAACCTGGCCACGGCACGTCTCAGGATCGGCCCCTGTCCTCTCCCGCAGCGCAGAGCAGAGACCGCTGGCCCCTGCCCTCCGGCGGCCACGGATTCGCTCCAGTCACAGGGGGAAGTGCCGCCCCCGGGTTCAGGGCCGAGGCCGGCGCCGTCGGTGCCATCGACTTCTTCGATGCCTAGCTTGGAATCAATTCCAGGAGCCGACGACGCCATGTTGACTGCCCCGATCTGGGTCGGTTGGTCCCCTCCTCTGCCCAGCGGGCATCGGCCCGAGCGGCCTCTTAGTGCCCGGGCGACCTCTCCCGCCATAACCGCTCCGGCAGAGCCACCTTTTCAGGATTTCCTCCTTGACATGGCGGACTTGCTGGCCATCCCTATCCCGGATCCGAGCCCAGGCCCTGCGGAACAGGCAGCCGCGATGCTTCCTCTGCATCCCGCCCTGCAGGATCTCCTGCTGGGGGCTTGGCGGTCGCCTTTGAGGGTTCCGGCCCCGCCGACTGCGATGCAGGCTCTGTACCGGGTGCCTCCGTCCCCGGGGTTTCGGTAGCACCAGCTTCCACATCGGTCCATTGTGGTGGAATCGGCGCTGAGGAAGGCCGGAAGCAAGGAGAGGCATGCTTCTCGCCCTCCAGGCCGCGCCTCGAAGACGCTAGATACTCTAGGACGTCAAGCCTTTCAAATGTCTATGCTGGCGGCCAGAATTATTTCATATATATTTTATATGAGTCTGTCGCTTCGGGAGGTCACCGAGAGGTTATCTCGGTTGTCCACCTTCGTATCTGCAACCAAGGCCTTTGAATATTCCCTGCTTCTTTATCATTGCAGGAATATCTCCGGGTTCCTTTCTCATGCTTCGCTGGACTCCTTCCGGTCGGTCAGCAGAGCCTCTGCTGTTGCCATTAGAGCACGCCGCACGGCATGGTTGCAGGCGTCCGAGTTGTGTCGACGGGCACAGCACATCCTGGGTAATTCTCCCTGCGACGGAGATCACCTCTTCAATAGCGAAGCCTTACGTCAGGTCGCACAGTGCTTCGCTAACCTTCCCAGAGTTAGCAGCCAGCCTAGGGCCCGGCTTCCCCCCCAGTGGTGGTAAATGCCCCTCCAGACCCCCCTTCCCTAGGAAGAGGAAATGTCAGCCCTCCACCCACCCAAGCAAGGGACCTCTCACCCCAGGTCAATGTCCCCGGGCCCGCGCCAGGACTCTCATACTAAGCATTTTTAGGCTCAGGTGGGCGGCTGCCTGCTCTTAACCTCCTTACCAGAAGTTTAGACTAGAGCTCTACTCTGGGGCTCGTCCAGTTGGAAAATGGTTCGGGGACTTATCTAGGGGTTCAGGTCTTCTCCTCCGTGGGAAAGGGAGACCACCTTACGCCGTGATCGCTCTGGCCCACGGTCTCCCTACTTACTCTTCGGTACGTCCCCGAACCCCTCTCAGCCAGTATCCTCTTGCTGATTGCTTCCGTACTGGAATTCCCCTCCAGCCGCTATAGTCCCCCTATACTCTCCAGGGACTATACCCTCATGTCCCCCGATTGTGCGGGGGGCAATTTCTACGCGCAGGTCCTGGGGACACATTAGGGCCTCCAACCCCTGCGGCATTCTACCGGACTGATGCTATCCTCCGTCCCCCGCGCTACCGCGCTCTTAGCTCGCCGGTCTGCCTTTGCCCTCCGGGAAAGATCCCTCCCCTGACGGATCTTGCGGCCACCTCTCCAGGTGGACGTTCTGGGGATCGATGGCAGATCCGCCTTACCTGAGTGCTGCTCATGGAGGCAGGCCCCCCGGTGTGCCTGCGTTAGTACCGGAGGGGGGTCCCCATGTCCACCGGCTTAGATATACTAGATATCACCTGCTTGGCAAGTGCCTTGGGGGATCCTCACAGTACCTGTGTTTACCACCTTTTTCCCCCTATGGCCGGTACTCACCCCCCCAGGGGTCCGGCCAGTCCGCCTGCCTAATCCCCGTCGGGCCGTGGACTGGTGGCATCCTACTGCTGTGAAGTCAACAGCCCCCTTTTCAGTTAGGTCCTCCTCCCGGAGGTCCGGACCCTTGTCTCCCTATCTCTCGCTAGGGCAGACTGTGTACCCCTTCTGCTCCGGGGTACACCTCTACTCTTCTCCGGAATAGGCTCTCTAGTTCAGCCTGTCTTCCACTGTTGGTCCTCTGAGTTATGGACTCTACTCCTAAGGGAGTGCTCAGCTTGCTGTGAGCCCCCTGGAAGATCTGCTGTCCTTCTCCTGACCCAGCTGACGCCTGGATCCCATGGCCTTCCGGATTTGGAACTTCCTCCTCGCTGCGGTGAAGTTTCCTTGATGACCTCGCTACTGCGTCTACAGTGCCTTCATCACAGGACTACTTCCGACAACCCGGTGGGTAAGCAGTACAGGGTTCTAAACAATGTTCCCTCTAATTTTCTGTAGGCTGTGTGCGCATAAAATATCAGCTGTGCAGCTTTTGAAGGAAGGTTAAATTTTTGTGCGCCACATAACAACACTTGGAGTTATATACTTTAAAATTTGACTACATGTCAGAATACAGTATGTACACCACAGTGATTGCACTAGAAAATATTGTAGAACGTGTGAAAACTGTAAATACACAACAACTTTTAAATTTTAAGGCGTCTGTGTTGTTTTCTATCAGAATCAGAACCATAGTTTTTGTGCGCTCTGTTATAAAGTATGTGCGCTCGCTTGGCGAGGTGTGTGCGCGCGCACACGCGCACAGCTTAGAGGGAACAGTGGTTCTAAACCATTAATTCAGTAGAAACTTAATGGCCGGTAAGCTCTGTATGGTACTAGGTCATTTACTCATTACATGCTTAATGATTCTCTTCATGCTCCCCTCTGCCTACTCCTGTAGCCTGGGTTATTTTTTGCTGTATCCTAATGGTACCTGTTCTGCACTCTAAAGGCTTGCCTCCGTAGTCTTTGGATTCGCTGTTCCTCTATTCAACTCCTGCCCTCCATCCCTCAGGGGATGCCGGAGATTCAGGCTGGGCAAATGCCATCCCGTCTGGGCTGCGCTTATGGGATCTCCCCGGGCATCCTAAGCTAGGGAGTCCCCACGTGTGAAGACTCATTCCTGCTTGTTCCTGGAGATAGCACAGTTACTTACCTGTGTGATAAGGAAGCTTATCATAGCTCAGGAAGGAGCTATAGTAAAGGTGAAGTGACTCTGAACAAGCAACCTGTCAGTTCTGGTAGAAATAAGAAAACAGAATTTTTCCATAAAAGACTACCAGTCCCAGAATGCACCAGGTTTCCATCAGCCATTAGAGGAGCTGAAGTGGGGAAACGTGTGTTCAATCAGGAGGGCTATGAGGTAATCCCCAAGCACTCATCTCAAAAGGGCAGGGCCTGATTCAGCACAGCTGCACTGTGCTAGGGTGGAGCACTCATCTAAGCAGAATAAAGGTAGAGTTTATTCTACAGAGAATTATCCTCAGAATCGGCTTGGATATCCTCAGCTTGGACATCTTCATGATCTTGGACAGCTTCATCATCTGGAGGATCATCAGAAGCAGAAGCCAGAGCGGACGGACAGAGAGGGCAAGAAACCCTTTGGAAGAAAGAAGAGAAAAGCATTTGGGAGGTCTAAAGGAGTCCATAGCAGTACGTATACTGGAAGGCATTCAAAAGGCAAGCATACACCATTGGACTGGGGAAAACCAGAGGAGTGGTGCTGCAGAGCTAGGAATCTCCAGACGGTACCTGTGAGGGAGACGGCTGCACTTGGAAGGGACCCTAAGACCCGTGCCAGAAGGTATGTGAAGAGAGATCCAGTGTCCAGAGATCTGGATTGGAAGGCTGGACATAAGAACTGGACTACATACTGGCCAGGCTATATAGAGAGGAACTCTAACAGCAATGGAAGCTCAGGTATGAACACTGATCTATGCCCTAGCTATAACCTTGAAAGACAGCAGGGAAACAAGTATTCTCCTGAGAGTGCTCCATTGAGAAATTCCTCTGTGCCAATCCATGATATTGAACCCATGATTGTTGATGAAGGGGGAGAGGTGGTAGATACAGGCTGTGAATACATGGATTGCTCTCTGTCTAAACTCCTTTGGTAATTTACTGTTACAAAGTACAACAACCATCACAAAGAAATACAAACTTGTTCTTTAAGCTACTCAGAAAAGCTCCTGAATAGGATTTGAGCCAAGCAGTAGAAAGTAAGCCAGCTAAGGGTTTTCAGCTGGATAACTGCTAGCAATTGAGCCTTACCTAATTGCTTGTGAGCTCTGAGGGAATCACTTCTGAGTCTATATGTGAAGATATAAGAAGTTAACCTGAAAAGAACAGTTTTTCCCTTCTTTGTGGGTTTTGCTTGTTGTTTGATGCACTGCTAAGAAAATATTAGCTAAAGCCTACAGAAAAGACCAGTTTGTTACCAACCAGGTCTTTATTCTTTTGATTTGATTGCCTGACAAATTCAACTGTTGTTTTCCTGATTTTGTTTTTCTAAGTTTAACACTGAAAGCAAGTATCCTGTTTTATGTGCTACCAAGCATATCTGTGTTGGGAGAAATAACCCCATAAATAAATATCTTATTGGCTTTACACTCAAGCACAACTAATTATTGTGAGCGGCTGTGTCTGGTGTGAATGGACTGCATTTCCCACAATCTCTTGCAAATCATATTGATATATGCCTTTGCCAAGACTGTGAACATTCTCACCCAGGCACCCGTCTGACACCTGTAACAGGTGATCTCCGGAACAGCAGGAATTAGTCTTCACAACCCGCCCACCTCCCCTGGGAGTTGTCTCTCTCTTTTTCTCTATTCCTTCCTCTCCTCTCCTGCCGGCTCAGCTATGAAACTCAACTGGGGAGAGGCAGTAGGAAGGGCGGGAAGCCACCTCGCAGGCGCGGGGGATGCTCCCAAAGGCTTTCTGATTGGATGCTGGGGAGCATTTTCCCGTGCGGGCTCCGTCGGCGACGTCTCCCACGTGTGAAGACTAATTCCTGCTGTTCCGGAGATCACCTGTTACAGGTAAGTAACTGTGCTTACGCTGCATGCAGAGCCTGGCTTGTTGGGGTTTCAGTTTAATTTTGTGAACATTTTTCTATTTTGTTTATTATAATTTTATTCTGTACTTAGTGAGGGTCTGTGTGACTGAGACCAAGAAGTATGTCTACTAAACTGGGCTAACAGTTAACCTGGGCTATCTTCTCCTAGGTCCCATTAAATAACATGGGATCTGGGTGCAGATAAGCCCAGATTAACTGTTAGCCTGGCTTAGTAGACACATCCCCAAGAGTTCTGTTAGTATGTGGTTTCTATGTAGGATTTGTAGTAATCTGGCTTGTTCAGTTTTCTGACTAGGTGAAGGATGTTCTAAGGCCCATTGCAATATTTATGGTGCTGCTTTTTTTCTACATAATCTCCTTACTGTGCTAATTTTAGAAGCTGGCGTCATTATGGTATAGTAGATTTGCATTATAGGTTTTCAGTGACTTTTGTAGGGTTTTATGTGTGTTCACAATCTGCCTGCTATATTGGAGAGGCTATTAATGGCATGACACCAGAATCAGATTTTTTTTTCTTGTATGCTGGACTTAATGGTGAAATGTCCTAGTTCTGCTCTGCACCTACTATTGGAGGAGGGGTTTTGTTGGACGCAAAATAGATGTTCAGAAAGAAAAAGAGAGAACCATAGCAGTTTTTAATGCCAAAATAAAAGTAGTTGTTTATTTTGGTGTTAGAAACTATACCGTGGTTCTCTTTTTTTTTTTTTCTTGTCCCTTAGCATTTGAGCACCTTACATCTCCCCTTTTGTTTTTCCCCGAGAATACATATTTACAGGTGTCCAGTAGCTTTTTAATCTTAGAATGCCAGGCTAAATAAATAAATAACACTCATAAATAGCAAAGCTTCAACAAAACAATCAATTACAACGCAGTTATAACAAAACATGCCCAGAGATACCATCAGAACACTGTGGATTCACAAACACAAATCCCTGCATACCTTAAGAATCCCAGCAAAATCATTCATAGGCCTCATCTAAACGCGTATCATACTCACAATACAGCAAACAAGGTAATAACTCCGACATATCATATTTCAGAGAAATACTTAACAATCCAAGGTGTTAACTGCATATGAGCTAGCTCCACAGCTACTGTCATACAATACAGCCCAAGCACAATATAAAACCCATAGCTTATCACATGGTTCCCTGCACAGCTGACCTTAATGATGAATCAAAGAGGCCCATTCAATCTGATTGTTTAACCCCATTGGTTCCAATGAGTTTAAACGATAGATCCATCTCTGCTCAAGGTAATTCAGACGGCTCTGATAATCCACCGTACCAGTCCATTAAAACTTGATCAAGTACCCTCCATACAAATTGATCAGCTGAATGACCACATTCCTTAAAGTGAGCCACCAGAGGCACCAAGAAAACTTTATTTACTAACCTACATTGGTGCTCACTAATGTGTTTGCGAACAGGACGAATCGTGCGGCCAACATAGACCACCTGACACGATGTCACAATACTATAATTGGTCCTACCTCAGTTCATCCAAATACTTATGAATGTTTTACAGCATATTCCATCACCACATATCTTTCAAGTTATGTTGTATATGTGGTGATCTGCCCGTCTATATTGGCCGCACAATGAGTATCTTCCTATCCATCTAATATTTTCTAAGATAACTATAATGAATATGCAAATATGTCACCCTGCCCTTTGCCTCCCCAAATGAAGTAGTCAAACTACGCCCATGCAAGTACACACAATACGTGCACAGTTACAAATTACACCTTTGTTGGAGCAGGTCTGAATTTATGCACTATTGAGAATAGTTTTGGGTGGCTATTCCCTAGGAGGAGAGGCTTAAAAGGTTAGGGCTCTTCAACTTGGAAAAGAGACGGAGATATGATAGAAGTCTATAAATTAATAAATGGAATGGAACGGGTAAACAGAGATTGGTTGTTTACCTTTCAAAAAGTAGAAAGTAGGGGACACGCAATGAAGCTATAATGTAACCCATTTAAGAGTAATAATATAAAATATTTTTTCACTCAATGTGTAATCGAACTCTGGAATTTGTTACCAGAGGATGTGTTAAAAGCTGTTAGTGTAAAAAAGGTTTGGACAGCTTCCTGGAGGAAAGGTCCATAAACCATTCACAGGTCTGCGACTAAAAAGCTGTTTGATTATTTTGATCTAATTTCCATGTATTTTGGTGTGCTGAAAACAAATAAAATATTGAAAAAACTCCTAGACGTCATGATTTGCCACAACATGCAAAATTGTTTTCAAATTTATCAATTTTTTCAAATTACTATTAATTAATTCACATAAGTGCATTTAAGATATAAAATGCCAAAAAATCCTTAAAGGGGTTGTCCGAGTTATGTAAAAAAAAAAAAAAAGCACTGTAAATCTGATGGTCAGCAATATATACATAAGCTAAGCAAGTTTTAAGTCCGTGCTTCTAATGGTAGAAGGGGTTAATCTTTCCTGAAGAATCCAGTGAGAGGGAGACACAGGGCAGATAGCAGCAGCTCCGGTCAGTGCAGGGGGGCGTGGCCAGCACTGTGATGTCTCGTGTACAGACAGAGCTGCTCTCCTGCATGCCACACTTGTGCACGAATCATCATCAGGTTCTTGGTTCTAGGCTGTTCACACTTTTTCATCGCAATTCGTGTTAGCTCGTCATTCTTCAACCGTTATGGCTCCTCGAAAGTGTATTAATTCGCCAGACAGTTTCTGTTTCATCTGTGGTGAATATACAGTGTTGAAGCAACAGCAGAATATTACAGACTTTGTGAAAAAAGTATACTTTGCACACTTTGGACTAAAAATTGGAGATCAAGATAAAGTCTGGGTGCCTCATAAAGTGTGCAAACGGTGTGTTGAGGACCTCTGAAACTGGTTCAATGGTAAGAAAAAATCTTTCCGTTATGGGATTCCTATGGTATGGCGAGAGCAAAAGAACCATAGTGACGACTGTTACTTTTGTTCATGCGATGTGAAAGGGTTTAATTCCAAATGGAAGCATTCCATTTCATACCCCAATCTTCACTCGGCAATTCGTCCCATCCCCCATGGCACAGATATACCAGTACCCAAGCCCCCTGCTACCTTGGAAGAGATACCGAGCTCTGATGAAGGTGAAGTCATACCTGAACCAGATGACGAATCAAGTTCTGACTTTGAAGATGATACAAGACCAAAATTGTTTTCTCATGAGGAGATGAATGATTTGGTAAGAGACTTGAATTTTCCCAAAGATGCCGCTGAGTTACTCAGATCAAGGCTGAAAAGCAGGACTTTATTGTTGCCAGGAGTGTCATCTTCATGGTTCAGACATCATGAAAAGGAATTTGTTCCTTACTTCGCCCAGGAAGACAAGTTGGTTTATTGCATCGATGTCAAAGGTCTGATGGGTCAATTTAAAATCCAATATGATTCAGAGCAATGGCGTCTTTTTATAGATTCTTCAAAAAGAAGTCTCAAAGCAGTTTTACTCCACAACAGTTTTTACGCTTCCATACCTGTAGGTCATTCCGTACACTTGAAGGAAACCTACGAGAACTTGGAATTGGTTCTTCGTAAACTTAAATTTGAAGACCATGGTTGGCAAGTGTGTGGGGACTTGAAGGTCTTGTGCATGCTGCTCGGGCAACAAGCTGGGTATACCAAATATCCTTGTTTTCTGTGTCTATGGGACAGTCGAGACCAACAAAATCACTGGACCAAGAAGAGTTGGCAGCCGAGGGTGCTAACGGTGAAAAAAAGTCCTCCGAGAAACTTTGGTACCTTCCCATAAAGTTCTTCTACCACCTCTCCACATAAAATTGGGATTGATGAAGCAATTCATAAAATCACTTCCAAGAGATGGAGAATGCTTCAAATACTTGATCACCAAGTTTCCAGGCCTGTCGGAGGCAAAATTGAAGGAAGGTGTGTTCATCGGACCAGACATTAGAAGGCTTAGTTGATCAAGAGTTTGTCAATACCACGACGGATCCTCAAAAAGAAGGGTGGATTGCATTTAAAGAAGTCGTACAGAAATTTTTAGGCAATAACAAAGACTTAAAAACGCACCTCTTCTCTGCTGCCTTTGACCTCCCCTCTCCTCTTGTGTGATGAATGCCCCCCTCCCCCTGCTTTCCTTCTCCTCTCTCTCCCGTAGTCATGTTTATTTAAATGTCTTGGGTGCTTTCCTGTCTTATATTGTAATTTCTTTTCTCCTTCTCGTTCTTTTTTTTTTTTTCGACCTATTGGTCTCTCTGTATAAGACTTTATGTTTCTATTGTAAACCGCTATGTTCTAATTTGTAATAGCGGTATATCAAGCTTAATAAACATAAACATCCTCACTACAAAAAGATCGTCAGACGAATGCTGAAAGCATTTCAAGCTTTAGGTTGCCTGATGAGTTTGAAAGTGCATTTCCTCCAGTCCCACCTTGACTACTTTCCTGAAAATTTGGGAGTTGTGAATGAGGAACAAGGTGAACGATTCCACCAAGACATTAAATAGATGGTAAGGAGATACCAGGGAAACTGGAGCATTACAATGATGGCAGGTTGGATGCTTCAGAGAGACATTACAGATGCTACTCACAAGCGTAAATGCACCAAGAGGAGCCTCACAAGGAAGAAGAATCAAGTTTAGTGTGTGTAGGTGAGCTCATTTCAGTTCAAAAAAGGATTTTCATGAAAATATTGTAATAAAACTTTAATTTTATGTCTATTAACATTCATTTTGAGGTATTGCCTTATTTAACATAGTTACCTAAATTGTCAGGAAACGTGATGTCCTATGACAAAATGGAGGTCATTTTCGGATTCAGCGCACCAAAAAACATAAAGATTATGTGGAATAACCAAAACAGCTCTCGAAAAAAAGTTTTTGCAGACCTGTGAGGAACAGGGAAATCCACTGCTTACCTCGGGACAAGCATTGTGGAATGTATGTACCTTTTTGGGAATCTGACAGGCAATTGTGACCTGGATTTGACAACAGGATATTGGGCTTGATGGTCTGATCAAGTATGGCATGTTCTTATGTTTTATAATAGCATTTGAGTGCCCATGTTACCTTTTATAAAATAGGGACCTTTTAGAGTTTTCACATAGGTGTTCAGTTATAAAATTATTCCCCTACATCTCTCCCAGTTTCTAAAGATATCAGATCTTGATCATTTCAGTGCCCTTACTATCTCTTTTCTACATGTTCACATCTTTTCAAATACTTAATGCAATTTTCTAATTCCGGACACTGAAACTATCTAAGAATTCTTTGAGATTATAGCTTTTTATCATCTTGATGCATTTGATTGGCGTGGGAAACCAACACCACTTCTTGGTTCAGAAGTTATTTAATTTTGGGGATAACTACTAACCCAGACTGCATATAGGCAGAGAAAAGGATTCTTCAAGCTGTAAGGATGGTATACGAGGGGGGAAACCGTTTTTTCATTTTAACCAGAGTTTTTACAGGCGCCCTAGACTAAGTTAAAATTCCATATTTTAGACTCCTTAAATTCATGTTCCTGAATGATGACACTTTCTCACGGTTCCTGAACTTCTGAAAATATAGCTAATCTTGTCAGTCGGGTCATGTGATATTCTATATATCAGTTAATATATCCAGCTGCTGTTCCTTACATTTCCCAGTGTCTCCACCAGTGGCTGTCTATTCCATTGGTTAAAGTTTGATTTGTCACTATTGTTATTTAAATAGCTTTCTATCTCGGTCTCTGAATCACGTTAATTTCCATAGCATAAAATAGTAGCCAATCTTACAGCATCATGTTGCTATGCGACATATTATTGAGCTTCCCTATAGAGTCAGGTTACCATGGTGACACATGGACATGCAGGTGCTCTAGCCTAAATAGGAGCAGCTGCCTCTCTAAAAGGACAAGGCCACTATGGAAGAGACTGACCACCACCTCTACCCAGCTCTATTCAACACAAGCAGAACAATGGCTGGAAGTTGCCAGGTTGTCGGTGTACTGTGAAGCATTGATGACGTAGGTTGAGCAGACAGCAGCTGATTTAGAAATACCTCCGGTAGAGCAGTTTTAGGATTGAGAGGGTGAGGAGGAGGATGCTGGCAAACGGAATGACGCTGGCAAAAAGAGCAGAACCGCTGCACAATACATGTAGCAAAGAAAACGCTGAGATTTTCCTGAGACAAAATGCAGGCAGGTAATTCTTGCCTATGTATATGTGTGTATATATATGTATATGTGATTTATGCTGGGTGACATGGATACTGTAATCCATGCATAGTAGAACTGGTGGTAAAGAATATGACATTTCTCTTATTTTAACATAGTTCTTTAGTTAGGGAGGGAGGAAGGGGGGAGCTAGGAGAAGGGTACATAAAAAATAACTAACTGGGTTACCAACTTTGGGATTGAGGATAAAATCACAAAAAGA
Source organism: Ichthyophis bannanicus (assembly GCA_033557465.1). NCBI lineage: Eukaryota > Metazoa > Chordata > Amphibia > Gymnophiona > Ichthyophiidae > Ichthyophis > Ichthyophis bannanicus. Next base: position 145,280,275 of record CM066046.1, on the reverse strand, counting down.
ATATGTTGCCCCACCTTTCGTCCTCTCTGTAGACAGTCACATTTCACAATTTATCTTTCTTAAAGAAACTTTGAGTTTACAGCCAAAATTCCATCCCTTTCTTTCAACACATGAAGTGAGTGAATGTGAGAGGTACTCTCACTTTAAATAATTAATTATGAAGGTATTGAATTTGCATGTATGAGGTGTGATCAGAAAGTATCGAAACTTGTACAGTAGTACAAGAAGTATAAAACTGACAGTTACTGCTCTCAGTCTCCTTCAAAGCAGTCCCCTTCCAATAATACACACTTCCTCCAGCGTTCCTGCCACTGCTGGAAACAATTTTGAAATGGCTCTTTCATTATGCTGTGAAGCTGCTGTGTTGAATTTTGCTTAATGGTCTCCAAGTTGTCGAATTTCCTTCCTTTCAGTGGTAATTTCAGTTTTGGAAAAAAGGAAAAGTCACAGGGTGCAAGGGTCATGTGAGTACGGACGCTGACGGACTTGCTCGATTTGGTGTTTGGTCAAGTACTGCTGGACAAGATATGATGCGTGAGCTGGGGTGTTATCGTGATGAAGCAACCATTCACCATTCCTGTGCAACTCTGGCCTCTTACGATGAACTGCATTTCTCAGATGAGTCAGAACTTGGGCATAGTACTCCTTATTGAAGATTTGGCCTTTAAGAGCATACTCATGATGAACAATACCCTGGTAATCAAAGAAAACTGTGAGCATGACCTTGACATTGCTCCTCACTTGATAAGCTTTCTTGGGTCTGGGAGAGCTTGAAGTCTTCCATTGTGAGGACTGAGCCTTAATTTCTGGTTCATAACCATAAACTCATGATTCATCACCAGTAATAATCTTTTTGATGAAATGTGAGTCATTTTTAATACATTCATAAGAACATAAGATTGATGATAAAATCCCAACAGCTCCCTGGCTGCCCGACAGTCTATCAACAGTAAGAATAGCCTGTACCAACCCAAAACCAATATCTATGTCCTCAGCAAACTGTGATAGTCATTCGAAAATTTGAGCATATTGCGGCATACACTGCTTCAACTTGGTTTTCATTCCTGCTCATGGATGGCCTTCTAGAATGTTCATCACCTTCAATACTTTGGCTGTCCTCTTGGAAAGGTTTGCATCGGTCATAAACTAGAGCACAACTCATGCATTCATTGCCATACACTTGCTGTAACTTGTCATAAGTCTCTTTGCACAAATCTCCAAGTTTCTGGCAGAATTTAATGCAAATTCGCTGTTCGTCAGATTTGTTGATATGGAAGGACAGACTAGATAGGCCATGTGGTCTTTTTCTGTCATCATATTTCTATGTTTCTATGATGTGAAAATATTGAACTGCTTTTACACAATACCAAACATCACATGATTAAAGAAAATACAGGTGTGCTGCAGAGCACATAACTAGGTCACTGCATGTTTACTAGCATCGTGGTGCAACGTATTGTTACTGTATATAGCTACACAAGAAGTCTCGATACTTTTTGATCACACCTCATATATGAGAGATGTGCAAATATCAGTAGCTTAGGGCTGAGGCCTTAGTGATTGGTATCACTGCTGATGAGTTTTGATTCTGCGTTCTGCCCTACTTCAACCATGTATTTTCTGTCACCATGTGTCTACTGTGCTATTTTATAAAGAGGAACCATAATGGTTTGTAATATAAAGATTTTTAGACTCACTATTACAGATAATTACATTAGCAGTGCCTTTTTCTTGCTGAAACTTTACAAGTAGATTTAGAAATGTTTTGTCACCTGTTTTTTCCTGGGTAATGGAATATGTAGAGCTTTGACTCTATAAATACTGTGTGAGATCCAAGAGAACTACCTGTAGCAACTTCAGGTCTGTTTGACTCTTCCTCCAGGGATTTTCTTCCCCATAACTTCCAATTTGATGCTTTTGAACAACAGATATGTAGCTGCCAAATGGAGGTAAAACTGAGACTGCAGTTAATGAGTCTGGAAACTGTTTACAGATATTGGTATTTAAATTTGTTTTTAGTATAGTTGTTTTCACTATCCTAATGCCCTCTAGAAGACCAGATTTGCCAAAACATTCTGTGCGGAGATCTTTCCAGCCACAGTCTATGGGAGAAGTTGCAAAGAAGGTAGGGGACTCTCTTGTTCCATAGCCCACACAGGTGTGTTGGGTTGCTTATTCCTTCTGTGAATGGAGGCAGTGAGCAATCCTTTCAGCAGCAAATTTGCATGTATATGAATATATGCGTAATTTCAATTGTGATTCATTAGGCATCTGGGGGGGGGGGGGGGTTCATGTATTTGCCTTCCAGTATCCTATTTATTAATTGCATGTATGATCAGGGACTTGGAAAAGGCATAGATTGCAAATAGGTTGATGCTAACTGTAAAAAGTAGGTTTTCAGATTTAAAAAATCACCCTATGTGACCATGATATGCAGAGCCAAGCTCCGCCATTAATAACTGATGCCAGCAAACTTTATTTTTACAAACCATTTTCCGCATGCAAAGCATGTTTTATATAGAAAATGGCTATTGTAAAATAACATGGGTGAATGTGCATGTACACATGCTGACAAGAGCATGCATCTTTATTTTATTTATCAGGATTTATTAACCACATTTTTGAAGAGATTCTTCCAAGGTGGTGTACACTGACAACTTACAAAAGCAAAATAAACGCTTTGTCAGTATAACACTGGTCAACAAATTTTTACAAAAGTCATGTTACTGAAATAAAAAGTAATTTTTTGTCAATTTTTATATGCTGAACCTGAATATGACAGTGAAATTGCAAAGTTGGCTCTAGTTTTTTTGTAATCTACAATAATTGTTTACATCATGAAATGCATGTCAATAGTAAATATAATAGGCCTTCGGTTAATACCTGTAAAAAACCAAGTCATAAACTACTTCTTAGATTTTTTTCGCCTGTCTCTTGTACAGCTGTGCGGGAGCTTCTCTGGGGAGTGTCCAGCAGTAGTCAGCCAGCATTGTAGTGGACCATTTTTCCTGGTATCTTTGCTTCATCATTGCGATATCCTGGTGAAAACGTTTTGCCCTGTTCATCACTATCCATACCACAGTTGTCAGGAAAGAAATCGAGATGGGAATCAAGGAAATGGATCTTTAGAGACATATTGCAGCCAAGTTTCTGATACTGCATCAGCATGTCTTCGACTCGTTCCTTGTAGTTTTCTGCCCTAACATTCCCGAGAAAGTTTGTTGACACTAGGCGAAAAGCATTCCATGCTTGTTTTGCATCACTCTGCAGCAAGTTCTTGAACCGGTCATCTTTGAAGAGCTCTCGAATGAGGACCCACAAAAACTCCCTCTTTAATCTTTGCTTCGCTGAGTCGAGGGAATTTTTCATGCGGGTATCGGAAAGCTGGCGAAGTGCGGTCCATGGCTTTCATGAAGTTTTTCATCAAACCTAGTTTGATGTGAAGGAATGGTAGCAGGATTTTGTGAGCCTCAACCAGAGCTGGGTGCTGGATATTCTTCTCTAACTGTTACATTTTGTCTGCGATTCCATTCCTTCTGCAAGTAGTGCCAATCCCTTGCTCGGCTATCCCACTCACATAAGAAACACATGTATTTTATATATCCCTGCTGCAGTCCCATTAAAAGGGCAACTACCTTCAAGTCACCACAGAGGTGCCAGCTGTACTTGTTATAGTTAACTTAAATCATCTACTGACTTCCATTATCGTATGTCTCTTTCATGTGGACAGCATGCGCTACTGGAATAGATGGAAGACGGTTTCCATTTTTCAAAAGCACAACCTTCAGACTCAGTTTCAAAGAGTCTATATAGTTTCCAGTCTTGTGGGTCATGAGTGATTTTTAAGGCATTCATGAGGCTTTCAATGTCAGAACAGAATACCAGATTACTTTCCTTTCTGAAGAAAGGCTCTAACTGCTGGTGGTGCTTTCGATATGAAGTAATGTTGACATCTTCTTCTAGAAGATTCCATTGTTGGAATCTTGATCCTAGCAATTCTGCCTTGTTCTTGGATAAGTCCAAATCACAAACCAGGTCATTTAGTTCTTCCTGTGTTGTTCTGTGTGGAGTTGATAATGCATCCCAGTGAAAATCTGGGTCACTACATACTGACGGACCAGGAGAAGAACAGGTTGGCTCACCCTTGTCCTCATCAGATGAATCGAGAATATTCTGATGGAGGTTCTGGAATAGGAAGTCCCTCACCATGTGGAACTGGTCTCAATGCAGACGGAATGTTTGGGTAGACTATGCTCGACTTCTTTTGCTTCGTTATTCTGCTGGAAAGAGGAGGAACCAAGCAGAAGTAACAGTCATTTATGTGGTTGCTTGGCTCTCTCCACACCATGGGGACTGCATACGGCATTGATGGTCTTTTTTAATTCAACCACTGTGAAAGCTGTGTTGTACATGTAGCGCAGCATATATGCAGGGCCCAAGGCTTGTCTTGGTCACCAATCTTGCATCCGAAGTAAAGATGATATGCCGCCTTCAGTTGAGAAGTGATACTTTTCTTCTGGTTGTCAAATGTCACTTCCCCACAAATGTAGCAGAAATTGTCAACGGTATTAACACACTTTTGCGGCATTACTGTTCTGTATTGTAACTAAATGGCTAAAATTATATGATTAATAAAAGTTACATGTAACAGTAGATTAAACTGTCTCGCATACAGTCTGAAATATTTTAAATGCTCAACCTTTCCGACTGCGTATAGTACACTGCTGACATCAGATGGCTTCAGCAGCCGTCTGGCAGTAGTATTGCATTACATCAGAAAATGATGCAATCAACTCTGGATGATGTGTGCATGCTGGTATTATGCAATGTGATGCAATATTACATCATTCAAGGCTTATTTGGGATGTTGTTGATGTCCTACTGGATAAATTTACACTGTGAAATGTCAAAAATGAACTACATGCAATATCTTCAAAACGAGAGCCAATAATTTTTTTTTAATGTTATATTCGTGTTCAGCTCACCAAGATACTACAGATTTAGGGCCCTTTAAAGTCAGTAACGATTTCATTGTTGACCAGTCTAATAGACAATTTAGAACAGTGAGATAAACTTGGAGGTAAGCAATAAGATATATATATATGATACATTGTTAGTAATGTGCACCTTAAAAAAGCATATTAGAACATTCAGATAACTGAAATATGATTACAATGTCAGCAGAATCCTAATGCTATATTTTAATGGGCAGCCAGTAGAAACTTGGATGCTCACGGTGTCAGCACAGTACAATTGATGTACCATAAAAGGTGATATGGTAGAACATTCATATGACATAAATAGAATGCTCAAGATGTTGGATCATGCAATGAGTGTAGGTATTGTCGGAGCAGAGTTTAGGAGGAATTGCGACGTGTGTGCATAATTTGTAAAATACATGCAAACTGGCACATATTTGCACCTGCCTCTGATATAAATTTGTGGGAGAGCATTTATGCACGATTGGTGGTAAATCTGTGTGCCTATAGCACATAGATATGAATTGATTTTTTTTTTAACATGAACTGAGATATGGCTCTTAAAAAAATATAAAAAGTGCTTTAAACTGTATATTTTTGGAAGATTTTGTGAGAGAACTGCAAATGGTATGGACTGATGGGGTATGAACTTGGGTTTTAAACCTGACAGAGAAATCTCTAATGTATCTGACTGTGACTTACCTTGAACTACCATTGGAAAGGCATGAGGTAAATAATTTGCAGTGGATACACTATAGTATAGTGGTAGTAAGCAAGATATATGAACCACATGGTCACGAGTTCAGGACCCGGGGTTGGGGTATAAGATCCAACATGTTATAATTGAAAGAAAGCTCTGTGGATGAAGGTGAAAGGGGGATAGATTCAGGAGTAATTTGCCAAAATATTTCTTTATGGAAAGAGTGGTAAATATATGGAATAGTCTCCCAGTGGAGGTAGTAGAGACAAAAGAAATCATGGGACAAACACAGAAGATCTCTAAAGGAAAAAAAAGGGACTGTAGTAGTTGGTATGGAAGGGCAGACTGGATAGGCCATGTGGTCTTTATCTGCTGTCAACTATGTTTCCATGATGATATCTCAGAAACATGGATGTTGATTTCTTCCATGAAAAATTTTCCATTCAATTTGATGGTCCTTTACACATTTTAAATGATTTTGTGCAAGAGTTACAATTTTGGCAGGTTTTGTTTTGATATATGGCTTTTATAAAATAGGCATAAAATATTTGTGGTTTAGAAAATTTTTATAGATACTGTCATAAGATTAGATAGAGATGCATTTTTTTCCTGTGGACAGAAAATATGAGTAATTTTGATGAATTAGTAGGCCATATGTGTTTTATTTTCTTGGATATTTATATTTGTCTAAAATTCCTTTTCCTTGGATAACATTGATGTACTTTTTTTAGCGTCTGCTTTTCTATTTTCATTTTAAAATCCAATCAGTTGTAAACTGGAAAAAAATTAGGTCCTATGTGTACATTACATATTATATTTTAATCTTTTCATTAACTTCACAGGATCGATAAATCTTTCATTTATCATGTGTAAATTGTATTGTCTGTTGATGCGTAAGTAAAGGACAAACATGCATATTGTGTAAATAATGCTAAAACTGTATCGCTCTAAAATGAATTTCAAACTGACATAAACATAGAGGTGATTTTTGGGAGGTAAAAGGAAAGGTGTGCCACCGACTCTTTTTGGACTTCTAGCTATTAATTGGGCTGCAGCCCCATAAGCCTTCATTCACAACTCATTTAGCCCGGTTATTGCAAAAACAGGAGTGGAGGAGTAGCCTGGTGGTTAGAACACTGGCTTGGTAACCAAGCAACCAGGGTTCGATTCCCACTAGCACTCCTTGTGGCCTTGGGCAAGTCACTTAACCCTCCATTGCCTCGGAAGAAAGGCCTGGCAATCTACTTCCGGTGACACTGCCAAGAAAACCCAGGAGCTTCTGGGTCGCCAGGAGTCAGGACTGACTCAAAGGCACACATTGATTGATTGACTGCAAACACAGCCTTCAGCCAGGAGCCAGACTACAGTTTCCTTATAAACCCATACACACTCTGAACTGATCAAAAGGTGATGACCTTGAGCAATGATTGAGACTCTTTGTCCTCGAGGGTTGTGAATGAAAGCCACAGTCTATGTGAGAATGACAGAAGCAGGTAGCACCTTTTGTAGACTAACCAGTTTGGGGCATGAGCTTTTGAGTCCACTTTGTCAGATGTCAACCCTTGTTCTTAAAAACTCATGTCTCAATAAATTGGTTAATCTGAAAGTTGCCACCTGCCTCTGTTATTTTTGCTACTCCTTCTGAAAATCTGTGTCTGATGTTTGTAAATCATTGACTTAGAATGTATTCTGATTGGAGTACTTTTGTTAGCTACAAAAGGCAGTACACAATAACAGCCAGACTGTCATTACTCTGCAGTCATTACAGTGGCAATTTATATGAGAGGCTGCAAAAAGAATGGATTTTAAGTCCCTATTAGAAAAAAGCAAGAGCCCCCTGAGTTTTGCTACTGAAGACTAGTCTCTCTTTCTTTCTCTTAGTTTTTATCTCCATCTCTCTCACTGTCTTTATACTGTTATCTTTCTCATATCTTCTCCACCATGCTCTTCTCAGTATCTCTCCCACTTTCTCGTTCCCAATCACAGAGTCTCCCTAAAAGTACACATTATTTTCTCTAGTAACAGGAACACTTTGTGTGACTTCTGTCTCTGTAAGCATATATCAATTTACAATAGTCTCGCATGCATATGCTATTATGCTCAATAGTGAAATCAGTTGGCATATACCAGCTCTTGTTTTGCAGTTCTCCACATGCCCTCCTACTCGCTAAAAATATAAATGGTATGTTGCGTAGGAAGCACTGCTTCCTTCAAGCCTTTATTAAATGAATATGGTTTCCATAGACCAGATTATTTCAAAGTATTTTTAAGAAAGTCTGAAATTTTGTTTTATTTATGTTTATAGAGATCCCTTTAAGAGTTTTACCTACCATAATTAATAAATGACAGCTGAAAAGCTCAGTTGGCCCACCTGGTCCGCTCAGTTATTACTTCAACACTACTAAGCATATTCCAGTATAGGACATTACATTTTAGTCAAGTTTATTTTTTGTTCTCTATCTTCCTAGGTGGATGAGTCTGCAAGTTGCTGCACTTTATCCAGTAGCTGGGGAACAGTCAAACAGGTAATGAATGTGTGATTGTAATGGAATGAAACCTGGCTTCCAAGGAGAGAAAACAAGAAAGGGGAGCAAGAAAGCAAACATCAAAGACCTGCTACAATCCAGGAGGCAGGACCTGGAGAAGAGCTGTGCTGTATTAGCCATATATATATATTAAAGGTTGTTCCTTAGCGTCCCTCTAGTCCAGTCCCGGAACCATAGAGTTGTGAACCTCCACCAGCAGCTTTGGAGACTGAACATCTTCATCTCTTTGATCATCCAGCTATATGCAGCCCCAAGGACCGCCCACACATCAGTATCTCAGTCTCCAAGCAGCTTGGAAGTCAGAGCCCAGAACTGGGCTCCTTAGGAACAAATAAGCAGAGCTTTAGTGTTTTATTATTTTCTAGATTTAGGTGCTGGGCTGCTGCTGTGGAGGAAATCTTTGACTGTGTCCCTTCTGTCTTTCTCTAATCTGTTTTTTTTTCTCTCTGTCTCTCTCTGTCAGTCTCCCCATAGGTCAAACAAGCAGGGGAGCTACACAGGTCTCCTTTCTACCGAACCTCCTTGGTGGGTGAGGAGAAGGTTGAAGACAATTACAGGCAGCAATTGAATACAGCAGTAGGCTCTGAGGGTCCCCTGACTGATTTAGGGGTTCCCCGAGCTGCCCTGAGCGGTTATTACTCTGTTATTGACTCTGATAACTGCTACTCAGAGCTTGTGACAGGCATGCTGGACAGCACTCTCAGTGTTTTGACCCCCCCTCCACTCCTGTGTGTGGGTGAGTAGAGTTTGAAGCTTTTTCTTTCTAAAGGCAGTGGTGGAGGCCTTGGGGTGGCCTGGAATCAGCTCTGGGGAGTGTTTTAGACCTTTTGGGTATTTTTTCTGGTCCTTTTTTTGGTGGGATAGGGTCCGGCGGCCATTTTGGATTTTTTTCAAAGTTGTTTTTCTTCGTGTTTTTTTTTTTTAGGGATAGGAGCTTCGTTTTTGCATTTCTTGGTCAGATATCAGCTAATTGACTCCAGCTCTATCTAATCCTGCAATTTGGAGCGTTTTTGAGCACTTTTAAAATCACGATTTTTTTTTCTGCTCTGTTTGCTTCAGCAAGGTGTTCCTGCTTTGCTGGCAAAGGGCTGTGTGCATAGCCATGCCTCCTAGTCCTCGGTGTCTGGTCTGTGGCATTCGTAGAAGTAGTAATTTGGAAGCCCGAGTCTGTGCCACTTGTTCTGCTGTGGGTGCTGGCATGGAGGATCCTCTGGAGGGCTCCAGTGCAGATCTCCCACTATCTACAGAAGGGACATCAGAGCAGGCAGAGACAGTCCTTGGTCCTGGGATTTCTGCGGTGCCGGAGCGCCTGTTGGCGGGGGCGTCCAGGAGGGATCCCTGGGAGTTCCACCCGCCTTTTTTCTCTCTCATGCAGAAGGCTCTGGCTCTCTTGCAGCCGGCGGGGGGAGGCTCGGTCATGCCCCGCCGTGGGCTAAAGCGTCCACTTTCAGTGGAGGGAGACACTGGTCCACAAAAGAAGAGCCGGCCCCCGAGTGTTGCGGATTCTGCGCCACCTGGGGACGAGTTCCACGAGGGGCTGGGTGAGGCTCTCGAGCTGGAGTCTGCGGAGGATTTAGAAGATGGCGAGTTGTTGGACGACGAGCAGAGTAGTAGAATAGTGCGTGTATTTCGTAAAGAGGAACTTCCGGCACTGATTGCCGAAACCCTCAAGGTATTGAACATACCCGTGGAAGATGCCACTGCGGAGGACAAGTTGGAGGATCCCTTGATGCAGGCGGTGCGCACTTCCCACAGAGTCTTTCCGCTCCATAGGGTTTTTAAAGCTATGATCCAGGAGGAGTGGAACAGTCCAGAGTCCGCTTTGCGCGGGGCTAGACTGTTGCCTAAGTTGTATCCTCTGTCGGAGGCTGATAGCTCTTTCGTTCGCCGAAGGTGGACGCGGCAGTTTCCGCGGTTACTAAACGGACTACTATCCCGGTGGAAGGTGCTGCGGCATTGAAGGACCCACAGGATCGGAAAGTTGATAGCTTGCTGAGACAGGCATTTGATGTTGCTGCCCTGTCGATGCAGGCGGCGGTGGCCGGGGCCTGGGTGGCGCGCGGCTGCCTCCGCTGGTCTCAACAGTTCCAGGGGCCCCAGTCGGCGGAACAAGAGGCCGCGGCGTCTAGATTGGAGTCGGGTACCGCTTATTTGGCGGATATCCACTATGACCTCATTAGGGGGTTAGCTAACGGCATGGCGTCGGTGGTAGCGGCGCGTCGTTCTCTTTGGTTACGCAATTGGGCGGCTGATGGCTCTTCTAAAGCTCGCCTTAGTAAGCTGCCGTTTAAGGGCAGGCAGTTATTTGGAGAGGACTTGGATAGGTTGGTAAAAGATCTCGGGGATTCTAAGGGGGGTCGGCTTCCGGAGGATAAGCCCAAGCAGGGGAAGCCGACCTTCACCTTCCGGGGGTCTCAGCAGTCCTTTCGGAGGTTTCATGCCTCCCGCTTTGGTCAGTCCCAGCGTTCCAGATATCTGGGGCGCAGACAGAGTTTCCGCGGATTTCGGGGGGCAGGTAGAGGTTTTGGCTCCTTCCAGGCGCAGGTCCCCAAAAAGTCGCAATGAAGCGAGGCCGGCTCCGGTGGTGGTGATTCCCGTAGGGGGCAGACTGCGGGATTTCTACCCTGCCTGGGCCGCTATCACATCCGATCGGTGGGTGTTAGAAGTGATACGAGAGGGATATGCGCTCAAACTACATCGACCGGTGCTCGATTCCTTCGTTATGTCCCTGTGCAGCGCTCCCTGGAAACGACAAGTCGTATCCAATACACTTTCCCGGCTGCTTCGGCTCCGGGCGGTCGCCCCCGTGCCGGAGGGGCAGTTAGGGTCCGGTCGATACTCCATCTACTTCGTCGTGCCGAAAAAGGAGGGCACCTTTCGACCAATCCTGGATTTAAAGAGAGTGAATCGGTGCCTCCGGGTGTCGCATTTTCGCATGGAAACGCTGCGCTCGGTCATAAAGGCGGTCCGCGAGGGGGAATTCCTAACGTCCCTAGACCTTACGGAGGCCTATTTGCACATTCCCATTCGCCGGGAACATCAAAGATTTCTGCGGTTTGCGCTGCCGATGGGCCATTTTCAGTTTCAAGCCATGCCCTTCGGCCTAGCGACGGTGCCACGGGTCTTCACGAAGATCATGGTGGTGGTAGCGGCGTTCCTGCGGAAGGAGGGTGTCCTTGTGCATCCCTATCTCGACGACTGGTTGATCCGGGCGAAGTCAAGGGAGGAGAGTCTCCGGGCGACGGCGCGGGTCGTACAGGTTTTGCAGTCGTTAGGTTGAGTGGTCAATCGGGCGAAGAGCAGCCTTCTTCCCTCGCAGACCTTGGAATATTTGGGGGCGCGTTTCGAGACCGGCAATGGGAGGGTTTTCCTCCCAGTGCACAGAGCGCGGGCCCTGAGGCGGCTGGTGGAGCAGTTTCTAGCGAGACGGGCGTCCTCGGCAATACCTTCAGCTTCTCGGCACGATGGCGTCGACCATCGAGGTAGTTCCATGGGCAAGGGCACACATGCGGCCTCTGCAGCGAGCGCTGCTGCGTCGATGGTGTCATCAGTCCGACTCACCAGTTCGTCAGTTAGTTTGCCCCTTGGAGGTTCGGCGCAGCCTTCGCTGGTGGTTGCGTCGGCGCTCTCTGGCGAACGGTATGCCCTTGGAGTCTCCTGTCTGGCGTCTGCTGATGACGGATGCCAGTTTGAGCGGCTGGGGGGCTCATTGCGAGGGCCAGATTGCTCAGGGCCAGTGGTCCTCGCGGGAGGGCCGGTGGTCCATCAACCGACTGGAAATGAGAGCCATGTGGTTGGCTCTGACAGCGTTTCAGCCTTGGCTGCAGGGAGCGGCGGTCAGGGTGCTATCCGACAATGCCTCCACGGTAGCCTACATAAATCGCCAGGGAAGCACAGGCAGCGCGGCGTTGGAAGCGGAGGCGGATCTGCTTCTGGATTGGGCAGAGCGGCATCTTCAGGGTCTGTCGGCCCAGCATATCGCGGGGGTTCACAATGTGGAGGCGGACTTTGAGTCGTCGCAGGGTAGACCCCGGAGAGTGGTCTCTACATCCCGAGGTATTTGCATTGCTGGTCCGTCGTTGGGGTCTGCCGATAATGGACCTCATGGCGACCTTCGAGTCCGCGCAGGTCGAAAGGTTCTTCAGCAGGCGTCGGGAACGCATGTCGGAAGGCCTCGATGCATTGGCACAAAGGTGGCCAAGGTACAGGCTGCTCTGTCTTTCCTCCGTGGGCTCTGCTGGGTCGCCTGGTACAGCGGATCGAGCGGCATCCGGGTCCCGTGGTTCTGATTGCCCCGGACTGGCCTCGTCGGCCTTGGTATGCGGATCTGGTGCGGTTGAGTGTGGCCGATCCGTGGCTCCTTCCTCCTCGGCCGGATCTCCTTCGGCAGGGGCCGCTGCAGATGCCTCAGGTGGCTCGATTCTCGCTTACGGCATGGCTATTGAGAGGGCGCGAATGAGAGCCAAAGGTTATTCTCCGGAGGTCATTGCTACCTTGTTGCGGGCGCGGTGTCGGTCTACGTCGCTAGTGTTTGTCCGGGTCTGGCGTATTTTTGAGAGCTGGTGTGCGGCTCGCGAGTTGCGGCCTTTGCGGACCTCCGTTCCTCAGATCCTCTCCTTCTTGCAAGCAGGGGTGGACAAGGGCCTGGCGGCCAGTTCGTTGAGGGTACAACTTGCAGCTCTTCCTTGTTTTCGAGGCAAGGTTCAGGGCCAGTTATTGGGGTCCCATGCGGACGTGAAGCGCTTCTTGCGAGCGGTGTTGCTTATGCGTCCTCCATGGAGGGCTTTTGTGCCCTCGTGGGACTTGAATTTGGTGTTGAGCAATGTTCCCTCTAATTTTCTGTAGGTTGTGTGCACATAAAATATCAGCTGTGCAGCTTTTGAAGGAAGGTTAAATTTTTGTGCACAACATAACGACACTTGGAGTTATATACTTTAAAATTTGACTACACGTTAGAATACAGTATGTACACCACATTGATTGCACTAGAAAATATTGTAGAGCTTGTGAAAACCGTAAATACACAACAACTTTTAAATTTTAAGACGTCTGCGTGGTTTTCTATCAGAATCAGAACCGTAATTTTTGTGCGCTCTGTTTTAATGTATGTGCGCTCGCTCGGCGAGGTGTGTGCGCGCGCACACGCGCACAGCTTAGAGGGAACAGTGGTGTTGAGGTCTCTGGTGGCTTCGCCGTTTGAACCCTTGGCGCAAGCTTCGTTGAAGGACTTGACGTTGAAAACGGTGTTTCTGGTAGCGATCTCGTCAGCTCGCAGGATCTCGGAGTTGCAGGCTCTTTCGTGTAGGGAACCCTATCTGTCTTTCTCTGCCGACAAGGTGGTATTGCGACCGGTTCCCGCGTTTTTGCCTAAGGTAGTTTCGGCGTTTCACATGAATCAGGTGGTGTCTCTCCCGGTGTTTGCCAAGGAACGGGGCAAGCATGCAGATAACTCATTGCACGCGTTGGATGTCCGTCGAGCTCTTCGTCGGTATTTGAGGGAAATGGCGGCCTTCCGTAAGTCCGATCGCCTATTTGTCGCATTTGGCGGTCCGCGCAAGGGGGAAGCGGCGTCTGCGTCTTCCATTTCCCGCTGGTTGAAAGAGGCGATTTCGTCGGCATACCTTTTACACGGCAGGATGGTTCCTGCCGGGCTTCGGGCTCACTCGACTAGGGCGCAGGCGGCGTCTTGGGCAGAAGTTAGCTTGGTACCGGCGGTGGATATTTGTCGGGCAGCGACGTGGTCATCCTTGCACACCTTTGCTAAGCACTATCGTCTGGATGTGCAGGCGGCATCGGATGCGCGGTTTGGGTCTCGGGTGCTTCAGGCTGGACTAGCGAGGCCCTCCCGTTGAGATTTACTGCTCTGTTACATCCTCTATGGTTCCGGGACTGGACGAGAGGGACGTTAAGGAAGAGTAAATTAGACTTCTCCAGGACCAAGCAGGAAGTCAGTCCTCACTTATGGGTGACGTCGGCGCCGACGGAGCCCTCGCGGAGCAATTTTCCCCAGCTTTCAAAGAAAGCCTTTGGGAATTGCAGCGCGCATGCGCGGTCGTCTTCCCGCCCGAAGGTGCCATCTTAGCCAGTCTTCTTTTTTCCGCGGAGCCCTACAGACGTCCCCGTCTTGTCCCCGCGAAAAAGTTGATTTTCCTCTTTATTTTATACTTTTTTCTTTCGGTTCGACGCCGATCGTTTTCCCGCTCGGACTCGCGACGCCGGTCTCGAGTCCTCTCACGTTTTTTCGGTTTTTCTGACTTAGTCAGCTTTCATTTTCGTTTTCCCTGGCAGCCCGGTCCTTTGACCTCGCAGGGGCCCTTTTTCCCCCGATGGCTGCCAGTGGGTTTAAGTGGTGTGGTCGGTGTGACCGAAATATGTCACTTACCGACACACACGACTTTTGCCTCCGCTGCCTGGGCCCGGATCATGAGGAACTGATCTGTGGGCCCTGCAGCAAACTGTCCTCGAAGGCGTTGAGAAGTCGGCGGCATCAGCGTGAGAGAATCTTCGCTGACCCCAGCCGTACCCGGACCTCGTCGGAGGCCTCCGTGTCGAAAGGCTCCAGCTCGGACCGTCGCCGGAGCTCCTCCGACCGGGGTTCTCCCTCCGGGGACCATCGTCGGAAGGAAAAACCCCGCGAGGGCGGCGTCGGTGGACGCTCCTGGCTCCGCGAGGGCCAGGTCGCATAGCCCCGACAGCCGCCCCGGGTCCTTGGAGAAGGAACACCTCCCGAAGCGACCTCGCCTGGAGTCGGAGATGCCTGCCCGGGTAAGTCCTGTAGTCCTTCTGGACTCGCCTCCGCGACAGCCGACGTCGGGGCCCGAGTCGGGGGCTGCTGGGTCACCTGAGCTCGGACTCAGGTTGACGGCCTTGGAGAGCAGACTGTCTGCCTTCATGGACCAGCAGCGGGCACTGCTCGCTGGCTTCGCTGGCGTCGCTGCCCTGACCGCCGGGACATCGACGTCCAAGTCGACCCCGGAGACCGAGCCGATCCTCGAGTCGATGAGAACTCGAGTCGATCCTCGGTCGAGGTCGCCCTCGGCCTCCCGTTCGGGACCGAGGTCGCCGACGCCGACTCCCTCGGCGTCGGGGCGGCTGGCGCCGCACCCTGCCCGGGCCGACCCCACCGAGTCCTCGTCGGAGTCGGTCTGGGAGTCTGAGGAGGAAGAGTCACCTGATTCTTTCCGGACTCGGTGTGTCCCATCGGACTCTCCGGAGTCCGAGCCTCGGAAGCAGTCCCCCCCGGAGGATGCCCGGTTCTCGGACTTCGTTAGGGATATGGCCAAGGCTTTGGCCTTCCCTGCGGATCCCGAGGAAGAGCCTCGAGCCGAAGAGCTCGACGCCCTCCAGTATGACTCTCCCGCGAGGGAACACTTTACTGTGCCGGTTCCTCCTATGCTGGAACGACTACTCTTCCGCATGTGGGAGAGTCCGGCCTCCTCGCCGGTCCTGAGCAAGCGGGTCGATTCTATCTATCGAGTCCGCAAGAGCCCTGGCTTTCAAAAGGCACAGCTGCCACACCATTCCATGGTAGTGGAATCGGCCATGCATCGTCTTAAGAGCCAGAAGATGCACTCCTCGGTGCCTCCTGGAAGGGAGGCCCGTAACCTGGATGGCCTTGGCAAGAAGTGCTTCCAGGGCTCTATGCTCGCCTGTCGTGTCCAGACTTACCAGCTATACATGGGCATGTATCTCAGGGATCTGGCTAAAGAGCTAGCCGGATTCTCCGCTGGTCTCTCCGAGGAGCCCTTGCGGAGGTTCCTAGCCTTGTCCACGGGTATTCGGGAATGCTCAAAGTTCATGTCCCGAGCAGCCTATGATGGCTTTGAAGCCTCGGCTCGAGTAGCCGCAGCCGGCATCGGTGCCCGCCGACAGGCTTGGCTTCAGTCGTCCGACCTTGAGCCCTGGGTGCAGGACAAGTTGGTCGATGTCCCCTGCCGAGGCGAAAACCTCTTTGGCAAGCCCATGGCGGAAAAGGCTGCACAAATTGAGATTGAGACTCTCACCAGGACCAGGCTTTCTAGGAAGACCTCCGCCCCTTCCCAGAAAAAGAAGGGCTCGGGAAAAAAGTCCTTTTACCCGAGGAAGGCAGCTGCCTACAAACAATACCCCCATTATCAGGCCCCTGCAGCTCCCCAACAGGGCCAGCAGGCCAAGGGACGGGGTAACGGGTCCCGTAGGCAGCAAGCCCCCAAGCCTGCACCACCAGCCCCTGCTCATCAGGGTGGGGGTTTTTGACTCGCTCAGCATAGCCTCTCCCCCCCCCGCTGGTTCCCCCCAGCACCGGAGGCCGGCTGGTTCACTTCGCCCACAGGTGGTCCAGCATCACCGCAGATGCCTGGGTGCTTCAGGTCGTGCGAGAGGGCTACCTTCTCCACTTCCATCAGGTCCCTCCCTCCTATTTTCCGGGAGAGCCTCCGCGCCCCCCTCTGCACAGGGAGTTGCTCCTTCAGGAGTTAGCAGGTCTTCTGCAGGAACAGGCGGTGGAATCGGTGCCTCACCACCTGAGAGGTCAAGGCTTCTATTCAAGGTATTTTCTGATACCAAAGAGAACAGGAGGCCTCAGACCCATCCTGGACTTGCGCAACCTCAACAAGTTCCTTGTGCGGGAGAAGTTCAAAATGCTTACCCTTGGAATCCTTCTGCCCTACCTCCAGCAGGGAGATTGGCTATGCTCCTTGGATCTAAAGGATGCCTACACGCACATCCTCATCCACCCAAGCCACCGCCAATACCTAAGGTTTGTGGTGGCAGGAAATCATTACCAGTACAGAGTACTGCCCTTTGGCCTGTCCTCCGCACCGCGAGTCTTCACAAAATGTCTCGCGGTCGTGGCGGCCCATCTCCGGCTTCACGGCCTCTATGTCTTTCCGTACCTCGACGACTGGCTCATCAGAGCAGCGTCCGCTCAGGAGGTCACCAACGCCACGGGCCGCACGGTGACTCTGCTGCAGCACTTGGGCTTTGTCATAAACTTCGCAAAGTCCACTTTGCTCCCCTCACAGGATCTCGAGTTCATCGGCGCAAGGCTGCACACTCCTCAGGCGCGAGCGTACCTACCGCTCGACAGGGCTCAGCGGCTCATGGACCTAGCCGACTGCTTTCGCAGCCAGCCCCTGGTCTCCGCCAGGCGCTTCCTGAGACTGCTCGGCCATATGGCTTCCACCGTCCATGTGACCCCCAATGCCCGCCTGAATATGCGGTCTGCTCAATGGTGTCTCCGCCGGCAGTGGCGACAAGCCACAGGCGGCCTAGCAGACCTTGTGCGCGTCTCCGAGCCGCTGGTCTCGTCTGTCCGGTGGTGGCTCCGGCAGCCGAACCTGATATTGGGAATGCCTTTCCAGTCACCTCAGCCGACCCGGGTGCTGACCACCGATGCATCCCTCCTGGGCTGGGGAGCACATTGCCAAGAGGCACGTACTCAGGGCCTCTGGACCAAGTGGGAGTCTGCTCAGCAGATCAACTTCCTGGAGCTCAGGGCGATCCGCCTAGCTCTCAAGGCCTTCTCCCACCTGACCTCCCAACAGTCCGTCCTTGTCCAGACGGACAATCAAGTTGCCATGTTCTACGTGAACAAGCAGGGGGGCACGGGCTCCTTCCTCCTCTGCCGGGAGGCACAGAAGCTCTGCTCTTGGGCCGTCAGTCACGGCATTCTCCTCAAGGCAGTTTATCTCCCGGGCCAAGAAAATTGCCTGGCGGACAAACTCAGCAGGGTCCTCCAGCCGCACGAGTGGCATCTGGATCCCTTGATCGTTCAGAAGCTCTTCCTCAGGTGGGGCCTCCCCACGGTGGATCTCTTTGCCAGTCCTCACAACCGGCAGCTTCCTCGCTTCTGCTCTCGTCAGCCACACCCCCTTCGGGTTGCGGCGGACGCCTTTCTGATCTCATGGTCGGGGAGCCTTCTGTACGCTTTCCCTCCCATCCCGTTAGTCTCTCGGACTCTTTTCAAGGTTCTCCGAGACAAAGCCTTCATGATCCTGGTGGCCCCTCGCTGGCCCAGGCAGCCGTGGTTCCCGCTCCTGCTGCAACTGGCGGTGGAGGATCCAATCCCTCTGGGGGTACAACCGGATCTCCTCACTCAGGATCAGGGGTCCCTACTGCACCCCAACCTCAGGTCTCTCAACCTCATGGCCTGGCTGCTGAAAGGGTAGTCCTTGCTCCTCTTCTCTTGCCGGCGGAGGTGGAGGAGGTCGTCTTGGCTTCGCGACGGCCTTCTACCCGCAAATGCTACGCCCTTAAATGGCGTCGCTTTGCAATCTGGTGTTCCCAACAGTCTCAGGATCCCTTCTCCTGCCCGGTGTCGGTGATCTTACAGTACTTGCTACACCTCTCTAATCTGGGACTTAAGTCCAACTCCGTCAAAGTTCACCTCAGTGCTCTTTCAGCACATCATGTGCCGGTGGACGGCAGACCTCTCTCCAATGACCCTCTCGTAGCGAGGTTTTCTCCGAGGTCTCCTTCTACTTAAACCACCTCTGCGCCCGCCAGCGCCGGACTGGGACCTGAATGTGGTTTTGCAGCGGATCACCTGTCCGCCTTTTGAACCTATGGCTACATGTTCTCTCCGTTTTCTGTCTTGGAAAACACTGTTCTTGATAGCCCTCACTTCCGCTAGGCGCGTAAGTGAATTGCAGGCCCTCGTGTCTGATCCCCCCTACACTCGATTCTACAAGAATAGGGTAGTCCTACGGACTCACCCAAAGTTTCTACCTAAAGTGGTCTCCCCTTTTCACATGAATCAGGAGGTGGTACTTCCAACCTTCTTTCCCAGACCGCACTCCAGCCGAGCTGAGACGGTCCTCCATACCCTGGACTGTAGAAGGGCATTGAACTTCTACCTTGACCGTACGCGGGAGCACCGTAAAGCTGCTCAGCTTTTTGTGTCTTTTGACCCCAATAAATTGGGACTCCCGGTCTCCAAGCGTACTCTGTCCATCTGGGTTGCGGACTGTATCTCTTGGGCTTATGGGGCAGCCGGACTCGCCTTGGAAAGTCGAGTCACGGCTCATTGCGTTCGGGCAAAGGCCACGTCAGTGGCTTACCTCCGCTCTGTTCCGCTGGCAGACATCTGCCGGGCCGCTACTTGGTCTTCGAGCCAGACTTTTGCGGTCCATTACTGTCTCGAGAGGGAGTCCCGTAGGGACAGTGCTTTCGGACAGGCAGTCCTCCGTAATCTCTTTGAGGTCTGAGCAACTCCTACCCTCCATCCCGGATGTGGGCTACCGGTGGGTGATAATTCAGCGAAGATTCTATCCTTCTGTGCTGCTGAGCTAGAGGGAGCTCATTTTTGTGCTTAGGGTCTCCGGTAGCCTTGAGCTTGGGAGTCCCATAAGTGTGGACTGACTTCCTGCTTGGTCCTGGAGAAAGCGTAGTTACTCACCTGTAACTGGTGTTCTCCAGGAGCAGCAGGAATCAGTCCTCACTACCCTCCCTCCTCCCCTTGGAGTTGCAATCGTCTGCTTATGTTCTTTTTGCAAATTTTTACGCTGTCTTTTTTAGCTATGTCATCTGACTGGCTAAGATGGCACCTTCGGGCGGGAAGACGACCGCGCATGCGCGCTGCAATTCCCAAAGGCTTTCTTTGAAAGCTGGGGAAAATTGCTCCGCGTGGGCTCCGTCGGCGCCAACGTCACCCATAAGTGAGGACTGATTCCTGCTGCTCCTGGAGAACACCTGTTACAGGTGAGTAACTACGCTTTACCTGCTAATTGTTGTTCCTTGCGGAACTCTAGTCCAGTCCCGGATCCCTCCCTGTCTATCTGTTCTCGCTGCCAGCCAAGAAGGTACATTCATTATAGGAGTCTGCCAGGGTTTTTGTTCTCTATACTTTCGGTCAGAGCTCCTCTGCTTGCAGCACGCCTTAGTTTCCTTTCGGGGTCAAATCTTGGGGGTGAGAGGTGGCGTCTCTTGTTGCATGCGTTTTGCACAAGGGTCGCCACGGCCGTTCTGGTCCGCCTTCCCGTAGGCGGGAGGTTGTTCTTACGCAATTGGAAAAAAAAAAATTTTTTGCTAGTAGTGGGAACTTTAGGGTCAGGATCCTTTTTTCCACTGTGTTGTTATATCTACTTATTTGTTGCTCTGCTTAGTATGCTTTGTCAATAGGTACTGATGTGTGGGCGGTCCTTAGGGCTGCATATAGCTGGATGATCAAAGAGATGAAGATGTTCAGTCTCCAAAGCTGCTGGTGGAGGTTCACAACTCTATGGTTCCGGCACTGGACTAGAGTTCCGCAAGGAACAACAATTAGCAGGTAAGTCTAATTTACTCTTAATTCTACATATGTTAAGGGGGCCCCTTTTACTAATCCTTAGCTCAAGCTATTTGCTACATGACCCGTTCTATTCCTATGTGCTGTATGACAGATAGAGCACCTTTTACTAACCCTTACTGTGAGCTAAGTATGGGAACTTGCATGTTCATCCATCTAATGTTGTTTGCAGTTATTTTGTTCTCTGTACGTTTTCTAATTAGGTGAATGTTGATACTGTACATTATTTCTAAACTAAACACCTTTGCAGCTGTTTTATATATCAGTATATTGACAGGGCCATAAGATGCACTACAGCTGTACCCTTCTGTTGAATGAAAGCTGATAGTTAATAAAATCTAAACTACAAAGAATTTCTTTATTTGTATAGTTCTGGTCAACATTATTGACACCTTTGCAACCTCTTATTGTCCAATATCTCCTTAAAAAAAAAAGGGGCCAGTGAAGTGATTTTGGACTATTTATGCACACATATTTGACACACAATAAAATCAAATAAACCAAGGTCAATTAAAAAAGGAAATAGTATATAAACTGGGACATTGCCAGAACATGATTATTCACACTAAATCTTCATTAGCCTAATAATCTAATTTTACTGCAGTGAGAATGTGGTTGTTCTTTTCAAATTGATTTGAATTGTTTATAAGGGTGCCAGTAACCATGTCCTCAAACAAACTTGTCCCTAAGGACTAACAAGGAAAGGCTTGCCTGATGTACACACTAAATCATCATTCCTGATCGTGTCCCCAGTCGAGTCCCGGTACCTCTGGGTTCCCTATCTCATCTAGCAGCTTGGAGACTGAGAAACTCCCCTTTTTGTGACATCAAGGGTATATCTTCCCAGAGTCCGCCCTCTGTGACCAGGTGCCTCAGTCTCCAAGCAGCTAGAGAGATGGGAGCCCGGGAGGCCGGGCTCACTGGAGAAACAATTAGGACTTAGTTCTGTTCTTTTGGCTTTATTGGAGGAATTGGGTGGCAGTGCAAGGGACCTGTGGCTATCAGCTATGCTCCAGTCCAGTTCCTTCAGCTTGGCTGTCTCTTTTTTTCCTTTCTGTCCTTCTTCTTTCTTCTGTCCCCCTCCCTCCCCCCCCTCTCTGTCACTACCAACGGCAATTTGGCTTACTGGGGTACAGGCTGGCCTTCCGGAAGTTTTGCCCGTACTGAGGCAGCCTTCAAAGTGCCCACTCCGGTGGAGTCAGTGAGCGGGAAGTAGAGAGGGCCGGCGCCACGCGGAAGACCACCCGCTAGTGCGCTCGGAGGCCTCTCTGCGTCAGCAGGACATTTGCAGCCTCGGGGCAGGCGCACGAAGCGGTGTGAGAGCGGGCTTCTTGTGCGTCGGCTCAGAGGCCTTGTTCCCGACGTTGCTGAGCGGGTCGGCTCAGCGGTGAGGTAAGCCGTCCAAGCGCGTTTTCCTTTCTTGACTGCGTCTTTTGGCGCGCTTGAGCCTGGGCCTGACCGCGTGGCGGCGGCGGCGTGGCCTACTTGCGCCCCCGGGCAGGAGCGTGGCAGAAATCCACGTGGGGCAGCATCGGCGAACTACTTGGGCCAGACAGTGTATATGAGTGCTTTGTGGGGGTTTTTCTTTTTAGCTTTCCTTTCTGCCTTTTTGCTTTTTATTGCGGAGTACAGCGGAGCGCTGATACAGCTCTCAGGGGGGGGTGCTTCTCTCTCCTCTCATGACTCTTCGCGGAGTTTGCGGTCACCCATTGTTTTGCCCGCGATGCCTTTGAAGTCCCTGTGCATGGTGTGCGGGGCTCGGAAGGGTTCGGTGGCCGGAGTCTGTAAGTCATGTGCAGGGCAGACTCCGGAGCTGTCACAACCCCAGGAACCACAGGTCGGAAGCCCGGAAGCGCCGCCAGAGGCCTGTTCTCTCCGGGGGTCTGAGGTCCCGCTAGAAGAGCCGGTGGCTGGCCCCTCAACTGGCTCGGGGTCTGCAGCAGTACAGGGGGTTTTCCCTAAGGATCTGGCATCCATTTTTTCTCCACAGTTCGTGGCTTTGCTGCAGCAGGCAGTTGGCGGTGGCGCAGCGCAGCAGATGTTGTCCGCTGACCGTGGCAGAGCGCGTAAGCGCTCCATTTCCCCGCAGAGTGACGCTTTTCCCGGTGGGGGTAAGCGGTCTCGTGCTCAGGAGGACGTGACGGAGCTGGCAGACCTGACCGAGCGTCCGCTCTCTGATGGGGAGAG
The DNA here is from genome assembly GCA_033557465.1 of Ichthyophis bannanicus. Lineage (NCBI taxonomy): Eukaryota > Metazoa > Chordata > Amphibia > Gymnophiona > Ichthyophiidae > Ichthyophis > Ichthyophis bannanicus. The sequence continues at coordinate 145,257,598 of CM066046.1, read as the reverse complement.
CGGGGATCTCCCGTTTGAAGAGGAGTTGGAGGAGGGCGAGATCTCAGAGAGAGAAGATCAAGCTCGGGTGGTGAGAGTCTTTTGGAGAGAAGAGTTACCAGCGCTTATTACAGAGTCTCTGAAGGTGTTCAATATGCCAGTCCCAGGTGCTGGGGAGGATGACACGCTGGAAGACCCTCTGCTACAGGTTTTTAGGAAGTCCCAACGGGCCTTCCCGGTCCACAGGGTGTTTCAAGAGATGATCCAGGAGGAGTGGAATGTGCCAGAAGCCCCTTTGAGAGGCGCTAGGGTCATGGGGCGCCTCTATCCTCTGTTGGATCAGGACAGAGAGGTGTTCAAATCGCCTAAGGTGGATGCTGCTGTTTCGGCGGTGACCAAGAAAACAACCATTCCGGTCGAAGGCAGCGCTGCCCTTAAGGACGGTCAGGACAGGAAGTTAGATGTCCTGTTGAGGCAGGTCTTTGACTTTAACGCCGTGTCCATGCAGGCGGCGATATGCGGCGCATGGGTGGCTAGGGCATGCCTCCGCTGGGCGCAGCAAGTGCAAGAGGGTCAGCCCGGTGCCTCCGCTGGGGAGGCGGCCCGGTTGGAGTCCGGGGCGGCTTACCTAGCGGACATCCATTATGACCGTATGCGAGGCTTGTCCAAGAGTATGGCTTCGGCGGTGGCAGCGTGGCGGTACCTGTGGCTTCGCAATTGGGCGGCGGATGCCTCCTCTAAGTCTAGACTCAGTAAGCTGCCCTTCAAGGGGCAGCTTCTCTTCGGGGAGGATCTCGAGAAGCTGGTTAAGGAGCTAGGCGAGTCCAAAGGGGGACGGTTACCAGAGGACAAGCCTAAGCCTTCCCGGGGAGCTCCCGGAGGTCGGGGTCAGTTTCGAGACTCCCGTCGTTACCGTCCCCAGAAGTTCATTCCAGGGCAACAGGGTCGTTTTTCCAGCAGAGGCCAGGGGTTTCGAGGCTTCCGGGGAGCCGGTAGAGGCTTCGGTTCTTCCTCTTCCCCGGCCGCATCCAATTTCAAGAAATCGCAATGAGATGAGGGGGGCCCAGTCGCCCCTCCCTCCTGTGGGGGGTCGTTTGCGGGAGTTTTACCCTGCCTGGGCCCAAATCACCACAGATCAGTGGGTACTGGAGGTCATTCGGGACGGTTACGCGCTGGAGTTCCAGCGTCCAGTGCGGGACTCCTTTGTGCAGTCTCCGGGACGGTCGGCAATCCAGGGGACTGTGCAGCGTCTGTTGGACCTCAGGGCAATTGTGCCCGTTCCCGCCGGCCAGTCCGGGTGTGGTCGTTACTCCATTTACTTCATTGTGCCGAAACGGGACGGTGGAGTGCGGCCCATTCTGGATCTCAAGCGGGTCAATCGATGCCTGCGAGTGTCCCATTTTCACATGGAAACTCTCCGCTCCGTCATGGGGGGAGTTTCTCACGTCCCTAGATCTTTCAGAAGCTTATCTTCATATTCCCATCCGTCAAGACCATCACCAGTTTCTCCGGTTTGCGGTGCCCTCCGGTCATTATCAGTTCCAGGCGCTGCCCTTTGGGCTAGCCACAGCGCCGCGAGTCTTTACCAAGGTGATGGTAGTGGTCGCGGCAGCTCTACGCAAGGAAGGTATTCTCGTACACCCCTACCTGGACGATTGGTTGATCCGGGCAAAGTCCCAGGAGGAGAGCGAGCGGGTCACGGCCCGGGTGGTGGTCTTCCTGGAAAGCCTAGGCTGGGTTGTCAACCGGAAGAAGAGTCACCTGACGCCTTCTCAATCTCTGGAGTACCTGGGGGCGCGCTTCGACACTCGGGTTGGCCGGGTGTACCTCACGGAGCAGCGGGCGCGGGGTCTGCGTCGGCTGCTGGAGAGGCATTCCTGCGACGAAAGGCTCCTTCGGCGTGGCATTACCTTCAGGTGTTGGGGACCATGGCGGCAACGATAGAGACAGTGCAGTGGGCCCGAGCCCACATGCGGCCCTTGCAAAGGGCCCTGCTGCGCCGCTGGTCCCATCAGCGGGACTCGTTGACGAGGCGGCTGATCTATCCAGAGGAGACTCGTCAGGCCCTTCTTTGGTGGTTACGCCCCGGGCGCTGATGCGCGGGAAGTCCCTGGAAGGCCCGGTCTGGGAGGTGGTGATGACAGACGCCAGTCTGCTGGGCTGGAGGGCTCACTGTCAGGGGCGTTTTGCTCAAGGGGTCTGGGACACTCAGGAGAAGACGTGGGCCATCAACCGTCTGGAGCTGCGGGCGGTGTATCTGGCAGTGCAAGAGTTCCGGCCGCTTCTCGCAGGAAAGGCAGGCCGGGTGCTGTCCGACAACGCGACGGCGGTGGCGTACATCAACAGGCAGGGCGGCACCAGCCGTGTGGCGTTAGAAATGGAAGCCGCGGGGCTGTGCGCCTGGGCGGAGGCCAACCTTCTCGATCTGTCGGCGGCACATGTCGCGGGGGTCGACAATGTGGAGGCCGATTTCCTCAGCCGGGTGCGCGTGGATCCAGGCGAATGGGTTCTGAACCCGGAAGTGTTCGATATGATTGTGCGCAGATGGGGGTCAACCATCATGGATCTTATAGCGACGTTAGACTCCGCGAAAGCCAGTCGTTTCTTCAGCAGGTGCAGGGAAAGGATGTCCGAGGGCCTGGATGCTCTGATGCAGGCCTGGCCGGAGTGACAGCTGCTGTATGTTTTTCCCCCGTGGGCCATGGTGGGGAGAGTGCTCCAACGGGTGGTGAAGTTTCGGGGGCAATTGATTTTGATAGCGCCGGATTGGCCGCGCCACCCTTGGTTCGGGGACCTGGTCCGGTTGTTGGTGGCAAAGCCTTGGCGCCTTCCGTGCAGAAGGGATCTCTTGTCGCAGGGGCCCCTTCTCATGCCTCACGTGGATCGGTTCTCGCTTACGGCTTGGCTCTTGAAAGGGCTCGGTTGAAATCCCGGGGATATTCGGGAGCGGTTATTGCGACCTTGTTGAAGTCTAGAAAACGCTCCACTTTGCTGGCTTATGTCCGCGTTTGGCGCATCTTCGAAGAGTGATGCACAGTGCGAAAAGCCGAGGCCCTCAAGGCTACTCTTCCGCAAGTCTTAGAGTTTCTGCAGGATGGCTTCGACAAGGGCTTGGCGGCGGCGTCCTTGCGAGTTCAGGTGGCTGCTTTGTCTTGTTACAGGGGCAGGATCGCAGGTCAGTCGCTCGGTGCTCAACGAGACGTGAAGAGGTTTCTCAGAGCGGTGGCGCTCGCGAGGCCCCCGGTCAGGTGCCTCATTCCGAAATGGCATTTGCCGTTCGTTCTGGACGCGTTAGAACGCGAGCCTTTTGAGCCTTTGGCGCGCGCGTCTCTGAAGGATCTTACTTTGAAGGTGGTGTGTTTGGTGGCGATCTGCTCAGCTCGGCGGGTGTCAGAGCTTCAGGCTCTTTCCTGTCGGGAGCCGTACTTGTCCTTTTTCGCGTCTAAGGTCGTTTTACGGTCAGTGCCGGCTTTTCTCCCAAAAGTGGTCTCGGCATTTCACCTTCACCAGGAGATTTCCTTGCCAGTGTTCTCTGCCGGGGCTGAGGGGGCTTCGGCTTCTCAGTTGCATTCACTGGATGTCCGATGGGCGTTGAAGTATTTGCGGCATACGGAGAGTTTTCGGAAGTCGGACAGGCTCTTTGTTCTTTTCGCGGGTCGGCGGAAAGGTGAAGCAGCGTCAAAGGCGTCTATCGCGCGCTGGATTAAAGAAGCCATTGCGTCTGCTTACATTTTGAAAGGTAGGGTGGTGCCAGAAGGTCTACGGGCCCACTCCACTAGGGCTCAGGCTACTTCCTGGGCGGAGGTTCGTTTGGTGTCGCCGGTGGACATTTGTAAGGCAGCGACATGGTCCTCTCCGAATTCCTTTATTCGTCACTATAGGCTGGATGTGCATATGAGGGAGGAGACCGCGTTTGGTGCAGCTGTTCTGCAGGCTGGTTTGCCAGGCCCTCCCCGGGGTTGAGTTTTTTCATTGCTCTGGTAAAGACCCAGAGGTACCGGGACTCGACTGGGGACATGATCAGGAAGGTTAAATTAGACTTACCTGCTAATTGTAGTTCCTGGAGTGGAACCAGTCGAGTCCCGGATCCCTCCCAGGTTGTGTTGGCAAACCAGGGGGCCAGCAGTTCTCGGGACAGGTTGCACAGGTAAGACAAGCTTCCTTTCTGTGATGTGCATCGTTAAAAAAAAAAAAAAAAAGAAAAACCCTCAAATGCTCTTCTTTTCTCAGACTTCGTCTCTCCTATGCTGTGGGGGGAGTGGTCTGTGCAAAGGTTTTGGTCACAGGTGGCTGTAGGGGCTAGTTCTGTTGGTTTTTGCATTTAATGCTTAATTTCTTACTTGTTTCTCCGCCGAGTCTGCTTTGTCAATAGGTTACTGGTCACAGAGGGCGGACTATGGGAGGATATACCCTTGATGTCACAAAAAGGGGAGTTTCTCAGTCTCCAAGCTTCTAGATGAGATAGGGAACCCAGAGGTACCGGGACTCGACTGGTTCCACTCCAGGAACTACAATTAGCAGGTAAGTCTAATTTAACCTTTGCCTAACCAAACCAAATAGAAATCTCCCTCCGATACTTTTAATGTTAAAACTTTTTGTGTCGGACAAGGACTGTGTGAGGAGTTACCCACTACGGCAAGTCTGGTCCATTTTAATCATATGCAGTAAAACCTCAGCTTTCAAGCCATATGTTATAACTTTATTCATTTAGTTCACTTATCTAAAAAAAAAAAGAGTCAAATGTATAGAAAATAGCACTTTAGGGTTCAATCTGCGACATGGCACCGTGTTTCGAGTTGAAGTGTATTTCTCAAACCCTGCATCAAGCTGAAAATCTCCATATGGACGCTCCATTAACAAAGCTGAGGAGGACCCCACTGCTCAAAGACAGACATAAAACCTACCTTGAGAAATCACAGTCCTTCTGGGAAAATATTCTGTGGGCAAAAGAAACCAAACTTGAGCTCCTTGGCAGTGTTGACCAGTGATATAGTTACAGGCAAAGAAATGAAGCTTATAAGGAAAAATTCTTTCTACAGTTAAATATGGTGGAGGTTCCATAATATTGTGGGGTTGTTTCGCTGCCTTGGGAACTGGAGGTCTGGAACATATTAAAGGAATAATGGAGTCAGAGGACATCAAAGGTATTTTGGGGTGAAATGTGCTACCTAGTGTCAGAAAACTAGGTCTGGGTCAAAGGTCATGAGTCCTCCAGCAGGACAGTGACCCAAAACATACATCCAAAAGTACAAAATAATGGTTAAAAAGGAAAAAAAATGGACTGTTTTTAAACTGGCCAGCAATGAGTCCTGATCTCAATTCAATCTTTGGAAAGAGCTGAAATCTGTTACTGGTAGAAGGAATCCTGGAAACATTCATGAGCTGGAACAAACTGCAGTTGAAGAGTAGGAAATACTACCAGCAGACAGATGTATGAAACTTATAGATGGCTACAACATTTGGAGGCTGTCATCACTTCCAAGGGTTGAGCAGCCAAATATTAGCAAAGGGTGCCATTAATCCTGTCCAGGTCATGTTTTGTGTTTTTTTTTTTCTCAGAAATTATTACATCTAAGTTGCACAGACATCTTTATTTTGTTGTATACCTTTGAACATGCTATTAAAATTTTATAACATACAGTTCCATCCAGGTCTTCACCTGCTGCGCTCTCAATTAAGGAGAGCTGAGCATTCCTGGCGGAAATTCCGCGATAATGCTTCTTATCAGCGTTTTAAGCTTGCCCACGCTCATTATCGCTCAAGCATTCACCATGCTAAGTGCACCTTTTACTCTACGTCTATTGTCTCTGCTCCCAGTCGTTCACGCCAACTCTTCGCTACCTTACATACACTCTCCCAGCTTCAGGCACCTCCCAAACACATATCAGCTTCTGCTTCGCAAGCTCCTGACCCAACCACTTTGGCTTCTTTCTTTTCCTCTAAAGTCCACAACCTTCGTTCCTCTCTTCCCTCTTGTCCCCAACCCCTCCCTCCACCGCTCCCTATCTCGCCTCCCGTGTCCCCCTCTCTCTCTCTCATACTTGGTCCCATTTCTCCCAAATCACCTCTCCAGAGCTCATCCAGCTGCTGTCTACCACCCACAAGACTACCTGTCCCCTTGATCCCATTCCCTCCTCTTGGTTCACTAAGCCTTCCCCTGCTCTTCTACACTCTCTTCTTACTATTGTGAACACCAGCCTATCTTGTGGTATTTTCCCTGGCCCCTGGAAACACGCCCTGGTTCGTCCCCTCTTGAAGCACTCCTCCCTTGACCCTTCTATCCCCGCTAATTATCGCCCCGTGTCTAATCTCCCTTTTGCCTCTAAGCTTCTTGAAAAAGTGGTTTTTTTCACAACTTTCCCATCACTTAGACTCAACACACTTTCTGCACCCCCGCCAATCTGGGTTTCGGTCTGGGTATAGCGTAGAGACTACTATCACTGCGGTTCTGAATGAAATACGCACTTCCCAAGATCGAGGCGACATCACCATCGCTGTGTCCCTTGACCTCTCTGCCGCCTTCGATCTTGTGGATCACCCCCTTCTCCTCTCTCGTCTGCGGGATGCGGGTATTCGTGGTGTTATTTATCGATGGTTTCACTCTTTTCTATTTTCTCGCTCTTTTGCAGTTGCTTCTGGTCTTTTCACTTCAGATCGTTTCCCTTTGACCTGTGGTGTCCCTCAGGGTTCTATCCTGGCTCCTTTGTTGTTTAATCTTTTTCTAGCACCTCTCTCTCTCTTCTTATCCAGCAACTGGGTATTTCGGGCTATTACTACGCTGACGACATTCTCCTTCTGCACCACACCTCCTCATCACATCCTGACATTGCCTCACTGGAGGTCTGTTTATCCTCGGTTTCTTCCTGGCTTTCTTCAAATGGTCTAGTTCTGAATATTTCCAAGACAGCTGCTGTTTGGTTCACCCATGGTTCCCCTACTCCATCTCTCACTCCTTCTCTCTCTGGTGTTCCTATTCTCACAGTGCCCAAACTTCGGTATCTCGGGGTCATTCTTGACAGTGCACTCACGTTTCAAGACCACATCTCTTCTATTTCTCAGCGCTCCTTCTACTGCCTTCGACAGATCCGTGCCATTAGACCTTTTCTATCTCCCCAGGCGCTCACTACCCTTCTTCTTTCCCTAGTCATAACTTGTTTAGACTTCTGTAATTCTATTTATGCCGGTATCCCTCAGTATCAGTTACATCGTCTACAGTTAATCCAAAATACAGCTGCCCGGATGCTCCTACATGCCTCTCCTCGCGATCACATCACCCCCCTACTACAACACCTTCACTGGCTACCACTGCAATTCCGGATCCCTTTCAAGGTTCTTACTATGGTCCATCGCGCAATTTACCTGCACAGACCCCAATACCTCTCTGACCTGCTCTCTTTTCATGTCCCTTCCCGAAGCCTTCGCTCCATCCATATCAACCGTCTTCACCTCCCAGCTCCTTCCCGTGCACATCTCCAATCCACCCGCAAATCAGCATTTTTCTACCTTGGTCCTTCCCTCTGGAACTCACTACCCACTGCCCTCCGTCTCGAAGAATCATACCCCAAATTTCGCTCCCTTCTCAAAACCCATCTGTTCTCCTGTGCCTTTCCTGGATCTAGCTGACTTCTCCTGTTTTTTCTACTTTCTTTTCTCTTTTCCTCAAGTAATTGTAACTTTTTCTTTCTTTTCTGTCTCTGATTTACTGTTTTTATTTATATTGTAAACCGCCCCGATGTAATGGGGGGCGGTATATCAAATGTTGTATAAACAATAAACAATAAGAAATGTTATACTGGATCAGATCAAGCCCAGTATCCTGTTTACAACAGTGGCCAATCCAGGTCACAAGTACCTGGTAGTTTCCCAAAAACACACAGGTTCCACAATGCTTATATTTGGGCAAATAAAGGGTTTCCCGGGTCCTCTTAATGGTTTATGGACCTTTCCTCCAGGAACTTGCCCAAACCTTTTTTTAAACACAGCTATACTAATAGCTTTTACTACAGCCTCTGGTAATGAATTCCAGAGTTTAATTACGCATTGTGTGAAAAAATATTTTCTCTTATTAATCTTAAATGGGTTACACTGTAGCTTCATTGCATGTTCCCTAACCTTTTTACGTTTTGATAGCATAAACTATCTATGTTTACCTGTTCCACTCCATTAATTAATTTATAAACCTCTATCATATCTCCTCTCAGCCATCTCTTTTCCAGGTTGAAGAGCCCTAACCGATTAAGCCTCTCCTCATAGGGGGTATCCTTCTATCCCCTTTACCATTTTGGTGGCTTTTCTCTTTACCTTTTCTAATTCCGCTATATCCTTTTTAAGATACGGTGACCAGAATTGCACACAATATTCAAGGTGGGGTCGCACCATGAAATAATACAGAAGCATTATAATATTCTTTGTGTTATTCCCCATTATTTTCCTTATGATTACTAACATTCTATTTGCCGCCTTGGCCACTACTGCACACTGGGTGGAAGGTTTCACCTTGTTATCCACGATGACGCCTAACCATAGTCTGGGTTGTTCTTTCCTAGGTGCATAACTTTGCACTTGTCCACATTAAATTTCATCTGCCATTTAAATGTCCAGTCTTCCAATTTATCAAGGTCCTCTTGCAATTTTTCACAATCCTTTTGGGTTTTAACAACTTTGAATAATTTTGTGTTATCTGCAAATTTGATTACCTCACTCATTATTCCCATTTACAGGTCATTTACAAATATATTAAAAAGCAGCGGAGCAAGCACAGACCCCTGGGGTACTCTGTTGTTCACCTTCTCCATTGGGAAAATTGGCCATTTAGCCCTACCCTCGGCTTTCTATCTTTTAACCAGTTCCTAATCCACAATAGTTCACTGTTCCTATTCCATGACCTTTTAATTTCAGCAAGAGACTCTCATGAGGAATCTTGTCAAAGGCTTTCTGAAAATCCAGATACACTATAATCAACTGGCTCACCTTTGTCTACCTGTATATTCACACCTTAAAAAAACTATAACAGATTAGTAATACATGAACTTCTTTGGCTAAAGCCATGTTGGCTTCTATTAAACCATGATGTTCAGTAATTTTGTTCTTTATAATTTTTTCTATCATTTTGCCCAGTACTGATATCAGGCTCACTGGTTGGTAGTTTCCTGGATCACCACTGGAACCCCTTTTTTTAAAATTGCCATTACATTGGCCAGTCATCAGGTATTGCAGATGATTTTAATGAGAGTTCACAGATTATTAATAGTAGGGCTGAAATCTCATATTTCAGTTCTTTCAACACCCTTGGATGTATACCATCCAGTCCAGGTGATTTGCTGCTCTTTAGTTTATCAAATAGTTGTAATACATCTTCCCGGTTTCTCAATATTTCTTTCAATTCTTCTGATGCATCACCTTTAAATACCATTTCAGTCATGAGTAACTATCCTGCATTATCTTCAGTAAAGACTGAAGCAAAGAATTAATTCAGTCTCTCTGCTATGGCCTTGTCCCCTCTTAGTGCCCCTTTATCATCTAATGGTCCAACTGACTCTCACAGGATTTTTGTTATGAATGTACTTCAAAAAGTTTTTATTATGCATTTTTGCTTTCACAGCAAGGTTTTTTGTTTTTTGTTTTTTTTAATTCTCTCTTTGTCTGCCTTATCAGTGCATTGCATCTAACTTGCCAGTACTTAGGTTGTTTCCATTTCTTGTTGTTTGACTCCATTTTCCAATTCCTGAAAGATTGTTTTTTGGCTACAACAGACACTCTGACCTCACCTTTAAATTATGCTGGCAGTTTTTTGGACTTTCTTCCATTTTCCTTAAAGCATGGAATATAGCTGGTCTGGGCTTCCCAGATAGTATTTTTAAACAGCCGTGCTTGATGTAAATCTTTAACCTTTGCAGATGCTCCTTTTAGTTTTTTCTTACCTATTTTCCTAATTTTATCATAGTCTCCCTATTGAAAGTTAAAAAGTAGCACTGTGGATTTCCTTTCCATCCTTCCTCCATTTATTAAATCAAACGCAATCATGCTATGATCATTATAGCCAAGTGGCCTCAACATCCTTATCTCGTGCACTAATCCTTAGATCTTGTGTTCATCTAAGGACTAGATCCAAAATGACTTCCCCTCTTGTCAGTTCATGAACCAGCTGCTTTTTAGGGAGCAGCCATTTTTTTCATCTAGAAATTTTATCTCCTTAGCATGTCCTGCCATGACCTGACCCAGTCGATACTGGAGTAATTGAAATCACCCATTATTATTACTGTGTTGTAACTTTTGTTAGCTTCCCTGATTTCTTTGAGCATTTCATCATCCATTTATTTATTCTGGCCAGGTAGTCCACCCCCATTGCATCGCCTTCCCCTTTTTACGTGGAATTTCAATCCATAGAGATTCTACGGTGTATTTTGTTTCTTGCAGAACTCTAAGCCTGTGTGATTCAATGCCCCCTCTAACATTAGAGTGCAACCCCTCCACCAATTTGATCTATTTTATCATTGCCACATAATTTGTACCCAGGTATCAGTGCCCCACTGGTTGTCCTCTTCCACCAGGTCTCTGAGATACCAATCATATCTAACCTCTCATTTAGTGATATATATTCTAACTCTCCCATCTTATTTTTTAGACTTCTAGCATTTGCAAGGCTGTATTTTATTCATATTAATCTGGTTATCAGCAGGTAGGGGTAATTTGGAATTTTTAAGCTCTGTTTGCTCTGTACTTATGGCATTTGAGCTACTTTTTCCTTTCTTGGAACCTCTCTGTCAATATGCTCTAACTTTAGTCTTTTGCTATTATCCTTAAAGGATACATTGTTCCGAACCATGCGCTCTTGGGCAACTGTCGGCTTCCCCCTATTATCTAGTTTAAAATCTGCTGTATTTCCTTTTTAAAAATTAATGCCAGCAGCTCAGTTCCATCTCGGTTAAGGTGGAACCCATCCCTTCGGAAAAGCCCTTCCTTTCCCCAGAATGTTGCCCAGTTCCTAATAAATCCAAAACCCTCTTCCTTGCACCATCGTCATCCACACATTGAGACTCTGGAGCTCTGCCTGCCTTTTGGGTCCTGTGCATGGAACAGGAAACATTTCTGAGAATGCTACCCTGGACGTTCTGGATTTCAACTTCCTATCTAAAAGCCTAAATTTGGCCTCCAGAACCTCCCTATCACACTTTCCTATCTCATTGGTACCAACATGTACCAAAACAGCAGATTCCTCTCCAGCGCTATCTAATTACCTTATCTAGGTGGTGTGTGAAGTCCACTACATCGTCCCACCAGTCAAGTATTTTCCAATTATTTCTCAAGATATTGAACGCAACATACCTAAAATGCAAGAGTGCCAATAATGTTGACCACAACTGTGTGTGTGTTCAAGGGATACTAGTCTTTCTGCTAGATGCAGTATATCTCCAGGAACAAGCAGGAATGTAGTCTTCACATATAGGTATCGTCGGTACCGACAGAGCCTGCGCGGGAACGCTCCCCAGCATCATAGGAACGCTTTTGGGAGCATCCCTCAGCACATGCGCGCTGCCTTCCCAACTGTCCCTCTTCAGTTCTTCATTTTCCGCGGAGCCGACAGGATCTAGTCCCTGTCACAAAAGAAAATTCAGTCTTTAAATTTATTTTCTTGTGGTCGCGTTTGCCTACCGCACGACGCTTACCAGTACTGCCGGTTCTTTTCTTTCTTTAAAAAAAAAATAATAATAATAACTTAGACTTTAGACTGTTTCTCTTCAGAAACTTTTCTCTTTGGTGCCAGGCGCCATTTTGGGCACTAGGCCCCATATTCCTAAAACATGGAAAAGCCAACTAGTGGTTTTAAAAAAAAAAAAAAGTACTAAGTGTGGCGGTACCATCTCCGTCACTGACACCCATGATTGGTGTCTTAAATGTTTACGACCTGAACAATGTTCCCTCTAATTTTCTGTAGGCTATGTGCGCATAAAATAGCTGTGTGCAGCTTTTGAAGGAAGGTTACATTTTTGTGCGCCACATAACGACAATCGTTATATACTTTAAAATTTGACTACACGTCAGAATACAGTATGTACACCACATTGATTTTAATCAAATTAAATGAAAATAGACAATTACTAAATGAAGCGGGAAATTTCTAGTAATTACAATCATAACTTTTAAATATTAAGACGTCTGTGTTTTCTATCAGAATCAGAGCTGTAATTTTTGTGCGAGCGCGCACAGCTTAGAGGGAACAGTGGACCTGAACGTTCCCCAACTGAATGTCTCTCCTATATGGGGATGACTAAAAGAGGAAGGCAGAACCGGGCTGCAAAGCTCGGTACCCTCTTTTCTTCGGATGCCAGATCCATTGCATCGACATTGTCAAGGGCCGCCTCTTCCTCCCATGGATCTCAGGTAACTAAACATAAAAGCTGGTCCTCAAAGGGTAGCTCTCCTGCTAAGCATCGAGAGGCCATTGGCGTTGCCCTTGAGGGAATCACACCGGCAAAACAGCCCTGGCGGTAGGCTTCGGCTTCCAAAGCATCAATGGGGCTTCAGGATGTTCGAGGCCTCAACCTCGCAAGAACTACCTGTGCCCATGCTAAGGGGTTACGGCCGCTTTTACCGGTACTGACACCCAGGCATTGGCAGCGTCGATAAACCAGAGGTTCCTCGCTATCAAGCGCAGCATTGCAGTTCTTTCAGCTGCGGTACCGGTGGTCCATCAGGCGCCGGTACCGGCCCCGGTGGGAACTCTTCCCATGCCATCTCTGGCTGGAATTGACAGATCGGTATCGGGTCAGCTCGGTACTGACTTTGATCAGTACAGGGACTGTGCTTTGCAGGAGCATCGGGGTCAGGAATACTTCAATTCCTCCGATTCCGAAGACTCTGACAATTCTGCTGGCACTAGAGGGTTTTTCCAGAAGATCCCTCTTCTCCCCAGCGCAGAATATCACCTCCAGAGGACATGTCCTTTCAGGATTTTATCCATGATATGGCCAAAGGTCTTTCAATCACAGTAGCTCCTGAAGAGGAACCCAGAGCAAAGGAGTTGGAAATTCTCCAATATCCTAAAATTCCTAAGGAGGCAGCTACTCTGCCTATCCATGAGATTCTGCATAACTTGATGCTCAGAATGTGGTAGACACCTCTGACTACTACTCCTCACTCTAGGAGATTTGATACTATGTATCGAGTTCCACCGTGTCCTGGATTTCAGAAAACTCAGCTGCCCCACACCATTCAGTGGTAGTGGAGTCAGCCATGCGTAGGATGAAAAGTGCAAAGAGGCATGCATCCAATCCTCCAGATCGTGAATGCAGGACTCTGGATGCTTTTGGGCGCCGCACTTTTCAAGCTTCCATGCTTTCAGCTAGGATCAGTTCATATATTCTATATATGGGAATGTTCCTTAAGGAAGTCACAGGAGACTTGGAACTTATGAGCCCATTTCTCCCAGATGACAAGCGAGAAGATTTTCTTGCTCTAGTTAAGCAATCTCAAGATGTCTCCACGTTTGTAAATCGTGCAGCCTTTGACTGCTTCGAATGCATCAGCAGAACCTCTGCTATTGCCATTGGTGCACGATGGATTGCCTGGCTGCAGGCATCAGACTTGGGTACAGGACAAATTAGGCAACATTCCTTGCACGGGAGAGAATCTCTTCGGCAAGAACTGGCAGGAAAAGGCTAACGCGTTAGATTGTCAAAATCTACAGCCACTCCAGCCAAAAGGAAGCCTTATAAAAAACCCTCTTTCAGCAAAAAGAGGAAATTTTTATCCTTCTTATACCCAGCAGAATCAGACTCAGGGTCAGGTTGCCCAAAAAGGACAAACTAAACAGCAAAAGAAGCCAAAAGGCCTGAGAGCCCAACCAGCTCTCCAGGTTCAGCCCCCTCAAGGGCTTTGACTCCTTCCTAGAGAGCTTTGCCTTCCTGCCTCTAAGGGGTCCCCAACCCCCCCAATATACTGGGCAGGTTATGCCACTTTGACAACAAATGGCATCAAATAACAGCAGAATATTGGACTTTGTCCATTGTAGGAGAAGGGCAAGCTTCATTTTCACAGCATGCCCCCTCCTACAATTCTAAAGCAATTCAATTCTCAAACAGACAATCTGTTAGATCACGAGGTCTCCACACTTCTTGCCCAAGGGGCAATAGAGGAAGTGCCCATTCTTCAACGGGGTGCAGGGTTCTACTTCCCCTATTTTCTTATTCCAAAGAAAACAGGAGCACACAGACCCATTTTGGACCTCAGAGAATTGAACAAATACCTATTTCGAGAGAAGTTCAAAATTATTTCTCTAGGAACTCTTCTGCCATACCTTCAAAGCCAGGATTGGCTTTGCTCTCTAGACTTAAAGGATGCATACACTCACATTCTCATCCATCCAGATCATAGGAAATTCTTACGATTCCTTTTCAGAGGAAGACATTTCCAGTACAGGGTTCTTCCTTTTGGTCTGGCTTCAGCACCAAGGGTATTCACGAAATGCATGGCAGTAGTAGCCGCATTTCTATGAACCCTGGGGATATTTGTCTTCCCTTACTTAGACGACTGGCTCATTCGAGCCCCTACAGTTGCAGAGGCCAGCACTGCACTGTCCCATACAATGTGAATTCTCCAATACTTGGGATTGGTAATAAACTTCCCAAAATCCCAACTTGTTCCTTCCCAATGCCTGGAATTCATAGGAGCCTGTCTAGATACCAGACAAGCAAAGGCTTTCCTTCCATAGGCCCGGTGTCTTTGCATAATACAACTAGCTTCTCAAGCAGCAGGCAAATCCTCCCTCACTGCTTGAGAGCTACTACAGTTACTAGGACATATGACTTCTACAGTTCATGTAGTCCTATATGCTTGCCTCCACATGAGAGCAGCCCAGTGGACCCTATCCACACAGTGGACACAGGCCACAGGTCATTTGTCGGACAAAATAATAAACTCTCAATGACTAGTTTTGTCCCTCCAATGGTGGCAGTCACTAGAAAAACTGACAGTGGGGTCTCCCTTTCATCAACCCTCTTTTCAGGCCACCCTAACAACAGATGCATCACAGGTGGGTTGGGGAGCACACCTGAGTCATCTCTCTACCCAGGGAACCTGGACTCCACAGGAGGCCGGTTTACAGATAAACCTTCTGGAATTAAGAGCAATCTATTTAGCTCTTCGAGTATTCCACGCCCAGCTCAGCTACAAGACAGTCCTAGTCCAGACTGACAATCAAGTAGCCATGTTCTATGTGAACAAGCAGGGCGGAACAGGCTCTCTGTCGTTATGCAATGAAGCTTTGCGACTGTGGGCCCTCACCAGAGAGTATCAAATTCACCTTCTAGTGGTATATTTTCCAAGCATTCAAAACCTTTGGGCAGATAAACTCAGTCGAGTACTGTTGCCTCACGAGTGGTCCCTCCACCTAGATCAGGTGGCAAAGATATTTCATCTCTGGGGCACTCCAGACATAGACCTCTTTGCAAGTTCCTTGAATTCCAAACTTCCCCCGTACTGTTCCAGGATTCCGGCTCACAATTGTAAGGCAAGGGATGCCTTCCTCCTTCACTGGGGTCAGGACTTCCTTTATGCCTTCCAACCCATTCCCCTCATCCCCAAAATACTCTTCAGGCTTCAGAGAGACAGGGGTCGCATGATCCTCATAGCACCACGATGGCCACGCCAAACGTGGTATCCCCTGCTTCTACATCTCTCTCAAGCAGCACCTCTGGAGTTAGGGTATTCTCCAGATCTCCTTTCCCAGGAGAACAGGACACTATGGCACCCGAATCCCCAGTCCATGCTCCTCATGGCCTGGTTGCTGAAGGCTTAGACCTCCAGGATCGCAACCTGTCCGAACAGGTAAAAGATATCCTTCAGGCTTCTAGGAAACTTTCCACAAGAAGATCTTATGCTTCAAGTGGGAACGTTTTACTATATGGTGCTCCAAGAAGGGATTAAACCCCCTTGTCATACCCTTAGAATAGATACTAGAGTATCTCCTTCACTTATCGAATTCTGGTCTAAAGACAAATTCGGTAAGAGTCCATCTTAGTGCAATTGCAGCTTCTTATAAGCCTCTGAATGGACAACCAATTTCCTCTCACCCACTCATATCAAGATTTATGAGAGGCCTTTTATTAACTAAACCTCCCATCAAGCCACCACCGGTGGCATGGGATCTAAATCTAGTTCTCGGGCAGCTCATGAAGCCGCCTTTTGAACCTTTGGCCACTACAGCCCTTACGTTTTTGACCTGGAAGGTCACCTTCCTAATTGCAATCACCTCTGCCTGTCGCATTAATGAATTGCAAGGTTTAGTGGCTGATCCTCCTTATATAAGGTTGTTCTTAGAACTCACCCACACTTTATGCCAAAGGTGGTTTCGCCTTTTCATTTAAAATCAATTTATCTTCCTGTATTTTTTCCGAGGCCTCACACCTCTAATGCAGAAAGAAATCTTTATACTTTGGATTGTAATAGAGTCTTAGCCTTTTACATACAAAGAACACAGCAACATTGAAAGTCCTCGCAACGTGTTATAGCTTTTGACCCTAGTCATTTGGGACTTCCAGTCTCCCAAAAGAACTTTATCTAAATGGATTGCCTAATGTATATCCTTTGCTTATGAGAGTAAGGATCTTCCTCTTCAGGACCATGTCACAGCTCATAATGTGAGAGCGATGGCTAATCTCCACTCTATCAATGACATTTGTTGAGCAGCCACCTGGGCTTCGGTACACACCTTCACAGCCCACTACTGCCTGGATAAAGCCTCCCATCGGGATGCCTTCTTTGGCCAAGCTGTTCTTCAAAATCTCTTTCAGACCTAAATCAATTCCTACCCACAAACCCTGGTGGAATGCCAGAGATCCATGGAAGGAAGGATTCCCACCTTCTAGGGGCTGTCTCCCTGGCATTTTCAGCTAGGGAGTCCCCATATGTGAAGACTACATTCCTGCTTGTTCCTGGAGATAGTGTAGTTACTCACTTGTAACAGGTGATCTCCTGGAACAGCAGGAATTTAATCTTCACAAACCACCCACCTCCCCTAGGAGTTGTCTCTTTATCTCTTTCCTCTCTCCCTCTGTCCTTTCACTCAGCTATAAACTAGATCTTAGGGGAAAGCCGACAGTCGCCCAAGAGCGGATGGTTCAGAAGAATGTATCTTTGAAGGATACTACCAAAAGCAGAGAGGTTCCACAAAAGAGTAAAGTAGCCCAAATGCCCTCAAGTATGGAGCAGACAGAGCTTAACGATCCCAAATTACCCATGTCTAACAATAGCCAAATTAATATGAATAAAATACATTCTCTAAAATGCTTGTATGCAAATGCTAGAAGTCTAAAAAATAAGATGGGAGAGTTAGAATATATAGCACTAAATGAAAGGTTAGATATGATTTGAATATCAGAGACATGGTGGAAGGAGGACAACCAGTCGGACACTGTGATACCTGGGTAGAAACTATATCGAAATGATAAAGCTGATCAAATTGGTGGAGGGGTTGCGCTCTATGTTAGAGAGGGCATTGAGTCAGAAAGGATTAAAGTTTTGCAGGAAACAAAATCTGCTGTAGAATCTATATGGATTGAAATTCCATGTAAAGGGGGAAGGCAATGGCAGTGGGGGTGTACTATCGAGCGCCTGGCCAGAATGACCAAATGGATGATGAAATGCTCAAAGAAATCAAGGAAGCTAACAAAAGTTACAGCGCAGTAGTAATAATGGGTGATTTCAACTACCCCGGTATCGCCTGGGTCAGTGTCATATCTGGACATGCTAGGGAGATAAAGTTCCTAGATTAAATAAATGACTGCTTCTTGGAGCAGCTGATTCATGAACCAAGCAGAGGGGAAGCCATATTAGACCTAGTCCTTAGTGGAACACCAGATCTAGTGCAAGAGATAAGGGTGTTGGGGCCACTTGGCAATAGTGATCATAGCATGATCGCCTTTGATTTAATTAGTGGAGGAGGGATAGTAAGGAAATCCACAGTACTACCTTTTAACTTTCGAAAGGGAGACTATGATAAAATAAGGAAAACAGTTAAGAAAAAAACTAAAAGGAGCAGTTGCAAAGGTTAAAAACGAACATCAGACTTGGCTGTTGTTGAAAAATACTATCTTGGAAGCCCAAAAAACTGCCAGCATGGTTTAAAGGTGAGGTCAGAGAGGCTGTTGTTGCCAAAAAAGCATCTTTCAGGAAATGGGGAAAAAGAGCCAAACGACGAAACCTGGAAACAGCACAAGCACTGGCAAGTCAAATGCAAGGCATTGATAAGGGAGAATTTGAGAAGAAACTTGCTGCGGAAGCAAAAACACGAAGTAAAGACCTTTTCAAGTACATTCGTAGCAAAAAACTTGAGAGAGTCAGTTGGTCCGTTAGATGATAAAGGGGTTAAAGGAGCACTAAAAGGCGACAAGGCGATAGCGGAGAGACTGAATGAATTCTTTGCTTCGGTCTTTACTGAGGAAAATGTAGGGATGTTACCCATGACTGAAGTGGTATTTAAAGGTGCGGAAGAATTGAAGGAAATATCGATACATCGGGAAGATGTATTACAACTATTAGATAAACTGAAGAGTAGCAAATCACCTGGGCCGGATGGTATACATCCAAGGGTGTTGAAAGAACTGAAATATGAGATTGCAGACCTGCTATTAGTAATCTGTGAACTATCATTAAAATCATCTCTAATATCTGAAGATTGGAGGATCGCCAATGTAACACCAATTTTTAAAAAGGGTTCCAGGGTTGTTTACCTTATCAGAATATAGAAAGACTAGGGGACATGCAATGAAGCTACAGGGTAAACTATTTAAGACTAATAAAAGAAAATATTTTTTCACTCAACGTGTAATCAAACTCTGGAATTTGTTACCGGAGGATGTAGTAAAGGCTGTTAGTGTAGCTGGGTTTAAAAAAGGTTTGGACAAGTTCCTGGAGGAAAGGTCCATAAACCATTATTAAGAAGGGACCCAGGATATCAATGCTTGAACCAATACAAGCATTGTGGAATCTGTGTCCCTTGGGGAAACTGCTAGGTACATATGACCTAGATTGGCCACTGTTGGAAACAGAATACTGGGCTTGATGGACCTTGGTCTGACCCAGTATGGCATATCTTATGTTCGTAAACTTAACTGAAGAGGGACAGTTGGGAAGGCAGCGTACATGTGCTGAGGGATGCTCCCAAAAGCATTCCTATTGGATGCTGGGGAGTGGTCCCACGCAGGCTCTGTCGGTACCGATGATACCCATATGTGAAGACTAAATTCCTGCTGTTCCCGGAGATCACCTGTTACAGGTGAGTAAATACGCTTTCCTTACAGCCCCTTGAGTTTGCATGGAATGCCCAGTGTACTTCAAAGGCAAAGTAAGTGATTATAAGAGACATATTTTCACTTTAGAAAGATGTTTCTTTAAATATTTTTGAAACTAATTTAATTATGAATGTATATGAAAGATGGGTGACTGGACAGTGGCCACGGTTTGAAGCCTTGACAATTGATACCTACACTTGTGAGGTTCAATCTTGTGCCAATTCAACTCCCTTTGTTTTTTTATCTGTATCCAATACATTAGGGTTGTGCACAAGTAAAAAAATTGTTTGTTTTTGGTTCATTTGGGCTTTTCTTCTGACTATTGGACCTCTTTTGGTTCATTTTACATATTCATTAGAAGTTTGTAATGTGTATTAATGAACTTAATATAGATCAGTGTGTGCTAAATTGCTTTAAGCATGCTAACAAGTATGCACAAGCAAATGCACATTCCCAATGCATACATTTTTTTCTTGCTTTCCGCAGAGGATTCTTTAAGTGTGTGAGTATGCAGTTCTCCAGCAGAGTGCTCTGGGTTTTTTTAGGGATTTACAGAGTTACACTATCTAGTTAGGTCCTTTGACTTTGCTAAATGATACTATCAGCCTGCCAACTTCACTCATTTGGATTTGAAGAGACTGTAGTTTGTTCTAAATTGGTTGGCCCTTGTCTGCAGTGTCTTTAAATTGTGCTTTCTTTATTTACCCATTGTTTTCTTCTTATCTTGCTGGATGATACCTAGCCACTATCAACCTGATGATTTCAACCCAGTTGGTTTCTGAAGAGTTTTAGCCTTTTGCTAAGTCCTGGGTTTTTTTTTTTCTTCCTCTCTTTATCGTCTTTCCACTGATTTTTCAGAACTAGGCCAGTGACGGGTAGGCCTAAATTTATAAGCATAGCTTTTAAGCTCCTTAATTACGATATATATTATCGACTGAAAACTTAAAAGTGGCATTTCAGATGGGACATTGAGGAAAAATCTGGAATGTCCAGAGAAGACCATCCAAAAACTGCACGAGTGGCAACCATGCCTTCTGAGATCACTTCATCTCCACCCTGACAAATGAATGCCCTAGTAACTGGTTCTTGAGATGGGCCCTGTAAGGACAGCAAGGCCAGGTATGTGCTTGAGTATAGGCCATTTTACAAATATGGATGTCCATGAAGTATATGCCTGCAGAACCCAGGTATTTGGACACCCTGGCCTGGATAGGTCAGAAAGGGGACTTCTATGTAATGAGACTAGCACGTCCTGCCATTTCAGATACTCAGACTTGCAGCAGCAGGCCAGTAATATGTTTGGAGTATGGATGTACAGGCAGGTTTCTTTGGGTAGAAAATATTAACGACTGCAATGTAAGTGCATTTCATTTTTCTTCCTGGAAGCATTGCAGCCATCAAACAAGTACTTTTTTGCACCTTATTCATGGTCAGAAGCATGAGCCCCTCAACAAACAGGGCCTGAGGTGCTTGTGCCATTTCTGGAATCACCCTGCAACAAGCAACTCCCTTGCTCCACCCAGGGCACACCCCTATCATGCCCCTGTGCTACCTGGATGTTCTCACACTAGGGGCATCTATATACTGGACCTTCTAATATGGCTTCAGGGATGTCTCCATAATTTGCACATCTGTGCCTGTTTTCAGATGTCAAACTCATGAACAGAGGTCTAAAATACCGCCTTTAGGCTTCTAGGTTTGGTTGAAAATAGGCCACAAATGTAGGAGCTCAGCTTTTATTGAATATCAGGCCCATGGGGGTTAGTTTCATGCCTAGGTTAAGTGGGCATGAATGCAAGGCCAGCTTGTCCATTTTGCAGGCATGCTGTTCAGCTCCCAGCAGTGCCAGTTTCAGAGGGAGGCCCCGGCTCATCTCTGCACAGCTGCCGCCATGAAGTGTAATTTTTCCTTCACTCTGGCAGCTGTGTTCGCATGGAGCCCGCCCACGCACCAGAGGTTAAAGCACATATCCTGTTTCCCTGTACTCAGCATCCTACCTGAGAACATAGTTGCCAAAGTGAAGAAAAATGCTGCTCTTCACTCTGGCAATTGTACAGAGGTGAGCCAGGTCCTTGGGCCTCCTCGGCTTCTTCTGAAGTCGGTCAGACAGGTGCAGAGTTCGGGGGAGGTGGCTGGGATCGGACTGTAAATGGGCTGATAGGGGCTAGGATTGGAATTGGGTTGATTGGGGGGCTAGGATAGGAATGGAAATGGCTGCTGGGGAGGGCTAGGATAAGGACTGAAAATGGGCTGATTTAGGTAGGCTTGGACTGGAAACGAGATGATGGGAAGCTAGGACTTGGGCTGATGGGGGGGGGGAGGGCCAAGTCCTAGCTTCCCATCATCTCGTTTCCAGTCCAAGCCTACCTAAATCAGCCCATTTTCAGTCCTTATCCTAGCCCTCCCCAGCAGCCATTTCCATTCCTATCCTAGCCCCCCAATCAACCCAATTCCAATCCTAGCCCCTATCAGCCCAACTGTCCCTCTTCAGTTAAGTTTACGAACATAAGATATGCCATACTGGGTCAGACCAAGGTCCATCAAGCCCAGTATTCTGTTTCCAACAGTGGCCAATCTAGGTCTGGAAATGGCTGCTGGGGGGCTAGGATTGGAATTGGACTGATGGGGGTGCTTGGATAGGAACTGAGATGATGGGGGGGGGCTAGCATAGGATTGAAAATGCGCTGATGGGGGGCTTGGACTTAAAATGGACTGATTAGAAGGGATTGGACTGGAAATGAGATGATGGCAAGGATAGGACTGGAAATAGCTGATGGAGGGCTAGGACTGTACATGGGCTGATGGGGGTTAGGATAGGACTGGATATGGGCTGAATGAGGGTTAGGATAGGACTGGATATGGGCTGAATGAGGGATAGGACTGGGAATGGGCTGATAGGGGGCAATGGGAGAATGGGACTAGAAGGAAGCGGATGCTGGGTGGGGGGAGGACTAGAAGGGATGAGAATGGGAGTGAGGATGAAGAGGGGAAAATATTTTGTGTGGGAGGGAAGAAAAATCTATGATTGGCCAGGTATTCGGAGAAGGATTGAGAATGGAGGGGCAAAATATGAGTGGATGAAAAAGGAATAAAGAAAGAAATGGAGGAAAGATCAGTATGTTGGAGCAGATGTAGAGAGAGAATGGAAAAAAATAGAAAAGAAGAAATGACAAATGGACAGCAGACAATGGAGAGTTAGCTGAAGACATAAAGAAAACAGAAGAAAGCGAATGAGGCACTTGCGACAGAAAAATAAAATGCCCAAATAAAAAGGTAGAAAAATACTTTTTCATTTTGAATTTACTAACTGGAATATCTCAGCTGTGGGAAATGTGCATTGCTAACATCTTTGCATTTTGTTTAGTGTAAGAAGAAATTAATTTATAGTTTTGTTTGTGCAGTGTTGTTGTACATTCCAAGTTTAGCTTTTGAGGTTCCCGGTTTAATTCACAAAAGTGGCAGCAAACTACAGGCCAGTAAGCCTAACCTCAGTGGTGGGAAAAGTAATGGAGGCGCTCCTGAAAGAGCAAATAGTGGACTTTTTTTAAACCAACAGTTTCATGATCTGAGGCAACATGGTTTTACAAAGGATAATCTTGCCAAACAAATCTGATTGAATTCTTTGACTGGGTGACCAGAGAACTAGATCAAGGGCATGTGATGGATGTGATCTACCTGGATTTCAGCCAAGCCTTTGATACTGTTCCTCCATAGGAGGCTTATCAATAAGCTCAACAGATTGGGGATGGGTCCCAAGATGGTGAAATCGATCAGAAATTGGTTGACTGATAGAAAGTGACGGTAAATGGAACTCACTCGGATGAAAGGAAGGTGATTAGCAGTGTGCCCCAGGGTTTGGTCCTGGAACCGGTACTGTTCAATGTATTTGTGAGTGATATTGCTGAAGGACTGAATGGAAAAGTCTGTCTTTGCAGATGACATGAAAATTTGCAACAGAGTGGACTTCCCTAAGGGAGTTGATAACATGAGGAAAGATCTACAAAAGCTGGAAGAATAGTCTAATGTTTGGCAGTTAAGATTTAATGTGAAGAAGTGCAGTGTCATGCACATGGGAAGCAGAAATCCAAGGGAATTGTATGCGATAGGGGGCAAGAGGTTGGCATGCACAGACCAGGAGAAGGACCTTGGAGTGATTGTTTGAGGATCTCAAGGTGGCGAAACAGTGTGACAAGGCGGTGGCAAAAGCCAGAAGGATGCTGGTTGCATACAAAAAGGAATTACCAGCAGAAAGGAAGAAGTACTAATGCCATTGTACAAGTCGCTGGTGAGGCCTTACTTAGAATATTATGTTCAGTTTTGGAGACCATATCTCGCAAAGGATATAAAAAGACTGAAAATGCTTCAGAGGAAGGTGACCAAACTGATTTGGAGCCTGCGCCAGAAGACTTATGAGAAAAGACTTGACCTAAATATTTCACTCGAGGAGGGACAGGGGAGATATGATTCAGACCTTTAAATATACATGAAGAGTAATAAACGTGTAATCAAACTCTGGAATTTGTTACCGGTGGATGTAGTAAAGGCTGTTTAGTGTAGCTAGGTTTAAAATAGGTTGACAAGTTCCTGGAGGAAAGGTCCATAAACCATTATTAAGAAGGAACCCAGAATATCAATGTTTGACCCAGTACAAGCATTGTGGAACCTGTGTCTTTTGGGGAAACTGCTAGGTACGTATGACCTAAATTGGCCACTGTTGGAAACAGGATACTGGGCTTGATGGACCTTGGTCTGACCCAGTATGGCATATCTTATGTTCTTATATTAATGAACAAACCAACCTCTTCCAAAGACAGGGAAGCTGCAAAACTAGAGGGCATAACATGAAGCTGCAAGGGAGTAAACTGAAAGGCAATGTCAGGAAATACTTTTTCACTGAAAGGGTGGTGGATGCTTAGAATGCCCTCCTGATGGAAGTGGTGGGGCAAATATAGTTACAGAATTCAAAATGGCATGGAACAGACACAGTGGGTCCCTTTATGGCAACAGGATAAAATCAAAACAAACATAACTATCTATTTTATCTCAACAAATAGGGCTGACCTACACACAGCGATGGGTACACCCATAAGCAAGGCATGGGGAGGAGTGACTTGCATGGAGCGGCAGGTGCACCTACTCTTGCCACCTTACTGGGCAGACTAGATGGACCATACCTGGTCTTTATCTGCCATCATATACTATGTTACTATGTTAATTATTGTCTTAATATTCCTAAATTGTGATCCCTTGTTCTATGTTTGCTGAAGGTTTATGTTTTGCATGTGTAACTGAGCTGCAATATTCTATTCATGTAGTTTGTATGTGACAGTGCCACTTGTTCTCTTTCCCTAGTAGCAGATGTATTGGTTTAATATTTGCAGGGTTGTCTTTTGATAGTAGGGTTTGGTGTTCGGTGAGTCCTGGTAGTGCTTTTATGATATGGTGGGTTTGCTATGGGCTCTAAATGAGCAAGCTTTATAGTACTTCCTCGCAGTTGGCACTGGAGTATAGTAATGTAGAAATCTGGTAATCTTTCTTTATCCTCACTGTCCATGAAAATGGTATTCAGACACTCATTAAGAGGCATGTTAAAAAGTTAATGTGCATTCACAAATGTTAATGTGTGCTAAGTGTGGGAACACCCATTTATTTCTCTTGGTGCAGTGGCACTTAATGCACATTAATATTTTGTAAACATGCCCCTAAGTCATTGCCAGGACAAAAGAGAGGCTTGTGAAGAGCTCCTTTGAAAGCCGGCTAAAATTTTAGATGGCAACATATACTTTTTAAAATAAAATAAATTTCTGCAACTGTGGTCCAGTGAATGTGCAAATGAGGGCCCGCAATGAGTCTTCGCATATGGCCCTGTACCACCCTTGGGCTACTACTGCATGAAGGTGCTTGTTTTATAAAGACACATAGGGATATGTTTACTAAGCAGTGGTAGCGGCTCCCGCTGCTTAGTAAATACACCCCATAGACACCTATGCGATGTTATAAAATACTAGTACAAATCTTACAAGAAATGCACCTAGATTGAAGGCATGGATAGTATGTCAGCTTGAAAGCAGGTGCAAATGTCAGTATGTAGTTGTTTCTTTATCAATATTTCATATACCGCCTTTCTTATATAGGCAAAGCAGTTTACAGTGATATGACATCCAGAGTAAGAAAAGAATGGCAAATACTACTGATGGGAAAGGAGAGAGTGAGCATGTCAGAAGGTAGAGTTTGAGGAGTCTAACAGAGTAGAATATGCGTAACATGGATAACGCCAGTAGTCTTGTCTATCAAATCAGGCCCCAAAGGCCTGCTGAAATAAAAAAAAAATTAACTTGAGTTATGAATGAGCAGAATGCAAAATCGAGGCAAGTATGGTGTGGTAGAGAATTCCAGAGAGTAGGGACACGGAAAAAGAAAACTGAGCTTCTGGTGAATTCCAACCTAATGCGAGAAGGAGGGGGAAGACAGAGACTGTTATCATGAAGGGATCTGAGTGTGCAGGCAGGAATGTAAAAGGTCAGAAAAGAAGCAAGATACAGTGGAGTACCAGTATAAAGTATTTTGTGAGCTCAAGTCAAAAGTTTAAAGTATATACTGGATAAAGAAAGTAAGAGGAAACCAGTGGTGATGTTTTAAGAGGAGGTGTAACATTCATTCCTTTTGGCATGGGTCAAAATATGGATTGCGGTGTTCTGTATCGAGTGGAGGCACTTAGGTTTTGGCTGAGAAAAGTCTGCGGTAATCTAAGCGAGAGATAACATACTGCAGAGGTGAAAGAATCTGAATCCAGGAAAGGTCATAAGGAAGAGCATGGACAGAGAGCATAGAATAAATAAATACATTTTCATGATAGAGTTGATATGGGGAAAAATTATAATACTGTATCCAGGATCACCCCCAGCTATTTCAAATATGGAGATAGTTTAATCTGGGTATTGCTGACAAAAGGTGCCAGCATTGGTGGTGGTGAACTTCCTGTAATCCAGATGGTCAACATTTTAGAAGGGTTTAATTTGAGGTAATTGGCATAAGCCAAGAGGCGACTGCAGACAGTGTTTGATTAATAGTAGACATATCTAAGGAAAGGAGATCAATAGGAGCAAGATATCATCTGTGTAGAAATAGGCACTGATATTGAAATCCTGGATTATTGTTACAGAACCTTAGGGGATGCCATAGCAGAGTGGCAGAGCCCCTGACAGAAATGAGGTGAACCAATCTAACCAATGGAACAGCGGTATATCAAGCTAATAAACATAAACCCCAACTCCAAGATCTAGCCTCTGATAAACATACATGTGTGTTTTGCAAAACACAAGTGTAAATCATGACTCTGCCTAACCTTTGCCCTTGTGCAACTATGAACTGGCGTACTTTTAGGAATGACCTAATTTTATAAGAACTTATTTACACTTGCTAAAATTACCCCCACGCTGCCTAAGAAGAGAGGGCAGCAGTGTAAACGTCCATACATACATGTACATATACATAGGACAGCACAGACAACAATACAAGCCTCAATCACACCCCCAGCCCCACCACGGTACATGTATTGGTACAGCTCAGACAGCAGCAGTGCAAGCTTCCCTTTTTGGGTTGCTAATGTTTTTAATTTAAATTTCTTTATGCTATTCTGTTATAACTTGATTTAGCTCATCAACCTTCCAACTCCATATCTTTGTCAATGCAACATGGCTATGAACAACTGTCAGCCACTGTACTATGGTACATCTTGGCCCTACAACTTTCAAACATTTATTAAATCATAATAAGACTTATTTACTAAAGATTTTATGTATTTATGTTCTGCTAATCCAAACACAAGCTTTCTCTCATCAGATAAATTCTTAATAAATAAGGCCGTAAGTAATAACATGTTTAAATAGAATATAAAATTTAGACTTGCATGTTTTATAGTAAGAAACTTCACTGGTTATCCCCCATCTTTTTTATAGTGCTGACAAGATAAACAGACCTGTATCAACACAAAGAAATGGTGGAATACCAACAGGATAGTTCACAGTGAGGAAAGGAATAAACAGTAAAGCAGTCAAATGCAGATTCTGTAAGAAAGAGCTCAAAACACTTGTTCATCTCATTCCTGGCTGCAAATTTCTGATGAGAAAAAATCTGTATATAGAAAGTCACAATAAGGGGCCACGTATCATGTACTGGAAAATGGGTAAATATTAGAATATCATTGTACCAGAAAAACACTGAGATCCTGACCTTGAGAGACTTGTAGAGAACGAAGATGTGATCACCTGGGATGTTTGCATTCCCACTGATAAGAAGCTCAATGCAAGAAAACTGAACATAATAGTAAAGGAGAAAAATACGAGAATGATGTTGATAATAGAGGTGTCAATGCCAAATGATTATTCTCTACATTGTGCAGAGAGAAAAAGATCTTCAAATACTATAAGATGCAGTCAAAGACCAAGGATATTAGCAGAAAGATACGGAAATACTTCCTATAAGATGTGTTCCACGGGTCTGATGAAAAGCAATTTCCAATTGAACTTTAATAGGTTTCCTATAGCAAGCATTTTGAAGTGATAGTGGTGATGGCAAGTGCTGTTGATTTCAACATCTGAGGATTCAAAATGTATTCGAGCATTGATTGGGAGCCAGTGGTGTGATATGTTGGAATCTATCTATAACATATAATAACCAAAGTGCAGTATTTTGAATGATCTGTAATTGCTTTATAAATACTGCTCTACACCCTGCCCAGAAGGCAGTTAAAACAATCTATATGGTTGAAGATTAGTGTGTGAATCAAGTACTGAAGATCTTTCTTTTCCATAATAAGCCTTACCAAACATATTACATCTTATGAACTGCACAAGGAAGCTGTCGCTGGTCCAATGGTGAGCATTAGTAGTACATTTGAGAGACTGAACTCATATCCTCGCTTAGGGGTGAGGTTCCTTGCTGCCATGGCATGCATAGGAAATGAAGTCATACAGGTGCTGTAAAGAAGGGAGTTCCTTCTACATAGAGCATGTTGCTTTAGTGAAAAGGGACATATGCGATGTGAACAGGGCATTTGAGGATGTGGTTTAGTGGTTCATTATTGAGGAGTTTGGGAGCATTTTGGAGACCTATCTACAGGCCTTCCTGCGGGGAGAGTACATCCACATCTGGAAGAGGAAATCCTGAAAGGAGAAGGCTTGGAGGAGAGAAAGGGCTGAAAAGACAATAGGAAGCAGAGAGCCAGACACAGAAGGAGTGTATTGAGAGTTAAGGACTGAGATGTAGGGAGTGGCCAGTTTAGAGTCTCTGTATAGTCTAAAATGCCCTTAGCACTACTTTCTGTTCCAGAATATCTTGTTAAACAAGACATAAGTTCCCTGGTATTTAAGACGAGAAAGAAACGTCTGTGATTCAATGCTATTTATTATCTGAAAGCAACTGCATATGAAGTCTGATGCAGTATTTCAGTTGATTCCTATGTAATGCAATGCAGTGTTTACCATGTTTTTTATGAATTATGTAGAAATAATCAATTTGTTTGCTTAGCATTGTGGTTGCTTTATTAGTCTGTTTGAAGAAGTCAAAGTTATTTCTACCTCAATTAGCTTTTGAGCTTCCAGGATCAGTGTGGCATGGAGGGGTTTTTTCTGCTTTTTTGCATAAATTAGATGCTGCCTGGTTGGTGTTTTGATTGGTTGTGTGTGTGATGTTTTTAATTGTAAACTGCCATGATGTTCTATGGTTTGAATGGCATCAAGAACATGTATATTTGGAAGGATCTCAGAACTCTCCAGTACATTAAGTCAGCATGTCAATGAACCATGGATATCAGTCTTTCCTTGAGGCATATTAGTGTATTGCATTATACACTGACGTAGAAGTAAACGTAGTGTGTGTTTGATATAGAAGAGGCTTGCCCTGGAGACATTTTTAAATTATCTAAATACATAACTGAGTGCTGTAATGCTTGCTGGTATTTAAGATGGTTTACTATTGATTTTAGGATATTGCAGGTAGCTGTGTGCATCACTTTAAGCACATCTGGTCAAACTGTATATTTCAGTGAATCCTTAAGTAAATAGGAGGCGACAGCCTCTACATAGCATAACATTAAATATGACATCTTTCATACATTTTTAATATAAAATTACTATTTATTTGTTGATTTTTAAAGATTGAAAATAATTTTAAAAAAGTGAATATGGCATACGCAAAAGACCGGACGCCCTTCTACTTGATTTGTTGCTACTTTTTTAAAATTGTTCATCATCTGTGAACACAGCCTTTCTTCTGCTAGCCATTCCTCTCCCTATGCACTCAAACATCCTCCTAGATGTTGCCGTCGCTGTTTCTACCTGTTTGGCTACTTTAAGATCATCGGACACAGTCACGCCTAGGTCCCGCTCTTCTTTAGTGGACAAAAGTACTTCACCCTCTATACTGTATTGCTCCCTTGGATTGCTGCAGCCCAAATGCATGACCTTGCATTTTTTTAACATTAAATCTCAGATGCCAAATTCTAGACCATTCTCCAAGCTTAGCTAGATTCCTCCTCATGTTATCTACACCTTCCTGGTGTGTACTCTATTGCAGATTTTGGTATCATCCGCAAAGAGGCAAACCTTACCAGACAGCCCTTCTGCTATATCACTAACAAAGATGTTAAAAAGAATCAGACCAAGGACAGATCCCTGGGGCACACCACTGGTAACATCCTTCTCCTCCCACTTAACCAATTTCTAACCCGAGCAGTAACTTTAGGGTCCATCCCTAGGGTGCTCAATTTGTTTGTCACCTATGAGGAATGGTGTCAAAGGCTTTACTGAAATCTAAATACACCGCATCTAGGACTCTCCCTCGGTCTAACTCCCTGGTCACCCAGTCAAAAAAAATCAATCAGATTTGTCTGACAAGACCTGCCTCTGGTGAATCCATGCTGCTTTGGATCCTGTAATCTGCTGGACTCCAGAAACCTCACTATTTTCTCTTTCAGAAGCGCTTCCAATAATTTACTCACTGCTGAAGTTAAACGAACCGGCCTGTAGTTTTCAACCACATCCTTACTTATGCTTTTGTGTAAAGGGACCACATGTGCCTCTCTCCAGTCCTTTGGCACCACTCCTGACTCCGAGACATTGAAAAGGTCAGTCAGTGGAACTGCTAGAATGTCCCCAAGTTCCCTCAGTATCTAGGCTGTATCCCATCCAGTCCCATTGCTTTGTCTACTTTGTTTAGCTAGTTTCTCACAAATACAGTCTTCTGAAAATTGTTCAAGATGCCCCTTGCTTCTGTTCCTGTTTGTGGTTGTTTTCTGAGGTCCTGTTCCTGGTTCTTCTTCTCCAGGACCAAGCAGGAAGTCAGTCCTCGCATATGGGTGACGTCGGCGCCGACGGAGCCCCCATGCGGAGCATTTCCCCAGCTTTCAAAGAAAGCCTTTGGGAATGCAGCACGCCTGCGCGGTCCCCTTCCCGCCCAAGGGTGCCATCTTGCTCAGTCTTTCTTTTTCCGCGGAGCCCGACGGATGTGAGTTTGTCTCACCCGGAAAATTTTGATTTTTTTCTGCGATTTTTCACATTGTCTTGTCCGGTTCGACGCCGGTTCCCCTTCGTGCCTGGGCTCGGTACACCGGTATCGAGTCCAGAGTTGTGTTGTTCGTTTTTTTTCCTTTGTGACTAGCGTTCGTGCTCTTTTTGTGTTTTCACTGGCAGCCCGGTCTTTTGACCTTGCAGGGGCCCTTTTTCCCCCGATGGCTGCCAGCGGGTTCAAAAAGTGTGATCGGTGCAAGAAACTTATGTCTCTCACCGACACACATGACTGCTGCCTCCAATGCCTCGGGCCCGACCATAACCCGCTGGCCCGTGCGGCAAAATGTCATCGAAGGCGCTTTGGAGCCATCGGCATCAATGTGAGAGAATTTTTTCTGACTCCGCGTCCGGCCGGGCCCGGACTTCGTCAGAGGCCTCAACATCTCAGGAATCCAACCCCGAGCGCCTTCAGGGTTCCTCTGAAAGGGACTCTCCCTCCCGGGAGCACAGAAGGAAGAAAAAGCTCGCGAGGGCGTCGTCGGTGGAAGCTCCTGTTTCCTCAAGGGCCAGGTCGCCTAGCCCTGACTGCCGCCCCGGGCTCTTGGAGTCGGAGAGGCCGTCCAAGTTACCTCGTGTGGAGCCGGAGTCCCCGAGTCACGTAAGTGCAGTTGTCCTCGTGGACTCTCCTCCGGGGGAGCCGCGTCGGGGCCCAAGTCGGGGACTGCTGAGTCTCCTGAGCTTGGACTCAGGTCGACGGCTTTGGAGAGCAGCTTGGCTGCCTTCATGGAACAGCAGCAGGTGCTGATCACCGGTCTGACCGGTGCATCTGCCCCGACCACCGGGACCTTGACGTCTAAGTTGACCCCGGAGACCAAGCCAATCCTCAAGTCGATCCTTGGTCAAGGTCCCCCTCGACTTCCCATGCGGGGCCGAGGTCGTCGACACTGATACCCTCGGCGTCAGGGCAGCTGGCACCGAGGCCCGCATGGCCGGAGCCGCTCGATTCCTCCTTGGAGAAGTCAGAGTGGGAGACGGAGGACAAGGCGTCCCCGGATAACTTCCAGACCTGGTGCATCCCTTCGGACTCACTGGAGTCCGAGCCTCGGAGAAGGTCCCCCCCCCCACGGAGGATACCCGGTTCTCGGATTTCATGAGGGATATGGCCAAGGCCTTGGCCTTCCCTGCGGATGCCAAGGAGGAGCCTCGAGCCGAGGAGCTCGATGCCCTCCAGTATGATTTTCCTCCGAAGGAAGCCTTTACTGTACCGGTTCCTCCGATGCTGGAATGGCTGCTCTTCCGTATGTGGGAGGCATCGGCCTCAATGCCGGTTCTTAGCAAACGGGTTGATTCCATTTATCGAGTCCGTAAGAGCCATGGGTTCCAAAAGGCACAGCTACCGCACCTCTCCATGGTTGTGGAATCGGCCATTCACCATCAGAAGATGCACTCCTCGGTGCCCTCCGGCCTGGATGCCCTCGGTAGAAAGTGCTTCCAGGGCTCTATGCTATCTTGCCATGTCCAGACCTACCAGCTATACATGGGCATGTACCTCCGAGACCTGGCAAAGGAGATTGCCGGGTTCTCAACTGGCCTCTCCGAGGAACCTTTGCAGAGGTTCAAGGCTTTGTCAACAGGGATTCGAGAGTTCTCAAAGTTTCTCTCTCAAGCAGCCTATGATGGCTTTGAGGCTTCGGCCTGGGTAGCAGCGGCCGGCATCGGTGCACGCCATCAGGCCTGGCTACAGTCATCAGACCTGGAGCCATGGGTACAGGACAAGTTGGTCGATGTCCCCTGCCGAGGTGAAAACCTTTTCGGTAAGCCCGTGACGGAAAAGGCTGCAGAAATTGAGACTGAGACTCTCACCAGGACAAGGCTGTCCAAGAAGACTTCTGGCCCCTTCTCAGAAAAAGAAGGGCTCAGGAAAGAAGCCCTTTTTCAAGGAAGAATGCTGCCTACAAATCCTACCCTCAATATCAGGCCTCTCCAGCTCCTCAACAGAGCCAGCAGGCCAAGGGGCAGGGGGCATGGGCCCCGTAGGCAGAAGACCCCCAAGCCACCAGCTCTAGCTCCTGCACAGCAGGGAGCGGGGTTTTGACTCCCACAGCATAGCCTCTTCTCCACAGCGGGCTCCACTCAGCACAGGAGGTCGGCTGACCCTGTACGCCTACAGGTGGCCAGCCATCACAGGGGATATACCTGGGTCCTCAAGCATAGTCCAAAAGGGCTATTTGCTCCACTTCCACCAGATACCCCCCTCCTACTTTCCAGGGGAGCCTCCAAGACTCCCTCTGCACAGAAACCTCCTCCTTCAGGAGTTGGCAAGTCTTCTAAAGGAACAGGCGGTGGAACCGGTGCCTCACCACCTGAAAGGGCAAGGCTTCTACTCCAGGTACTTTCTGGTACCAAAAAGGACAGGAGGCCTCCGACCTATCCTAGACTTGCGAAACCTAAACAAGTTTCTGGAGAGGGAAAAGTTCAAGATGCTTACCCTTGGGATACTGCTGCCTTACCTCCAAGCAGGGAGATTGGCTATGCTCCTTAGACCTAAAGTATGCTTATACTCACATTCTCATCCATCCAGACCACAGAAAATATCTCAGATTTGAGGTGGGAGGAAACCATTTCCAGTACAGAGTACTTCCCTTTGGCCTAACTTCCGCCCCCAGGGTTTTCACCAAATGCTTGGCGGTGGTGGCGGCCTATCTCAGAAATCAGGGAATTTTTGTCTTCCCATACCTGGATGACTGGCTCATCAGGGGCCAGTCTCTTCAGGAGGCCAGTAAAGCCACTCTTCGCACTGTCTCTCTTCTTCAGCATCTGGGCTTTGTCATAAACTACGCAAAGTCCACTTTGCTCCCCTCACAGAACCTTGAGTTTATAGCGGCAAGATTAGACACTCTCCAGGCAACAGCTTACTTGCCCGAGGACAGGGCCCACAGATTGATGGACTTGGCCAACCAGTTCCCAGGTTTCCGCCAGGCACTACCTGCGGCTCCTGGGCCACATGGCATCCACGGTGCATGTGACTCCGAATGCCCATCTGCACATGCGGGCTGCTCAGTGGTGCCTCAGAGCTCAGTGGGCGCAGGCCACAGGTGACCTCCAAGACAGAGTAAAAGGTGTCCAAACCACTTTTCGACTCCCTGCAGTGGTGATTACATCTCCCAAACCACCACAGGGGGGGGTACCTTTTCAGGCCCCAGCACACACAAGGGTGCTGACGACCGATGCTTCCTTAAAGGGTTGGGGCGCACATTGCCAGGGCATGTGCACTCAAGGCCTCTGGTCTCCTCGGGAGGCCACACAGCAGATCAATCTTTTGGAGCTGCGAGCAATCCGCTTAGCTTTACAGACCTTTTCTCATGCCCTCTCTCACCAGTCTGTCTTAATTCAGACAGACAATCAGGTGGCAATGTTCTATGTGAACAAGCAAAGGGGCACAGGGTCCACACTCCTATGTCAGGAGGCGCAGGTCCTTTGCAGTCAAACAAGGCATGTTTCTCAAAAGCAGTGTATCTACCTGGTCAAGAGAACTTCTTGGCAGACAAACTAAGCAGGATTCTCCAGCCTTACGAATGGCAGTTGCATCCACTGGTGGTCCAGCAGATCTTTCTACTATGGGGACTTCCATCCATCAATCTCTTTGCAAGTCCACTGAACCATCAGCTGCCCAGGTTTTGCTCCAGACAGCCGCATCCCCTGAGAATGGCAGCAGATGTGTTTCTGATCTCTTGGTCTATGGGCCTCCTGTATGCGTATCCTCCCACGCCGCTGGTGGCCCGAACTCTGTTCAAGATTTTACGGGACAAGGCCTCGGTGATTCTGGTAGCCCCAGATGGCCGAGGCAGCCGTGGTTTCCATTTCTTCTGCAGTTGGCAGTGGAAACTCCATTTCCTCTGGGGATGCAACCCGATCTCCTGTCTCAGGATCAGGGTTCCCTTCTGCACCCCAATCTCAAATCCCTCAATCTGATGGCCTGGCTGTTGAAAGGATAGTGCTAGCTCCCTTGCTTCTACCTAGGGAAGTTGAGGAAGTGGTCTTGGCCTCTAGGAGGCAATCCACCAGAAAGTCCTATGCCCTCAAGTGGCGTAGATTTTCAGTATGGTGTGCTTAACACAATGAAGATCCTTTCTCCTGCCTTGTGCCAGTAGTACTACAATACCTACTTCACCTGTCAGACCTGGGCCTTAAGTCCAACTCTGTTTGGATCCACCTCAGTTCTCTCTCAGCACACCACTCACCAGTGGAGAGTAAGTCACTGTCGGTTCACCCCTTGGTGTCCCGCTTCTTCAGAGGCCTGCTTTTGCTCAAGCCTCCGATTCATCCACCTGCCACTGAGTGGGATTTGAACGTGGTCTTGCAACAACTTACTCGCCCACCGTTTGAGCCGATGACTACTTGTCATCTATGCTACCTTTCTTGGAAGGCTCTCTTCCTGGTAGCTCTTACTTCGGCTAGACGTGTGAGTGAACTACAAGCTCTGGTTTCTGATAGACCGTACACACGGTTCTATAGGAACAGGGTGGTCCTACCGGACCCATCCGAAGTTCCTTCCAAAGGTTGTCTCCTCCTTCCACCTCAACCAGGAGGTGGTTCTTCTGACCTTTTCTCCCAGGCTGCATACCAGCCGGGCTGAAACAGTTTTGCATACCCTAGACTGTAAGAGGGCGTTGTCCTTCTACATAGAATGTACACGGGGGCACCGAAGGGCTACTCAGCTCTTCATCTCCTTTGACCCTAATAAACTGGGGTTGCCTGTCTCCAAGCATACATTGTCCACTTGGGTAGCAGATTGTATCGCCTGGGCATACAAGGCAGCCGGCCTCTCCTTGCAGGGTCGAGTCACGGCCCACCGTGTCAGGGCGAAGGCTGCGTCAGTACTCATCTCCGCTCTGTTCCATTGGCAGACATCTGCCGGGCCGCTACTTCGTCTTCAAGCCAGACTTTTGCAGCCCACTACTGCCTTGAGAGAGAGTCCCGAAGGGACAGTGCTTTCGGACAGGCAGTACTCCGCAATCTCTTTGAGGTTTAGGCAATTCCTACCCTCCAACCCTTTGTGTAGGACTACCGTATGGGGGCGTTCTCAGAGGCTATTTTTATCACGGATGCTGAGGCTCTTCAAAGGGAGCCATTTTTTTGCAGCTTTGTGTTCCCGGTAGCCTAGAGCTGGGGAGTCCTATGTGTGAGGACTGACTTCCTGCTTGGTCCTGGAAAAAGAGTTGTTACTCACCTGTAACAGGTGTTCTCCAGGAGCAGCAGGAATCAGTCCTCACCACCCTCCGTCCTCCCCTAGAGTTGCAGTCATATACTTCATTTAGATTTTTTTTTTTGCTGTCTTTTAGCTATGTCATCAGACTGAGCAAGATGGCACCCTTGGGTGGTAAGGGGACCGCGCAGGCGTGCTGCATTCCCAAAGGCTTTCTTTGAAAACTGGGGAAATGCTCCACACAGGGGCTCCATCGGCGCTAACATCACCCATATGCGAGGACTGATTTCTGCTGCTCCTGGAGAACACCTATTACAGGTGAGTAACTACTCTGTGAACACAGAACAGAAATATTTAAGCAATTCTGTTTTATCCTCATCAGCTTCTACATATTCCTCCCTTTCACCCTTAAGTCTGACAGTACCACTTTTGCCCTTCTTCTCACTAACATATCTGAAAAATGTCTTATCCTCACATTGTATTGCATTGGCTATTTCCTCCTCTTTTTGAATCTTTGCGTTCCTGACTAATTTGCTAGATTTTCTAAGTTTTTCCCAAGTATAGATGCCTGTCTTCCTCTCTCTGTGATCTATTGTATTTCATGAAGGCCTCCCTCTTTTTCTTCACCTTTTCAGCTACTTTTTTTCAAAAACCATAGCGGTTTCCTTTTACCTTTATTTACCATTTTAACAAAAAGGTTGGTTGCCCTTAAAATATCCCCTTTCAGTTTTGCCCACTGTTTTTCTACATCTCCCAGCTGTTCCCATCCTACTAATGATTCCCTAAGGTATTGGCCCATCTTGGTAAAGTTAGTTTTCCTTAAGTCTAAGACCCTCGCTTTTGAATTGATTTTAACAGCCCTAGTCCTAATACTGAATGATATATGGTAATCACTGGATACAAACTGATCTCCCACTATAACATCAGAAACACTTTCACCATTCATAAGCACCAAGTCAAGTATGGCCCCTTCACATGTGGGTATTGTTACCAGTTGCCTGAATAGTTCTCCCTGTAGAAAATCCAGGATCTTCTTACTTCTAGATGATACTGCAGCAGGAATGTGCCAATCACCATCTAGTATATTGAAATCCCCTCTTGATAGCACTTCTCCTTTCCTGGCAATGCTGCGTATATCTTCAATTAACTCTCCGTCCACCTCTTCCTCCTGTGAGGGTGATCTGTATATCACACCAATGCAAATATATGTCTCTTTCCCTCTTTCTAGTTTAACCCACAGTGCCTCCTCTCTCCCTCTTAAGCTCTGTAGTTTCAAAGCTTTAATATTGTTTTTTTACATATAGTGTCACTCCTCCTCCTCTTTTTCCTATCCTGTTCTTTCTGAATATAGCCTGGTATAGTTATCCCAGTCATGGTTTTCTGTGACGTTTCTGTAACTGCCACTAAATCCAGGTCA
This sequence comes from Ichthyophis bannanicus, assembly GCA_033557465.1. Taxonomy (NCBI): domain Eukaryota; kingdom Metazoa; phylum Chordata; class Amphibia; order Gymnophiona; family Ichthyophiidae; genus Ichthyophis; species Ichthyophis bannanicus. Next base: position 145,220,200 of record CM066046.1, on the reverse strand, counting down.
GCCTCTCCCATTAAAGCTTCAACAGCTGGGATTTTATTTCCCATGCTACGGGCATTTATACACACCGCTTTCCATATGTTGCCCCTTTCACCCATTTCCATAAAGTTATTTAATGTTTCACTTACCTGGGTGCTTTCTTCACCCATCCCAAATGAATCTAGTTTAAAGCCCTCTTCAGTAGATTAGCCAGTCTGCTACTGAAGACATGTCAACCTTTCTTGGATAGATGGATGCCATTTCTGCTCTGCAACCCTTGGAACAGCATCCCATGGCCCACGAAACCAAATCACTCTCGATGACACCATCCACACATTCATCTCCAGGATGTGAGCTTCTCTGCCTTTACCCTCAACACTCAGAGGGATACCTGGCAGTATTATTTGTGCCGACATGGATTAGCAACATTGGAACCAAGGTAAGTTGACAGCAAACTGAAATGGACTGGCATCGGGCACTTTGCATCTGATGATCACATGGTCTACTATGCTGGAAAAGACCCGGCTGGCTGAATTATCAGCTGCCAGGCACAAGAGGGCAGGGGCGACAGGAAGGGGTTAATGTGTGCTGGGGGCAGAGGGGCAGGCCATGGGTCGTCCTCCTGCCCCTCTAGTTTAGACATAGGACCACCGTGCTTTTTCCTTTTTCTCCTGCCCTAGGAATTACTCTGCTTACCTGCTGTCCAGTTAGGGACGCTGGTGCATGGTTTTGCTGCTTCTGAGATGGTGAGTTCTTGCTTTGGGTGGTTATTTATGGAAGGACAGTGCAGGAGAGCACATGGCCTGCTGAGTGGCTGGATGGCAGCCAGGGTGGGTGGAGGGGTCAAGCAAGAACATGCAGTCCTTGCAAGCCTATGCTCAATTTGCAGCTAGGCGAGAGCAGGGAAGGCTGATAGGGCCAGCATCCACTCTTACTTACAGTGCTGTCTGCTGACTCCAACTCCCCCCACCCTCTAGTATTGCTGTCCTTGGCCAGACAGCGTGGTCTCCATCAAGGCTGTGGCTGGAGTGAAAAGGTGCAATATGAACATCCATCTGGTATGGGGGGGGTGGGGACAGGCAGCACTCTTGGGGGCACTGATAACTATACAGGCTTGGGTTATTGCTTTCAAACTCGTGCCGGGTTTCCTTTTCTCATGACTCCTTCCCATCCATCTCATTAGAAATCTTCCTTTTAAAATGGGACTAAATAACACTGGTTAACAAATCTTTACAAAAGTCATGTTACTGAAATAAAAATAGTCATTTCTTATCAATTTTTATATGCTGAACATGAATATGACAGTGAAATTGCAAAGCTGGCTCTAGTTTTTTTGTAATCTACAAGAATTAATGTTTACATCACGAAATGCATGTCAATAGTAAATATAATAGGCCTTTGGTTAATACCTGTAAAAAGCCAAGTCATAGACGACTACTTAGATTTTTTCACCTGTCTCTTGTACAGCTGTTTGGGAGCTTCTCTGGGGAGTGTCCCGCAGTAGTCAGCCAGCATTGTAGTGGACCATTTTCTCTGGTATCTTTGCTCCATCATTGCGATATCCTGGTGAAAACGTTCGCCCTGTTCATCACTAACCATACCACAGTTGTCAGGAAAAACATTTGAGATGGGAATCAAGGAAATGGATCTTTAGAGACATATTGCAGCCACGTTTCTGATACTGCATCAGCATGTCTTCTACTAGTTCCTTGTAGTTTTCTGCCCTAACATTCCCGAGAAAGTTTGTTGACACTAGGCAAAAAGCATTCCATGCTTGTTTCGCATCACCCTGCAGCAAGTTGTTGAACCGGTCATCTTTGAAGAGCCCTCGAATCCGAGGACCCACAAAAACTCCCTCTTTAATCTTTGCTTCATTGAGTTAAGGGAAGTTTTCATACAGATATCGGAAAGCTGGTGAAGTGCAGTCCATGGCTTTCACAAAGTTTTTCATCAAGCCTAGTTTGATGTGAAGGATTTTGTAAGCCTCAACCAGAGCTAGGTGCTGGATATTCTTCTCTCCAACTGTTACATTTTCTCTGCAATTCCATTCCTTCCGCAAGTAATGTCAATCCCTTGCTCGGCTATCCCACTCACATAAGAAACACATGTATTTTATATATCCCTGCTGCAGTCCCATTAAAAGAGCAACTACCTTCAAGTCACCACAGAGGTGCCAGCTGTACTTGTTATAGTTAATGGAAGTCAGTAGATGCTTTAAGTTATCATATGTCTCTTTCATGTGGATGGCATGCGCTACTGGAATAGATGGAAGACTGTTTCCTTTGTTCAAAAGCACAGCCTTCAGACTCTGTTTCGAAGAGTCTATAAATAGTCTCCAGTCTTGTGGGTCATGAGTGATTTTTAAGGCATTCATGAGGCTTTCAATATCGGAACAGAATACCAGATTACTTTTGACGTCAGATGGCTTCAGCAGCCGTCTGGCAGTAGTATTGCATTGCATCAGAAAATGATGCAATCAACTCTGGATGATGTGTGCATGCTGGTATTATGCAATGTGATGCAATATTACATCATTCAAGGCTTAGTTGGGATGTTGTTGATGTCCTACTGGATAAATGTACACGGTGAAACGTCAAAAATGAACTACATGCAATATCTTCAAAACGAGAGCCAATAAAATCGTTTTAATGTTATATTTGTGTTCAGCTCACCAAGATACTACAGATTAGGGCCTTTTAAAGTCAGTAACGATTTCAATGTTGGCCAGTGTAATTTAACTGAGCCCAGAGCTGCCCTGGGGACTTACTTCTGCAGACAGCTTTCAGATCCAGTCTTGTTTATGAATGTTCATCTTACTGCATTCTGGGATAGGTTAATTTAAAAACTCTATCGATGGCTATACTGGCACATGTCAGCACTATGGCTCAACGCACTGAGGCAGTATACATATGACTGGAGAGTTGCAGGTTTGCGATCTGGCTGTGGATCATGTATCTACAGTACAGTTCAGTTCACATCATTGCAAGGGACCTTCATGTTTTATCAAGTGGGCCTGCTGGTGGTATATGTGTTTGGTGCTGGTGGGCAACAGATTAATGGCAGAACTCCTGGGCACAGATGGAGAATAGGTAACCCAGTTGGGACCAGATGAGGGATTTGGATTTTGCAACTGTTTAGAGGGAAAGCTGATGGCAGATAATGATCATTTGATGACTTAAAGCTTGGAAAGAGGCGAGATCTTGGGTTTAATTGTTTTTTTTAAAAAAAGTTCTGTTTACTTTAGAGGTTATAAATTAATTTTAAAAATGCCATACTGGGTCAGACCGGGGTCCATCAAGCCCAGAATCCTGTTTCCAACAGTGGCCTAACCAAGTCACAAGAATCTGGCTGATTTCTGAAGGCCACAGGTTCCACTAGGCTTGTCCAGAGGGTAAGTAGTGGATTTCCCAGATCCTCTTTAATAATGGTTTGTGGACCTTCCCAAACCTTTTTTTTTTTTAAATCTAGATACACTATCAGCTATTAATTTATAGGCCTCTATCATATCTCCTCTTGGCCTTCTCTTTTCCCAAGTTAAAGAGCCCTAACCATGTAAGCCTTTCCTCAAAGGGTATCCTTCCATCCCCTTTACTATTTTGGTGGCTGTTCTCCATACCTTTTCTAATTCCGCTATATCCTTTCTAAGATCTGGTGACTAGATGGGCAACATTTAAGACCGGCACCAGGGCAGTGATACTGCCCCCAGTATAATACCAGCAGCTGCACATGAAACTCATGTAAGTCCTGGCACGCCTGTTCGGTCTGTGGAACTAGACACTCAGCTTACACATGTAGATCCACCAGTAAGGGAAAGCCTTTTAAGCCACTGTCCCAGCAAAGGACATAGCTCCCTCACACATCAGGCTTGAGAGCTTGCATTCGTAGCCATGGTCCTACCCTCACCAGGACTGGGCACGCATCATTATTGGATGGCTTTGCAGAAGGTTTCCCTATTATATCCTCCACCCCTACTTCCTTGCGCACCATATGCAATTCCCCTTCCTTCAGGTAGTGCGGGGGGGGGGGGGGGATCACCAAGGAAAACATATTGGGAAGGGTGGTGGGTCCCTACTGGGCCCCCCCCCTTCCCGAGTCTGGTGTTGTCTCTGTTGGGAATATGCCAAAGAACGAGCCAGGCAAATTCCATTTCATAAACAACCTGTTCTGTGCCACAAGCGAGTCGGTTGATGACCATATCAATCCTTCTTTATGTTCTGTGAAATATGCGTCTATTGACCAGGCCGTAGCAATCATTTGGAATTTGGACCACAGCCAAAACTGGCTAAAGTGGAGATAGGGTTGGCATTCCGACTGTTCCCGGTGCAGCCAGAGTCTTTTTCATCTACTTTTTCACTTTTGAGGGCAAGGACTATTATGGCAAATGTATGTCCATGGGCTGCTCAATTCCTGTGCATATTTTGAGCAGTTCAGTTCATTCCTGCTTTGGCCGGTCAAAGAAATAGCCGGGCCTGGCTCAATTGTTTACCACCTTAATTTCCTGTTTGAGGAATGCAAAAGGATCTTGGATTCCTGGGAGCCCATCACACAGTGGTGTAGAGAAATGACCATGGGACCCGTAGGACACATTCCTCAGAATTGAGCTAGGTGTACAAGCCCAAGTGTCTAGACTGCCCAAGGATAAGTTGGAGAAATTAAAAACCACCACTGGACAAATGAGAGGCTTGTGAAAAGCTAGATTGGAACAGAAAGCTAAATTAGAGCAGTTTCAATCTCTGCTCAGTTTATTATGTTTCACCTGTAAAGTGATCCCGATGAGGTGGGTTTTCTGTCACTGACTGGCTCTTGTGATAAGGGGGGGGGGGGGGTCTTCAAGCAGAGTCACTACTGCATCAGGGTTTATAAGAGCATACATTTATTTTATTTTTATTTATTTATCTATTTCTTCTATACCGCCCCTTCCAGAGATCAGGGGCGGTTTACATGGAACCATTTAACAGTTTTGTATACGTTCGTATAACATTACATTGAACAAGAACTTGTTGAACTTTTTACATGTAACAAAACAGTAAATTGTTAAAACTATTTACAAGGTGTATACTTTTATATGCTACTGTATCATTATCTTGATCAGAAGTTTCTAACTTTTTACAGGGAATAGGCAGCGAACTGACATTGCTATTTACAGATGTTATTTACAAAAAGGTTAGGATACAATGAATTATAGTGTAGAGAATTCGCTATTCAAGTGTGTGTGTGTGGGATGGAATTTATTTCCATTTTTTCGTGGGTTTTTTGGTGTGTCTTTGGGAGAACTGTTTGAGAGGGGGCTATGTATGTTCAGTTAATTGTTTTTGCGGGTTTTTTTTGTTTGTGTGTCTGTGGACGTTGTGTGGCTGGACTTGGAGGGTATGGGATTCCGAAGTGTTCGGAGAATAGGTATGTCTTGAGTTCTTTCCTGAATTTGGAGAGGTCCTTTATGATTCGGATGTCTATTGGGAGGTCATTCCAAAGTGTGGGAGCGGTGAATGTGAAGGCTCTGGCACTGGTGGATTTTTTAGTCCTCGTGAATGTTTTTGGTAACTCCAGTGAGAGCGTTGCATTTAGTCTACGGGCTCTTGAATCATTTGGGGCGTGAAGGAGTGTGGATAGATGGGAGGGGGCAATATCGTTTAGTAGTTTGAAGGTTGTTAGTAGTATTTTGTATTTGATTCGGTTATTTATAGGGAGCCAGTGTAGTTCTAGCAGTATAGGGGTTACATGGTCTGCTAGGCGGGCTTTAGTGACTACTTTTGCACAAATGTTCTGTGCTCTTTGTAATAGGTAGATATTCTTTTGTGGGAGGCCGATTAGGAGACTGTTACAATACTGTTACATGAAGACCTACGAGTCTGGGGAACATTTCATGAATGCCTTTAATGGCTTAGCCTTCTGGCAGGACTCCCCCTGTTGAAACTGCAACCTGGAATTGTTCACAGATGCATCGGGGGGAGGGGGGGAGCAGTTTTGAGATATACTTCAGGGGGGCCTGGTGCATGGAGTTTTGGCCGCGCAAGTGGCACTAACGAGGATATTGCATCCCTGGAGTTATTCCCCATGACGACAGCCCTGTCTGTCTGGGCCCCTCAATTGGCTAACAGGGTGATTTACATTCCACACCAATAATTTGGCAGTGGTCCAAGCAGTACAGGAGATGTATGCCAGGATGCTAGGAATGGTGGCACTATCCCAGGAAATTATGTTTATTTACTTTATATACCGCTAACAATGACATCATAGCAGTTTACATAGAATATAAAACAATACAGAAAGCCATCGGCAGAAAAAGAAAAGGAAGTTACAATAATGGATAGGAAAGCAAATCAGGAGAGCCATACAACAAGACAGAGGAGAGGAAAAGAAAGAGGGAGAGGGAAGTAGATTTACACAGAGGGGTCGGGGAGGTCAGGGAGGAGTGGCCTAGTGGTTGTGGCAAGTTACCTCAGGCCAGAAGGTCAAGGGTTCAAATCCCACTAGAGGGCAGCAACCTTGGGTCAGAAGGACTGGGGTTTCTAGTCCCACAGGTGCTCCTTGTGGTCTTGGGCAAGCCACTTAACCCTCCATTGCCCATGTTCCCTGTAAAATAGTTATCTCCAAGTTATAATGCCCTGTTCAATGTAATTTCAGTTTGTTCAATGTAAACCGCCTTGATATCATGAAAGGCGGTATATAAGAAATGTTAAATAAATAAAAGCAAAGGCAAAAAGGTAGTTTTTCAGACTGCTGTTAAAGGAGGTGTGTTGCTGTTCAAGCCGAATGGAAGAGGGGAGGGCATTCCAAAGGGCAGGGCTGATAAAAAAAAAAAAAAAAAGGCAGAGGAACATATGGACTGAAGATGGGCACGTGAAGGGGAAGGCAAATACAAGCAATTAAGATGTAGAGATCATAAGGAGCGGGTAGGGGTATGAAAGTGGACAAGATCAGCCAGATACTGAGGACCGTGTGTGTAGAGTATGTGATGGACAAGTGCGAGAATCTTGAAGTGGATGCGGAATATAACAGGGAGCCAGTGAAGATGAATAAGAAGGGGTGTAATGTGATCACGAGGAGAAGAGTAGAAAATAAGCTGAGCAGCAGTATTCTGAATACTTTTTAGATGGTGAAGTTGTGTAGAAGAGAGACCAACCAGAATGGAGTTACAAAAGTCAATGCGAGACATGACCAGGGATAGGAGGAGGGTAGTAAGAGCCTGTGCACTGAGGAAGGGCCAGATAGCGCAAATTTGACATAAGAAGAAGAATGATGTTTTGGAAATATGAGCAATGTGATCGCGAAAGGACAGGTCGGAGTCAAAGAAAACGCCCAGGTAACGAAAGGAGGAGACTAGGGCAATGGGAGAGCCAGAAAGGGAAGGTGACACCTGAGGGGGAGGACTACCGCAAGTGAACCAGATGGAAAGAGTTTTTGTAAGATTGAGGTGTAGACAATGAGTAGTGAGCCAATTGGCCACAGCCAAAAGGCAAGAGTTGAGAGGGGAAAGATCAGGACAGAGGGGAGAGGTGTGGTACAAGAGGACCAGATCGTCAGCGTAATAGAAAGCAGAAATCCCGTGTTGTTGAACCAGTAAGGCAGGTGGTGAGAGAAAGATATTAAAGAGAAGGGGGGCCAATACTGAGCCTTGTGGGACACCACAGAGAAGGGGAAAAGGCTCAGAGGAGGATACAGGGGTGGATAAAGAGAGAACAGGTTGGGACCAGATGAGGGATTTGGATTTTGCAACTGTTTAGAGGGAAAGCTGATGGCAGATAATGATCATTTGATGACTTAAAGCTTGGAAAGAGGCGAGATCTTGAGGACTTGGAGGAAAGAAAACAGTGAAACCAGTGAAGAACTGTGCTGCAGAGGCCCGCTTCACGTAAGCAGGCCAAGAGAAGAGAGTGGTCTACGAGATCGAAGGCAGCAGATAGGTCCAGGGAAACCGCCACTGAAAAATCACCACGATTGTGAGCAGTATGAAGCTCGTTAAGAAAACCCAAAGAACCATTTCCACACTGTGGCCAGGCCGGAAACCAGACTGGCAAGGGTGAAGAAAGTGGGTAGAGTCAAGATAAGAAGATAACTGTGAGAAAACAACTTTTTCCAGAATTTAAGAAAGAAAAGAGAGGTTAGAGACTGGGCGCTAGTGGGCAGGGATCATGGGGTCAAGTGAGGGTTTTTTAAGAAGGGGACAAACCAGAGCATGCTTCCAAGATTGAGGAAAACCACCCGTGGAAAGACTGGAATTAATTATAGTGAGAGCAAGTGGAATGAGAGATAGGGAGGGAGAGAGTAGCCAGGAGGCGGGAATAGGATCGAGAGTGCAAAATGTTTTCTTGGAAGAGGAGATTATTGCGATAAGTTCAGAGGTGATGATTGTATGGAATGAATGCCAGACATGGGATAGTTGCGATTCGGGAGGGGGGAGCAAGGAGTTGGATCGGAGATAGGGGGAGGACAATTATTATGCAGAATGCAGAGCATATTATGGGATTCTACAATAACATTGTTGATGCCCTCTCTCATTGTTCCATGCCATCAGATTATCCAGTCCAACAGCAGTCTGGGTGTTTAGTCCACCAAAGTGTGGGCGCTATCAACAGGTTTCCTTGATCGAACGCATCAGCCAGAAATATTTTGGAAGCCTGGGGGCATTTGTGAATTCTGTAGCCTTAACAGGATTAGGGACAGTGACCGATGCATGACAGAATCCACTTCCCAGTGGATTCTATCATGCAAGGGCAGCACCGTGATGAAATCTGCGATAAAGATATGCCTGGTGGCAGTCACTTTCTTCACCTGGACAATGGAGAAGAGAAAAAAAAAAGAGCCCTTTGGCTGATTTTGTCATTGCTAAAGGATGATGGGTATGGCTACTGACCGTTGCTGCACTCCAGACCACAGGTGTCTGATCACCCATGAGGTGTTAAGGAAACTGCTTGCCATCATGGATGGTGGTCTGCTAGGTCACCTTTAAGACCCATCTTTTGAGATGCGTCTTCTCCTTAGCATTCTCCGGGGCCCTCAGGGTAGGAGAGCTTCTTTCATCCTCATGTTCCTGGTTCCATAACACAATTGCCAAAGTCCTTTCTCATTTTAAGAGGGCAACATTCCAGACCAATGCTCCTGGGGCAGATGCAGTCAAGACATCCATTCCAAAGGCAGTCTGGGTGTTGAGCCCGCTGAAGTGATGGGTTTCCTGGCAGAGCATACCAGACCAACACTTGAAGGCCCAGGATCATTTCCGGGACTTTTGTGTGCAGAATGACTTCAGGGAAGGGACTTCTATAAGGCCAGTACCATTCTTCACTGGATATTCTGCTACAGGAACAGGGGCAGGAGTAAATCTGCAGTAAGAATGCGCTTATCACCCCTTTTGCCAAAGCAATAGAAGAACAGAGGCCTTTGGTGTATTTCGCCATTGCAAGGATAATGAAGGGATAGTCAGCTGTATGTCACCAAACACCTAACTGCAGACCTGTAGCTCTAAGACAGATCCCATGAAGGAGGGGGGGGGCCCAATTGTCATGGTTACCCCTGCCAGGAGACTGCACATGTCCAGTGTGGTATTTTGAGGATTGCAGATGATTATGCTCGATGGGAGGCAAGCAGTGTTGGTCAATGCAGGCAGAGCATACCCATCTCGCTTCTGGTTCACCAGGGTGCAGAAGCCGTAAGCTACAATGCCTGATCACATCACATCACAGTACACAAAACACATATTGACCCAAAACTGGGATATAAAAGAGATGAAGAGGAGCCAAGATGTGCCATCTCTAATATAAATTAAATGAGTACTTAACAATGACACACTGAAAATATATCTTGACCAAAACACCAATAACTGAAAAAAAATCAGGTCTGCAAAGGTAAAATGAAATAAAACAGGAGTCGGTTTAAAAATCCATAATGTTATATCAATAGCAGAGTCCCCTGCCTAGAATCACCATGTCTAATCAAAACAGAAGAAGCAGAAAGGTGAATTCATCTATACCCCATTATAAAAAGCAAATTCTAGCCAAAACAATTGTAAGGAAGCAGAGGTGTGAAAACCGGTCATTGTAGAGGCTGGCTATTACAGCATTCATTCCTGCCACATTAGGGCAGCTATAATGGCAGCTGGGCTTGGCATGGCTAGGGAACAAATAATGTCCGTGGGTGGGTGGCATTCTGACCATTATAACCTGTACGTTTGCCCAGAAGCTAGGGATTGATGAATGTTGTAGTGACTAACCTGACTTTTCTTGTGTTCTTCTTTCAATGGTTTGCCCTAGGTGCAACTCCCCTGGAAATGTGGATACGAGGCCATCCATATGTCCATTGAGTGCAAAGGAGAACCCAGAGCAGACTGCAGGGTTTTAATTTGGGCCTGAATCCTGCAGAGGTGTTGATCGTCGGGATGGAGGTGCGGGGATGGAGGCTGCTGGTTCCATCCCTTCCACGCAGAAGTAGGGCAGCCAGGAGCCCTTGGGTCTTAGTGATGCATCTGGAGGGGGAACAATTGGCCAATACCCACAATGTCAAATTAATCTGAAGATGCAACTGGCTGACATTTTCTCTGGGACTCGAGTAGTATGGTCCCATATCGTACCACAGAGGGTCTGAAAAGGCAAAAATGTCACACTGGGCAGTGGAGAAAACAAGACAAAAGGTGAACAGATGGTTGGCTTGCTTCATAGAGGTAATCAAGGGGGGGAGGGGCAGGAAGTTGCATTGTGCATGACTTCATCAATGTAAGTTGCCCTGGCCTGTGTCATGCAGCAGGCATGCACCTGTCAGATACCAGCATGGGTACAGCCCAGGGCACAGTAGAAATGTTGTTGGCCACAGCTGAATACCGGGTGGAGGCCCCCCAATAAGCGAGGAGTCGCTTTTGGGGGTGTGGCTAGAAGTTAAGGGCCATTAGACTAAGCACACAGCTGTACAGTTGAGTATAGGGGGAGTAGCCACAAGGAAATTGTCCTCCCCCTGACAGAGACAACAGAGTCGCAGCAGGATCAGCAGGTAATGTGTCTCCCCCACGCTTTGACGGTGGGAGGGGGAGGAGGAGGAGAAACACCTCATTGCCATATATTAAGTATGCAGCAATCCCAACCTTTGACGGGCCACGTCAGAAACAGAGGAGGAGGAAGATGCTGCAACCAGGGGTATAGTGCATGCTGCCCTACACAGCATACTACAGATAATGTGTATCAGTTATGACAGCAATGGTTAAGAAGTGTTTTCAGGTCACATCAGGAAAGATTTGTATAGGTTCACCACAAAAAGGCAAATTTTTCTTTTTAAAATATAAATTAAAAATCATATTTTTATCTTGTAATGAAACAAATGATACAAGCAAAGTTGCCCGCTGTGGAATCAAATCAATGGAAGATTCCAGGAAATTTGAAAGATCCAAAGACTCAGCCTCATTAGGGTTTCCTTCTTATATTTCAACCGGAGAGGAAGCCTTCACTGGGGAGGATTTAGGAATATAATACAATGAGGAAAACTTAATGGAATCCACCTTATCAATCAGCAAGACTTCCTTTAAATACTTTTGTACTAGAATTAACGGTGAAAGATAATGGGTACAGGGAAAATTCAAGAAACGGAGATTTTTTAAACGATGACCATTCTCCAGAACTTCTAGCTGATGGTGTACCGAGGTACTATCCTTAATAAAGGAAGATGCAGCAGCCTCCACAACAGTGAAACGACCTTCCAATTTAGACAATCTTTTTTTTGAGTCAGAAAGCATAACATCGTGGTCTGACAGTTTCTGAACTACTTCAACAGAAAAACGTTCTACTTGGGAGGAGGAGGTTCGAAGGGAACCTTCCATTCGCGCCACCAACTCCCAAACATCTTTCAATGAAACCTCAGACGGAACAGATATCTGCAAAGGCTCAGAGGAAAATTTAACAGGAGAAGGCATCATTACATTCTGTCCCCCCACTGGCAATAAAGATGAAGCTTCCTGTGAGTAGGATCACTCAGACACGTCGGAAAGCGTTTTTGGCTTTGAAAGACCGGACTATTGCTGTTGGGGCTTCCTTCTTTTTGAAATATCCCTGTAAGTGTATAGTGGAATTGGAAGGCATCAAGTATGTCTTTCTTGATGTTAATCGATTTGAGGCTTTTTTGGTTAGTAAAGAGTCTAATTGAATGTTACTTTCTTTCTTTCCATGTAATTTGGGCTTGGTTAAGTTTGATCCCTATTATTGTTTTTTATTCTTATTTTGTTAAGCTGGGAGTCTCCTAGATGTGGACTATATTTGTAATCCTGTTCTGTTTTTTGAATAAAGATTGTTTGACCTGAAAACACTTTTTTTTTTTTTCCAAAGTATGGGCTTTGATGGCACAGTCTCGAGGATAAGTGTTAGAGACATTTAGGGCAATTTAATGTTGCATATATGTTTGAGAATTGTACACTGGATTTTAGTTATATGTTTGCTTAAGGTTATGACATGATCAACATTATCCAATAAACTCAAAATTTTTGTGGCAAAACTGGTCACCTGTGCATTCTGTCAGTGGTGAGGGATGACTTAAGCAAGGAGACACAGGGTAGAGAAGAAGGGGAGGGGGAGCACGGAACATAGCCTAGACCTGAATGACACTTGCCCGGTTGTGACAGACAAAGAAGAAATAGTGTGGCATTTATAATTAAGAAACAACTTTCAAGAACTGTAATGAAATAAAATGCAGTCGGTTTATGTTTATTCAGGTATTTGATATACCACCCCATACATCATAAACCATACATCGGGGCGGTTTACAACAATACAAAAACCAAAGGAAACGGAAAAGAAAAAGAACTACAATTCATGTATAGGACATAAGGGGAAAAGAAACAATCCATCATTCACACATACTAAAAGAGAGGAAAGCCAAGTGGAGGGTAGGAGAGTCGGGGGAGGGGGGAAGGTTAAAGGCAGAAGAAAAGAGGTGAGTGTGCTGGAGGCTGTGAACAGGGACAACCCCGTAACAGTGCGTTTTCAGGGGGGAGCGAAACTTAGGGTAGGACTCCTGTAAACGCAAATCTGTGGGAAGGGAATTCCAAAGGGAAGGGCCAAGATAAAAGAAAGCAGATTGTCTGGTAGATTGTAGGTGTGCATGGGTTGGGGAAGGTAAGTGAAGGCGGTTGACGTGGACGGAGCAGAGACTACAGGAGAGTATGTGAAACACCAAAAGGTCAGCTAGATACTAGGGTCTGCATGCATAGATGGCTCAGTGCACCAGCATGAGAACCTTAAATCTGATCCGAAAATCCAACAGAAGCCAGTGAAGGTGGTGAAGAATGGGGGTGATATAATCCCGGGAAGAAGCAAGGAATATAAGTTGGGCTGCAGTATTCTGAATTAATTGTAATCGGTGCCGCTGGTGCTTGGGGACACCAGTGAGGACTAAGTTGCAGAAATCCAATCTAGAAATAACTAACGAAAGAAGCAGCATAGTGATTACCTGTGGAGAGAGAAACAGTCTAATAGCATGAACCCGCCGAAGATAGAAGAAAGAACACCACGACACCTGGGAGATGTGATCATTAAATGAAAGATTGGTATCCAGCAGGACACCCAAATAGCGCAGTTTGGAAACAAGGGCAATAGTGACACCTGCGAAAGAAGGAGCCAGAGGAGGACAGGTAGAGCTGTGTGGAAACCAGATGGCAGCACTTAGCGACATTAAGGACAAGACAGTTAGTAGAGAGCCAAGTAGAAATCATAGTTAAACAGGAATCAAGGAGGGAGATATCTAGACAAGCAGAGGACGTGTGATGTAAAAGAAAGATATCATCGGCATAATAATAGGTCAACAGACCTGACTGCTGAACCATGAGGGCTAGAGGGGCGAGGAAGACATTGAAGAGTAGGGGTGATAGAACAGAGCTCTGCAGCACCCCACAAAGAAGAGGATAATGATCAGAAGTAGAGAATCCGGAGGGAACAGCAAAAGACCTAGAATGCAGAAAAGAGTGAAACCAGTGATAAACAGTGCATCCCGCATCCCGTAGTCTCGAAAGTAAGAGAGTGAGTGGTCTACCAAATCAAAAACCACAGATAAATCAAGAGACACCGCCGAGATGTCACCCCAGTTGTGAGAAGAGTGTATGTCATTCAGAACAGCGGACATGATGGACTCCACCCTGTGGCCTGGCTGAAATCCAGACTGGCGAGGGTAAAGAAAATGGAGTTGAGTCAAGATGGTGGGAAAGTTGAGAAAAACCAGCTTTTTCCAGGAGTTTAGATGAAAAAGGTAGATTGGAGACTGGTCGATAATGTGCTAGTAGAAGGGGATCCAGAGAAGGATTCTTCAACAGGGCGTGAGCCAGAGCATGTTTCCAAGGGTGAGGGAAGATCCCGGTGGTGAGGCTGGAATTTATTATAGTGAGCAGTGGGGGAAGTAAACCAAGAGATGGTTCGGACAGCCAAGCGGGTGGTATGGGATCTAATGAGGAGTTGGTCTTATGAGTTGTGGAGACTAATTTGACAAGCTCAGAGGTGGTGAGGGGATAAACGTTGGCCCAAGAGTGGGACAGAGGGGAGGATGGGAGGGTGAAATCGGCAGAGGGGAAGTCAGTGGCTGAGGACAGAGAGGAAAAGAGGAACGGAGGTCCTGAGTTTTAGTGAAGAAAAAGGAAGCTAGCTTCAATGGCTCATAACCCAAAGAGGAAGCAGAGGTGCCAGAAGAAGACAGACTGTAAGCTGGAAAGAACCTGGAGGGTAGAGAACAATTGGCAAGACCTGTTTGGGGCAGAGGTGATGGCTTCAGGGTAGAAAGTGCGCTTGGCCTGGTGAATACTAGTACGGTATTGCCGATGACAGGCTTTGAAGTGTTGATAAGCGGCGGCCAGCCCTTCCTCCAGAGGTGTTCTGCCCTGCAGAGATAGGAATGCTGTAGCCGAAGGCCAGCATAGAACCAGGGCCGCCAGCCATTATGGCGACACTGGCGAGGTTGCAGTGGAGCAACCAGATCTAAGGCATTGGAGAGTTCCGACTTCCATAATGTGACCTGAGATGTGGGAGAGCGGGATGAAAGATCAGAGGGGAAATGTAGATGTGCAGAGGAAAAAACTTGCTAGGGTGGCAGGAGTAATACAGCGGGCAAGCCGTACTGATGGTGAAGACATTGCAGTCTTAGACGAAGAAGAACCTGACCTGGGCAAAACGAACTGCAAAGAGAAAATAAGACAGGAGTGATCTGACTAGGGGACTAATTTATGGGAAAGAGATCAGGGTTGGGCAGGGGAGGAGAAAGGTGTAATGACCAGGTCTAAAGTGTGGCTGGCTACATGGGTAGGAAAGTTAAATGCTGAATCAAGGAGAGATCATGAAGTGAAGTGAACGATAAGGCCTTTGAAGAGGTCGGTGAGTCCAGATGAACATTAAAGTCTCCAAGGAGTACGAGATTAGGGTATTATAAAGACAGGTCAGAAGTAAGGAGAGAAGAGAGTCCCAGAGAGGGGGACAGAGCAAAGGGGGGTGGGAGTAGACAGCCAGAAAATGAATCATTGGGAAGGAACACAAGGATAGAAGAAGGGACTCCGGATACCGGAGGGAAGGAGAGAAAACCTGAGTCAGTGGGAGCGATGGTAGCAACTCCACCCCCCCCCCCCATCCCACCAATTCGCAGGACAGATAGAGCAGAGTAGCTCTGAGGTAAGTAATGAGCTAGGAGCGGCTCTTCCCCCTCCTTAAGCCACGTCTCAAGTAGAAAGAGAACGTCTAAAGAGTCATGTTCAATGAGATCATGAACTAAGATGGTTTTGGCCCGAAGAGAGCGGCAATTGAGCAAGCCAATCCGCAACGTGTCCACCGAAGCAGGAGGAGAGGGGGGTGACAGCTAGGCGAAGGGGCGCAATCCAGTAGGTTAGAGTAGGAGTACTGCAGGGGGTCCTGAATCCGAGGTAAAGAGGAAAAGGGGTGGACCCAAGGGCCCCAGAGCACTGGTATGGTAGCCATAAATAGAAAAAGCCAAAAGCAAACAAAAAACAGGTATCAAGTGATGCAATGAAAACTGCCTGAGCGAGCAAAACGACTCTTACCAGAAGGCCTGTTAGAAAGTGGATGGACTGGCGTAAAAGAGGGTAACGAAGCTGTGCCAGGAGAACCACCACAGGACCTCCCTCCTGTGGTGAAAGGTCATTTATGAATATGTTAAAAAGCAGCAGACCCAGCACTATTCACCTTTCTCCATTGGGAAAATTGGCCATTTAGCCCTACCCTCTGCTTTCTATCTTTTAGTCAGTTCCTGATCCACAATAGCACATTGCTTCCTATCCCTTGACTTTTTAATTTCACCAAGAGCCTCTCATGAGGGACCTTGTCAAAGGCTTTCTGAAAACTCAGATACACTATGTCAACCGACTCACCTTTGTCTACCTTTAATTCACACCTTCAAAAAAAAAAAACAGATCAGTAAGACAAGATCTTCCTTGGCTAAAGCCATGTTGGCTTTCTCCCATTAAACCATGACTATCTACATGTTCAGTAATTGTGTTCTTTATAATGGTTTCTACCATTTTGCCCAATACTGAAGTCAGTCTCACCGGTCTGTAATTTTCCAGATCACCCCTGGAAGCCTTTTTAAAAATCTGTTTGCATTCCCAGTAAATCGAGCTCTAGTAACCTTATTCAGCCCTATCATCTCTACTCTGCTTAGTTACACCTGGAACCACCATGAGATAAAAGAATAAATGAACAGATGTGTATTGATCTGATAGTGGACTAACTCAATAATAACCTTGAGCAATCATTTTTGCAGAGGATTATTGCACATTAAATACTGTATTGAGGCCCACAAAAAATGGATGTTGTGGAGAATAGAAAATCTTTTACTGTAGCAACAATTTTCATACTCATCACTTTTTTCCCCAAATACCTTTTTATAGACAAGAAATAAATCAGACTATAATACAAAGATTCAGGAACGTAGGGGTCTTTTTACTAAAGCCCAGTAACTGATGGAAACAGGTGGAAACTGGTTGCCAGGCATGCTAATGTGGGGGCATACCAGCAACCTCACTTTAAAGTGCACAGTACCATCAGTCCTCACATATGGAACTCCCTAGCTACATGCTACAGAAAAACATGTAAAAAAGCTCATGAGTGACCAGAAAAACATGGAACTTGTGAGCAGCAGCAATGAGATGAGAGATAACAGACTCCCGAGCAGCCCAAGTGCCCAGCAAGGAGCCAATGCCTTGATAGCCTGAACACACCAAAGGGCTGGAGAGCAGGAGTTGCCTATACCCCAAACAAATGACGGAGTACTGCCTGGCCGATGGCTCTGTCCTGCCAGGACTCTCTCTCCAGGCAGTATTGAGCTGCGATAGTGTGGACTGAGGACCAGGTGGCAGCCCGGCAGATTTCCGACATGGGAACGGAGTGCAAGTATGCTACAGAAGCCACCATGGCCTGCACACTGTGCGCTTTGACACAGCACTCTAGCGAGAGACTAGCCTGCTCATATGCGAAGGCAATAGATTCAACGACCCAGTTGGACAGTGTCTGCTTCAAGACCACAACTCCCAATTGACTTGGGTTGAAGGAAACAGAGCTGAGAAGCTTGGCGGTGCTCCTGAGATGAAAGACAAGTGTCTCCTTACAATTCAGTGTGTTGAGAAACGCATCTGCCCTGCTGGTGCGAGGCCATGGGAAGAAGGTGGGGAGTACCACCTGCTGATTGAGGTGGAAGGGAGGTACCACCATGGGTAGAAACTTGGGATGCGTATGGAGGATGGCCCTTTTTTTGTATAACCTAGTGTATGGTGGTTCCACCACCAACACCTGGAGCTCGCTGACCCTGCAGGCAGAGGTGAGCACCACAAGGACCACAACTTTCCAGAAGAGATACTTGAGGAGGCAGGAGGGTGGCACAGAGAGCTTGGCAAGCATAAAATTAAGGTCCCACTCTGCCACGGATGGGTGACTTCGAAGGGAGGAGTCCCCTCAGGAAGCAAGACACAAGGGGTTGAGCAGAGAGGGGTTTGCCCTCAATAAGATGGTGGTGTGCCACAACAGCGCTGAGGTGCACTCTTATGGAGATAGACTCCATCCCTGCCCAGGACAGGTGAAGTAGGTACTGCAGCACTAGCTAGATAGAGCAGGAGAAGGGGTTGACCCGACACTACATGTACCAGACTGAGAACCTCCGCCACTTGAAAGCATATGCCTGATGGGTGGAGGTTTTGCGTAAAGTGAAGAAGACCTCCTCTACTCGAGTAGAGAGAATGAAAGGGGCTAGGGCATGAGTATCAGGGACCCCAGATTGGGGAGCAGGAGGGAGCCACCCTCCTGCGTCAGTAGGCCTGGGTTGCACCCCAGAGGAACCGGGGGTGATATGGCCAGGCAGAAGAGCAGGGAAAACTACGGATGCCTGGCCATCAGGATCACTGTGACCCTGTCATGCTGGACCTTGAACAGGGTCTTGGCGAGCAATGGTGTTGAGGGCAGGCATAAAGGAGGCCCTCCACCCAAGAGATCAGAAATGCATCTGCTGCAGCCACCCAGAACAGTTGTGAATTGGCCAGATTGGCAAAGAGGTCTGCGCTCAGGAGCCCCCAGTGCTAGAAAAGCTGGCCGGCCAGCCACCCTGGTATCCAGCCTTCACTCGTGCGGCTATAGGACCCAGCTGAGTCAGTCCGCCTGGGTGTTGTCCTGGCCCAGGAGGTAGACCACCTGCAGGAGAATCCCGTTGCTGCTGGCGTATGAGCAGAGGCTCACTGCTTCCTGGTAGAGCAGGGCCAAACTCGTGCCCCCCTGCTTGTTTATGTAGAACATTGCCGCCTGGCTGTCAGTCTGGACCAGCACTGCCTGGTGCTGCAGGTGAGTGGTAAAAAGCCCAGAGGGCTAAGGCTACAGCTCAGAGCTCCAAGAGGTTGATTTGCTGGAGACTCTCCGTCAGTGACCAGCTGTCTTGATTGCAGAGGTCATCGTAATGTGCTCCCCACCCCAGCTTGGAGGCCTCTTTAGTGAGGATCCTTTGGGGTGCGGGGGGCTGGAAGGGCATTCTGGCCAGTAGACACTGGAGGTTTTGCCACTAGTCGAGAGAGAGAGAGAGCAAGCCAGAGGACAGGTGATGAGTACCCTGTCTCGCAAGTGTCCTGTGGCCTGGGACCACTGCGAGAGGAGGGCCCACTGGGCCGTCCACATCTGCAGGCGAGCATCTGGCATGACATGCACCATAGATGCCATATGCCCCAGCAGGTGGCGCATGAGGCAGGCCAATACAGAGCAGAAGCGCTGTGTGCTTGCAGCAAGAGCTTGGAGGCGTAGGGCCCTGTCCCAAGGGAGAAAGACGCTGGCTTGGATAGTGTCCAGCCGAGCCCCTATGAATGCCAGGTACTGGGTTGGCTGGAGATGGGACTATGGATATAGTTTATGACAAAGCAGAAGCAATCCAGCAGGAGGATGGTGTGTGCCGCCACCTGATGGGCCTCAATGGCCGTGCTGCCCTTTATGAGCCAGTCATCAAGATAGGGGAAGACGAATACCCCCTGGAGTCTGAAGTGGGCTGCGGCCACCGCCAGGCACTAGTGGAATAACGTTAGGGCAGAGGTCAAGCTGAAGGGTAGCACTCTGTACGGATAATGTTCTCCCCCAACCATGAAGCAGAGGTAGTGCCTGTGTAGGAGGGTTAATGAGGATGTGTGTATGAATCATTTAGGTCCAAGGAGCATAGTCAGTCTCCCTGCTAGAGGTATGAAAGCAAATATTCCAAGAGAGCATTTTGAATTTTTACCTCATCAGGAAGCTGTTGAGGTCCCACAGGATGGGGAGGAACCCTACAGTCCTTTTTGGTACTAGGAAGTAGCGGGAATAGAACCCTGTGCCCCTGAGGTGGACTGGGATGGGTTCCACTGCCTGGTCCTCCAGAAGGGCTGCGAGTTCCTGCCAGAGCAGGCTGCAGTGAAGAGAGTCCTAGAGGGCTCTCCCAGGAAGAATGGTGGAGTGTCTGGTAGAGGTAACCCCCTCTCACCACCTGAAGGGCCCAACTGTAAGTGGTAATGGAGGACCACCTATGGGCAAAGAGCACCAGACGTCCCTCTGTGTGCAGCAGGGCTGTGCCCCCTCCAGATTGGGCCAAGGGTGCAGGCTGGGGTTTGGGGGGGTCGTAGGATTATGTGGGCCATGCCCTTGTCCTTTGGCCCTGTTGGGGAGCTGGGAAGGCCTGGTATTGAGGGTAGTTTCCGTGAGCCTTCCACTTCTTTGGGTATTAGGGTTTTCTACCTGAAGCCTTCCTCCGGAGAGGGTCAGCTGTCTTCTTGAAGAACCTGGTCCTAGTGAGGGACTCCAGCTTGGTGGCCTTGTCAGTCATGGGTTTGGCAAAAAGGCTCCATCCACGGCAAGGGACCTCAACCAATTTGTCCTGGTCCCTTTGCTCCAGGTCGGAGGACTGTAGCCAAGCCTGGGGCCAGGCACTAATGCCCGCCGCAACTACTCTAGCCACCAACTTGAAGTCATTATAGGCCGACTGAGTGATAAACTTGTAGCACTCACTGACTGCTGAGATCAGGGTCCGGAACAATTGGAGGCAGGTCTCAAAGGTACATGGCCATGCACAACTGGTAAACCTGGATCTGGCCAAAAAGCATTGAGCCCTGGAAGCACTTTCTGCCCATAGTGCAGAGCTCCCTGCCTGGGGGCACCAAGGAGTGTGTTTTCTGGCTCTTGAGCCTTTGCATGGCTGACTCCTCCACCATGGAGTTGTAAGGCAGGTGGGCTTTCTGGAAGCCAGGGCTCTGGCAGACCCGGTACATATCCAGCTGCCTGTTAACTATGGGCACCGATGCGGGGGTCTCCCCACATGTGAGGAGCAGCTGTTTCAGGATTGGGAGGGGGGGGGGGACAGGCACCATGAATGCCTAATTCAGGGGGTCTCGGTACTGGAGGATCTCAAGGTCCTCTGTGCTAGGGTCCTCCTTGGACTTTATGGTGAAGGCCAGAGCCTTTGCTGTGGCATGCACAAAGGTCATGTCCTCAGGTGTGGACTGGTGCCTTGCCTCCACAGGGGACAGGTCTGAGGGCAGGTCACAGTGATTGTGGGTATCTAGGGACTCACTGTCCTCTGTTTCCCAGTCCAAGTCTGGCTCAAGAGAGAAGTTGGGGGGACTCGGGGTGCTGGCCTGACTGAGGACCTCAGGGTCACAGCAGCCCACCACTCAGAGTTGAGGGCACTGAGCCGTGAGGACTGCAGGACTGGGACTGCAGCTGAAGCATCTCTTGAGGCCGGTGGCACTCGAGGATCAGCTCAACCTCTGGGGGAGTCCCTCGTGATCGAGGGCCCGGTGGTTGGGACCAGGCATCAGAGCCTGCTGCTGGGCCATGAAGTCAGACAAACTGCACTCCAAGGCCACCATCCTGGCCTCGAGACCAGATGGCTCTGCAGACTTCGGTGTGGGCACAGATGACTTTAGGCCCAGCAGCAGCTCCATTGAGGGGGGAGTCCTTGACCAGGATGGCCTCGGGGGTCCAAGACCGGTCCCGAGGCCATGGACGGCTCCCAGCAAGGCATCTTGGACAGTTACTCCTTGCTGTTGCCCTTGGCCTCCCGTTGAGGACTGCGGGACCAGGGCCCTTGGGATTTCCCTGACTTATCATCCAATGGTCTTCCGGCCCATCTTGCTGTGATCCTCAATGTGGGAGCTCCGGCTAGAGGTTCCATGTTCCCCAGGTGCTGAGGCTACATGGTCTCCATGGGAGTCTTGGAGAAGGCTCTTGTGGAGGACTCTGTGGCTGAGTCGGTCTTGCAGACCGAGGCATCATGGTCCGGCCTGAGGCACCGAAGGCAGCAGTCGTGTGGATCTGTGCGTGATATATTATGAGCACGGCGGTTGCACAGCTTGAAGCCACTGGCTGAGGCCATAGCAAGGAAGACAACCCCCGTGAGGTCAAATTTACCAGGTCCAGCCAGGAAAAAGGCACGAACCCGCTCCAAATAAAAAAGTAAGAAGAAAAAAAGAACCAGAGGATGCAATGCTGAGGCAAGCGGGCTCAGGGGCAGGAAAAGGCACTGGTATGCTACCGGAGAAAGCAAAAAAGATGACAAAAATCACCAACTTTTTCTGGGGGAAACAAACGCCCATTCAATGGGCTCTGCGGAAAAAAAAGAAACTGAGGCAAGATGGCACCCTTGGACGGGGAAGGGACCACCTATGTGTGGTACATCTCTTAAAGGCTTTCTTTGAAAGCTGAGGAGAGGTTAGTGCGTGGGCTCCATTGGCGCCGACATCACCCCTATGTGAGAACTGACTTCCTGCTTGTTCCCGGAGGAAAAACAAAAGAAAATGTGCCAGATGTTAGAACTCACTTGAGAAAAAGTAATGCGCCAAGTGAACCAAAATGTCTGCAGCTGCAATTAAGCTGTATTAGGATGATTAGAGTGATGGACTGCATGGGGGGAGGGATTTTGAATTTGACTCTTGCCTTTTTCAGTAATGGTTCAAGGCAAGTTACAGTCAAGTAGATGTAGTAATGTTCCTCTCCCTGGAGGGTTTACAATTTAAGTTTGTACTTAACCCCACATTGCCTCAAGTGTCTTGCCAAAGAGCACAAGCAGCAGCATGCATTTGAAGCTTTGCTTCCCTGTCTCTCAGACACTGCTTTAACCATTAGGTTACTCCTCCACTCTTGCAGAAACGTTCAAGGCAATATGAAGCTGTTTTCCATCCTATAGTTAATACTGTTTGTGCAACACATTTAAACGGGTATGGACATAACACTATACATTCAAAACATTAAAATACCACTACTATGCTAATAGCTATAACCAGATGAAAAGTCCCAGCAAAGCAAGGTCAAATTTGACATCTAACACCATAATGTTTATTTACATTAGTATGAGTCAGATACCTTAAATATCAAAGGCTATGAAAACGTGGGGTTTTTGTATCTTCTCATTTCATGCAAGGCAGCAGCTAATTTTATTAGTATTTAGCTCACTATATTTTAGAAATCAAAAGCAAATTCCAGTAGACGTTCAAGCAATGTTGCCATGTATATGTAGTATAGTATAAATACCTGGGCGTACAGTTTACTTGAAGAAAATAAACAAAAATTATACATCTTTCTAAATACAGAGCTTCAGTTAAAAAAAAAAAAAAAGCAACAAGCTGACCTAAAAGGCACATTGCCACTGTCCTAGAGAACCAAATGAGTTTTGAATCATAGAGTTAGAGTGCCACCTACAGACCTTCAGTTTCAAAGCACTAACAGGCTGATGTAGAAAGCTGGTGCCAGACCTGCGCTGGATTTTTTTTTTTTAACACTTCTAACAATGCATACATTTTAATATGCAATGCAGGAAGGTGAAGGTATGCAAATACCTGCCACAGTAATAGTGTGCATGCAAATGAACCACCGCAGCGTTAAACTGGGAGAGCAAGTCAAACACATGCGTACAAGAAGTCTGTGTTAGTTTGGCTTGCTCTCCAGGCACCGCATAGCTAATATGCCTTTTTTCACTTGGGGGCGATTTCACATTTACTTTGGAGTGGGAGTTCAAGGGCTGCTAGACCACCAGGCAAATTTTACTTTACTTTACTTTGCTGGGGGGGGGGGGGGATGATTTCACTTTTACTTTGGGTTGGGGGGGTTTAAGGGCTGCTAGACCACCAGGTGATTACTTTCTGTCAGAGCACGGCCCTGACAGTGTTTTATGGCATCGGGTGCTTTTCCCGATGTCAGGCACGGCCCCTGCCAGTATTTTGATGGTATCAGGAAAAGCTCCCGATGCCTGATTGAAGGAGAATATGATCTAGGCATCGGGAAAAGCACTCATTGCCATCAAAGTACTGGCAGAATACATGTTGGAGATTTACTTCTTCTCCAACTCTGCACTAAAAATGTTCGCACAATGGCTGGTTGCAAAATCCTTTACCCCTCTCTGCATCGGGCATACTTATATTTTAATCAGCTGGGCTGGTAGGCAAATCATATTTGAATAATTAGGATTCATTTAAATAGATTTAAATACATGTGGCATTAATTGGGCACTAGATTTTCTGTCACATTTAGTCTATTTCCTGCATTTTAAAGGAAGGTAAAAGGTAGTGTTATGGGCTTGTAAAGCCCGCACTAGCTTTCTGCATCAGCCTGTAAGGCAGTTAAGAAAGAGCAGAACAAAGGGAAGGCCAAGACAGAAGAGTACCAATGCACTCTGTAGTTTGGGGATGGGTCCTAAGGTGGTGAACTGGATCAGAAATTGGTTGACTGACAGACAACAGAAGGTGATGGTAAATGGAGCTCACGCGGATGAAAGGAGGGTGATTAGCGGGGTGCCCCAGAGTTCGGTCCTGGTCCCGGCCCTATTCAATGTATTTGTGAGTGATATTGCTGAATGACTGAATGGAAAAATCTGTCTTTTTGCAGATGACATGAACATTTGCAACAGAGTGGACTCTCCTGAGGGATTGGATAACATGAGAAAAGATCTACAAAAGCTGGAAGAATGGTCTAATACTTGGCAGTTAAGATTTAATACGAAGTGGTGCAGTGTCATGCACTTGGGAAGCTGAAATCCAGGGGAAATGTACACGATAGGGGGCGAGAGGTTGGTGTGCACGGACCAGGAGAAGGGCCTTGGTGTGATTATTTCTGAGGATCTCAAGGTGGCAAAACAGTGTGACAAGGCGGTGGCAAAAGCCAGGAGGATGTTGGGTTGCATACGAAGAGGAATTACCAGCAGAAAGGAAGAGGTACTAATGCCATTGAACAAGTCACTGGTGAGGCCGCACTTGGAATACTGTGTTCAGTTTTGGAGACCATATCTTGCAAAGGATGTAAAAAGACTGGAAACTGTTCAGAGGAAGGCAATCAAAATGATTTGGAGCCTGCGTCAGAAGCCTTATGAGAAGAGACTTGAAGACCCAAATATGTACACTCTGGAGGAGAGGAGGGATAGGGGAGATATGATTCAGACCTTTAAATACTTAGAGAAATAATGAACAAACAAACCTCTTCCAAAGATGGGGAAGCTGTAAAACTAGAGGGCATAACATGAAGCTGCAAGGGGGTAAATTGAAAGGCAATGTCAGGAAATACTTTTTCACTGAAAGGGTGGTGGATGCTTTGCCCTCCCGATGGAAGTGGTGGGGGCAAATACAGTGACAGAATTCAAAATGGCATGGGACAGACACAGTGGATCCCTTTTACAGCAAAAGGATAAAATCAAAATAAACTTATCTAATTTCTCAACAAACAGGGCTGTCCTACATGGAGCGGTGGGTTCATCCCTAAAACAAATATATGGGGAGGGGTGGTCTGCATGGAACGGCAGGTGCACCTGCCATCTTACTGGGCAGACTAGATAGACCATACTGGTCTATCTCCAGGAACAAGCTGGAATGTAGTCTTCACATATGGGGTATCGTCAGTATCGACGGAGCCTGCGCGGGAATGCTCCCCAGAGTCCAATAGGAACGCTTTTGGGAGCATCTCTCAGCACATGCGTGCTGCCTTCCCGCCTTTCCAACTGTCCCTCTTCAGTTCTTCATTTTCCGCGGAGCCGGCAGGATCCATACCCTGTCACCGCAGAAAATTCCATCTTTAAAATTGTTTTCTTTTGGTCGCGTTTGCCTCCGCACTACGCTTACTAGTACCGCCGGTTCTTTTCTTTTCCAAAAAAACAAACAAACCCCTTATACTTTGAACTGTTTCTCTTCAGAAACTTTTCTTTTTTGGTGCTAGGTGCCATTTTGGGCACTAGACCCCATATTCCTAAAACATGGAAAAACAAACTAGTGGTTTTAAAAAATGTACTAAGTGTGGCATGTGATGTAGAGACCCCTACGGAGCCCATGGAAATAGAGAGAAAGGAAGATTCCATCTTTAAAACTGACAGGCAGCTAGAACACATGGCTCACTGTTTACAAAGAAAAGGTAAACAGAGAAAGACAGGAGCTGAACTGACACGCCCAAGCTCTGATGTAGCAGCAAGCCTGGAGCTTGATCAATCACACCTGTTCAGGTTGAGAGCAGAGCCAAGCCTAGGGGAACAGAATTATAAAACCTCATCATTAGCTCCCAGGAAAGAGAGAGGAGAAGAAGGAGAGAGAGGAGGCTGGAGTGGTAATTGCAGTTCAGACAGCAGTTGGAGCCGTGGCAGCAGAGAAAGTTGGAGTTGTGGCAGAGAAGGAAAAGAAGCAACGCAAGGAAGGAAAGGAGGAGAAAGAGGAGTCCTGGACAGCAAAGACAGGAGAGAGGAGAGACCTCCTGTAAGACGGGCTTGGAGAGGCTCAGAAACTCCTGAGAGTTGGATACCGGGTAAAGATACTACCTACAGGTCTGGGAGAAAAATCAGCAGACTAGGAGGAGGGAAGGCACGTCCTGTGACCAGGAACTGGCTGGAACGGAGAGAGCAGGGAGCCCTTCAGTCAGAAGGAAGCCTTCAGAGCTTGCACAGGTGGGAGCCCAGCACAAAAGTATTTCCTCATAGCTGCCAAGAATTAGCGGAGAGCCAAAGAAGAAACTCCAGAGCAACAGGTATTTTAAACCCTTGGTGTTTTGAGTTGTGGAAAGGGAAAACACCTGAGTTTACAGAGGGAAGTTATCTTAAATCCCATAGTAACAGTTTGCAGACAAACGCTGTTAGTCCTGAGACAGAAGATATGCAAATAGACTCTAATGTTGATGAAGTAGCAGATATGCAAATGGATTGTACGCTTTGTTTGGCTGACATTGAGTCACTGTGTTAAACCTTGAAGTAAAAGTACCGAGAAACAACGAAGAAATAGGAACTATTTTTCTTTGTTGTGAGAAGCGGTTTTGTTTTCCATTTTGTACTTGCAACGAGCACTGCATGTTTTGGAACCAGAGAGTGAATAAGCAATTACCTTAGTTATTGTATATAAGCCTCATGCTAAACTCCTGGAGATGGTCCTATATTTGTTCTGCACCAAAGTTCTATTTGTGAGGGGAATAAATCTTGTCATTTTGCCTTAAACACTCGGACTACAATTGCTTCTTTATCAGAGAGCTAGAAAAAGGGGACTACAACTCCCAAGAGGCCTTGCAAGAGCCACAGCTGTAGTCTCACTTTCTGAATAGAGGATTATCATGGCAGACCAACCCTCTGCGCCCTAGTTGGAGGGCTGGCCATTTCCGTCACTGACACCTATGATTGGTGTCTTAAATGTTTAGGGCCTGAACATTCTCCATCTAAATGTCTCTCCTGTTTGGGGATGACTAAAAGAGGAAGACAGAACCGGGCTGCAAAGCTCGGTACCCTCTTTTCTTCGGATGCCAGATTCATTGCATCGACATCTTCAAGGGCCTCCTCTTCCTCCCATGGATCTCAGGTAACTAAACATAAAAGCCGGTCCTCAAAGGGTAGTTCTCCTGCTAAGCATCGAGAGGCCATTGGCATTGCCTTTGAGGGAACCACACTGGCAAAGCAGCCCCGGTGGGAGGCTTCGGCTTCCAAAGCATCAATGGGGCTCCAGGATGTTCGAGGCCTCGACCTCGCAAGAACTACCTGTGCCATGCTCAGGGGTCCCGGCCGTTTTCACCGATACAGACACCCAGGCATCGGCAGCGTCGATAGACCAGAGCTTCCTCGCTATCGAACGCAGCATTGCAGCTCTTCTCTCAGCTGCAGTACCGTTGGTCCAACAGGCACCGGTATCAATACCGATGCCGGTACCTACACCAGTCAACAAAAATACTTTGGTCACTATTAGAATGTACATAATGCAAAAAACTTCTAAAAAACACTCAAATGCAACAAAAATATCAAATAATCATGGTGATCAGTCTTAACACATTTATAACCTTCACATATGCATAGTCGCGGTGAACTTCAATTCATATGCAACAGCAGGTCTCAGTACTATCGGGCCAGTGTTTAACGTGACTATTTGCAACTCAGTCATAAACACCAATATATATAGCCCATTTCACATCAGTGACCACCATTGCATAAACAACCCCGATAACTGGAAAGCCAAGCAGATAAACTTATCTTGCATTAATTTCTAGAGATGACAGTTTTGTAAAGATGACAATTTTCGGCAATCCAACCCCGACGCATCAAATCAAGCGCTATCAAGCGTTTCGCAACTCCACTCACTTCCTCAGGGGAACTACTCTTTCCAAAACAAACGCGCAAAACACACTGCTGTACTGCTAAACGGCTCTTTCCAAATCAGCTTGCAAATCCGTACAAATTCTTCCCACGTCATCTTTGGCTGGAATCGACAGATCAGTACCGGATCAACTCGGAACCGACTTCGATCGATACCGGGACCGTGCTTTGCAGGAGCATCGTAGTTAAGAATACTTCGAATCCTCCGATTCCGAAGACTCTGACAATTCTGCAGGTATTAGAGGGTTTCTTCCAGAAGATTCCTCTTCTCCCCAACGCAGAATGTCACCTCCAGACGACATGTCTTTTCAAGATTTTATTTGTGATATGGCCAAGGACCTTTCAATCACGGTGGCTCCTGAAGAGGAACCCAGAGCAAAAGAATTGGAAATTCTCCAATATCCTAAAGCTCCAAAGGAGGCAGCCACTCTGCCCATTCATGAAATTCTGCATAACTTGATGCTCAGAATGTGGGAGACACCTCTGACTACATCTCCTCATTCTAGGAGACTTGATACTATGTATCGAGTTCCGCCATGTCCTGGATTTCAAAAGACTCAGCTACCACACCATTCAATGGTGGTGGAGTCAGCCATGCGTAGGATGAAAAGTGCAAAGAGGCATGCATCCAATCCCCCAGGTCATGAATGCAGGACTCTGGACGCTTTTGGGCGCCAAATCTTTCAGGCTTCCATGCTTTCGGCTAGGATCAGTTCATATATACTATACGAGCGTATATGGGAATGTTCCTCAAGGAGGTTACAGGAGACTTCGAGCTTATGAGCCCATTTCTCCCAGATGATGAGACACAAGACTTTCTTGCTCTAGTTAAGCATGCTCAAGATGTTTCCAAGTTTGTGAATCGTGCAGCCTTTGACTGCATCAGCAGAACCTCTATTGCCATTGGCGCACAACGGATTGCCTGGCTTCAGGCATCAGACTTGGAGACTTGGGTACAGGACAAGTTAGGCAACATTCTTTGCACGGGAGAAAATCTCTTTGGCAAGAACTGGCAGGAAAAGGCTAATGAGTTAGATGCTGACAATACTAGATAGATTGTCAAAATCTACAGCCACTCCAGCCAAAAAGAAGCCTTATAAAAAAAAACTTTCAGCAAAAAGAGAAAATTTTATCCTTCCTATACCCAGCAGAATCAGACTCAGGGTGAGGTTGCCCAAAAGGGACAAACTAGACAGCAAAAGAAGCCAAAAGGCCTGAGAGCCCAACCAGCTCCGCAGGTTCAGCCTCCTCAAGGGCTTTGACTCCTTCCTAGAGAGCTTAGTCTTCCAGCCTCTGAGGGGTCCCCAACCCCCCAATATTCCAGACAGGTTATGCCACTTTGCCAACAGGTGGCATCAAACAACAGCAGAAGATTGGACTTTGTCCATTGTAGAAGGGTACAAGCTTCATTTTCACAGCATGCCCCCTCCTACAATTCTAAAGCAAATCAATTATCAAACCTCCGCAGACGATTGCTTGATCACGAGGTCTCAACACTTCTTGCCCAAGGGGCAATAGAGGAGGTACCCATTCTTTAACAGGGTACAGTGTTCTACTCCCCCTATTTTCTTATTCCAAAGAAAACAGGAGGACACAGACCCATTTTAGACCTCAGAGAATTGAACAAATACCTGTTTCGAGAGAAGTTCAAAATGATTTTTCTAGGAACTCTTCTGCCATACCTTCAAAGCCAGGATTGGCTGTGCTCTCTAGACTTAAAGGATGCATACACTCACATTCTGATCCATCCAGATCACAGGAAATTCTTACGATTCCATTTCGGGGGAAAACATTTCCAGTACAGGGTTCTTCCCTTTGGTCTGGCTTCAGCACTAAGGGTATTCACGAAATGCATGGCAGTAGTAGCTGCATTTCTACGAACCCTGGGGATTTTGTCTTCCCTTACTTAGACGACTGGCTCATTTGAGCCCCTACAGTTGCAGAGGCCAGCACTGCACTGTCTCGCACAATGTGAATCCTCCAATACTTGAGGTTGGTAATAAACTTTCCAAAATTCCAACTTGTTCCTTCCCAATGCCTGGAATTCATAGGGGCCTGTCTAGATACCAGACAGGCAAAGGCTTTCCTTCCACAGGCCCGGTGTCTTCGCATAATGCAACTAGCTTCTCAAGCAGCAGGCAAATCCTCCCTAACTGCTCGGGAGCTACTACAGTTGCTGGGACATATGGCATCCACAGTTCATGTAGTCCCATATGCTCGCCTCCACATGCGAGCAGTTCAGTGGACCCTATCCACACAGTGGACACAGGCCACAGGTCATTTATCAGACAAAATATTAAACTCTCAACGACTAATTTTGTCTCTCCAATGGTGGCAATCATTAGAAAATCTGACGGTTGGGTCTCCTTTTCATCAACCCCTCTTTCAGGCCACCTAACAACAGATGCATCACAGGTGGGTTGGGGAGCACACCTGAATCATCTCTCTACCCAGGGCACCTGGACTCCACAGGAGGCTGGTCTACACATAAACCTTCTGGAATTAAGAGCAATCTATTTAGCTCTTTGAGTATTCCACGCCCAGCTCAGCTACAAGACAGTCCTAGTCCAGATGGACAATCTAGTAGCCATGTTCTATGTGAACAAGCAGGGCAGGACAGGCTCTCTGTCGTTATGCAACAAAGCTTTATGACTGTGGGCCCTCGCCAGAGAGTATAAAATTCACCTTTTAGTGGTATATCTTCCAGGCATTCAAAACCTTTGGGCAGACAAACTCAGTTGAGTACTGCTGCCTCACGAGTGGTCCCTCCACCTAGACCAAGTGACAGAGATATTTCATCTCTGGGTCACTCCAGACATAGACCTCTTTGCAAGTCCACTGAATGCCAAACTTCCCCGGTTCTGTTTCAGAAGTCCAGCTCACAATTGTCAGGCAAGGGATGCCTTCCTCCTTCACTGGGGTTGACTTCCTTTATGCCTTCCCACCCATTCCCCTCATCACCAAAACACTCTTCAAGTTTCAGAGAGACAGGGGTCGCATGATTCTCATAGCGCCACAATGGCCATACCAAGCGTGGTATCCCCTGCTTCTACATCTCTCTCAAGTGTCACCTCTGGAGTTAGGGAATGCTCCAGATCTCCTTTCCCAAGAGGACAGGATGCTATGGCACCCGAATCCCCAGTCCCTGCATCTCACAGCCTGGTTGCTGAAGGTTTAGACCTCCAGGTAAAGGATATCCTTCAGGCTTCTAGAAAACTTTCCACAAGACGATCTTATGCCTTCAAGTGGAAACGTTTTACTATATGGTGCTCCAAGAAGGGATTAAACCCCCTTTAGAATTGATACTAGAGTATCTCCTTCACTTATCAAATTCTGGTCTAAAGACCAATTCGGTAAGAGTCCATCTTAGTGCAATTGCAGCTTCTTATAAGCCTCTGAATGGACAACCAATTTCCTCTCATCCACTCATATCCAGATTTATGAGAGGTCTTCTATTAACCAAACTTCCCATTAAGCCACCACTGGTGGCATGGGATCTAAATCTAGTTCTCGGGCAGCTCATGAAGCCGCCTTTTGAGCCTTTAGCCACTACAACCCTTAGGTTTTTGACCTGGAATGTCATCTTCCTAATTGCAATCATCTCTGCACGTCACATTAGTGAACTGCAAACTTTAGTGGCTGATCCTCCTTATACTAGATTTCATCATGATAAGGTTGTTCTTAGAACTCCACACTTTATGCCAAAGGTGGTTTCACCGTTTCATTTTAATCAATCAATTTATCTTCCTGTATTTTTTCCCGAGGCCTCACGCCTCTAATGCAGAAAGAAACCGTCATACTTTGGATTGTAAAAGAGCCTTAGTCTTTTACCTACAGAGAACATAGCAACATAGAAAGTCCTCGCAACCTTTATAGCTTTTGACCCTAGTCATTTGGGACTTCCAGTCTCTAAAAGAACTTTATCTAAATGGATTGCCCAATGCATATCCTTTGCTTATGAGAGTAAGGGTCTTCCTCTTCAAGGCCATGTCACAGCTCATAACATGAGAGCCATGGCAACTTCCATGGCTAATCTCCACTCTGTGTCTATCGATGACATTTGTCGAGCAGCCACCTGGGCTTCGGTACACACCTTCACAGCCCACTACTGCCTGGATAAAGCCTCCCATCTGGATGCCTTCTTTGGCCAAGCTGTTCGTCAAAATCTCTTTCAGACCTAATTCAACTCCTACCCACCAACCCTGGTGGAATGCCAGAGATCCATGGGAGGAAGGATTCACACCTTTCTAGGGTGGCACCTTTCTGTGGCTATCTCTCTGTCATTTTCAGCTAGTGAGTCCCCATATGTGAAGACTACATTCCTGCTTGTTCCTGTAAGAGGTGATCTCCGGGAACAGCAGGAATTTAGTCTTCACAACCCACCCACCTCCCCTAGAAGTTGTCTATCCTTTCACTCAGCTACAAAACTTAACTGAAGAGGGACAGTTGGAAAGGCGGGAAGGCAGCGTGCATGTGCTGAGGGATGCTCCCAAAAGCGTTCCTATTGGATGCTGGGGAGCGTTCCCACGCAGGCTCCATCGGTACCGACAATACCCATATGTGAAGACTAAATTCCTGCTGTTCCCGGAGATCACCTGTTACAGGTGAGTAACTACACTTCATCTGCCATCATTTACTATGTAACACCATTATCAATTACGTAGTGACTGATGTGCAGTAAGGGGCAAATTTGTGCATTTATTCCCCTTAATACACAAAGAGCAAAATTGCACACTGTTTTAAACTTAAAGATACATAGATACATGATGGCAGAAAAAGACCACATGGCCTATCTAGTCTGCCCTTCCATATCACCCACTATAAACAGTCCCCTTTTTTCCTTTAGGGATCCTCTGTGATTGTCCCATGCTTTTTTGAATTCAGATACTGTCCTCATCTCTACCACCTCCATTGGGAGACTATTCCACGATCTACCACTCTTTCCGTAAAGAAATATTTCCGCATATTACTCACGAGTCTATCCCCTTTCACCATCATCCTAAGTCCCCTCGCAGCAGAGCTTGCTTTCAATCAAAAGAGGCTCTCCTCCTGTGCATTTATGCCACAGAGGTATTTAAACATCTCACTTTATCATGCCTTTCCTCTAAAGTACACAGATCCCAAAGTCTGTCCTCATGTGCTTTATAACAAAGACCACTAACCATTATAATAGCCACCCTCTCCAACCTGTTTATATCCTTGTGAGGGTGCAATCTCCAGAATTGCACACAATACTCCAAATGAGGTGTACCAAAGACTTATACAGAGGCACCATTGCCTCCTTTCTTCTGTTGGCCATTCCTCTCCCTATGCACCCAAGCATCCTTCTAACTTTCACCCTTGCCTTTTCTACCTGTTTAGCTACTTTACGATCATCAGACACAATCATGCCCAGGTCCCACTCTTCTTCTGTGGACAGAAGTACTTCATCCCCTATACTGTATCGCTCCCTTGGATTGCTGCAGTCCAAATGCATGACCTTGCATTTTTTTTTTTAACATTAACCAGGCTGCTGGCATTAACCTTTAAAAAGGAGATAGAGCAGCTTTTAAACTAGATATTAGGGGAAAGCCGACAGTCGCCCAAAAGCAGGTGGTTCGGAAGAATGTATCTTTGAAGGATACTACCAAAAGCAGAGAGGTTCCACAAAAGAGTAAAGTAGCCCAAATACCCTCAAATATGGAGCAGACAGAGCTTAAAGATCCAAAATTACCCATGTCTAACAATAGCCAAATTAATATGAATAAAATACATTCTCTAAAATGCTTGTATGCAAATGCTAGAAGTCTAAAAAATAAGATGGGAGAGTTAGAATATATAGCACTAAATGAAAGGTTAGATATGATTGGAATATCAGAGACATGGCGGAAGGAGGACAACCAGTGGGACACTGTGATACCTGGGTACAAACTATATCGTAATGATAGAGCTGATCAAATTGGTGGAGGGGTTGCGCTCTATGTTAGAGAGGGCATTGAGTCAGAAATGATTAAAGTTTTGCAGGAAACAAAATCTGCTGTAGAATCTATATGGATTGAAATTCCATGTAAAAGGGGGAAGGCAATGGCAGTGGGGGTGTACTATCGAGCGCCTGGCCAGAATGACCAAATGGATGATGAAATGCTCAAAGAAATCAAGGAAGCTAACAAAAGTTACAGTGCAGTAATAATAATGGGTGATTTCAACTACCCCAGTATCGACTGGGTCAGTGTCACGTCAGGACATGCTAGGGAGATAAAGTTCCTAGATGAAATAAATGACTGCTTCTTGGAGCAGCTGGTTCATGAACCGACAAGAGGGGAAGCCATATTAGACCTAGTCCTTAGTGGAACACCAGATCTAGTGCAAGAGATAAGGTTGTTGGGGCCACTTGGCAACAGTGATCATAGCATGATCGCCTTTGATTTAATTAGTGGAGGAGGGATAGTAAGGAAATCCACAGTACTACCTTTTAACTTTCGAAAGGGAGACTATGATAAAATGAGGAAAACAGTTAAGAAAAAACTAAAAGGAGCAGTTGCAAAGGTTAAAGACGTACATCAGGCTTGGCTGTTGTTGAAAAATATTATCTTGGAAGCCCAGACCAGCTGTATTCCACGCTTTAAGAAAAGTGGAAGGAAGTCCAAAAAACTGCCAGCATGGTTTAAAGATGAGGTCAGAGAGGCTGTTGTTGCCAAAAAAGAATCTTTCAGGAAATGGAAAAAAGAGCCAAACGACGAAACCTGGAAACAGCACAAGCACTGGCAAGTCAAATGCAAGGCATTGATAAGGCAGGCAAAGGGAGAATTTGAGAAGAAGCTTGCTGCGGAAGCAAAACCGCAAAGTAAAGACCTTTTTAAGTACATTCGTAGCAAAAAACCTGTGAGAGAGTCAGTTGGTCCATTAGATGATAAAGGGGTTAAAGGAGCACTAAGAGGCAACAAGGCGATAGCGGAGAGACTGAATGAATTCTTTGCTTCGGTCTTTACTGAGGAAGATGTAGGGATGTTACCCATGACTGAAGTGGTATTTAAAGGTGCGGAAGAATTGAAGGAAGTATCGATACATCGGGAAGATGTATTACAACTATTAGATAAACTGAAGAGTAGCAAATCACCTGGGCCGGATGGTATACATCCAAGGGTGTTGAAAGAACTGAAATATGAGATTGCAGACCTGCTATTAGTAATCTGTGAACTATCATTAAAATCATCTCTAATACCTGAAGATTGGAGGATCGCCAATGTAACACCAATTTTTAAAAAGGGTTCCAGGGGTGATCCGGGAAACTACATCAGTACCGGGAAAAATGGTAGAAACCATCATAAAGAATAAAATTACTCAGCATGTAGATAGTCATGACCTAATGGGAGACAGCCAGAATGGCTTTAGACAAGGAAGATCTTGTCTTACTAATCTGTTATGTTTTTTTGAAGGAGTGAATAATCAGGTGGACAAAGGTGAGTCGGTTGATATTGTGTATCTGGACTTTCAGAAAGCCTTTGACAAGGTCCCTCATCAGAGACTTTTGGCAAAACTAAAGAGTCATGGGATAGGAGGCAGTGTACTATTGTGGATCAGGAACTGGTTAAAAGATAGAAAGCAGAGGGTAGGGCTAAATGGCCAATTTTCCCAATGGAGAAAGGTGAATAGTGGTGTACCCCAGGGATCTGTGCTGGGTCCGCTGCTTTTTGACATATTCATAAATGACCTGGAAAGTGGAATAACGAGTGAGGTGATCAAATTTGCAGATGACACAAAACTATTTAAAGTTGTTAAAACCCAAGAGGATTGTGGAAAATTGCAAGAGGATCTTGATAAATTGGAAGACTGGGCATCAAAATGGCAGATGAAATTTAATGTGGACAAGTGCAAGGTTATGCACCTAGGGAAGAACAACCCAAACTATAGTTACACGATGCAAGGTTCCACATTAGGAACCACCACCCAGGAAAAAGATTTAGGCGTCATTGTGGATACCATGTTAAAACCCTCGGCCCAGTGTGCAGCGGCAGCCAAGAGAGCAAATAGAATGCTAGGTATGATAAGGAAAGGAATGGAAAATAAAACAAAAGATATTATAATGCCTCTATATCGTTCCATGGTGAGACCGCACCTTGAATACTGTGTGCAATTCTGGTCACCCTATCTTAAAAAGGATATAGCGATTTTAGAAAAGGTTCAGAGAAGAGCCACCAAAATGGTAAAGGGGATGGAAGGATACTCCTATGAAGAAAGGCTAAAAAGGTTAGGGCTCTTTAACCTGGAAAAGAGACGGCTGAGGGGAGATATGATAGAAGTCTATAAATGAACGGAGTGGAACGGGTAAACGTAGATTGATTGTTTACCTTATCAGAATATAGAAAGACAAGGGGACATGCAATGAAGCTACAGGGTAAACTATTTAAGACTAATAAAAGAAAATATTTTTTCACTCAACATGTAATCAAACTCTGGAATTTGTTACCGGAGGATGTAGTAAAGGCTGTTAGTGTAGCTGGGTTTAAAAAACGTTTGGACAAGTTCCTGGAGGAAAGGTCTATAAACCATTATTAAGAAGAGATCCAGGATATCACTGCTTGACCTAGTACAAGCATTGCAGAACCTGTGTCTTTTGGGGAAACTGCTGGGTACGTATGACCTAGATTGGCCACTGTTGGAAACAGGATACTGGGCTTGATGGACCTTGGTCTGACCCAGTATGGCATATCTTATGTTCTTATGTAAAGATCTGGGCCTTTTGGGCAAGGGTGTTCCATTGGCTGAATACCATTATGGGGGAAGATTACAGACCAAGGCTGGAATTAGCTATTCTAAATGTGGGTGATTCAAACAGTCTACCTGGGAGGGATTTGTTTCTTAAGCAGGGATGTACAGCTGCAGGTCTAACGATTTCCCAATCATGCAGATGCACTAATGTTAACTGAGCTTTATGCCAGGTCAAATTGCACTAATTTGTGAAAGTGTGGTCTCAATGCTCAACAATCACAATCGCTTTTAACTTGGTTTGTTGTCTATGCTTTACAGCTGTATTATCAATGGGCTGATTGTATCTCTGGAGGGGAGGTGGACATGTTTATTTTTCTGTACGTTTGTACACACTTGGATTACAATAAAGAGTTAATGTGGGGGAAAAGCCTTACAAGAAGCCATGATTTGATTTAATTTAATAAAACAGGGTTTAACAGTTGAAGAGATAATATAATCTGCAGTACTTGCAGACTTTCACAGATCCATGACATAGGGCCTGCAATAATCCTGTAGAAAGAAACAAAGCCCACTGTGTAAGACTAGAAATGCCAGAGGCAGAGAATTCTGCAAGTTTATCAGCTACATAAGCACTGGGCAACATTCTGCAACAAAGTGAACAAAAGGTTGCTCCCCAAAGTTCATGTTTATTGAGCGAGAAAGGCAATACAAAAGGTGAAATTAGATCGTACCTGCTAATTTTCTTTCCTTGAATCCCTCCAGTCCAGTCTCCTGGGTTTTCTTGCCCCCACCAGCAGATGGAAACTGAAAACTACATCACAAGAAGGAAAGACCCTCTACAGAAGTCAGTATGATAATTCCAAAGCAGAAACTACCGAAAATAAACTCAGCCAACTGCGTAACTATGTACACTAGCACCAAGCCTCCTAAGAAACTGGTCCAAGGCAAGAAACCCCTCTGGGAAGCAAATATGGATGTAATTCTGAAAAACCCAAAGGATATTCACCAAACTGAACCTCCCATATCTATAGCCCCAGGCCTCACTGATGCTGAACAGACGAGCAGGTTCTGGACTGGACTGGAAGGGCTCAAGGAAATTAAATTAACAGGTAAGGTCTACTTTCACCTTCCATAGCATCCCTCCAGTCATATACCAGAGCAGTAATTAAGAATGGTAAGGACCAGCGAGGCCAGCCTGAAGCACCCATTCCCTGAACCACATCTCATGGCGCGCCTGGACATCCAGACAGTAGTGTTGGCCAAAAGGTATGCAGTGACAACCAGGTAGCTGTCTTGTAGACATCCACTGAAGGCATGAGACTAAACGTGGCCCATGACACCACCTACACTCTGGTGGAATGTGCTCAAAGCCCCACGTGGAGAGATTTGCAGCATAAGAGCTGGACCGATGAAATCACCCCCTCAGCCAACCGGCAATGGAAGCTTTTGAAGTTGACTTCCCCCCAGCCAAGGTTCCCCCCCCCCCCAAGGAGGAACAAGCAATCCAACTTACAAAAAGGACTCTGTGCGCTCTATCTACTTCTAAAGCCCTCCGCACACATCTAGCAGCTGCAGCCTGCCAAGTCAAAAAAGGTTGAGAGAACCACCGCCTGATTCACATGAAAAGCAGACATCACCCTGGGCAAAAAGGAGGGCACCGGCTGCAGGAACATTCTCTTTGGAAAACAGCAGAAAAGGCTCCTTACATGAAAGAGCATGCAGCTCAGAAATGCATCACATGGATGCAATGGCCACCAAAAACACTACCTTAAGAGTAAGGTTCTTGAGAGAGACAGATGACAGAGGGTCAAAGGGAGCTTCCCATCAATACTGAAAGGACCAAATTAAGGACCCACATCAGCACCACCAAGTGCACCGGCAGATGGAACAGTTTCACCACCCAGAGAAATCGGGACATGTTGGGGGGTGCTGCAGGGAGACCCCCTGCATCAGACCCCAATAACATGCCAGTGCAGCCATCTGGACGTGCACCAAATTCAAGGCAAGTCCCTTGTCCACCCCAGCTAGGATGTCTGGCATCTTTGCTGACAAAGGTCACTTCACCCCCATCCTCAACCACGAGCCACACTCATAGAAACATGATGACAGAAAGACCACATGGCCTATCTAGTCTGCCCTTCCATATCAACCACTACAACAGTCCCCTTTTTTCCTTTAAAGATCCTCTGTGATTGTCCCATGCTTTTTTGAATTCAGATAGTCCTCATCTTTACCACCCCCACTGGGAGACTATGCCATGCATCTACCACTTTTTCCCTAAAGAAATATTTTCGCACATTACTCCTGAGTCTATCCACTTTCACCCTCATCTTATGTCCCCTTGTAGCAGAGCTTGCTTTCAGTCAAAAGAGGCTCTCCTCCTGTGCATTTAGGCCATGGAGGTATTTAAACATCTCAATCATATCACCTCCATCCCACCTTTCCTCTAAAGCAGTGGTTCTCAACCTTTTTTGTACCGTGACCCCTTTTACCATTGGTCAACTTGTGATGACCCCCAATGATAAAATCAAATGCATCTCTCTTCCTTTACCGTTAATGCATTGTCGCTGTAATCATTTGTTGAATTATTAATATATTATAGGCCTTTGCAATGTTTTTATTTATAAAATTTACTTATTTAAACCACAATAATTAATACAAGTAACAATATCTGATTTCAAAATTATGATGATTTTGTAGTCAAATCACTAATATGAAATAAAATTATTTTTTCTACCTTTGTCGTCTGACCAATTTATTCTCTGATCATGCTGGTCCCGATCTGAGGTTTCTGCTTTCCTGTCTTCTCTTAGCTCTCTTTCTGTGGTCTATGGTCCATTTGCCATTTCTTATCTCTTCTTTCGTTTTCTTCACTTCTTTCCATCAGCCTATTTCCAGTCCCAGTAACCCTCCCCAGTATCAGCCCCTTTCCAGTCCTCACTCCCAGTACCTTCCAATGTCAACTTGCATTCCCATGATTGCCACTGGTGTCCATTCCCTTCCAGTCCCCCTCCTTCCCCACTGACCATCCCTTCTAGTACATATACCATGGCAGCCCCTCTCAGCATCCACTCCCTTCCAGTCCCATTCTCCCATCCCCTCGCATCTGCCCATCTGTAGCCCTAGCCCCCCGTTTTCTTCCAAGGCCAGCAGCTCTATCCTCCCCTCCCCACCATCAGCCCATTCATAGTCAAAGCCCCCCAAATCAGCTCACTTCCAGTGCTAGTCCCTCCTCAACCCCATTACCAGTGCTAGCCTCCCCTAATCAGCCCATTTTCAGTCCTACCCCCCCCCCATCAGCCCATTACCAGTCCTAGCCTCCTCTAAGCCCATTTCCAGTCATAGCCCCCCCGATCAGCTCATTTCCAATGCTAGCCCCCCATCAGTCCATTACCAGTCCTACCCCCTATCAACCCATTACCAGTCCCAACCCCCCTTTGATCAGTCCATTCCCAGTCTTCCCTAATCAACCCATTACCAGTCCTAGCCCCCCCCCCCCCCATCTTCCCATTATAATCCTAACCCGCACTGTCTCTCCCCTGTCCTGCATTTATCCCATCTGTCCAGTATGCCCCCTCCCTCCATGTCAGCCCCGTTGCAGGTTCCCTACCCCCTCCTCCCCTCTCCCTGTCTGCCTGCTACTGCCCTGTTCTTCTGCAGCTGCAGCTCCCTGTCTCTTAGGGAACCATGGCTTTGCCTGTGAAGCCGTTGCGGAACCTTCCTGTCTCTCGACGGGCTTCATGCAGCACTGTCCCACCTCCAAAGGAAGTTGTTTACCACTACCTTTGGAGGCGGGACAATGCTGCACAGAGCCCGTCGAGACAGGAAGGCTCTGCAACAGTTTCACAGGCACAGTCGCGGTTCCCTAAGAGACAGGGAGCCGCGGCTGCAGAAGATTGGAGTCGGTGAGTTTGCCGCTGCGAGAAGCAGACTCTGCAGTGGCAGCAACTTGTGTGCCTTTTTTTTTTTGGCGGAGTGAGGCGACCCCCACTAAATCCTGTGGCAATCCCTGTAGGGGTCATGACCCACAGGTTGAGAACCACTGCTCTATATATTGAGCACCTTAAGTCTGTCCTCATATGCTTTATAATGAAGACCACTAACCACTTTAGTAGCAACCCTCTGCACCAATTCCAACCTGTTTATATCCTTGTGAAGGTGCAGTCTCCAGAATTGCACACAATACTCCAAATAAGGTTGCACCAAAGACTTATATAGAGGCACTATCACCTCCTTTCTTCTGTTGGATATTCCTCTCCCTATGCACCCAAGCATCCTAATTTTCTACCTGTTTAGCTACTTTATGATTAGACAATCACACCTCGGTCCCACTCTTCTTTTGTGGACAAAAGTACTGCACCCCCCACACCATCTCTCTCCCTTGGATTGCTGCAGCTCAAATGCATGACCTTACATTTTTTAACATTAAATCTCAGCTGCCAAATTCTAGACCATTCAAGCTTAGCTAGATCCTCATGTTATCTACACCTTCCTGGGTGTCTACTCTTTTACAGATTTTGTTATCATCCGCAAAGAGGCAAACCTTACTCAACAGCCCTTCTGCAATATCACTAAGATGCTAAAAAAAATTGGACCAAGAACAGATCCCTGGGGCACACCACTGGTAACCTTCTCCTCAGAGTGAACTCCATTTACCTGTACCCTTTGCCGCCTCCCACTCAACCAATTTCTGACCCAAGCAGCAACTTTAAAGGTCCATCCCTAGGGTGCTCAGTTTGTTTATAAGTTGCCTGTGCAGAACGGTGTCAAAGGCTTTACTGAAATCTAAAAACACCACATCTAGGGCTTTCCCTTGGTCCAGCTCCCTGGTCACCCAGCCAAAGAACTCAATCAGATTTGTCTGACAAGACCTGCCTCTGGTGAATCCATGCCGCCTCTGATCCAGTAATCCATTGGACTCCAGAAACAGCATAGTTACTCACCTGTAATGTGTGTTCTCTAAAGACAGCAGGAATCAGTCTTCACATATGGGTGACATCGTCGTAGAGCATTTCCCCAGCTTTCAAAGAAAGTCTTTGGGACATGCTACCATGCATGCATGGTCCCCTTCCCACCCAAGGGTGCTATCTTACTCAGTCAGATGATATAGCGAAGAAGGACTTAAACAATGTAGGGAGGAAACTCCAAGGGGAACAGGGTGGGTTGTGAGGACTGGATTTCTGTTGTCCCTGAAGAACACCTGTTACAGGCGAGTAACTATGCTTTCTCCAGGAACAAGCAGGAAGTCAGTCCTCACAAATGGGATTCCCTAGCTCCAGGCTGCTGAGGACTGAACCATTACAGTACCATCAGCAACCCATTGGGTAGCCGTGAGTTGCAGAAGATGAGTCCCCATTGAGAAACCCTGCACGATCCTAGTGTCCAATGACACTATCATTCCCGTAGCCTGAACATAGAAGGGTTGGGAGGGCAGGAATTGCCTACACACCGAAAATATTACAGAATACTACCTGCCCAAAGGCACTGTCCCTGTGGGACTCGCTCTCCAGGCAGTAATGAGCTACAAACGTATGGATCGAAGACCATGTAGTGGCCCTGCAGATTTCCATCACAGGCACCGAGCGGAGGTTGGCTACCGGCGTGACCATAGCCCGCACATAATGTGCAGTGATCCAGTGCTCGAGAGAGGCCCACTCGCTCATAATTGAGGGCAATACAGCCCGCCACCCAAGTAGACAGAGTCTGCTTTGTTACCGGGAGCCCCAGTCTGCTGAGGTCATATGATACAAAAAGCTGAGGTGCTTTGAGATGGTCCTGAGTCCTCTGCAGATAGAAGGACAGGGCCCACTTGCAATTTAGCATATGCAGGATGAGTTCCTCCCTGCCGACATGGGGCCGTGAGAAAAAGATGGGGAGGACCATCTATTGATTGAGGTGTAAGGGATAAACCACCTTGAAGAGGAATTTAGGGTGTGTGCAGAGTGCCCTCCTGTTCTTATAGAACCTTGTATATGGCGGATCTGCCACCAAGGCCTGGAGTTCGCAGACGTAACGGCCACAAGGAAAACTACTTTCCAGGAGGAGGTATCACAAATGGCATATGGCCAGGGGCTCGAATGGCGGCTTGGTGAGTTGGGAGAGCACACATTAAGGTCCCACTCTGCCACCAGAGGGCAGAGAGGGGGCTTTGAGTGTAAGTGGCCCTGGAGGAACCTGGAGACCAGGGGCTGGTTCAAGAGGGATTTCCCCTCTACGGGGTGATGGTGAGCGGCTATGGCGCTCAGGTGTACCGTCACCGAATTCAACTTTAGGCCAGCATGTGAGAGGTGCAGTAAGTATTGTAGCACTAGTTGCAAACAGCAGGAGAAAGGATTCTCCCTTCTCTCCATACACCAGACGGAGAATCTTCTCCATTTGAAGGTGTACGCCCATCTGGTGGAAGGTTTCCGGGAGGCCAGCAGGATCTCCTTGACTTCCCCTGGGAGACCGAAAGGAGCCAAGGCTACCCTTTCAGCAGCCACACCGTCAACACTAGCAACCCCAGGTTGGGGTGCAGGAGGGAAGCCCTCCTCCTGGGACTGAAGGTCCAGGTCCTGACCCAGTGGAACCAGAATTGCCACCGACAGAGAGCAATAGAGGGAAACAGGGTTGCCGGGCCCATCTGGGGGCGATTGGGATCACTGATGCCCACTCGCTCTAGACCTTGCAGAGGGTCCTGGCCACAAGAGGAGTCAGTGGGATCAGAAAGGCATCTACTACTACTCTCCCCAGCTGTGGCTGGTGAGAGCAGAAGCAGGGCAGTTGCATGTTGTCCAGGGAGGCAAACAGGTCCATCTCAGGCCTGCCCCAGAGGCAGAAGAGTCTTTGCACCTCCTTAGGTGCAGATGCCACTCATGTGGGTAGAGGACTCTGCTGAGTTTGTCCACCCCACCAAACAACTGTCCTGGCCTGGAAGGTATACCACTTGTAGGAGTATTGTGATGAGGAGAGTATTGTTGAGTCCATGGAAATGGGAGAAAATCAGACATTTACCTTTAAAGAAAGAGACAAGCAAGGAATCAGTAGCTCTCAAACTGCAGGCAGAGAAAAAAAACACGCAGCTACTGAGGACAGGACACACCCAAGCTCTGCTAATCCAAGGGTAGGCTTGGAAACTAATGAGACACCTGGGGGAAGGGCAGTGCACGGTAGTTCAGAGACACTCTTATAAACCCAGGGAAACGGAAGGAAGTCAGTCTCAGACTCAGCTTGAGAGGGGCAGCACTATGAGAAGGCAGCACACGAAGCAACACCCTGGAAAGGGAGAGACAGGGAAGCTGCACGCTGGAGAATTCAGTGGTGAGAGAAGCACCAGAGAAA
This sequence comes from Ichthyophis bannanicus, assembly GCA_033557465.1. Classification (NCBI taxonomy): domain Eukaryota; kingdom Metazoa; phylum Chordata; class Amphibia; order Gymnophiona; family Ichthyophiidae; genus Ichthyophis; species Ichthyophis bannanicus. The sequence continues at coordinate 145,176,178 of CM066046.1, read as the reverse complement.
GGCCCAGAGTTCACTGTGGAGGAGAACAGTGGAGACTTCCGGGGGATTCTCAGAGGTAAAAGCCCTAGTCAGAAAGAAAGCCAGGATTGCAAGGAAACTGCAATTGGTTTTAAAACTAGGAGAGCTGTGCCAGAGAGACGTGCTGACAAGGGTCAGGCTGCAGTGCCCTCCGTTCCTGAAATAGCTAAAGAGCTGCAACTTCCAAAAAGGTGCGTGAATAAAAAGGTAGCCAAACGTGCTGTGAGCCAGTTAGAGGCATTGTGTCATTTGATGCAAGGAAAGAATCTCCACGTTCCTGGTGGAAACCCTGTGCATAGGGAAAAGCCTCAGTGGAGAAAGATTCTAGAACTTTTAGAGAATATTAAGCCTGAAGTTTTTTATGCTGGCTTAGAGCCAGGTTTACCGGACACAGGTCCCGAGGAAATGCAGATGGACTTATGAATCTGATGAGGAGTCTGAAGATTCAGTAATGGACTGTTCTCTGTGCCAGAAGGCAGAATAAAAAGTTCTTGGATAAATGAAGGAAAAAGCCTATAACCTGAATGTCCTAGAAGGCAGTCTGAAAACAGGGAGAAATGTGTTTAGCCAGGAATGCTAAAGAACCCTGTTGCTGCTGAAAGGATATTTCTTTTGGGTTTGAAGAAAAGAGAAAGCTTGCTTGATTGCTGAATGATCTGAAAAACAGCGACACATGTTAAAAAGCTACATAAAGCAGTTTCATTGTTTGGTTTGATATAAACGCCTATGGATTTATTGTTTGGAGAAAGAATCCTGTTTGTTTTGCTTTGAGCCTTAATGCTCTTTAGAAAAAGAAATAAATTCCTGTGTTTTGCCTTGTAAACCCTCGGTCTCCACACTACTTGTTTTTTTTATAAACACAACTGAAAACACAACTATTGATACTGAAGCCCCCCTAGACCCCTGTCAACATGGATTTAGGGAAGCTCATGGTGTCGAGACACTATTGACTTCCCCAACCAACACCTTGATCAGCGGAATAGACAACATCAAAAAGGGTTTTGCGCCTATCTTCCTTGATATCGCCGCTGCCTTCGGCTCAGTCGATCATGACCAGCTCCTAACTCGACTCCATGAGAAGGGAATCCACGGCCGTGCTTGGGATTGGTGCAAATCCTACTTAGAGGATCGTTGGCAGCAAATTCAGATGGGCTCCAACACATCAGAACCATTTCAGCAAAGCCAAGGAGTACCCCAAGGCTCCTCCCTATCTGCACTGCTCTTTAATATTTACATGCAGCCGATTTGTGACATCATCCGTTCTTATGGAATCTCATGCCTCATCTATGCAGATGACGTCCTGTTGTTCACACCATTCAATGTCACATTGCCTGACTATACAGTATTAGTGAACTGTTTCAATGCAATCACAGACTGGCTCCTCAATCAGAACCTTAGAATAAACTTCAAAAAAACTGAGGTTTTGTTCATCACGAAGAACAAGAACTTTACACCTCCTACAACTCTAAAGGTTAAAGACGCAGAACTTCCCACCAAGACCGCCATACGCTATCTTGGCATAATGCTTGATCAACAACTGGATTTCTCAGCGCACATAAGCAATACCGTCAAAGCAATATACTACAAGATCAAGACATTACGACATCTGAGACCCATGCTCGCCCCAGAGGACTTCCGCACAATATTCCAAGCGATTGTAACCCCCCACTTTTGACTATGCAAACATTATTCTCCATGGTCTCCCCAAGAACAGCCTAAATCCTCTTCAGTTAGCGATGAATTCCGCCGCCAGAGTCCTCTGCGGAGTGTCCAGAAAAGACCACATAATCCCTATCTTAAGAGACCTACACTGGCTACCTATGAACTGTAGGATCTCATACAAGGCCCTTCTCATCACATTCAAATCCATTAACAAAATCTCCCCACCTTCAATTTCTGCCCTGCTCACACCCACACCAAACAACAGATTACGGAGGACACTAACCACCAACACACTGATTATCCCATCTGAAACAACAAAATGTTCACGAACAACTAGTAATAGAGCCTTCGCTCTTTACGCCCCTAGATGTTGGAATAACCTCCCTCCCAACATCAAAGCAAATCAGAGACCTCAATCAATTTAGGAAGGCCATCAAGCATCACTTATTCCTACTGCACTTTTCCCCACACTTCAGCACCATCCAACCCAACCCAGCATTGACTCCCACACCACAGACATAACCCAAACCGGACAAATCTAGAAAACCTATAAGATTTTATACCAACGAACAAGAACCCAAAGAAGAGATCTACAGCCCCATGGTTCACAGCCGATTTAAAAACCTCACTAACCATTTTAAGAAGGCTAGAAAAGCGATGGAGAAAGTCACGTACTAGCAGTGACCAATCAGCTTACATCCAACACCTGTCTGAGCATCGTAAAGCCATCTCAGATAAAATCAGACAACACCACACAGATACCCTGAAACGGTCATTGAATAAACCTCACGACTTGTTTAACTTAGTTAAAAAGCTTTACAAAGATCAAACCCCTGAGCACCACAGCAGGATCCATCCACAGGACTATGCAATTTACATGCAATCTAAAATGTGCAAGACTAACAAAATATTAATACCGGACTCTCCTGATGAACAAGACTACCCAGTATCACTGGCATCATTCTCTACCCCCTCGAAGAAAACTATTGAAGATACTATTCTAGCTCTGAACACAACCACTGCTCACACAGACCCTTGCCCTGCGCACTGGATAAAGGACCTGCGATGTGACATATCCTCAACTATAGCTAAAATCTTAAACTATTCCTTCACCACTGGCTCCTTCCCCGCTACGCTCAAGCAGACCTCTGTAAGACCGCTGTTAAAGAACACCAAACTTGATCCTCAAAAAGTAGAATCTTATAGGCCCATATCTAGCATACCTATGCTAGCAAAAATCATTGAGAAAATAGTGCACAGGCAATTACAGGATCATATAGACACCTCAGCCCCTCTGGATCCAGCTCAACATGGTTTCAGAGAGTCCCATGGAGTAGAAACACTACTCACAATACTCCTCAACAACATAATCTCGGGTGTGGATAACATACGCCAGGGTTTCGCTCTCGTCTTCCTAGACATAGCAGCGGCTTTTGACTCGGTATGCCACGAAATTCTCATCTGCCGGCTAAGGGAAAAAGGCATCGGTGGAACAGCACTCGAATGGTGTAAATCTTACCTGTCCGATAGATGGCAGCATGTCCGAGTTGATGGGGACACATCTGAACCTTTCCAACAAAGTCAAGGTGTACCTCAAGGATCCTCCTTATCTGCATTGATGTTTAATATATACATCCAACCCATCTGCGACATCATCAGATCCTTTAATGTCAGTTACATGATATATGCAGACGATGTACTACTATATATGCCAATATCATTGGATGGCCTAGACCTCACCCCGCTGACTAACTGCTTTGACACCATATCAGAGTGGCTCTTATCACAAAACCTGAGAATACAACACAAAAAGACGGAAGTACTGTTCGTCTCGAGGAACACCAGTTTCACCCCTCCGAGTTGTATTAACGTAAAGGATGCCCAACTCCAAGTAAAACCGGCAATACGCTACCTTGGAGTAACGCTGGACCAAAACCTTGACATGAAGAACCACATAGCCAATACAGTCAAGGCAATCTACTTTAAAATCAGATCCCTCAGACACCTACGCATGCTACTTGAACCGGATAACTTCCGAACCATTTATCAAGCCCTTATACTCCCCCATTTCGACTTCTCAAACTCCATACTACAAGGACTCCCCCGGTCCACCCTGAGCCCCCTGCAACTAGCCATGAATAGTGCAGCAAGGGTACTCCTCGGGGCATCCAGGAGAGATCACGTAACACCCCTTCTAAAACAGCTACACTGGCTCCCCATGCAAGCGAGGATCAGCTTCAAGACCTTACTGCTAACATTCAAAGCGGCTAAGGGACTCACCTCTTCCTCTCTCTCCAACCTCATACAACCACTCGCACCAAACAGGCCACGAAGAACAGCAGAATTAAACACACTAGTTATCCCAAATGATACCACAAGATGCACTAGATCAACAGCCAACAGAGCCTTCCAATTCTGTGCCCCAACTCTATGGAACACCTTACCAGCACAAATCAGAGCAACACCTAATCTGAGTCAGTTCAGAAAGGCACTGAAACATTTCCTCTTCCTTAAATATCTCATTGACAGCTCCGAACATAACCCCCAGGCAAATAGCAGAAGTGGTCAAACAGATAGAACCTCGCAACAGGCCAACTTCACAATGTAAATAGTAAATTGTTCCATGTACTATTGTACCACCATTGTATATAGTTAACCAGGATATCCTTCATCAGATAACCCTCATTGTATTTAGTTTCCCCTATTTCGCCAAGTTATACTTCCTGTTAAATGTAATGACCAGACATATGTAAATTGTCGGATGTTTTTTGTTCAATGTAAACCGCGCTGATGTCTAATAGTGCGGTATATAAGAATTGTTAATAAATAATAAATAAATAAAATAAATCATGAAAGTCATCCTACAAAATTTAAGCAGTTATAAGTTTGCTCAAGACAATAACTTGAATATGCATATTGACAACAAACCTAGCATATTGAATCGCCTTATTGTAAATAACCTCACGGTAACTTCACCTGGCTGTAAATAATTGTATATATAGTTCTCCCAGTTACATTTCCATGTTACTTTCCCTGTTTTATGTAAACACAGGGCAGAACCTCCCCTGCCCTGTAGTCAAGTTGTTGTATGTAAACCGCACTGATAACAAATAGCGCGTATAGAAAAGCTATAAATAAATAAACTACAAATCCCAGCAGCCACGGCGCTGGATGAGGAAGCAAACTAATTTAAAGGACTAACAAGTGCAGCCCTAGGCTTATAGGCTGTTGCTGGGCCAGGGGCCTCTACAGTATTCCATGGCATACTACAAAGGAAAGGAGAGTCACCACTTCCTGGCAGAGGGAGTACGAACCTGTGCCCCCCTTGCTTGTTCACATAAAACATGGCGACCTGGTTGTCCGTCTGATCAGCACAGAACAGTTGCACAGGAGGTGGCAGAATGTTCACAGAGCCAGGAAAATGGCCCAGAGTTCCAGGAGGTTGATATGCATGAGCCACTCTTCCTGTGACCCAGCTGACTTGAGTGCAGAGGTCTCCACAGTGTGCTCCTCAACCCAGAAGAGAGGCGTCCATGGTTAGGAACATCTGAGGTACAGGTGCCTGGAATGGCATCCCCTCCTGGAGGTGGCTAGGGACTACCACCAGTCGAGGGAGTATGCCGGCGGGGGGGGGGGGGGGAACGACTCTGACCCTGTTGCGCAACCTGCCTGTGGCTTGGGTCCACTGGGAGCAGAGGCACCACTGGGCTGCCTGGATGAAGTGTTGATGCCATGTGGCCCAGTAACCGGAAGAGGCGACAAGCTGGTACCGACCCGTGAGTCTGTACGTCACCTGCTAGCTGCACGAAGCGATGAGCCCTTTTCCTTTTGGAGGAAGGCCTTCACCAGTAGCATGTCCAGCTGGGCAGATATGAACTCCAGGTTTTGGGCTGGAGAGAGATAGGATTTGGGGTAGATGATGAACCCCAGGTGCTGCAGGAGGCAGATTGTTCGACCTGCGGACTAGCTGGCCTTGAGGGCCGTGCTGCCTCTGATGAGCCAGTCGTCCAGATAGGGGAAGACAAAGGCCCTTTTGTAGGTGCACATAGGTGGCAATTGCCAGGCACTGTAAAAACTCTGGGCGAGGAGGCCAAGCTGAATGGAAGTACCCTGTACTGGTAATGCTCTCCTCCCACCATGAACTTTAGGTACTGTCAGTGGGAGGGATGAATCAGGATGTGGGTATAGGCATCTTTTAGATCTAAGGAGCACAGCCAGTCTCTCTGGCAGAGCATCTTGAACTTCTCCCTCACCAGAAACTCATTTAGGTCTTGTACGGGCATGAGGCCTCCAAGTTCTTTTGGGGACAAGGAAATACCTTAAGTAGAAATCTTTTCCCTACAGTTGTCTGGGTACAGGCTTTATTGCCTTGTCCCTGAGCAATCGCACAGGCTCTGACAAGAGCAAGGTCTGGTGAAGGACAGGCTGCACTGGCTCGCCTGGGAAGTACCCTGGAGGTTATTTTTGGAACCTGACATAGCCCTCCTTTACCACTTGTGGGTCAGGAGGTCCTGCCCACCGAGTCAAAAGCCCGCCCGCCCCCCCCCCCCCCCGGCTGGGTGGGAGCTGGAACCTAAGGCTTCTGAGCCTTGGGCATCCTTGGCTCTGGTTCTTGAGCTGGGGGCCCTGTTGCTGTTGTCCCGAGAAGGGCTGGTAGTGGCCCTAATGGGAAGACCCCTTCTTCCTGGGGAAGGGTGGTCTCTTCCCTGATGGCTCCTTCCAGGGAAGTGTCGAGGTTTTACTTGAGAGCCTTTGACTGGTCACAACCTCGGCCTCTCTTTCGGCCGCCTTGTCAGCCATGGGCTTGCCAAACAAGTTCTCCCTGGTGCAGGGGACATCAAGCAATCTCTTGCACCCATTGCTCAAGGTTGGAGGAATGAAACCAGGCCTGGCACAAAGCACTGATGCCCACTGCTGCTACTCGGGCTGCAGACTCGAAGTCTTAGATGGCGCAGGAGAGGAACTTTGAGCAGTCCTGGATCCCAGCAGCCAGGGCTTGGAACCTCTGAAGGGGTTTCCCAGTGAGGCTCACCAAGAACTCTACCAGCTCTTGTATGAGATCCTTCAGGTACATACCGGTGTACAGCTCATAGGCCTGTATCCGGTAGCCCAGCATTGATTCCTGGAAGCACTTGTGCCTGAGGGCATCGAGGGCTCTGGCTTCCCTGCCCAGCGGGACAGAAGAGTAATTCTTCTGGCTTTAGAGCTTTTGCATGGAGGACTCCACAACCATGGAACTGTGTGGGAGTTGGGACTTGGGACTTCTGGAAGCCTGGGCCCTTTTTGACGCGGTATATTGTATCGAGGCATCGGCTGCCCACCGGCACCATGGCCGGGATCTCCCACATCTGCAGGAGCAGCCTCTCGAGGATGGGTTGGACTAGCACCATTAGAGTCTCCTTTAGCTGAAGAATCTCCAGTTCTTCGGTGCACGGATCGTCCTTTGACTTGGTTAAGACAGAGGGCTCGGGCCATATCCCGTACAAAGTCGAGGAAGGCCACATCCTCGGGTGGGGAGTGGAGCCAAGGTTCCAGAGGAGATGGTTGAGGGGATGTGCCGGTGTTGAGAGGTCTCAGGGGAGGCCTCGATGTTGGTTTCCCAGTTGGAGCTGGAGGGCATCGAGGATTCTAAGGCTCAGGGCTCCCATGCCTTGAGGCTGGCCCCAATGAACCGGGGTCCCCTGGTGGGTCTTGTCAGACTCCCGGAAGCTGGCCGGGGAGAACCAGACATCTGAAGACTGGGACCTCGATTGGTGCTGAGGGCTCGGCCAAGACCAGTGGCGCTTGGAGCCTGGCTCAATGCCCAGGGACTCCCGCACATTCAGGGGTCCGATTGTCAGGGCAGATGATGCAGATGAACCAGACATCATTGCCTGCTACAAGGCCACCATCCTGGTCTCGATACCCTGCAGCTTTCAGCATGGGCACTAAGGGTTTCAGCAGACGCCGGCACCCTTCCGAGTGTATCCTCAACGAGGACCACAGCCTCAGGGAGCCTTGCACGGTCACCACCGGCAGAGGACTCCCTCTTAGAGACCTTTAGGGGACATGGCTCGGAGTCATCAGAGTCCCTCTGTGGGACCTTACCAGGTTTCACTGGTGGAACCTCGACTGGCTTTGAGGATATTTTCTTTACAGGATCAGGCATCTTTATGGAAAAGCCGCCGCCGCGGGACTCTGAAGACGCTCAGGCCTCACGGGATGTGTTCGGCTTAGGGATCAGCGTCGGGGAAGCCAGTGCAGAGTTGGATTGCGAGAACAGCTTCTCTGGCAACTCCGACCGTTTCTTGTTGGTTCTCGGAGTCATGGCCTGGCACAGATGGCACTGTTGTGGTCCGGTCCGAGATAGTGCAAGCAGCAGTAATGGGTGTCTGTAACAGACATGGCTTGAACACAGCGGTCACACTTTTTGAACCCACCGGGGGACATGATGGGAGACACCCGGCTGGGGTTGACGACCCCCAGGCGAAAAAGGGCGCGAATGCATGTCGGAGGCAAGCCTCATCAAAAAAAAAAAAAAAGAAGGGAGAGTCGGGAAGAAGAGCCAGTATGCAAACTGGGAAAAAACACTTTTGAGGATAATTTTTAGAGGATTTTTCCGGGGGAAACAGGACATGCATCCGTGGAAAAATAGGAGACCGAGCAAGATGGCACTCTTGGGCAGGAAGAGGACAACGCATGCGTGATAGCATATCCCAAAGGCTTTCTTTGAAAGTTGGGGAATGCTCCATGCGGACTCCGTCGGCTGACTTCCAGCTTGTTTCTGGAGAACTCACTATTTTCTCTTTCAGCAGTGCTTTCAATAATTTACTCACCACAGAGGTTAGACTAACCGGCCTGTAGTTTTCAACCACATCCTTATTTCTGCTTTTGTGTAAAGGGACCACATGTGCCTCTCTCCAGTCCTCTGCACCACTCCCAACTCCAAAGAGGCATTAAAAAGGTCAGTCAGTGGAGCTGCTAGAACGTCCCCAAATTCCCTCAGTATTTTCGGGTGTGTCCCATCACTGTCTACTTTAAGTTTAGCTAGTTCCTCACAGAGTCTTCTGAAAGATGTTCAAGATGCCCCTCACTCCTGGTTTGTGGGTGTTTTCTGAGGTTCTGCTCCTGGTTCTTCATTTGTGAACAGAGAATATAAATATCTGTTAAGCAATTCCACTTTATCCTCATCCTCATCAGCTTCTACATATTCCTCCCCTTCACCCTTAGTCTGACAATACCACTTTTGCCCGTCCTCTTCTCACTAACATATCTGAAAAATGTCTTATCCCCCCATTTTATTGCATTGGCTATTTCCTCATCTTTTAAAATCTTTACTTTCCTGACTACTTATTGCAACTCGACATAAGATAAGGACGTGGACCGCTTGCAAGCCCTCAGCAAAGTGGCTATCACTGGTGTCAAATAGCCATGCTTTATCAGCCGAGCCCTCTCAAGAGTCAGGCCGTAAGCAACAATCAGTCTACCTGGGACATGAGAATCTGTCCCTGTGACAAGAGGGTGCTCTGCATCGATAGGCACCAAGGAATCCCCAATGACAGCCAAATCAGATCGGCATACCACGGCCAACAAGGCTAGTCCGGCGCCATCAACACTCAGACCCCCATGTGACTCTATCCTCTGAATCACTCTGCTGATCAAAGGCCACGGTGGAAAAACATACAGCAGACCCTGCGAAGGCCATTGCTGAGCCAACACATCATGCCCTAGTGACATTCTCTCCCATCACTGTCTAAAGAAGCAATTTGCCTTTGCGTTGTCAGAGGACGCCATGAGATCCATTATCAGCTGTCCTTTGCCTGCCACATGCGCTGCAGACAGCGCCAGAAGACTCTGCTCCACCCACTGACATACTGTGATATTCTCTGCTAGTACTGCACTCCCTGTGCCCCTTTGGTGATTGATATAGGCAACTGTTGTGGCATTGTCTGAAAACTCTCACTGCTTTGCGAGACACCAAAACCCAGAAAGCCTGAAGTGCCAGAAAGACCGCCCACATTTCCAGGTGATTGATGAACCAGTGTTCCTCCATTGACCAATGGCCCTGTGCTACCTGTGAGAGACCATGAGCTCCCCAAGCTAGATAAGCTGACATCCATCATTACCATCATCCACCAGCAGCTCCAGGGAAACTCCCTTCAGCAAATTCTTCAACGTCAGCCACCAAGTCAGACTCACCCAGGCGTCCCCTGGACATACCAGCTGTTGGGAGAGGGAAAGGTGCTGCAGCGACCACCTTGACAGGAGGGCTTTCTGCAGCAGCTGCATATGAACCCGCATCAACGGCACCAGATCCAGCATCACCTCCATCAACCCCAAAACCTGAAGATACGACCATGCTGATGGTGCCAACTTAACTGCCTGCAGAAGCTGCGAATCTAATCCTGGAGCTTGTGAAGGTAATCTTGCGGCAAGAAGACTCGCCCGAGGGCAGTTGTGAAGCTTCTGGTGGATCCTAGGTAGCTCGGCGACGTTTTTCTCCCTCAATATGGGCAAGCAGAAGGGGAAGCAGCTCCTAAATCTGGCACTGCAGTAGCTACTGGTTTCCCATCTGCTGCTTTCCCTTCAACAAACTTTGGATTCCTTTCTTACCTGTGTCAGCATGCAGCAGAAGACCTCTGTAGTGAGGCTAGCTATCTTTATGCTGAGGCCGAATGACATGGCATTGCGTTTCGGCAATTTGTTATCTTTCTCCCCGGCGGATCAGTCTCCTCCAACTCCACCAGCTGTGATGGAAGCAGAGACTCTGAAGCTCAGCACAGCACCGAAGAGTGCTGGTGAAAGGATCCCGGGTTGGCAGGCAGTTCTCTGCTAAAGTTGCAGGGGTCATTGCCTCTCTGTGAGAAGTTCCTCAGCTAGCTGGAGAAGTGTGCTGAAAAGCAGGGGCCACGAAAGGTGGCCTCAGGAGCATGGATATTGCCTTCTCGTGAGGATGCTGTTTCTGCAGCCGGCAAAGGTACCAGCTAATCCCTCAATTGCCACTGGTTTCTCTCTACCAAAACCTGCTAAATTTTCTCTTGAAACTATCTATCTATAACGCTATCTTGTGTCTGGGGGCTGCATTAGTACCACATATTAAAAAATTGCAAGAGCAAGGTAACGTTGCTATTTCTAAGAATGCTGACAGCTTAGTTACAGTTCAAATGTGTGCTACTTTGGATAAAACGGTGGAGGCTACTGAGTCCTGTTCGGATGAAAGATTTAACTGTAGTGAAGTTTAAATTGGAATTACTGGAGAACACTTCTCCAGCATCGAATCTGAGGTTTGTTAACTTTCCTAGGGACCCACTAACATCTCAGAGAAATGTTCGAAACGTATCTTATTGAAGTTCTGGGGGTACCTGCGGAATCCCACCTCCCATTGACACAGATTTACTACTTGCCAGCTGGGAAAATGTTTGTGAGTGTTCCGCATCTATGGATGTTTTAGATGTGTCTGCAATTTTGAAGAGATCAGAACAGCAGCAAGTATCACTATGTTCTTTATTAGTGACTTTTGCATTGGCCTCAGACAGAGAATGGACCCTCGGGATCTATTTTAAAAAGCAAATTGTGGCATTTAAGGTTCTTAATGTCCACATGTATCTGGACTTGTCAAGAGAGACTCAGTAGCGCCATAGGGAGTTCCTGATGCTGAGGCCAGCTGTAGTTCAGTTGGGTAGGTTATTTTTTCTCAAATTCCTGTGCAAATGTTAGAAAATATATCTAGTAGAACAGTACTTTATCAATGAGCAGTCTCAACTTCTTTCATTTGTTAATTCACAGCACCCCAGAGATGTGCAGGGTCAAGTACGCAGTCCGATATGAATATATCTGCTGTATTGTGGGATTGATTTTTCCTTTGTTATAAATGTATTTTTTGTCTCCTTCCTCCATAATACTGGGCTTGTCAGGTGATGAGATGTATATTTGTTATAGTTTCCTTTTTTTAGTTTCACTATGTGATTTATTCCGTTCTCTCACTGTTTTCCTTGCAAGTAATTTTACTTGTTAGTAAAAGTGGGCTCCCATATGTCTGATGCCTTCACAAGACCTCATTTAACTCTTGGCCAGATTGCCACCCAATCAAAGTCCCACAGGACTGGTAGCTCTTGCTGCATGCTGGCTAGGCTCTCCTCCAGCGATTTTGCCCCGATGAGCCAGTCATCCAGATATGGATGAACCAATTCTCCTTTGCGCCAAAGCGCCACTACTACTACCATGATCTTGATGAATGTTCATGGAGCTGTCCTCAGCCCAAAGGGGAGGGCTTGAAACTGAAAAATGACCTCTGGGCCCTGCGAAGCGTAAGTACTGCTGATGCTTGGCTCAAATGGGCACATGCAGGTACACCTCAGTGAGATCCAACATGATCAAAAACTCACCTTTGTGGACAGCCACCATCATGGACCACAGGGTCTCCATGCGAAAATGGAGGACGTGATTGATATACATCAGGTCAAGAATGGGGCAAAAGGGTCCTTCCTTTTTGGCGACTACAAAGTAGATGGAGTGCTAACTTGATGTGCATTGGGGTCTGCGGACACCGGTACGGCTGCCTGTAGTTGCAGCAGACATCGTAGAGGGTCCTAACAGCTCACTGCTTGGCCAGAGTCTTGCAGGGTGACAACAGAAAAGTGTCTACAAGAAGCCGTGCAAATTACAACACATACCCTTCTTGAATAACCCTCCAAGACACTTTGGCCCTGTCACATAACCCCTCTCCCCAAATTCAACTCCCCCCCTCACACCGAAACACATCCCCATAACCCCACTACCCCCCCAAAATAAATGCCATGTTACCCCTTTCTCCATCTCCACTATTGAAGAAAAACAAGATGATTTCTTAAGCGACCAACTATGAACAGTCCTCCAAATCTATATACTGTACATTAAACTTACATGTATATAAGTTAATAAGTGTATGCAAACCAGAATCACATGTATATAAGTTAATGTTTCCATATAACCAGCCCAGCTTCTCATTATATGTACACTGCTTTGACCAGGCGAAAAGCAGTATTTTATTTATTTATTTAGACATACTTGTATACCACCTATAAGCACAGCTAAATAAATACAATAAATAAATAAAAGACCCACTGGTTGGATATAATAAGACAGACCCAGGTGGACTAAAACTGGCAGAAGCCTGCCGCCCCTGGAACTACCTCCGCCTGAGCCCTCCTCATCTTATTGGGATTTCTTAGCTCCACCATCTGTGCCGGCCAAAAGCCCATGATCGGCTCTGTGACTGCCTCGAAAGGACTGCCCCCTGGAAGCATATCAGCCCTGCTGATAAGAGTGAAACACACAGCTCAGAAATGCCTAAAATCTCTCAAATGCCTGCACCCCACTGGGCTGCCCTTCTGGGTCTTGGGCTTATCTTCTGGGAGCTTAGCTGGTTTAGCCTCCCCCAAGTCCTTGATCAACTTATCCAAAGCTTCCCAAAACAGCTTGCCCTTAAAGGGAAACCAGAGTCATCTCTTAGAAGACACATTAGCCGCCCAATTCCGCAGCCACAAAAGACAACAAGCAGTCACCACCAAAATCATACCCTTGACTGAGGCCCGGAGGAGGTTATAGAAGGCATCCGCCAAGTAGGCACATCCAGCCTCTAACTTGGGTACCTACACCAAGCAGGCAGAGCCTTGACCGGACATCTCAGGCAACAGCCTGCATCCACTGCAAACAGGCTCGTGCCACATAGGCCCCTCACACACAGATGCCTGTAGAGCTAAAGCGTTCACTTCAAATGCCCGCTTCAATAAAGCACAGTTACTTACCTGTAACAGGTGATCTCTGGGAACAGCAGGAATAAGTCTTCACATATGGGTACGTAGGTACCGACGGAGCCCGCGCGGGAACGCTCCCCAGCTTCCCAAAAAGGAAAGCTTTTGGGAGCATCCCACAGCGCCTGCGCGCTGCCTTCCCGCCTTTCCTAACCATCTCTCCTCAGTTCGAGTTTAAAGCTGAGACAATAGAGAGAGAGGAAAAGAAAGATAGAAAAAGAGATACAACTCATAGGGGAGGTGGGAGGGTTGTGAAGACTTATTCCTGCTGTTCCCAGAGATCACCTGTTACAGGTAAGTAACTGTGCTATCTCCAGAACAAGCAGGAATGAGTCTTCACATATGGGGACTCCCTAGCTAAGATGCCTGGGAGATCCCCAAGGATAAGAGACCCTGGAGAGGGGTCTACTTCCTCCTATGGATCTCAGGCATCCATCCAGGGAAGGAGGGTAGGAGTTGTTTAAGAATGGAACAGGTGTTTGAGGACAGCCTGACCAAACAAGGCATCCCGGCGGGAGTCCTTGTCCAAGCAGTAATGGGCTGTGAAGGAATGAACCGAGGCCCAGGTGGCTGCTCGACAGATCTGGTCGATGGATACAGAATTTAGATGAGCCATAGAGGTGGCCATGGCCCTCACATTATGAGCTGTGACATGGCTCTTCAGAGAAAGGTTTTTACTCTGGTAGGCAAAAGAAACACACTGAGCAATCCAATTGGACAGTGTTCTCTTAGAGACTGGAAGTCTCAAATGAGAAGATCAAAAGCAACAAAAAGCTGGGAAGACTTTCTAATGTTGCTGTGTCCTATGTAAGTAAAAAGCAAGAGCTCTTTTACAATCCAGAGTATGAAGATTCCTCTCTGCACTGGATGCATGAGGAGCTGGAAAAAAGACAGGTAAATATACTTCTTGATTAAGATGAAAAGGTGAGACCACTTTAGGCATAAAGTGTGGATTTGTCCTAAGGACTACCTTATCATGATGGAACCTTGTATAAGGTGAATTAGCCACTAATGCCTGCAGTTCACTGATGCGGCGAGCTGAAGTAACTGCAATGAGGAAAATAAACTTCTATGAAAGGAACTTCAAGGAGGTAGTGGCTAAGGGTTCAAAAGGTGGCTTCATGAGCTGACCAAGAACCAAATTTAAGTCCCATGCCACCGGAGGAGGTCTAATGGGAGGTTTAGTTAAAGTTAGGCCTCTCATGAATCTTGCAATGAGAGGATGAGAGGAAATAGGTTGTCCATTGATGGGCTTAAGGGATGCTGCAATAGCACTCAAATGGACTCTTACTGAATTTGTTTTAAGGCCTGCATTGGAAAGATGCAGGAGATAGTCTAACAGAGAATTTAAAAGGTAGTGCTAGAGGGTCAAGACCCTTTTCAGCACACCAAATGGAAAACCTTTTCCATTTAAAAGCATAAGAACGCCTGGTGGAAGGTTTTCTGGAAGCATGGAGGATATCCTTCACCTGTTGAGAAAGATTCCAGTTTTGAAGGTCTAGGCCTTCAGTAACCAAGCTCTGAGGTGTAGGGACTTGGGGTTTGGGTGCCACAAAGTCCCTTCCTCCTGGGACAGAAGGTCTGGAGCAGCTCCCAAGTCCAGAGACGGGGCTTGGGAGAGATGTAGAAGTAGAGGGTACCACACTTGGTGTGGCCAGCGTGGAGCTATGAGGATCATAGATCCTTAATCCCTCTGGAGTTTGAACAGAGTCTTGGGAATCAAGGGAATGGGTGGAAATGCATACAGGAAGCCCTGACCCCAATGGAGGAGGAAGGCATCCTTGGCCTGAACTCCCTGACACGGAATTCTGGAACAGAACCGGGGAAGTTTGGCATTCCACGGACTTGCAAAGAGGTCTATGTCCGGGGTTCCCCATTCTTGGAAGATTCTGAGTACCTGATCCATGTGCAGGGACCATTCGTGTGGAATCAGAACTCCACTGAGTCTGTCTGCCCAAGAGTTTTGGACTCCTGGGAGGTATACTGTCAGGAGATGGATTTGATGCTCTCTGGCGAAGGCCCACAATCTTAAAGCTTTGTTGCAAAGCGACAGAGAGCCAGTTCCTCCTTGCTTGTTTTTGTAAAACATGGCTACTTGATTGTCCGTATGAATGAGGACTGTCTTGTAGCTGAGGAGGGTATGAAAGACCTTGAGAGCTAGAAAAACTGCTCGAAGCTCCAAGTGGTTGATATGAAGGGAGGTCTCCTGTGGGGACCAAGTGCCCTGAGTGGAGAGGTCCTGTAGATGGGCTCCCCAACCTGTTTGGGAGGCATCTGTTGTGAGGGTTGCTTGGGGCAACAACTGTTGGAAGGGGGACCCCAGCAACAAATTTTGAGTGGACATCCACCATTGGAGAGACCAAAAGAGACGTTTGGTGGTTGCTATTTGGTCTGAGAGAGCTCCTGAAGCTTGAGTCCACTGGGTGGACAAAGTCCATTGAGCTGCTCTCATGTGTAGGCGAGCATAGGGAACCACATGCACTGTGGAAGCCATGTGGCCTAGCAGTTGTAGCATCTCCCGGACAATTAAGTGGCTTTTTGACTGAATTTGGGAGGCTAACTGCACTAGACGTTGGCAACGGGCCTGAGGAAGGTAAGCCCTTGCAGTAGTGGTATCCAACCAGGCCCCTATGAATTCTAGGGACTGAGTAGGGGTGAGCTGAGACTTTGGGAGGTTTACCACAAGTCCCAGATACTGCAGAATGCGCCTTGTGCGGTCCAAGGAATTCTGGGCCTCTGACTGAGATGGAGCTCGAATGAGCCAGTTGTCCAGGTATGGGAAGACAAATATTCCCAGAGTTCGTAGAAATGCAGCAACTATTGCCATGCATTTGGTGAACACTCTTGGGGCAGAGGCCAGACCGAAAGGAAGAACTCTGTATTGGTAATGTTTTCCTTGGAAAAGAAACCGTAGGAATCTTCTGTGAGAGGGATGGATGAGGACATGGGTGTACGCATCCTTGAGATCTAGAGAACAAAGCCAATCCTGACTTTGAAGGTATGGAAGGAGAGTGTCCACAGAAAGCATCTTGAACTTCTCCTTGCATAGAAATTTGCTCAATTCTCTGAGATCTAAGATGGGTCTGTATCCCCCTGTCTTCTTTGGAATGAGAAAATAGGGGGAGTAGAACCCTGACCCTTGATGAAGAAGAGGAACGTCTTCTATTGCCCCTTGGGCAAGAAGGGTAGTTACCTCTTGACCTAGAAGGTCGAGAAGAGATGTGGGAGAATTGAAGTGTCTCACCATGGTGTGGGGAGGAAGGTCTGAGAAATGAAGCTTGTAGCCCTCTCTTATGATGGAGAGGTCCACTGCTCTGATGTTATTTGCTCCCATCTGGGAGTAAAATGAGCTAACCTTCCTGGAATGGTGAGAGGCTCTGGCTGCTTTAGAGCCAGAAAGGCTAAGTTCTCTAGCATCAAGTCAAAAACCCTAAGGAGGTTGGGCCTGCTGAGTTGCAGCAGCCCCTGTAGGCTTAGGCCTGGCCTGTTTAGGTTGCTGACGCTTAGTGGCAAAGCGACCTGTAGAAGATTGTTGGCCAGAAGTAGAAGGTAATCTGCCCTTTTTAAAGAAAGACTTTTTAAAAGGCTTTTTCTTGGCAGGAATGGAGGTTGACTTTGAAAGTCTATCCAGAGCAGAGTTTTCTGCATCCATTTGAGTGGCTTTTATTTGCCATTCTTTGCCAAATAGGTTTTCACCTGTACAGGGAAGATTTCCTATACCATCTTGAACCCAGGGCTCTAAATCAGAAGCCTGGAGCCAAGCAATTCTGCGAGCAGCTATGGCAATGCCTGAGGCTCTGCTGGCACCTTCAAAGGAGTCAAAGGCTGCCCTGTTGGAAAACTTTGAAATGTCTTGGGTATGCTTAAGCCAAATGAGGAATTCCTCCCTTTTATCCTCTGGAAGAAAAGGGAGGAAAGTGTGCAGTTTTTGTGCAACTTCCTTTAGAAACATACCCATGTGAAGGCTATATGAGTTGATTCTGGCAATAAGCATACTGGCTTGGAAGATTTTCCTACCAAAGGCATCCAAGGTCCTGCATTCTCTTCCTGGAGGAGCAGAAGAGTGTCTCTTTGTACTCTTTATCCTCTTCATAGCTGACTGCACCACAATGGAATGGTGAGGAAGCTGAGTTTTCTGAAATCCAAGACAAGGAGGGACACGATACATAGTGTCCAATCTACGAGAATGAGGAGAGAGAGTGAGGGGAGTCTCCCATAGATCAATCTTGTGTTCATAAAGAATCTCATGAATTGGTAAGGTGACTGCCTCTTTAGGAGCTCTAGAATAGCCTAAAATATCCAATTTTTTAGCTCTAGGCTCTGATTCAGAAGTTACTGAAATAGAAAGTCCTTTAGCTACTTCTCTTATGAAGTCTTGAAAGGACAAATCCTCTGGAGGAGACATTCTTCTTTTTGGAGAAGAAGGCTCTTCAGGAAGAGCTATGGATACTTCAGGAGACTCATCTGATGTATCAGAATCATCAGAGGAATCGAAGTATCGCCTGTCAGGGTACTCTTCCAATGCTCGATACGCGTATCGAGCAGTATCGACATCGGGCATCCCCGGTACCGGTAAGCAGCCCTGGACAAGGAACCGCTGCAGCCGGTATCCTGGTCGATGTCGATGCAGTCGGTACCGGTATCGGTGCTGGTGCCGGTACCGGAGCCGATACAGAGAACGGAGTTTGTTTCTGTACCAGCGGCGTCGCAGCTTGAATGAAGGCCGTAATAGCCTGCTGCATGGACAGAACATTGTGATCCATCGACGCCATGAATGCCTGGAAGTCGGTACCGGGAGATTGTGCTGGTACCCCAGAGCAATCTAACAGGTGATCGGTCGAGGCCGTGCCATCGATGTCAACCTGTAACCCCATAGGAGGAGCGCTTTGGAAGCCGGAGCTTCCCGCCGGGGTTGTTGTGCTGGCGCAGGATCCTCGAGGGCAAGCCCGGAGGCATCTCGATGCTTAGAGGGAGATCTACCCTTCGAGGACCTGCTAGGTTTATGTTTGGTTACCTGAGATCCATCAGGAGAAGAAGACCTGGAAGATGTCGATGCTACCGACGGTGCATCAGCGGGAAACAGCACATGGAACTTGACTGCTCGGTTCTGTAACCCCCTTTTAGACATTAGAGAGCAGGACGGACAATCCGGAATGGAGTGTTCAGGACCCAAACATTTAAGACACCATTCATGGGTATCTGTAACAGAAATAGTACTGCTACACTTAGTACATTTTTTAAACCCGGAGGCTGGTTTTTCCATGAGGGAAATTTTCTTGTAGGCCCTGAGGCCCAAGAAAAGAATACACTAAGTGAAGAGAAAATAGATTTTTTTTTTTTAAAGAAAGAAAGAGAAAAAGACCGGCGGTACCGGTCCGGAGTCAGGGAAGGCAGACACGCGACCAAAGAAATAAAATAAAGAACTTCTTCAGCAGTGACAGGGCTCGACCTGCTGGCTCCACGGCAAAGAAGAACTGAGGAGAGATGGTTAGGAAAGGCGGGAAGGCAGTGCGCAGGCGCTGTGGGATGCTCCCAAAAGCTTTCCTTTTTGGGAAGCGTTCCCGTGCGGGCTCCGTCGGTACCGACATACCCATATGTGAAGACTCATTCCTGCTTGTTCCTGGAGATAAGTTTTGAGCCTCTTGTCCTGTACATCCTTAAGGGCAGCACCTCCTTCCACCAGGATCGTGGTCTTCTTGGTGACAACAGACCAGAGCATCCACCTTTGGGACCTTGAGGAGCTCCTTTTCCGTGGCTGGGTTAGGATACAGACGAGCTATAGCTCACCCCCCCCCCTCCTTTAAGCTGGCTTCCAGTACATCCCACTCCAGATCCAGAACCAGAGAGACCATTTCCTGTAACCAGATTCCCTGGAGAAGAGTGTCCTCTCCAAGGGAATCTCCTACTCCAGCATGGGCTGTGGAAGGTTCAAGGTCCCCAAGGAATGCGCAATAAGCGTGAGAAGCTCCTCCCGCCTGAACAAGCATACAATGCTAGGGTCATTCCATCTTCATAGGGCCTGAGCCAAGGCCCCTCCAAGTGCATCATCCGAGTCCTCTGAAGCCTCCAAAAACCCCTCAGGACTCAGATCCACTGTCCTGCTCCCTCAGGAGGCCTGAGAGGCCCTGCCTCGAGCTGTGTTTCCCACATCAAGTGCGGAGGTGTCAGAGCAGATTGTGTTCACCCCCCCAGGCCCTGCTTCAGGCAGTAGGCCTTAGGCAGGAGTAAGACAATTAGGAGTGAAAACCCCATCCTCATTTCCCACCAAGACCTTCTTTCTTTTCTTGGTGTGCTCTCCAGACCTGCAGGAAGGAGCAGGGACTGAAAACTGACTTCCACGGTTGCATGTCATGGTAGCTCCGATGGGCTCAAAATAGCCATGGTTCATGCAGGAGACTACATGCCACCTAGAGAAGGTTCCTGCTGCCCAGAGTCCTTCTTGGCTACCAAAACAACTCCCTGCAATGTTTCCATTGCAGTGCAGTCCTGAAACCCGCAGTCACGCCAGAGCCCAAGGGAGGTAAGATGTGCCTTCTTGTAGCCGCAGGCCACATACATGGCTTTTTGGCATTCTTGTGCTCGATCCAGATGAGAATGCCTGAAGAGAACCTTGTGACTCCCCACTGAAGACTCCAATGCGATCCTCCCAGGCACTGCTGTACTCACCAGGCTCCAACAAGCATCAACAGTTCCCCCGGCTACACCCTTGTGCATATTAATTGAAACAAACTGAAAAATAAGTGAAAACTGGAATTTCCAATGAAAATCTTAATAGATACATATTAGTACATAAGATGACCGCCTCTGTTTTTTACCAGCATCTGGACGCAATTTGGCATGGAGTCCACTAATTTCAAGCAGATTGCTATGATTTTTGGGCCCCTGTACCAGACTTGAATTGGAGCTTGAATAAGCTTCTCTTTTGTCATACAGTTCATTCCACGAAGATGAAGTTTACAAAAGGACCACAGATTCTCTATTGAGTTTAAATCCAGAGTGTCCTGGCCAGTCTAGTACCTTTATTTGCTTCTTTTGAAAAACCTTTTCACCAATTTCATTCAATGTGTGGCATGGGGTAAGATACTGCTGAAAGATGCCAGATCCATCAGGAAATGTCTTCTCTAGCACTGGAACAACTCTTCTTTGGAGAACATCGACGTATTGTGAATGCATCATTCCATCAACTGGATACAAGCTGCTGGCTCCATAACTGAAACACTCCAGGAACAACTTTTGGGGGTGTTTCACGTTCTGGTTGATGTGGGAATCACAAATCTTTTCTCCAGGTGAACACCAAACATGTTGGCTTCTTTGGCCCTTAACAAATCTTCTTTAGTCCACTCTTTATGTTTCAGTCCCCATTTATAGTGCTAGGAAAGAAAAACCCAAGCTATTTACACGATGCAAGGAACCACCACCCAGGAAAAAGATTTAGGCGTCATCATGGATAATATGTTAAAGCCCTCCACCCAGTGTGCAGCAGCAGTCATGAGAATAGAATGCTAGGTATCATAAGGAAAGGAATGGAGAATAAACCAAAGGATATTATAATGCCTCTATATTGTTCCATGGTGCAACCACACCTTGAATATTGCGTGCAATTCTGGTTGCTGTATCTTAAAAAGGATATAGCATTATTAGAAAAGGTACAGAGAAGAGTCACCAAAAATGTAAAGGGGATGGAAGGATACCCCTATGAAGAGAGGATAAAAAGGTTAGGGCTCTTCAACCAGGAAAAGACAGCTGAAGGGAGATATGATAGAGGTCTATAAATTAATGAATGGAGTGAAACGGGTAAAATAGAAATTACACTTACCTGGTAATTGTAGTTCTTTGAGTGACGACAGTTTAGTCCTCTACAGCTGGGTAGTGCACCTCCTCCTGCAGCTTGGAGGCTGGACCAATAAAATCTTCATCCCCCTGGATGTAGCGAGCTGGAAATCCCCATCAGCCCCAGTGAACTATTGACAAAGCAGACTCAAGAGCAACAAATAAAAAAAAAAAAAAAAAGTTAGCTACTTAATCAGAACCTGGAACAGAACAGAACCTGCCCTTTAACGGGAACAGGGAGTAAGACCTGTCCCAGAAGCACTCTTCCCCCTTGCCAAGTCTGGAAAGAGATAGAAACTGCCAAATCCCCAAAGGGAACAGAAAGTAAAACTCACCTGTCACTTCGCTCCATGACCATGATTACATGCTGAGCTAGCCACAAACCTGAGGGCGGGAAGGAGGACTAAACTGTCGTCACTCAAGGAACTACAATTACCAGGTAAGTGTAATTTCTATTTCCTTATCGTTCCTCCAGTTTAGTCCTCTACAGCTTGGATGTAACAGAGCAGTACTAACGGGGGGGACCCTGCCAGCCAGCACGCAAGATCGCTGACCCGAAATGGGCATCCCCCGCCGCCAACACATCCAGCCGGTAGTGTCTACTGAAAGTATATAACGACGACCAGGTTGGCCGCCTTGCAAATCTCCACCGGCGGAACGAGACTGTGCTCAGCCCAGGATGCCGCTTGCACCCTAGTAGAATGCGCCCTGAGACCTATAGGAGCCGGACGCCCCTGCAATACATACGCCGAAACAATAGCTTCCTTAATCCACCTGGAAATGGATGCCTTGGCCGCCGCTTCACCCTTCCTAGGCCCGCCGAACACCACAAACAGACAATCCGATTTGCGAAAAGCCACGGAAACCGACAAATGACGCCGCAAGGCCCTCTTCACGTCCCAGCCTCTTAGACTCGAATCCGTGAAAAGGGGAAGCCACACCGGCTGCTCCAACGGCATTCCTGCCTGCAAGACTGTGGGATGAAGCCACCACCGCAACGCCTGACGGATGCGCCAAGGACAAGGGAGTCGCTTGCTCAGCGAGTCGGACTGATTTGACCAACGATGGAGCAAGGATCGCTGCAGAGGCCGCATGTGAAACCTGGCCCATGGCCCGACCTCCAGCATCGCTGCCATCGTCCCCAAGACCTGTAGGTACTTCCATGCCGTTGGTGCTGCGAGTCTCCGGAAGGCCTGCACTAGACGCCGGAGGGTTAGGGCCCGGCGCTCCGTTAGAAAAACAGAACCTCTCCGAATATTGAACTGAACCCCTAAATACTTGAGGACCTGAGTCGGCGATAAATGACTCTTGCGCGGGTTGACTACCCAGCCTAAACTCTGAAGAAAATTCACCACCTGTTGCGTGGCTTTCTTGCTCTCGGCCTGGGATTTTGCTCTTATCAACCAATCGTCGAGGTAAGGATGAACTAAGACTCCTTGCTTTCGCAGCGCCGCTGCCGCCACCACTACCATTATTTTGGTGAACACCCGAGGGGCAGTCGCCAAACCAAAAGGCAGCGCCTGGAACTGAAAATGTCCCCACGGCAGGGCGAACTGAAGAAACTTCTGATGAGACTCCCTGATGGGAACATGGAGATAAGCCTCTGAAAGATCGAGAGATGTGAGATACTCCCCCTGACGAACCGCCACCATGACAGACCGCAGGGTTTCCATGCAAAAATGCGGAACTCTGAGACAGCGATTCACCCCTTTGAGGTCTAGGATAGGCCGAAGAGAACCGTCCTCCTTTGGCACCACGAAATAAATGGAGTAACGCCCCATTCCGTGGGCGGTACCGGGACGATGGCTGCTAAGCTGCAACAGGCGGTCCACCGTTTGACGAACTTGCAAGGCCTTTGTTGGACTTCTGCAGGGAGAACTTACGAACGAATCCAGCACCGGCCTTGCCAGATCCAACGCATACCCATCACGAATGATCTCCAAGACCCACTGGTCCGATGTTATGCGGGTCCAGGCAGAAAGAAACCTCCGTAGCCGACCTCCAATCGGTTGTCCTACTGCCGGGACCCTCTGCCATTCATTGTGGTTTCCGGATGGCTCCCGCAGATGCCACCGCAAAACCTCTACTTGCCCCCCTGGAAGCCCCGGAACCCCTGAGCCCGGGACAGAAACCTTCCTCTGAGAACCCGCGAAACGGGGGGAGCAAAATCTTCGAAAATCCCGAAACTGTCCCCGAAAGGACGCGGAAAATTTTCCTGGCTTGGGCTTGTCCTCCGGAAGCCGACCCCCTTTGGACTCCCCTAAATCTTTGACTAACTTATCAAGATCCTCTCCGAACAATAAAACTTGCCTTTGAATGGAAGCTTACCAAGCCGAGACTTAGAGGAACCGTTGGCCGCCCAGTTTTTTAGCCAAAGGGCCCTCCGCGCCGCTACCAGAGACGACATACTATTTGACAGGGCCCTAATCAGGTCATAGTGCACATCTGCTAAATATGCTGCTCCGGATTCGAGACGCTGGAGCTCTCGCACGTCGTCCTGCTCCATCGCCACCGACTGTCTCAGGCGCTGGACCCACCGTAGACAGGCCCTAGCCACCCAAGCCCCACAGATGGACGCCTGTAGAGAAGCTGCATCTGCTTCAAAGGACTGTTTCAACAGACCATCCATCTTTCTATCCTGCGACTTCTTCAAGGCCGCACTGCCTTCCACCGGAATCGTGGTCTTCTTCGTGACCGCCGAATCAACTTTCGGGACACGAAACCTTTCCTTATCACCATCCGATAAAGGATAGAGTCTACTCATGGTTCTTATGCCTTTCAAACCCGCTTCAGGATGATCCCATTCGATTTGAATCATCTGATCTATCACTTTATGAATGGGAAACACCACCTGTGTCTGACGTACCGCCTGAATAAAAGAACCGCCGCATCCTCTTCGGGTGCGGGCTGTTCCGGCGACAGCCTAAGCGTCTGCAGGACCTCTGAAATGAGGGCCAACAACTCTTCTCTCCGAAACACTCAAATGATCCGCACCTGATCCTCAGGTTCAGGAATCTCACCTTCCTCTAAATCCTCCAACTCAACATCCACGTCACAACCGTGCTCTTCCTCCTCCTGGAAATCCAACTCGGAAGAAGAGCCCTCTGCTGGCCGTGGCCTCTTGAGTGTCTTGACAAATCCACTCTCACACTCTGCCAGTGCAGCCCGAGCACTGGGAGAAGGAAGCGACCCAGAGCTTGGTAAAAGCCCCTGCCTCTTTTATTTATTTATTTTATTTATTTACATTCTCTTATATACCGCGCTATTCTGCATCAGTGCGGTTTACATTGAACAAACTGAAATTTTATTTATTTATTTATTTAGTAAACACTTGTATACCGCTGCTTCCTACAATCAGCAGCGGTTTACTTTACAGAATCATAATGTATTGTACGGTACATTGAGATTTCAGTTTTACATTTTGATTAGTCAATGATTACGTAACACGGGACAAGCATTTGGATACGATACACATTTGATTAAAGCACACAGATCAAGGTATACATTTGATTTCAGTAGATTGGGGGAGGGCCCCATATATACAATTTGTACAGAATTAGTTGCCTAGGTGTACAGACTATACATGGTTATATACAATTTGTACGGAATTAGTTGCCAAGGTGTACAAGTTATACATGACTATATACAGGGCATTATAACTTGGAGATAACTATTTTACAGGGGATATGGGCTATGGAGGGTTAAGTGGCTTGCCCAAGACCACAAGGAGCACCTGTGGGACTAGAAACCCCAGTCCTTCCGGCCCAAGGTTGCTGTCCTCTAGTGGGATTTGAACCCCCGACCTTCCGGCCTGAAGTACCCTGCCCCAACCACTAGGCCACTCCGACAGAAGGCCTGATGCATGAGCAACACAAAGTCTGGAGAAAAATCTTCCATCAATGCAGGACCCCCAGCTACCAAAGATACGCCCAGCAGCACAGACGTCCCCTCCAATTCCAGAGCGGCTGGACCAGCCATCCACGCTTCACCCTCCGGCTCCTTCAATGTGTCCAGAAGGACTGGAGCTGTCGCCCCTTCCATTTGCTGCTCCACAGTCAGGGATACGGAAGCACAGGAGTGGCAAATACCTGTCTCCGTAGCCATGCCCCTATGGGTGCCACAAATCACGCACTGAGGCCTCGCTGACATGGACCACAGAGCCTGCGAGTCCCAATGCAACTGAAGGCAAGATAGGGAGGATTGGTGGGATCCCTATATATATCCTGCTTTTTCCCAAGAAGGTTCCTAAGGCAGCCCTTTTCACTGAGCCCACTAGGGGCTTGAACGTATCACCTGTGGATCAGCAGGCAAGGAACCAGCCAGCACGCCACTGCTCTGCTGTTTCCCTTTTTTTTTTTTTTTATTGTTGATCTTTAATTTACTTAGTGAGGCTCTGCCACTACAGCCGCTAAAGAGTCCCGACCCCTCAGGCCCTAGGGACCCACGCACTGGCAAAGAGACCCAAAGAAAATAAGAAAGCTTAAACTAAGTGGGAAGGCGCCGGAAAACGGCACTGCCGGCTTACCAGGGAAACCGCTGAGAAAACCGCATGGGTAAAATGGTCGCAGTTTCTCTCAGTGATTTTGGCACACTTTGCACAATGGGCCCCGAAGTACCGCAGGTCTCAGAACTGCGTGCCAGCGACCTCCCCCCTTGTTCCTGGCTTTTACCTGCTGAAAAAATGATGAAGCTGCGTCGATCGGAGCCTCAATCGCTGAAAGACACAGGATCGCAGCAGAGCCTCTGACATGTGACAACTTTTCCGGAGCTGGCGCCTGCAAGCTTTCACCCAGCGCTCTGCCCGTGGACCACACTAGGGGCTCTAACCCGTTCAGTCAAGGGGTAAGAGATCCTAATTAGTAAAAGCCGCCGGGGGGGGGGGGAACAGAGAGGCTAGGCAAGGGAGAATCACTCAAGAGCAGAAACCCCTTCCCTGTCCCCTATGATGTATTCAAATTTTTTTCTTTTTTTAAAGGCACAGCACCCAAATATCAATTCCTCCAAATCATATCAAACCAAATCAAATGAAATCAAATCAAAATTCATCTACATAGCCTGCTTCTTATTAGTTCCTCCAGTGAGCCCAGCACCTAGGCTCACAAGGTCCTCCTGCTGCTTGGAGACTGGACACATTGGGGCTGATGGGGATTTCCAGCTCGCTAAATCCAGGGGGATGAAGATTTGATTGGTCCAGTCTCCAAGCTGCAGGAGGAGGTGCACTACCCAGCTGTAGAGGACTAAACTGGAGGAACAATAAGGAACATTGATTGTTTACGCCATCAAAATATAGAAAGACTAAGGGGCATGCAAAGAAGCTACAGGGTAACCTATGTAAGAGTAATAAGAAAAAAAAATATTTTTTTCACTCAACATGTAATCAAACTCTGGAATTTGCTACCGGAAGATGTAGTAAAAGCTGTTAGTGTAACTGGGTTTAAAGAAGGTTTAGACAACTTCCTGGAGGAAAGGATCCATAAACCATTATTAAAGGGAACCCAGAATATCTGCTGCTTGACCCAATACAAGCATTATGGAACCTGTCTCTTTTGGGGAAACTGCTAAATACTCGTGACCTAGATTGGCCACTGTTGGAAACATGATACTGGGCTTGATGGACCTTGATCTGACCCAGTATGGCATATCTTATGTTATGTTCTCTTTCATAACCTTTGTCAGAAGTTGTTTTTTCAGAGGTCATCGTGATTTTCGACCAACATCCAAAAGTCACCTGCGAATTGTGGAAGAACTGACAGTTATACCTTTCTCTTCTAAATCTCTTTTTAATGCATGGCTTGTCTTCGAGGGTCTTTTCTACTTTCCCTGAGAACATAGTTGTCGTCTCTGGGTATGGTTTTCCCCTTACAACAATTTCCCTTTCATTTAGGCGAGATGGATCCCATCTCCTTTTTAGATTTGATCACACGACTGACGGCTGTGAGACCAACACCAACTATACTTGCTATATCCCTGTAGGTCTTTCCTGTGTGTTCGTGCAGGGTGACGATCTTTGTGCATTTTCTGGGTGCGTCACGTCCATCATTCACAACGGTTAGATTAACAACTAAGAATACACTTGAAAGAAAATCTGATGCAATGTTGGCTGATATTATAGTCGCATACACAATAAGTCATTCCTGCGTCATATTACATCACCTATTATGTCATTTAACCAATAAACCCACAAATAATGAAACATCTCATTTGTGATCATTTAACCCAGTTGATTAAAAAATATCAAAATTAAATGCATATACAATTTCTAGGCTGAAAAGATTAAAAAATCTGTTTTGTTTTGATTAATTTGCACAAGGGTGTAAGTACAGAGCTGCTCTGCTTGCTCTCCCCTGTAGGGCTGGTACCCCTAGAGCCTGCTCAGATGCCAAAGCCTGAACCAAAGCTGACCAAACAATATGATTTCCTGCCACAAGGAACTTTTGCTGTGCTTCCAGCCTCTGACCTGACCTTCAAGCAAGACAATTAGTTTCCCAGGCCAATTAATTGTCCACATGCAAGAACATCTGTTTCTCCAGCCCTCATCCATTAATGATGCTACTGGCCTTGGAATGTCCGAAACTACATACCACTATCTTCTCTCATTATGGCTCCTGTGTCTGCAGGATGAACACCTGTTCATTACCTTCTGATTCGCTGAGAACACTTCAGACTGTCTTGAACCAACCAATCACTGAACTTATGACAAAGACTCTACACAAAGAATAATGCAACATAACTTTTGTGCCTTTTGTCTACCTTGCTTGTCTGCAAAGACAGATACACACTGTGTATGCACGCAAGGCTGTTCTCCTAAGAACAGAGATAAGACTCTCACAGATACCCTCGGTTGAGCTGTGTTCTCACGCAACTTGCCTCCAAAAGGGCTGTAGCCTGCGTTATTTAGCCTAGCCACCTCTCTTTGGACTCCCATGCTGCTCCAAAGATGGTCTTGGATTCCAGCTCATTCAGCTGGCCAAGCTAAGGTACAGTCTTATTTTCTTTCCCCCAGGAGGGTGGTTGTTAGTCAGAAATGAGTTTTCCATAATTTTTCTAAATGCAGTGAGCTAGTGACCTTTGGTTACTAATCAGTGATTTATTACTTTGTATAACTGTAATTGTTGCGCTACTGTAACTTGCTACCTCCTATTTCTAATAATGTAAAGTCTATATATTTTCTACCTCACACACACCTCTCTCTTTGTGGCTCATCGTCAGCAATCTCATCAAATCCTGGACAAGGAATTAGCAGCCTATCCCTTGACATAACTGAGTGCATAACTTATTTCTGTTTGCTGCTAATAATTCCTCCCTCCCCTCTCCTTCTCCTTCCCCTCCCCCCCTTGCGAACAGCCATGACTACACATAGCAGCCTGGTTTAAGAGAAAAGGTGGCTTTTCAACTAGCTGAGCAAACCACGGTTCTCGGAGAGAGTGCAGGGCCCAAATAAACTGAGCCCCTCTATTCTTCCCCTCCTCCATGGAAACCTCGCCAACCAAATGGCTCAGGTTCCCAGAGGGCAGCCCAAACCAGCACCTTATAGAAGGGGGAAAAGGAAGACAAGAGCCCTAAAGCAAGCTTATCCTCTCTAACTAGACTTTTAAAAAGTCCAATGCAGCTCAGACTGCACAGGTCTTGGTCCCTTCTGCGGGAGACTGAAAAATACCGACTTCTGCTGAGGGCCCATCGCTCCTGTGCTGTGTCATCACAGAAGTTTGTAGTTGTCAGTCTCCATCTGCTAGTGGGGGAACAAAACCCAGGAGTCTGGACTGGACTGGAGGGATGCTATGGAAACAGTTTCAGGGCGAACAAACCAGTTTTCAATGCTTAATTCCAACCAGACAACTCATGCCCATACTGAAACCCATCTTGAAACAGCAAAGAAAAGCTTTGGTTGCGATTTTTAATTTAGAATTGCTTATACAGCACTACTCTTTCGTATCTTCACCTGTCTTCAAAGCAACACCAGTCTGAACTGCGATATAGCAGATGACAAGCCACTGGTTGGTAATGTATTGTTTTCTTCGTTCTTACATTAATAATTTTAATAATTTGTGGGGGAAAAACCAGGCATAATTATAAAAATTGGTAAATTGTGTGATAGCATGCTTACACAATTTCATACAATGCCTTATTAAATATTTATATATTTTTAATTTTGACTGCCTGCAAAACAAAATAAAAAGAAAATTCAACTCTTTAGTGAAAATACAAACTTCTCTGCTCAAAGTAATCATTATAATAGGCTATAATGTTCAGTCACAAATATACCCAAACCTTGCATCTTTTGAACAAACCATGTAGAAACTAACAAAGTAAAAACACAGAGTAAACAGTTGAGGCAAAGTTTAATATAGTCTGAAAAGGATCATCGCTCATTTATAACAGGAATAGCAAAGACCTGTCTTCTACATCTTTGTTCATTTTAAAAAGATTCTCTGATTCTTTTCCCCCCTCAAAAACAATACTACCCCCCCCCAAACTAACCTTGTAGTTTTTTCTAGGGTAGTCACCAAGCTATTCCAATGCATGGTACTGCTATATTTATTTATTTATTTATATTCTCTTATATACCGCGCTATTCTGCATCAGTGCGGTTTGAATCCTCAAGTGACTCTTTATACAAAGTTTATCATTTTTACCCAAACACACTTGGAAATTAGAACCAAAAATAACACTGGTTCCTATCCTAGAGCAGTGAGGTCAGCTGGAAAAAAAAAGGAGGTATTAGCTACCACTAACGTTTTTAGTTTTCACTGTTACCATGAGAACTAGCTCAGGACAAACAATTGGATGTTTAGCAGCTTGTAAAGTATGCTGAAAAAAGTTGCCTGTGTGATCCGTATTATACAAAAGATGAAGTCGAGGTTCTCATATTGTCTTATTACAAAAGATATCAAATAAAACATTTTCTGACTGTAGCCACTATAACAGTCCCAATAGGTCAGAAATATATTGTATTTGGTTCAGAACCTGGATTTTATTAAACGTTGATCTCATTGTGAGATCTAAAAATCACTAAGCTATGGCTCAAGATTGGAATGGTAGCAAACAAGTACCATTCCGAGTAATCAGTAAGGCAAATTATATTATTAGTATCTGAATTATAGCACTCAGAATTCCAACATGCATTTCTCCTTTGAACACAAACATCCCTTTCTTTCTTCATTGTTGTATTTCTTGCCTTCTATGAATTCCTCAGGACCCAGTTCTTCTTGTTCACATATTTGGTGCAAGCCAGTTCAGGAATTTCATGGCAACTTCAAAACCAAGAAAGCAGGCCTAAAAACAGATATATACCATGTTGAAAATGAGAGCTTCAGAAGGGCTGCTGCACGCTGCTTAAGGTCAGGTCTACTAACTCCAGTTCTTGAAGGTTTGAAACAGCTCTGGATTTTCAAGGTGACCAAAGGAACATTGTTTTTAGGATTACATCTATGCAAATATTATTGTGTAATTTCTTTGTGAATATACTGAAAATCTGACGTTTTATGGTCTTTGGAGGACTGAAATCCTTACCCCATCACAATTACTATTTCAATACTATTCTAAAACACGGAAGGGTGAATTTAACTTCTATGCGAATTCATCAACCCCTTGTGTGAAAAGTGATAAAATGTGTGAAACTACTATATTATGAACTTCTATCTGAAGATAAATCCAAACACTGCATTAGCTGCAAAACCACCAACCTGCAAGCAGAATTTATGAGAAAGTTAAACTTAAACATACATCCAGAAGGGAGCAGTCACCAGCCTGACTAAAACAAACCTGCAGTTCAGCAAAGTTTGACGATCCATCCGGCAGTTCCAAATGATCAACTCCCAAAGGAGTTTTGAAAACGTAGATTTGTCAAATTTTAAGCTCTTTCATGAACTGGGATAAAATGCAAAACACACACCAACCCACACTTACTGCATTTGCTGGGAAAGCTCTGAGCATAACTGCTGTGAAGCCCTTATAAAGGGATGCCACACCTTCCTCTCGAATTAACTCTCGTAACACGTCTCTAAACCCATTGGGATATTTTCCTGCAGGAGCTGAAGGGGCAGAACATGAAACAGCTGTAATAAGAACATTTTAATGATGCAGCCTGAACAAGAGGAACTTTACTACTACTAAGCATTTATGAAGCGCTACCAGGCGCACGCAGCGCTGTACAATGAAAACACAAAAAGACAGTCCCTGCTCAAAAGAGCTTACAATCTAAAAAGACAAAGCAAGAAAAGGAGTAGAAAAAAGATAAGAACAAGGGCAAAGAGACAAGAGCAGGAGAGACAGGACAAAGGAAAGCGGTAAGAACAAGTGTAAGAGGAGGAAAAAAAGGTGAAATAAAAGAAGGGAAGGAAGGAGAACAGCAAAATCAAGAGCCAAAGGCAGAGACAAAAAGATGAGCTTTTAACTTGAGTTTGAAGAGGGTTATTTTAAAAGAACCATCTAAACATTTATATGTCAAGATTTATTTTGTACGAGGAAAGATTAATAAAAATATTGAACATAAAACTGTTTCTGGTTATAAACTGAAATTTGCAACATGTAAATTGCTTTCTTTTACTTTTCTATTGTCAGCCTTACAACACAGTAGCATATGATTTGATTTATGTTAGGCCACAGATCTCAAAGTTTCTGGTCCTCTAGGCTGCAAATCAGTCAGGTTTTCAAGATATTCATAATGAATATGTGAGAGAGAGAGATCTGGATTCAATGAAGGCAGCGGGCATGCAAATCTATTTCATAGATGTGTATTACAGATATCTTGAAAACCAACTGGTTTATGGCCCTCAAAAGCTGGAGTTTGGGACGTCTGTGTTAGAATTTAATCGATCTGACATCAGACTCAGTGGCATTAATATGTACAGTCAAGCATGCAGAGAATAGTTATAGCACAGCAACATAAATGCTTTTTTCTCCCCCATATTGTATCCATCGCTTCCTGTTAAGACCTCATTTATTCTTTATAAAAATCTTAAAAGTTTAATCCAATTGGAATATCTTTGTTAACTGCCTGTGCAACAAAATGAGGGAAAATAATGTAATTTTATTTAATATTTACATACTCTGTTTTTAGTGTAGTTTACTTTATGGATTGTGTTTTTTTGTACCCTACTTAGAATTTTAGATAGTATCATTTAAAAATCCTTTAAATGAGAATAAATACTTTAAAAGCTCCCTGATTTTCCTGCCTTGAATGACTATCCAGTTTTCAGATGCCTCAATTACATGAGGATTTGCACCAAAAGACATCCTGGGAAAATAAAGTAATTCCTGATGGGTCCCATAATAGTCTTCACATTTTGGAGGTTCTGTGTTACAGTCCCTAACTGCTCTCATGATACCCGAGGATCTTGGGAAAAAATGAAGCAACAAAGAAAAAGCACACCACACAATATGATCCTTGCATATTCTTCTTACAAAAGCGGTTCTTGCTCACATTGAACCTGTAAGTTTCCTTATGGCTTCAGATTTTTCATTGCTGTTCTTAGAATCTCACAAAGATTCAAGAACAATTACTTACAGCATAGTGGGCAGCACGGACCCTCAATGCACGAGGGAAGCTGTTACCTAGGAAAAGTTCCTTCTATGTTTTGAACTTAGGAATTTTGAACTAAAAGTTTAAACCACATCAACCTCTGAAACTGAACAATCACCCAGCCAGGTAGATTCAGAAGCAGAAGTGATCTGGGAACAGAGAGAAAGCGTTCACTTTCATGCAGTCATGTCAATTTTCAAGTAGACCTCTCCTCCATTAAACCTTTGAGGCCCAGTACCTGTGGTTTAATGTCACTTCTGTAGAAGCGAGGGAAGTTTAAACTGCAGGACCGACTAATCAAGTACAGTGCTCGCTGTACACTGAGAAATGCACTGCCTTATAAATCTTTCAGATATAGATGCTGCCCAAAATATAATATAATATGACAAGTGACAATGCAACTATTCTGAGACCGTATTTAATAAAGACATTTGTAGTTGCAGCATAATGAAATATAATAGGTCACAGTCTATTCAAGATTCGCTGCTTAATTTAAGGTCATTATAACCAAGTAGTCCTTTTCAAATCACTTCTTTGGCTCCCCATCTGCTTCCAGATACAGTTCAATGAGCAAAAAATAAGAAAACAAGTTATTTTACTAGCTTTCGAAGGCTAAAACCTTCAAGTCAGGACAGTATGAGCAAGAGATGACAATACGACAATATTCACAACAGTGAATCATAAAAGCATTCCAGTGACACTCTCAGGGGAAAGGGGGGAATGGATGGGTGATTAGAAGGTGACAAAGCAATAAACGTTTATGGCTAAAGATTTTAGTTTCCTATCACATTTATAAAGTCCTATTTGCTGGGTATACAGTTCACGTTTTTTTCCTGCTCAGCTACAAGAGACTTTAATCTGTACCTGTTCATTACCTCTCCTCTTCTATTCTCCTTAACCTGCCCACCTTGTGAGCTTCCCTTTCATCAGGCAAGCTGCTCATCTACATCCTACTCCATTTCCCATTCCAGAACTGTAGACTTTGCACGCTGCTGTGCCATACACGTCAAACCGCCTTCCTGACTGCTGTGCCGTGCCCAATCCCACCCTCTTACATTTGCTTCTGCATCTCCGTTTATGCCATTTTGAAATTTTAATATGTTTTGTTAGCTATATAGTTTTGTTCTTTAATTTATTATAATTTTTTCCATTTTATATCCATGGGAACATAACTAGATATTAGTTAACTCCGATTATGTTTTACTGAATTGTAAACTGTGTAGATGCTATGGGCTGTGTATCAAATGCAATAAACCATAAAATCAAATTACTGCCTTCCCCCCATTGTTGTAGCCTTGACAACTTGAACCATATCTACTATAATTGACTTTTCTGAAGCCTCTTGTCTCAAATGTCTCAACTAAATTGTAAGTGCAGTGCTGTAAAAATGAGAGAACAATTGTAGCATCAAAAGCGGTAAGTGGCATCACTATGTGCCATATATATGCAGAACTACTTTCCTCAGACAGATGCACTCACTATTTGCCTTGTCCATGTATGTGTAAATAGAATAGCTATAGACAGGGTGAAAACTGTCTTCTGCTGCTGGGCACATAATGCACCTTCTTACTCCATGACAAAGGCAAGTAACAGAAAGCTGCCATACCTACCTCCGTCATCCTCTTCCCCTCAGCAAGCAAATATACATAGTAACATAGTACGAGATTGCAGAAAGAGACCAGGTTGGGTCCGAGTGTGAATGCTTAAGCCTATATTTTGTGGGCATTTTCTAGCCTATATAAAAAATTTCAGAACCATTAAACCTACATTTTCAGGAATAGAAAATATACTGTATTAAAAGCCAGAATATGAAACATGTTTTACATCTAATTCCAAAAATCAACAAAAATGACATTTTACCATTAAAATTTAAGGATCTAGTTTCAACAAAAAAGTATTAATACAAAGTTTTGCATCATCAACATAAGAGAAACCTGTTTTACACACAGGATCAGCAGTGTTACCATCTTTATGGAAATTCCACTTTTATAAAGAAAAATGGCTGCTGGCTTTTGTTCTACTCACCAGTCTGAAACCGGGATTTTAGTACATCAGGAGGAATTGCAACAGCCCAGTTAAAGATTCCAGCCATACCACCAGCAAAGAGAATTCTGGGAACACTAAGGTCACCGACACTGTTTAAAAAGTATGAAAATACATGATCAGCCTTAAAAGGAAATGGAAAAAAAACCCCACAACCGTCTCTGTACACAAAGTCTGATGATATGGCAATAAACAAACAAGAGGATGACCTACTGACTTTAAATGCAATGCTGTTTGCAGCCATGCAGAAGACCTGCGTCTTCTATCTCTAGCCCTGGCAGACTGAAGGAGTAGTGTGAAGGCAATATTCACAGCCCTCAAGGAAAGGGGGGTCCCAGCCTTAATTCTATGGCAAGTTGGGAGAAAATATTAAAATGGGATGGGGGAGAAATCTTTGGATTTTATACTCACCTCTGCTCTTCTGGCGTGAGAACATTTTTCAGCCATTCATATGTCATGAAGTACATCCCACTGGCTGGAACATCTGCAATAATACACATCAACTGAGGAGCCAAGGAGATTGTACCATCAGTTCATCTTAAAAAATAAAGTCTCATTTTCTACTATGTTGAACTTTTAAGTCCTGTCCAAATGTTCCTTTTGCTAAGCCTCCAGTTTGAAATGGAAGTTGAACAAACCGTTGGTTATTTGAATCAAATAAGTAAAGTATGCATAGTAACATAATAACATTAGTATATAAAGGCAGATAAAGACCAGCATGGTCCATCTAGTCTGCCCAGCAAGGCGGCAAGAGTAGGTTCACATAGTTTATGAATATGTAAGGATAAAAACACCCCATGATGCTGAAGAACATTTGTCCAAAAAAAAAAAACCAAAAGCCCAAAACACCCCACATGTTTGGAATTCAAAAAAGTATGGAAATCGGGAACAAAAAGACAAAACACACAAAAACAAATCCAAATGACAGGGTACAGGTAAGTAACAGAAAAATAGAATACAATGACTACAAGGGATCCTAAGGCCCCTCTAGTCTGCCCAGTTTCCTTTCTTTTGCAGTCTGATAAAATAGAAGACAACATGAAGGAGTTTATTTTACTCACTAATGTAAATCACTTTGGCATCTCTTGAAAAGCAGTGTAGAAAATGCATAGAAATAAAGGAGACCTTAGATCTTACCAGCTAAATTTTCTTACCTTGAGCGATTCCCTCCAGACCAGTTCAGACATGTGCGTTTATGTTCCCCTACCAAAAGACACAAACTGAGAACTATTGATTTGATAATGTTACCTTATATAGAGTCCTGTGTGGTGCACAAGCAGCCAGTATTTCTATAATAAAGATAGATAACCAAACATAAGCTCAAAAACAATCCAAGATTGAAGACTAGCAGAATTAACCTCCAGTAGTTCCAAGTCACTGACATAAATCATGTCACCAAGCAGCTTGCAGAACGCTCACTCTTAGAGGGCACGGGTTCTAAACTGGTCTGGAAGGACTCCAGGAAGGAAAATTAGCTGGTATGATTTAATTTCTCCTCTCTGTGTCCTTTCAGACCAGTCCAGACATGTGGGAAGTACTAAAAGCAATCTTCAAATAGGGAGGGCCTCAGACAAGCAAGAAAAATGTGAGGAGAAGAAAGAGGCAGACAAAGGTGAAATTACACTTACCTAATTGGCTTTCCTTGAATCCCCCCAGTCCAGTCCTGAAAAGTGGGTTGTCTCCCCCTACCAGCAGCTGGAGATTGAGCATATTCAAAACCTTGGTGATGTCACCCAAATAACCTATTAGTACCACCCACCAAGGCCAGTAACATACTGTCAAAGCAACTGTCCTAATTAAACAACAAGCCAAACTGACCACCAAAACCCATGAAAACAGAGAAAGGAGGATCACAAATCACTCACATTTCTAATTGAGATGACCCTCTCAGCAGACTGTTCTTTTTTTTGTTCTTATCCACAAAGATAGAGAAGGGAGGAAGGGGGAGGTGAGTTTAGGGGAAAAGATAAGGAGCTCTGGTTTTGGCCATGTTCAGTTTGAGACGGCAGTGAGATATCCAGGCAGCAATGTCAGAGAAGCAGGCAGAGATCCAGGCCTGGATTCCTGGAGCGATTTCAGGCACAGAAAGGTAGATCTGAGAGTTGTCAGCATAAAGCTGGCACTGAAAGCTATGGGAAGAAATAAGTGCACCAAGGGACTGCGTGTAGAGAGAAAAGTAGAGGTTCCAAGACAGAGCCCTGAGGTACACCAACTGAAAAGCAGGATGGCGATATAGAAGGAAAGAGTAGTTACTCACCTGTAACAGGTGTTCTCCAGGAGCAGCAGGAATCAGTCCTCACATATGGGTGTCATCGACGCCGATGAAGCCCCAGCGGAGCATTTCCCCAGCTTTCTATGAAAGCCTTTGGGAATGCAGGCACGCATGCGCAGTTCCCTTCCCGCCTAAAGGTGCCATCTTACCTCAGTCAAATGACATAGCTAAGCACAGCACACAAAAAACGAAAAAATTAAACTATGTACAACTGCAACTCCCAGGGGAGGAGGGAGTGTTGCGAGGACTGATTCCTGCTGCTCCTGGAGAACAACTGTTACAGATGAGTAACTACTTTTTCTCCAGGACCAAGCAGGAAGTCAGTCCTCACATATGGGTGACTCCCTAGCTCTGGGCTACCGAGGAACCCAGGCTGAACAAGAGAACTCCCTCTAGTCCCAGCATCAAAGAAAGGCTTTTCACTGACACAACCTCCACCGGTAGCCCAACAGAGGGCAGGAGCTGCCTAAACCTCAAAGAGATTCCGGAGTACTGCCTGGCCAAAAGCAGTGTCCCTTCGGGACTCCCTCTCCAGACAGTAATGGGCCGCAAAAGTCTGGCTTGAAGACCAAGTTGCAGCCTTGCAGATGTCTACCAAGGGCACAGAGCGGAGATGAGCCACTGAGGCAGCCATTGCCCTGACACGATGGGCCGTGACCCGACCCTGCAAAGGAAGGTCAGCCGCTTTGTAAGCCCAGGTGATACAGTCAGCCACCCAGATGGACAAGGTACGCTTGGACACAGCCAACCCCAAGTTATTAGGGTCAAAGGATACAAAGAGCTGAGTAGCCCTTCTATGCCCCTGCGTATGGTCAAGGTAGAAGGATAAGGCCCTCCTACAGTCCAGGGTATGCAGGACTGCTTCAGCCTGGCTTGCATGAGGCCTAGGGAAGAATGTTGGAAGAACCACCTCTTGGTTAAGGTGGAAGAAGGAGACAACTTTTGGGAGGAACTTTGGATGAGTCCTAAGGACTACCCTGTTCCTATAGAAGCGAGTGTAAGGCCTATCACAGACCAGGGCCTGAAGCTCACTCACTCGCCTAATCGAGGTAAGGGCTACTAAGAAGAGTGCCTTCCAAGACAGGAAGCGTAGAGGGCAAGTAGCCATCGGCTCAAAGGGTGGGCGAGTCAGCTGCTGCAAGACCACATTCAACTCCCACTGAGGAGCAGGAGGACGGATTGGAGGCTTGAGCAAAAGCAAGTCTCTGAGAAAGCAGGACACCAAGGGGTGAACCGACAGAGAATGTCCTTCCACCAGTGAGCGGTGAGCTGCTAGAGCTGAGAGGTGGACCCGAACAGAATTGGACTTAAGTCCTTGATTGGATAAGTGCAGTAAGTACTGAAGCACTACTGGTACAGTACAGGAGAAAGGATCCTCTGTACATAGCTGACACCAGAGAGAAAACCTTTTCCATTTGAGAGCATAGGTTTTCCTAGTGGATTGCTTCCTAGAGGCTAGGACAACCCTCCTCAACTTCCTGAGGGAGGCCCCAGAGAGCCAAAACTACCCTTGCAGCTTCCAGGCCATCAAATTGAGAGCCTTGAGATTGGGGTGCAGAAGGGAACCCTGATCCTGAGAGAGAAGGTCGGGTTGCAGCCCCAGAGGCAGTGGAGGATCTACCGCCAGCTGAAGCAGAAGTGGAAACCAAGGCTGTCTGGGCCACCTGGGAGCCACCAGCAGCACCGAGGCCTTGTCCTGAAGAATCTTGAACAGAGTTTGGGCCACCAAGGGCGTGGGAGGAAACGCATACAGGAGGCCCTGAGACCATGGAATCAGAAAAGCATCTGCTGCTATCCGCAGAGGATGCGGTTGCCTGGAGCAGAACTTTGGCAGTTGCTTGTTCAGTGGACTGGCAAACAGATCTATCAAAGGAAGACCCCATTTTAGGAAGATCTTCTGAACTACCAAAGGATGCAGCTGCCACTCGTGGGGCTGTAAAATCCTGCTCAACCTGTCTGCTAAGAGGTTCTCCTGGCCTGGGAGGTACACAGCCTTGAGGAGCATGTTGTGCTTGTGGGCAAAGGAGCAAAGGTCCTCTGCCTCCCGACAAAGGAGTCTGGACCCAGTCCCGCCCTGTTTGTTTACATAAAACATGGCCACTTGGTTGTCTGTCTGAACCAGGACAGACTGATGAGCCAGGGTAGGAGAGAAAGCTTTGAGCGCTAGTCGAATAGCCCCGAGTTCCAGGAGATTGATCTGCTGTGCCACCTCCCAAGGAGACCACAGGCCCTGGGTGCACTTGTTCAGACAATGAGCTCCCCAGCCCTGCAGGGAGGCGTCTGTGGTCAGCACCACTGTGTACCCAGGAATTTGAAAGGGTACCCCTTCAGAAGATTGGGTGGGTGCAGCCACCAGCTGAGGGAGTCCAGAAATGGTTTGGACACCCTTATTCTGTCTCTGAGGCTGCCTGTGGCCTGAGACCACTGACTCCGAAGGCACCATTGTGCAGGCCGCATATGGAGCCTGGCATTGGGGGTGACGAACTGTCGAAGCCATGTGG
This sequence comes from Ichthyophis bannanicus, assembly GCA_033557465.1. Classification (NCBI taxonomy): domain Eukaryota; kingdom Metazoa; phylum Chordata; class Amphibia; order Gymnophiona; family Ichthyophiidae; genus Ichthyophis; species Ichthyophis bannanicus. The sequence continues at coordinate 145,136,560 of CM066046.1, read as the reverse complement.
CCAAGCAGCCTCAGGCAGAGTCTGGCGGAGACCACTGACCCGCTGAGAAACTGATCTGCCAAGTCCATCAGTCTTTGGGCTCTGTCTGCTGGCAAGAATGCCTTTGCCAGGGCAGAGTCCAGCCTTGCCCCTATGAACTCCAAGTTCTGGGAGGGGAACAAAGTGACTTTGCAAAGTTTATTACAAATCCCAAGCTTTGAAGAAGAGCAATAGTTCTGAGAGTGGCCTGTCGGGCCTCCTGGCACGTCTGACCCCTAATGAGCCAGTCATCCAGATAAGGGAAGACAAAGATTCCCTGATTTCTCAGGTAGGCCGCCACCACTGCCAGGCATTTGGTAAAGACTCTGGGAGCGGAGGTGAGGCCAAAAGGCAGTACTCCGTACTGATAATGGTTTCCTCCCACAATGAACCTGAGGTACTTTCTGTGGTCTGGATGAATGAGGATGTGAGTGTACGCATCCTTTAGATCTAAGGAGCATAGCCAATCTCCCTGCTGGAGGTAGGGCAGAAGTGTTCCAAGAGTAAGCATCTTGAACTTTTCTTTCTCTAGGAACTTGTTTAGGTTCCTGAGATCCAGAATAGGTCGAAGGCCACCGGTTCTCTTGGGTACCAGGAAATACCTGGAGTAGAACCCTTGACCTTGCAAGTGGGGAGGCACAGGCTCCACCGCCCTGTCCACCAACAGACCTTGAAGCTCTTGAAGGAGAAGATCTGTGTGTAGGGGAGGCCTTGGAGGCTCCCCTGGAAAGTATGGCGGAGGCAGTTGGTGAAAATGTAGTGCATAGCCCCTTTGGACTATGTTCAACACCCAACTGTCTCCAGTTATGTGGGGCCACTGGTGGGCAAAGAGGGCGAGGCAACCTCCTGTGCAGGGTTGGGAGAGCAGGGACTGAGATGCTACACTCAAGGAGTCAAAAACCCCACCCTGCTGAGTGGGAGCAGGGGCCGGAGGCTTGGGGGTCCTCTGCCTACGGGGCCCATTACCCTGCCCCTTGGCTTGCTGACCCTGGGGTGCAGCTTGGGCAGCCTGATACTGAGGATACTGTTTGTAGGCAGTGCCCTTCCTCGGGTAAAAGGGCTTCTTACCCGAGGCCTTCTTCTTGTGAGAAGGGGCAGAGGTCTTCCTAGACAGCCTTGTCCTTGTAAGGTGCTCAGTCTCGAGCTGTGCGGCCTTCTCGACCATGGGCTTGCCAAAAAGGTTTTCAACTCGGCAAGGGACATCGACCAACTTGTCCTGAACCCATGGCTCGAGGTCCGATGACTGCAGCCATGCCTGGCGTCGAGCCGCGATGCCGGCTGCCACAACTCGGGCCGAAGCCATCGTAGGCGGCGCGGGACATAAACTTCGAGCAGTCCCTAATCCCCGAGGACAAGGACTTAAATCTCTGCAAGGGTTCCCCGGAGAGACCAGCAAAGAACCCGGCCAATTCCTTGGCCAGGTCTCGCAAGTACATGCCCATGTACAGCTGGTAAGACTGGACACGGCAAGCAAGCATCGAGCCTTGGAAGCACTTTCTATCTACACCATCGAGGTTCCGGGCCTCCCTGCCGGGGGGCACCGCGGAATGCATCTTCTGGCTTTTTAGACAATGCATGGCCGATTCCACCACCATGGAATGGTGTGGTAGCTGCACCTTCTGAAAACCAGGGCTCTTCCGAAGTCGATACATCGAATCGACTCGCTTGCTTAGAACCGGCGCAGAGGCCGGTGCCTCCCACATCCGGAAGAGGAGCCGTTCCAGCATCGGAGGAACCGGGACAGTAAAGGCCTCCTTCGTAGGAGAGTCGTACTGTAGGGCCTCGAGCTCCTCAGCTCGAGGCTCTTCCTCTGGGTCCGCCGGAATAGCCAACGCGGTGGCCATATCCCAGACAAACTCAGAGAACCGGGTGTTCTCCGGAGGGGATCTACTCTGGGGCTCAGACTGCGGTGAGTCCGAGGGGACGCACCGAGTCTTGAATGTGTCGGGAGACTCCTCATCCTCCGTCTCCCAGGCGGACTCGTCCGACGAGGAGTCAGGGTCCGACCCCACGGGGCCCTGGGGCACCCACCCCGATGCTGGAGGCACCGGTGTCGACGCCCTCGGTCCCGAACGGGAGGTCGAGGGAGACCGCGACCGAGGTCGACTTCGAGCCATGATGGACTCGAGTATCGGCTCGGTCTCCGGGGTCGACTTCGATGTCGATGTCCCGGTGGTCGGGGCAGATGCGCCAGACAGGCTGGCCCTCAGTGCCCGCTGCTGCTCCATGAAGGCAGACAGTCTGCTCTCCAAGGCTGTCATCCTGAGACTCAGCTCGGGAGACGCAGCAGCCACCGACTTGGGCCCCGGCGGCGCCAGGCCCAGCGTCAGCTCTCTGGGAGGAGAGTCCTCGAGGACCACAGGGCTTACGTGTCCAGCAGACTCCGGCTCCACGAGAGGAACTTTGGCAGGCTTCTCTTGTTCCACGGGCCCGGGGTGACGGTCGGAGGTCTTAGACCTGGCCCTCGAGGAGCCAGGGACCTCTTCCGACGACGCCCTCACGAACCGCTTCTTCCACTTGCGTTCCCGGTCAGGGGACCCCCTGTCCGAGGAGCTTCGACGGTGCTCGGGATCCGAATCCCGAGATGTCGAGGCCTCAGATGAGGTCTGGGCCCGGCCGGAGGCAGAGTCCGAGAAAAGCCTTTCTTTCTGCTGCTGGCGACTTTGCAGTGCCTTGGAAGACATCTTCCCACATGGTCCACACGTCTTAGGGTCGTGATCAGGACCAAGGCACCAAAGGCAGCAGTCGTGTGTGTCGGTGAGAGACATTAACTTCTTACACCGATCACACTTCTTGAAACCACTGGAAGCCATCGGGGAAAAAAAAAAGAGTCCCCACAAGGTCAAAGGACCAGCCTTTCATGGAAAAATCAAAAAGGGCGCGAAGGCCAGCCATGAAGGGCAAAAACCGAAAAAGAAGAAATCGGGCTCGATACCGGTGTACCGAACCCGGTGGGAGAGGAACCAGCGTCGAACCGGGAAGAAAAAATAGCGAGAATCGCCAAAAAAAATCAAACTTTTATCCGGGATGACAGGACGCACGTCCGGTGGGCTTCTCGGAAAAAGAGAGACTGAGGTAAGATGGCACCTTTAGGCGGGAAGGGAACCGCGCATGCGTGCCTGCATTCCCAAAGGCTTTCATAGAAAGCTGGGGAAATGCTCCGCTGGGGTTTCATCGGCGTTGACGACACCCATATGTGAGGGCTGACTTCCTGCTTGGTCCTGGAGAACCATCAGAACATACCCTAAAAGTGCGATGGGAAAGATAAGAAGAAAACCAGGACAGAACATAGCCCCTAAATCTAAGCAAGCACAAGGTATCGAGGAGGAGGTGGTGATCAACAGCATCAAAGGCAGCAAAAAGAACAAGAAGGATGAGAATAGAGTAGAGGCCTTTGGCTTTGGTGAAGAACAAGTCGCTGGAGACTTTGGCAAAAGCATTTTCTGTGGAATGTGAAGAACGAAAGCCAGATTGCAGTGGGTCCAGAAGGTCTTGAGAGGGAAAACGTCAAGACAATGACAGTGAACCATTCGTTCAAATAGCTTTGAAGGAAAGGGGAGGAGAGAGATAGGTCGATAACTGGTAGGACAGGTGGGATTCTAGTGAAGGCTTTTTGAGGAGAGGTGTAACTACAGCATGTTTGAAGGCCACAGAACAGTTGCAGTGGAAAGACTTTTCTGCAATAAACTTGTGCCCTTGATGAGAGAACTTTCAAGCCTGCTGGCACTATATGCCCACTGACAATATATGCCAAAGCAACAGCTTCCTGAAACCAGTGGGCAACCAAGACTGCGAGGATGCCTTGCATTTCTTGGTCCCAAGGAGCAAGGGAAAAAATAGATGGCCAGACTGGCAAATCCTCAGACCTTCACCATGAATTCCCAAAGTCTGACTCACATCCAGCCAATGGAGATCCTCCAAGAAAGTGGTCTCACACATCAGCTGAAAGGCTGTAACAAGAGAGAACTGATGAGCATGAAAGGATGCAACAACCCAAGCCAAAAGAAGGAAATCTCAAGACTCTCCATTCACCAAACATGCTAGGGAAGTTTACCTTCCCCTGAACAGTCAAGCAGATGATCATGAAATGCCACTGTGAATTGTGGCCCTGAGAATTATGGCACAACAAAAAAAAAAAAAAAACCCACACCCCCACACTTTACCACAAACAGAACCAAGTATATCTTCTGCATTGGCAACAGTTCATTAATGCTTGACTGGGATCAGCAGCTGACTGCAGTAAAATCCTGCCAATACTCATAGTTGTCAGCATGCCATAGCACCACTGTAGAATACTCACCATAGAGGTTATACATAAGCATAAGGAACAAAAAAGGGAAGGTACTACAGATACAATACGCAAAGGTGCTGATGCACCAACTGCTTATGCTGGATGCAAAAGGCCATGAGCTAGACCAATAGCAGTAAGCAGCCACCAAGGTCATCTTGAAAAATATACTCTGTAGCAGCAACTTGGGAACAGCATAGACCCACCACCAGGGGCTTCTGTGACCAAATACTTTACTTTCTGTTCTGCTTGGTCATGCTTTGGGAGGCGGGGCAGTTGCAAGGTGCATTCTCATCCACAAGCCTTCTCAAGAGCTCCCCCCATCTCTGACCACTAGCTAACTTACAAATCCAATGAAGCACTGTTTAAACCTCAACTCAACAGCTACAGGCAACATTTTTCTATGGCTTTAAACTCAACTGGGTCTGCTCGTAGTCTGAAAAGATAGGATATGACCACAGAAGTGCACCATCTTCCCCCTGAAGAGTAATTTCCTCAAATTTGAGCTGTATAACTCCACTTGTCTGCTACAATTCTTGAGGGCAAAAACTTACTGTCATGGATATGTTGTACCTTTCCAGAGTCACTACCAGCACCGATGAGATGGTTATCTGCTACTGCCCCAAGGACCATGTCATTTGAAGAGATACACCTCTGATGGAACTGTGGCGCCAAAGGATAAACCTGGGACAGACAGCAGGACTCGGGATATGTGGACCAAAGACTACTCTTCTCATTGATCTCATTGCAGGAATATTGCACTCACAACAAAAAGTGCCAACCAACAAGCTTTGGACAGTATGGACAAGATACCTTTGAGCTCAAGCCAGATAGTGAAATTGTTTACCCTTAATGGGGAACAGAGTCACAAGTAAGGGTAAGCCAGACAGAAATGCTCTCCAAAAACTCAGGAGAGCCCCTGCATGCTCCCTTGAGCACATATGGCAAATATCACACTCCGTCCCATGCTGCTCACCTCTCAGTAAACGTAACAGAAGAGAAAGCATAAAGCAGGGAAGGCAGGCAGATTGTGCAACTCTACTCCCTTGCTAACTGGTAGCAAAAATGTATACACTCTAACCCAATGAAAGGGGGTGTACTTAGAAACTGCTATGCTTGTATTTCTAGGGTTGTAGGCCACAAAGAGTTGCAAGTCTTTGTGAATGTGTTGAGTAGCTTTTAGATAATAAAGAAGCAGTCTTCTACAGTTCAAGTGCGAAAGATAGCTTATTGCTGGATAAGAGTGAGGATTTAGATTAAAAAACAAAACAGGGAGGGCAATAGATTGGCTTATGTGAAAGTCAGACACTAACTTTAGGCAAAAAGGAGGGATGAGTTTGCAAGATCACCTGATTAGGAAAAAACTGTATCTGAATAGTGGGGAAACCAAAGCTTGAAGCTCATTCATCTGCTCAGCTGAAATGTTAGCCTGAAGGAAAGGAAAAGAAAAGAACTTTCCAGAAAAGATGCTGCAAGATAGTTTGATCCAACAGCTCGAATGTAGGTTGAGTAAGTTGAATCGGGACAATGTTCAGATCCCAAAGAATGAATAAGTCATACAGGAGGTCTGATATGAAGGAGGCTTTTTAAGGACAGACAGAAGTTAGTCTCTCCCCCCCCCCCCTCCCACAGGATGGTGGTAAGCGGCTATGGCTGACAGATGAAAAAATGAACGGAGGTAGTTTGTAAATCAGAACTGGAGAGATCCAAGAGGCAGTCCAACAATATAAGAATCAGATAAGTGACAGGGTCATAGGCGTGGCAGATGCACCAGATAAAAAATAACCTCTTCTACTTTGCATGTTAAGACTTCTGAGTAGAAGACTTTTGTGAGGCTAAGAGAACTTCTCTCACTGCGAGGAAAGCAAACAGGAAGAAATTACTTGGCCTTCAAGATCCAGGCTGTCAAGAAAAGCGATTTCAGATTAGAGTAGGCCAGAGTCTGATCCTGCTGAGTAAGCAATACTAGCTAGATTCCTAGGCTGATGGGTGGCTGCTGAGAACTCAGCTACAGGAACCACAATTGATAGCTTCATTTTGGTTTGATCATCAACATGAGATGGGCATTATCTCGCAAGATCTTCTGGACCATATTCAACAGAAGGGGAAGAGAGGAAAAACATACTGAAGAACATTGGTCCATGGAATGCCGGAAGGCATCATGGGAGAATCTGCACTTGGTTGGTTTTGAGGAACAAAATAGAGGGCATTTGTGGGAGCAGTAGGAAGAGGGAGGTCATAATAGAATACCTACTATTTGAAAAATAGGACACGTCACCTGGTCATCCAAGCACTGACTTAATTCATCTGCAAGTTGTTTGTATTCTCCTGAAAGGTAGGCAGCCTGCAGCATCACATGCATGGAAATAGCTAGGTTCATTATCCTGACAGCCTCTTGACAAAGTGAAAGGGAACCAGATCCCTTTAGTTTGTTTACATAAATATAGTGACCTGATTGTCGGTATGAACAAAAGGTTGTCAGCATGTGGAAGATGGCACAAAGCTTCAAGAGAGATAGATGTAAAGGCACTTTCTCTTGCCAATCCAGAGGCCCCGTATGGGAAAATGAGCTCCCTATCCTGTGATGGAGGCATCTGTGGTCAAGACAATCCAATGTAAAAAGAGGCTAACAAGTGCAACCACTGAAGAGCACTCTGGATCTTTGAGGACAGAGGCAAGCATAACTGGTTCCATTGAAGTTTCAAGTGCCACTGAAGGGAGGCACATACACAGCCTTGCAAAAAGGACATGAACTGCTACCGCCATATAGACTAGCACGAGCTGGTGCTACATAGTTTCTAGTAAGGCACTGACAGAGAGCTGAGAGAACTAGAGACTGTGGTCTTCCAAAAGAAATGCTTTGGCCTGTCAAATGCAAAGAAGAGTGCCTATGAAACAAAGATCCCCAGACAGAGTGAGTGAAGAAAACCCATCTTGCAAAGAAAAAGATGCTGCAATCCAAAAGGCCTCTGCTGTTTCCTCTAATGACCTTGTAGAAATCAGAATATCATCCAAGGGAAGACGCAAAAAGGTTTTCTCTTTAAATGAGCCATGACTGGTAAAGACCCTGGGGGTGCTGATACAAAGCTGAAAGAACCACCTCCAAATCCTGGGCTTGAAAGGTTAAAAAGAGAAACATCCAGTGGTACGGATGAATTGGAATGTGGGCATTAGCATCTTTCAGGTCTAGAGAGACCAACCAATCATCCTGACAAAGAGGAGGAAGAATAATGCCCATGGAATGCATTTTGAACTTTTGCTTTTTCAAAAAGTAATTGAGGCCTCCGAGATCCAGTATAAGACATAAGTTGCCTAGTTTTTTGGGTATATCAGTGTCTGGAGTAATATCCCTTGTTCTTGTGTTGAGGAGGAACCCTCTCTGATTATCCATGTATTGAACTGGATGCAGGGGAAGGTGTGCCTGGGAAAGACTGTCCAGAGGAGGTCATGGCAACTGCCAGAAATTTAAGCAGTAATCGTGGGATGTGATTTTCAGCACCCAATGGTCTATAGTTATCACCTCCACGCCATCCTGAAGTTGAATAAGCAATATCCTATGAGTAAACTATCAAAAATTAGAAACCAGCTTCTGAACGGAAGAAGAAACTGTTTGCCTGCTTGTGGTCCCTCTGGTGTTGCCTTAGGATAAGCTTGCAAGGGCTGTCTTGGCGGAGCTGGATAGACAGAAGGGTTGATCTCTTCTATAGAAATAGGCAGGCCGGGTAAAGTGAGAAGTATCATCTCCAGTAAAGTGGGATCTGGGTCTGTGTAAAAGTGGGTTGTTCTGCAGGCTTTGTTGAAAGCTCATGAACTGTGGAACAATGTTCTTCACTTTTTCATCAAAGAGGCTGTCACAACAGATTCTAAATCATTGGGTCATAGAGGTTGTGGCCATTGTTGTGTGCTTGGTGATGTCTGAATGCACTTTTTCTTATAATGGCCAGTCTTATACGCTCCGCCAGACCACTGCTTGTGATAGTAGGTGTGTGATTTATTTGATTTTATGCCCCCGTGGCTTAGGCTATGTGGAAAAAACATGTCGCCTGCTTCGGATCCGTTTAATTGAACATCGAAGTAAGATCTGACATGGAACTGAAGGGGCCCCTATGGTTAAGCATTGCCAACTTTTGAATCACATGTTAGAGGAGTTATGCTGTTTAGTTATTACTCAGCAGCCACCTTCAGCTTATGGTGGAGATTGGGACAAGACACTAGTTCAAACTGAACAATGCTGATTTTTCATCTCAATACTCTAGAAACTGAAGGACTTAATGACTATAGATTGGAAGGTCTGTTTGATTTTTGATTCTTGGTCTGGGTGGGTTGGATGGGTTATCAATGCATTATTTTGGTTTTTTAGTACTTTCAGTTTTTCTTTTTCCGATTTCAATATTAGATTAGTGGCATCATTTTTCTAAATACCTTTTTGGTTTCTGGTGCGTTATTGGCTTTTGGAGCTGCCTTTCTAACTATTGGGAGCGTGTGACAATTCATGACGTCAACAGGAGATGTTTTTAAGCTACACCTGTACGGTGTCTTTTTGTCTTGATACTGGACCGTACTGCTGCTGGCTTAGCACTGCTTTTGGGTTTTTTGGCTGGCTCTTTTTTCTTGTAGGTCTGAGGATTTTTCAACTTGAGTACTATCTTTGTGAGAGCATCTTCATTGTGCTGTTTTCCACTTATGCTTGCAGGATTTGGTTACGCGAGCTGGCGGGCTCCCTAAGGAAGCCATGAATGGCGAAACATCCAGTGTTGGGGGCTTTGATGATCAGCAGGGTCTACTATGCAACCAAGACACCAAGCTAAGTACTTTGAGAGACTATATAACCAAAGTACTCTGCAAGACTATGTTGGTGATTTTTGCTGTTTATATATGATAGCGTTTGGGGCTTAGATGACCAGCGGGGTCTACGGTGTAAACAAGACATCAAGCTAAGTACTTTGAGTGACTTTTAAGCTAGGTACTCTGAAAGACTAGGTTAGTGATTTTTGCTGCTGCTGCTTACACATGCATGCATTTGGGAATATTTTTGGAGGTATATTTTTTTTTTGGTTTTCATTATGTGATAATTAATAACTCTGCTTTATAGTGCTTCACATGTTCCAATAGGTATTTGACCGTTGATGTTTCCAGTCTAGCCAGCCATTGCTATTTAAACTGGCTAACTCGCCCTCATTTTGTTTGGGTGGTGTTTGAGGCCCTGATGGATACTGAGGACTTTTCCTCTTTAAAGCAGATGTATAGTTTTGATGCTCTATTTATTTATTTTTTATTTTTTTTTATTTTTGGCCACAATAAGGAGGTTTTTTTTTTGGGGGGGGGGGGGGGTTATTAGTGCATCAGCAAGACAGTCATGAGAAAGACCAAAAGCTTGCAACCATGCTATTCTTCAAGCTGCAATGGTTATAGCTGCTGCCCTAGAAGCAGTGCCATATGCATCCAGCAAATAAGCTGGTACTGGCAGTCTTCTATTTTCCCCAAGAGAGAAATCAATTTTGAAGGTCTCAGGCAAAGTTCCAACTGCCTCTGGTTTGATGCAGCAAGGTGTGGTAGAAGCACAGCATTTGCAACAAATGCAAAATAATGTGGAGATTAAACATGTAACTGAGAAAAACAAAACACACACACACACTTTCCCTGCCTCCATCATATTCAAGGTGCAAGCCTCCTTATTAGGCAGGGCACTGGAAAAACGTTTGTGTGTTTTAGACTTCTTGAGAAGTGTTTCTGCCACAAACAAGCAGTGGTTAATCTATGGGAGAGCATAACCCAGAGCTGAATGAACTTTGTATTTCAAGCCAAGCTTCTTAGGAACAGCAGGTATAAATAAGAGTTTGTCAAATTTTGATCTTAATATCCTGGAAAACTTGATGGATAAGAAGTGCTAGAGTCTTGCGTGACGCATGAATGGACTGCATAACATTCAAATCCTGTCTTTTACAAGGTGCCACTGGAGAAGAACAAGCAAGAGCCTTCATAAGTTTCTGAAGAACCTAGATAAGAAAGATCATCCATCTGATCTTCCGGAAGAGAAACCTGCTTTGTCAGGGAATTATCACAAGCCTCTTCATAAAACCCCAGCTCACCTGGTTCCAACTCAGTTGAATCAGGGTTAGCAAAGTTTTGAAAATCATCAGTAAAGCTAAGATGAGATTATAGCCCTCTAAACTGGGTGCTGACCTTGAGAAGGAAGGTTCAGGCTCTAGAGCATTTATTTATCTGTATTTATATCCCGCTTTTCACCGGGTCAAAGCGGTGGGACATATAACAGGGGGGGGGGGGGAATCAAAAGTGGGGGGGGGGGGCCATCACCGGGGGCTCAACATTAATGATTTAGGATGGACATAGAGACTGACAAGATAGACAGTTATTGGTCTGAGGATCTTGAAGAGAATAGGGGTTCCTATTCAGAGATGTTCTTGGAATAGGATGGTTTTTACCTGCTTTTTGAATGAAGGGAGATCATCGTTGTTCTTGATGTGGTTTGGTAGAGAGTTCCAGAGGGATGGGGCATAGAGTTCAAAGGCTCTGTTGCAGGTCCGTTGTGAGAAGACAACTGGAAAGAATGCAGCAGTTTGCAGAAAAAAAATTAATCGAAGGAAGAGAGTAACCTTGTTTTCTGGAACTCCTGCATGTTGCAGCTGGAGGATAGGTGTAGCTTGTGATTAATAGCACGGTGCTTAATTGCAGTTGCTTCAGGGAAGGCTGTTTGTCGGGCCCCAGAACAGTTCCGAGAAGATAAAAAAGATCTTTAGACCTATTTTTACTACAAAGGGGTCTCTGTCTCTTTAAGACAATATTCTGTCTTTTTATTTTCTTCCTTCTCCTCCAGTCCCTTACTGTACTCAAAAGAATGCTGGGGAGGGGATCTGATGAGATATAGAAGACGTAGAGGCTTTAGTGTTGGTACCCATTTCATTATGGAGCATACAGGAGAGGACCGTGGTACCTGTGACAGCCTGGAGGGTCCACAGTTCTAAACGCTGCTTCAGACATAGGAGCCTTGCAAATGGGTCACTGAGGAGAAATGATACTGTGTCAGGAACCCTTTTCTCTGAGCTCACTGGTACCTGGAAACACCCCGTGTGAGCTTTTTTACATGCTGTGCTTTCATCTACTGCCAAAAAAGGTATTGCCTCCCATTTTAGGATTTCGTTTGGTCTATGGAGAGCTGACACATGTATCCAGTGGGTCTGCATGGATGCAAATTGAGGAGTGAGGCACAGGATAGAGCGTGGGAACTACCACACATGCTCAGGGGAACCCACACAGGTCCTCTTGAGCTTTTGGAAAGCATTTCTTTCCAGCATGGCATGAGGAGGATGAGGTCACACTCACTCGTGGCTCTATTCATCTCCTGCTTATCCATGGAGAAGAGGTAATATTGCCTCAGTGCAAGCAGCAGAAACTCCAGATCCATAGCAATGCTCAGCTCAAGATGAAGCCACCAGTTTGGAAGGCTGATTCCATCTTCTTTCTGTCCAAATTCCTACTGAAGGGTGGCTGCCCGCTCCCCCTGGAGCAAACAAACAGTGCTACTGCTCAGTTCTATGGCTTACCAAAATACTGAGCACTGGGATGCAACGTCATGGCATACTAATGGGCAAGTGCAAGACAGCGAGAGATGCCTGGGTTCTGTTGTCAGAGAATTCCACAGCAGAGGGCTTTTGAACAGCTTGAAGATTAACCATCATCCCGAGTTTTCTACAGAATAAGAACTGTGCCAGCCCATTAGCAGGCACCTAAAGCCATAACAGTGCTCTAGCCTGTCTGAAGGTCAAGAGAGAGAATAAAGGAAATCAGGGCTTCCCTAAGGAGCCACAGAGGACTGACCCCAAAAACCATCCAGATGGCCACCAGAGGAGTCTTATCTACCACAGGTAGCAACCTCAGCTGTTAGGTACCAAGAAAAAACAGTTTGATAGGTGGGGTAAAGCCATTTGCAGCCCATGCCCTGGGAATACTTTCCAAAAGAAAATGTGTGTCCACTGTGTTCTGAAAACCTACAAAATAAATAGAGGATGCCCGCTGAATCCTACCAAAAAAAGTTATGGGTTACACCAACATCCTCCCCTGGAGGACCCCTCCTTTAGGTGACCCTGAAAATGTGCTGCCAGACCCCTCCAAGGAGTTATTGTGAGGTCCTGAAAGCTCACAAGCTACCAGGAACCAACATTAATCTGTTTCTTCTGCAGGTCAACATCTTCACTCCAGTGACCAAAGGACCCACTCCAAGCTATGTGATGGAGGGAGGGCCCCTCTCTACCCTTATATCCTCAACAGGAGAGGCTTGGCACGTCACAACTCCAGCCTTAGTACATGGACCTGATTCTCACCAAAACGTGCAATGACACCCTCCATTTTTTGTTTCTTTTCTACCAGGCTTATTCTGGTGACCTTTCCACCTTGGGAGTTATTGGTAAAATGTCAGATGCTCCCATCAAAAATGCTCCCTCACCTGCTATGGGTGCTTCTCTCTGTGTCACCACTGCAGATTAAAAACCACCACACCCCCCCTTTTCTGGGCTCAGCATCCTGCCCACTCAACTTGTCTCCACACCACTGCGGCCACAGCTAGAAGTTCAAAGCCCCCGCTACAGTGGATATCAGCCATGAAGTGCCTGCTACACCTGGCCTGCACTTCACGCTCAACCAAGCTCTTATTTATTTATTTACATTCTCTTATATACCGCACTATTCTGCATCAGTGCGGTTTACATTGAACAAAGTGAAATTACATTGAACAAAGTGAAATTACATTGAACAGGGCATTGTAACTTGGAGATAACTATTTTACAGGGAACATGGGCTATGGAGGGTTAAGTGGCATGCCAAGACCACAAGGAGCACCTGTGGGACTAGAAACCCCAGTCCTTCCGGCCCAAGGTTGCTGTCCTTTAGTGGGATTTGAACCCCCGACCTTCCGGCCTGAAGTACCTTGCCCCAACCACTAGGCCACTCCTCCACTCACTCATCTCTCCTGGCTGGCACTCCTACAGCCTCCACTGCATCTAACATGGATCTGGCTGACCATTCATCCTCAGCTGCTTTTTTCCCCCCAAAATTCTCTTAACTTTATTTGCAAGGCTGATTGCCATCAACTCTTTCTTGGGTCCCCTCTCAAAGGGGAGGAAGACAAAGGGTACCACATACAAAATAGGCGACCCAGGAGCAGTGTAGTTCCACCTTCACCTTGGGCATCTTCCCAAAGTAGGGAAGGAAAACAGCAGGGCCTGCAGCCAGAATCTGATCACAGAGGCAGGTCCTCCCCCACACTTCCTCTAGAATTAACTCCCAAAAAAGCAGGGGAGGAAGACAGCGGGTATTGTTGCGGAATATTTGCTTTGAAAAGGAAGCTACTGCATCCAAAATAGCCCCCAAATCACAATGGAAGGAGTTTGGGTCAAGGGGACCCGGTACCATGGGAATTACACTCCTAGATTTCACAAACTGGCCCCAGCCAATTTGACTCTTCTTACTAGATCCCTCCTTCCTGTTAGGAGGGACAGAAGTCAAATCGAGACTGCATAGGCCTCTCTCACCTACCATCTGCTGGAGAATGAGAAATACTGGATGCTTGTGGACTGCGCAGGACCCTAAATTTAGTGATGCCATTAAACCAAACAATAATTCTCAATTTCCATCTGCTGGCAGGCAAGCAAATCCACACATTTGGACAGGTCTAGAGGGATGAAGAGAAGTAAAGCCTGCCCAATTTAGCTTCCTCTGGCAGAGTCCCAGACTCCAGTTCTCCAGTTTTCTTCTTTGGAGCTAGGGATCTCTACGTTTATCCCATGTTTTCCTGCATTCTATTACTGGTTTTGTTCATATCACTTCTGCTGAAGGCCTTTGTGTGTCCAACACCCTTTGCGTGAAAAAATATTTTCTGTAATACCTTGCACTGCTCCTGAAATAATTACCCTCTCAATATATTCCTGGTCTAATGGTGAAATGTGTACAGCATGATCTAGAATACCCTCCATAGATTAGCGTGAAATTACAGTCTTATGTCCCAGTCTTGGACAATGATTACCTCTCATGAGTGTAAGCACTGTTCCTTTGTAAATGCCTCGGATGCCTGCTTCTCGATACAACTGTTTTGTACAGTCAAGTGGACCAGCATATTTGGTTTCGCCTGAGGCAGCCTGGATCTGGAGAAAGAGTAGATGGTTTACGCTAGCTTTAAAGTTCCAAAATTTGCTTCTGAAATTCAGTTATAGAGCCCACATAGCAAGGTATATACTTTCTTCTTTATTCTAAGCTGGCTCCTACACTTTGAAGTTCAGGGAAATTCTCAACAGCTCTGTAAACTACCCAATATATGAAATCTGTTATAATGGAATCACATGAACCCAGTCTTCAAACATACTTACTACAAACCAGGGTTCAAAGCAGCTCAGGTGCCAGGTTGCCATGGTGCCTAGAAATTGCACCCCTGTGCCCAGGATTTCATGCCTTGAATGTTTTGTGTATGCCAGTGTTGCTAAACACTCACCAGGTTTCTTAATTTCCCAGCACAAAATCAACTCTGCAAGCAGCTGGAGCTGTGTGATGGAAATTCAGGTGATCTCGTGGTTGAGTCTCACAAGACTTGAAGCCACAAACTCAGCCCAAACTTTCTACACTGTGGGGCTCAAACTGCTTGCAGGCAGCAGATCTGTGGTGGAAAACTAGAAGGGCGGTGTTTGTTCTGCAGCTGCAAATAGAAAGGCAGAAATAATCTGAGAGAGAGACCAGGTAAAAGCTGGGTGCAAGGGCTTATGAGAAAGACCCTTTGGTTCATGTATTACCAGGCAATAGCAGTTTGCTCTCTTGGCTGTTTGGCAACTAAGTATGGTCGAGAAGATGACATTTTACTTACCAGATGTCGTCCTTGAGTCCTGCCAGACCAGTCCAGAAAAGTGGGTTGTGTTCCCCCCACCAGCAGATTGATGGAGACAAAAAAACTAATGAAATGCCCAGGTTATGACATCATTCCCATGTCTCTATCTGCATCAGCCACCAGAGGTCACTTCAGTATTTGTCCCAAAGCATATGGTAAAACATGGCAGGCCTCACACAACCTCAACATGGGCAACAATGAGTAATCAAACAGTAGAGAACTATGTACAGGAAAGCATAAACAGAAGGCTGTCCATAGAAGATGGACCTGCAGAGCCAAGTATATAAATCATAGCAAACTCCAGAGTATCACCGCAGAACAGAGCAAACTTCCAGAGGGTGGGCCCTGGACTGGTCTAGCAGGACTCATGGAGAGGACATTATCTGGTAAGTAAAATGTCACCTTTCATATCATCCTGTTAGACCAGTCCAGACAAGTGGGGCGTACAAAAGCTATATGTCTCCATTGGGAGGGAAGACACAGCAGCTCGCAAAACCTTAGCGCTAAAGGCCGTGTATACCCAAGCATGGACATCCAAGGGGAAATGCTTGACAAAAGTAAAAAGAGATGCCCATAATGCAACCCAAGAACTGACTGCAGAGGTTATTTAGCTCTGCTCCGCCTACGAGGGCGCTTGTGCTCAGGTAGAATGGGCACGTAAACCCTCTGGAACCAGCCAGTTCTGCAAAAGATCCGCTGAGACAATGACATCCTTAATCCAGCGCCCCAGTGCAGACTTAGTCACTGCATCACCTTGTGCAGGCCAGCAAACAGCACAAAAAGATGGTCTGAGGGGCCGGAGGCAAGATGGCGACGATGGTGGTGTGATTCCATCGACCGGAGGCTGATGCGCTGTAGTCTGCTGTGGATAGCGGCCGTTTTCTGGTGCCGGTATGGGCAGAAGGAAGCGCAAGCAGGCTAGCTTACCTTCGGGGCAAGCTTGTTCCAACAACGCTGCTCAACGGACTTTACAGATGTGTGGCTTCCGTGTGCCGATGGAGCAAGCAGCGTCTTCGGCAGGCCCTGAGGGTTCTCAGGACCTGGGCACATCCGGGGTTTTCCTTTCCCCGGAACAGCGGGCCCCCCCGCCTTGTCCCGGAAGCGAAACCCTTGGCAGTAGTGAGGCGCTTGCTGGTGTGATATCTAGTACGCAGAGGCAGGCTGCCACGGAGGGTTCCTCTGCCGATGGGAGCGCTCCGTGTGGACCCCCTGGAGTGTTTGTTGGGTTGGGGAGGAGTGCCCCTGCCGCGCTCCAGGAGATTGTGTCCCCAATTGGTTATGCTGGCGGCGGTGGTGGTTTGGTGAGACCTGCAGTGGTGACTCTTGAGGTGCTGTGGGACGCTATAGCAGCAATGAATTCTTCTCTACGAACTATCACTACTTCATTGTCTGCAGAAGTTGTAAGTCTAAAGACAGATTTTCAAGGGGTTGCTCAAGTCCAAAAGGAACAGGAATGTAGTTTGGCACAGCTCCGTTTAGATCTGGAGAAACTTCAGGAACTGAACCTGGCCCACATGTAAAATTTGAGCGTTCAGACTAGGAGGATGGAGTACCTAGAGAACCAGGCCCGGAAGAACAATTTGAGACTGGTGAATTTTCCTAGGTCTCCTGTGATTTCTCCCTTGGAGATGGTGCGAAAGTATTTCCAGGAGGTTTTGAAAATTTCCAGGGAAGACCTTCCTCCGTTGACCAGAGCTCAGTATTTGTCTGTGTGTAGGGGGGTTCAGGAAGCTAATGTTGTCTCTATTGGGGCTACGGGGGACCTGACTGGTTTTCTAGAGAGCTCATTAGAGGTTATTACTCCGCGTACTACACTGCTTATTACATTGGCACTTGAGACCGATAAAGCACTGATTCTTCGATTGTCCTTTCGGAATTTCAGTGAGCAGTTTTTGGGCTCCTCTGTACGTATTTTTCCTGATTTGGCTAGGGGTACCCAGCTGAGGCGAAAAGAATTCTTAAGGTATAAACCTAGGGTTCTATCTCTTGGAGGGACCTTTTTGTTAAAATTTCCTTCTCGTTGTTGTGTATCTTATCATGAACAAATATATGTTTTTTGAGCCCACTCAACTCCTGGATTTTCTGAATGCTAGAGAGGAGCCTGTTGTTGTACCATCCCATACGGCTGACGTTTAAGCCTTGCACTGCCTGTTATATATTGTATTTATCTTCTTCTGAAATTTCCTGTTGCCTCCTTATTTTGTGGGCTGAAGTTGGTATTGTAATATGATATTGTTTTTTTTCCTGTATTACTTCTTTTTGGTTTATTGTTACTTGCCAGTATTTTCTTTCATTCTTTGTTGAATGTATAAATAAAAACTTAATAAAGATAAATTTAAAAAAAAAAAAAAAAAAAAGATGGTCTGATTTATGAAAAGTATTCGTAACGTCCAAGAACTGAAGCAGCACCCTTTGGACATCAACAAGGCAAACATTCTTACAGTTCCCCCGACACTGTTCCTTAGAGAAGGAGGGCAGGTAAACCATCTGGTTCACATGAAAGGGAGAAATCGCCTCAGGGAAGAAGGAAGGCACAGGCTGAATGGAAACGGCCTCCTCAGAAAATGATAGGTACGAATCTTGACAAGACAGAGCAGGCAGCTTAGAATCCTTCTTGCAGAAGGAATCACAACCATGAAGACCTGTCTCAAGAGTTAAATCCTTCAGAGTAGTGTGCTTCAACAGTTCTAAGGGCTCCGACATCAGGACCCTGAGCACCAGATACAGATCCCAGAAAGGGACAACAGACCGGAGGGAAGGATGCAGACACCAAACCCCGTGAATAAAATGTGAAATATCTGGGTTTAAGACTAGAGACTTACCAGCCAAACCTCAAACAGGCCAAAGCTGCCAACTAACCCTCAGGGAGTTAAGAGAAAGGCCCCTCTTCAGACCACCCTGCAGAAAAGGCCAGAGACAGCACTTTGGCCGCCTCAGGAGCCAGCTGCCATGTGCCATACCAGCACTCAAGGTACCAGATCTGCATTTATGTCAGGTTGGTAGACCTCCTCCCGGCTCTGAGCAGAGTGGAAAACCATCACCAGAGAGAGTGGCCCATACATGCTGTCTTTCAGGAGCCAAGCCGTAAGCGAGAAGGGAGTTGGGTCCTCCAGGACAAGCAGCCTCGACACAATAGGCCGCAAGACAGCAGCAAATGAAGAGGTGGCGCTTGCAGGAGCAGCATCAGATCTCCGAATCACGCTCTTCTCAGTTAACCCGGCACCACCAGAATAATCCTTCCCAGGTGGCACTCCATATGCTGAATGGCATGCCCCACCAGGGGCCATGGAGGAAACACATACAGTAAGTGTTGACTTGGTCATGGTTTATTTATTTATTTTATTTAACAGGTTACATACTGTATAACATGATAACCAAAAATTAAACATTTACATAGAATAAGGGTGTTAAATTTAGATGAATATATGGAGTTCAAATATTTACATTTTGTGAACAGCGAACAACATAAAGCAGCAGTGATTTAAGGAAAAACAGAGCTAGGGAGGGTTGAGGAGGGGGGATGAGGGTACAGGGCTATATGGGTGGGAACAGCTGTGATGGGAGTGGTCTTGGGAGAGTATATGATAGAATGGGAATTTGTATGGGTAAGGATGTGAAATGGTGGAGGTGAGCTGGATGGAAGGATTAATTGTATTAGAAGTCACTGTCACAGTCTGTAGTGGTTGGATTTATGTGGGTCCATAGAATTCCATGAAGAGATAAGTTTTTATCGCTTTCCTGTAGTCCGATAAGTCCTTAATGGCTCTTACTGAGCATATATGGCGGAGCATATATTGAGAAAACTTTTACATGTTGTTTGCTTGGCTTTTATCTTGAATACAGGTGTGTCCAAAGTGTTGTTTCTGGTTACATTTCATACCCAGCAGAGAGCTTGTAGTTTAAATTTAATAGTCACTCAGGGCCCAGTATCAGCAAAGTACTTTTAGTTTAAATTTAAAACACAGAAGAGAGCTTTCTGGTTACATTTGGAACCCAGCAGTAGTTTAAATTTCATAATAAGTTAGAGCCTAGCAGCAGCAAAGAGCTATAATTTAAATCAAATCAGAATATAGCTTACCTCAGTAGCACAGGATAGGGTACTGTGTAGCTGCCCTCTTTTAATAAGTATGGAAAATTGCAAGAGGATCTTGATAAATTGGAAGACTGGGCATCAAAATGGCAGATGAAATTTAATGTGGACAAGTGCAAGGTTATGCACCTAGGGAAGAATAACCCAAATTATGGTTACACGATGCAAGGTTCCACATTAGGAACCACCACCCAGGAAAAAGATTTAGGCGTCATTGTGGATACCATGTTAAAACCCTCGGCCCAGTGTGCAGCGGCGGCCAAGAGAGCAAATAGAATGCTAGGCATCATAAGGAAAGGAATGGAAAATAAAACAAAAGATATTATAATGCCTCTATATTGTTCCATGGTGAGACCGCACCTTGAATATTATGTGCAATTCTGGTCGCCGTATCTTAAAAAAGATATAGCGATTTTAGAAAAGGTTCAGAGAAGAGCCACCAAAATGGTAAAGGGGATGGAAGGATACTCCTATGAAGAAAGGCTAAAAAGGTTAGGGCTCTTTAACCTGGAAAAGAGAAGGCTGAAGGGAGATATGATAGAAGTCTATAAATTAATGAACAGAGTGGAACGGGTAAACATAGATAGATTGTTTACGTTATCAGAATATAGAAAGACTAGGGGACATGCAATGAAGCTACAGGGTAAACTATATAAAACTAATAAAAGAAAATATTTTTTCACTCAACGTGTAATCAAACTCTGGAATTTGTTACCGGAGGATGTAGTAAAGGCTGTTAGTGTAGCTGGGTTTAAAAAAAGGTTTGGACAAGTTCCTGGAGGAAAGGTCCATAAACCATTATTAAGAAGGGACCCAGGATATCAATGCTTGACCCAGTACAAACATTGTGGAACCTGTGTCTTTTGGGGAAACTGCTAGGTACGTATGACCTAGATTGGCCACTGTTGGAAACAGGATACTGGGCTTGATGGACCTTGGTCTGACTCAGTATGGCATATCTTATGTTGTTACTGGTTGCTCTTCTTACTCTGTTTTCCAGTGTCTTCATGATCACTTGTTGAAGGACAGGAGGTGAAAATCTTCAGGATACTCCACAACCTATTATTAAAGTTTTGTATTTGGAACGTGCAGTGACTGGGAGCCAATGTAGCTGCTGTATGTGTGCAGGGGGGGGGGGGGGGGTGGCGTTATGTGACAATACCTTGATGTAGAGCCAAGGCACAGATGCACTTGGACCCCATCTCCGTGCAGTGACTGAAGAGTTACACCATGACATTGGAGCAAGTCACCATCAGATTCCTCTCGGAGTGACCCAAGCAGCACAAACAACTGAAATGCCTCCCGACTCAACCACCACACTCCTGGAACCAGAGGGTACTGACTGAGAAAATATGTTTCTACAGTATCCACCCCAGCAATGTGCAGAATTGACAAACTAGGAGGTTCTTTGCCACCCAGGCAAACAGGAAAACCATCTCTAGGGCTACCCCGACACTCCTCAGGCCTCCTTGCTGATCAACATAAGCCATCACTGTGGCATTGTCCAAGAATACTCTAACTGCCCTGCACTTGACGAGTGGCCAAAAACGCAGAAGAGCCAACCTGATGGTCTTTGCCTCAAGGCAGTTAATAGACCACACTGCCTCTCTGTGGTTCCAACAATCCTAGGCTATTCGGTCTTGGCAATGGGTTCCCTAGCCCGAGAGGCTGGCATCTGTCACCAGAAGAATCCATGAGCAGTTATCCAGCAGCATGCCCTTCCTCAGAAGACTGGGCTGCTGCCACCACTGTAGGCTGGCCATCAACATCACAGGAAGCGGGAGCCTGAGCTCGAACCACTAAGAACTTGGGAACCAGCAAGTCAATGAAGACCGTTGGAACAGTCACATGAGAGCATGCGCCCATGGCACCATCTCAATTGTCGCTGCCATCAAACCAAGGAGCTGAAGATCAACCTGGCCTCTGGGAGCATGCTACAAACAGAACAGCACTAGGTAATCTAACAGCCTCTATTTCCTCTGGCAGGAAGACTGATTACTTGAGTATCTAAACGTGCTCCCAGGAACTCCAGGGACTGGGAATGCAACAACTGACTCTTTCCCCAATTGATCACCCAGCTGAGGCTTACCAGAAAGATCACTACTCAGGGAGCTACCTGAGATGCCTCTGAAAGAGAATGGGCTCGGATGAACCAGTAGTCCAGATATGGGTACACACAAATGCCTTGGCGTTGTAGCCACCACCACAACCTTGGAGCATGTCCTTTGGGCTGCAGAGAGTCTGAATGGGAGGGTGGTGAACTGAAGGCGAGATCCAAGCATGGCAAAAAACACAGATACTTTGGTGATTCCCCAGATTGGGATATGAAAATATACGTCGTCCAAAACTAGAGATGCCAGAACTTCGCTCTGCACACCGCTTGAATCATGGATTGAAAAGTTCCATCTAGAAGCGCATGACGCTGAAGTGCTCATTAACACACTTGCGGTCCACAATGGGCCAGAATGTTCCTTCCATGTCGGCACCACGAAACAGATGGAATACCTGTCCTTGTCCCAATTGTCTAGCGGAATGGGCACCACTGTCTTTAGGAGAGGCAACTTTTCCAAGGTGGATCCTCACAGCGGCTCTGCTGTTCGCAGACCCACAAGGGGAGACGACAAAAGCACCCAGGATCGGCTCTTTGCATTGCAGGACATAGCTATACTGAATGGGGATTAGCACCCAATGATTCTTGGTGATCTGGGCCCATTCCTGAATGAGGCGGCGAAGCCTGCTCCCAACCAAAGGAACCAAGAAATGGGCCCCCAAACCTTCACCGCACAACCCGGGAGGGTCCTTCTCTGGATGGGACCAAGTCCCTGGGCACAAGCACCCCACAAAAGGACCGAGAATGAGTCTGAAGTCCATAAGCAGAAGGAAAGAAAGGCTTTCCAGGCGGGTAATGATGGGTTCCGAGACCTCCAGGAGTCCAACCAGCACACCCAGAAGGAGCGGGCTGACAGAAAAGGGGCTGCTGCCTACTTCACAGGCCCCTTGTACCTGTCCTTTGGAAGGCAGAAAGATTTAGTCTCGCCAGGTCCTTCACCAGCATCTCCAAATCAGACCCAACAGAAGCATCCCTCAAAGGCCAGATGGGCAACTGGGCTTTGCAAAATGAATCCGCTGCCCCATGTGAGAGCCAAGCCAAGGCTATGTCACAGTCAACAGTGCACCATCCCTGATCAATAGACGTACCAGGCCCTACATAGCATTAAAAAGGAAGGCTATAACGGACACCAAAAGAGGGCTAGAATCATTTGGCGAAAGAGACTGAATCCACTGGAGCAGGGCTCGAGATGTCAGGCCTGCACAAATCGTCAACTGAAGAATAGCAGCAGCTGCAGCAAATTGGTTCTTCAACATTAATCCACCTTTTGGTCCAGAGTATCCTTAAGGCCAATCCACCTTCCGCAGGAATGGTGGTATGTCTGGTAACCACTGCAACTTGCACATCCACCTTGGAAATATCAAGCGACACAATGTACTCCTTCTCCAGGCGAGCGTGCATCCTCTCATACACCTTCAGCCCCTTAGGTGGGGAGTCAGCGAAATCCCACTCCAACTGTAACAGGCCCCCTCTGGGAACAGGAAGACAGTAGTGAATTTCTACAGCCCATGCAGAAATGGACGCATCTTTGGATCCTTCTCTGTACCTGCAGCATCCGCCAAGCTCAAGGTGGATAAGACCCTGGGAATCAATTTATTTAAACAGCAGTTAACCCCATTCTGGCAACTGCCAATCAATAGGGTGTACAATGGTATAAACAATCCAAACAACTGTAAGCAATGCCTCCAGTTCCTCCGTGCAGAACAGGCAGATAACATCGACCTCCTCACAACCCGCTGAAAGTAAGAGTACTTCTTTCATCCACAGACACCTAAATCCAAACCACAGTCCAAATCTCTGACAGATCCCAATTGATCCCCATCTCTAGGGGGCGAACGTCACAGGGGACGCTTAGCTGTAGGCAACCAAACAAGGCTTCCACACTCAGCCTGTTCCTCACGAGACTGCCTGAGGGCACCCAGAGATCACAAGGTCTGGATTTCCATGCCAGAATGACCAGGTCTGCTGTAAAAAGGAAAAATTCCAGGAAGGACAATCCAGAGTGCGGAGGTTCTCCTCTCAGAAATGACCCCCCCCCGAACACCAGAGGAGTTGGAGTGGCCTAGTGGTTGGGGCAAGGTACTTCAGGCCGGAAGGTCGGGGGTTCAAATCCCACTAGAGGACAGCAACCTTGGGCAAGCCACAACCCTCCATTGCCCATGTTCCCTGTAAGTATTAGTGTATGTGTCTCATATCCCCTCGTGTTAAATGTATCCCCCCAATTGTGTTGTGACCACTTTGATTGAAGGATAAGGTGGTATACAAAACTGTCTAGATAAATAAATAGCTGCTGCAGATACCTTCGAGGACAGGGAGAGGCCCCAAAACAGTCACCGAAAACCCCAGCTGGCTGGACATCCTTACCCAGAATGCCATCTGCCACCTTCTGCCCTAAACAAACAAAAACCCCCAAAATGGTATTCAAACTATAAATATCCACTGAAAAAGATGAAATACCGTGGAACCCCTCCTTTTCACTCAAATTAATTTTTGTCGGTCATAAACCGTAAGAGGAAGATACTCTCACTCTCCCTCACATACAGTACATGTCCCTTTTATTCATCCCACAATTCTCAAGATGCGGACTTATTCATACCAAAAATCACACTTATCTGGTCACACACACAACGTGCATGTTTCGGGAAAAACCCTGTATCACGTGCTCCCAATGTAAATTCAGTGCGTCCAAATCTTCTCATAACCGCCAAAAAATGCCAAACACTTGGCTGCTAAAATCAGGGATACCTACTCAGGATTGGCTACCTGCAATACTGCCCATCATCTGAGAACACCAATCACATAAAGGGGATTCCCACACGTCAAGGAATTCCTTGCTGTGAAAGGCTGTGTGTCAAAAAGATCCTAACCAATCAATATCTCGATTCAGTCCCGCTGGAGAAACAGTTCGTAAAAGATATATCCAACGCTGTTCCAATCTGCGTAATCTCGCTAAGCGATCCCCTCCTCTAGGGTCCGCCGGGATATGGTCAATTACAGTCCATTTTAGTTGTTCAAAACTGTGATGTAAATCTAGGCAATGCTGCACCATTGGGGCTGTTTGTACAGATTGACGAAGCCTTGAGGCATGCTCACCCAAACGTATCTTAATCGCTCTTGTGGTACTCCCCACATATCGCAATGGACAAGTGCACTCCAAAAAATAAATCACAAAAGTAGAAGTGCATGTGGTTTGCCATCGGCGGTGAAAAATCCGATCTGTCAATAAATCAGACCATGAGGATCCAGATATAGTAGTGGCACAATAACTGCATCTATTACATGGCAAATGTGTCCCAGTTCTTAGACCCGGACGATCAGGTCGATCCATAAACACTGCAGACTTTACCAGCATCTCTCGCAGGTTCCTCCCCCGGGAATATGTAATTCTCAATGGTTTATTAAAACAAGGATACAAAGAATACTCTTATTTTGAAGAAACATTGGCCGGTGTTACTATGTTCGAATGACTCATATAAGGCAGAATTCCCATCAATAGGTCCTCCTGTTCTGTTTGAGATTGCAAATGACCAAAATAAAAAAAAAAACATTCCTGGTGTGAATATAAGGCCCTACGATACGCCCGAGAAATCACCGCCTTGGGATATCCCCTACAGGAAAGTCTGTTGATCAAATCCATTGCATGATGTTTAAATTGAGCAGTAGATGTGCATAAGCGACAAATCCTTAAAAATTGCCCATAAGGCAAGCCTTTACGGAGGGGCTCAGGATGAAAACTGTAATAGTTCAACAAACAATTACGCTGAACCGGCTTTCGATACAACGTTGTAGATAAAGAGGTTCCCTCACGGAAAATCACCATATCCAAGAATTCTAAACGATCCGCAGCAATATGAGCTGTAAACTGAATATCTGTTTTTATAGTACCAAGCCAAGCAATAAATTCATTCAATGAGGGCAAATCCGACTTTCAAACAAAAAAAATATATCATCTAAAAATCTTTTCCATAAAATTATATTTGTGAAATATGAAGATGTATAAATGTAGCGTTCTTCCATATCAGCCATGTATAGTGTGGCAATCGAAGGAGCTACCGTAGCCCCCATAGCAATACCAAATTATTATTTGTTGGAAGAATTCTCCTTCAAACAAAAAGTAATTGCAAGTGAATACTAAAGATATCAGGTCCATCAAAAAAGCTTTAGGTAAACATGATGGAACTCGTTCAAACAATGTCTGAAGTAAACCTAAGGCTTCACCCTGATCCACATTCGTATATAATGCAACTACATCCAAGGTAACTATAAAAAACCCCGCTGATGGTAGAACCAATTGATGTAAATAGCTCAAAAAATGCGTAGAATCCCAAACAAAGGATCGAACCGCTGCTGCCTCTTCTCTCAAAAAAAGTCACAGAACTTAGATAGTGGTTCAAGAATTGACCCCCGACAAGATACTATGGGCCTACCCGGTGGATCAACTATGGATTTGTGTATCTTGGGCACAAGATAAATAACCGGTATCTTGGGATTAGACATAAGGAGAAAACAAAGCTTCCTCGAAGTAATCCAACCTTTTGAGTATGCCATCATGGTTAGATCCCGAATTTCCCTTTTCAAGGCTTCAGTCGGATCTACCTCCAATTTTCTATAGACCTGTGGATCTAATACATGAGATCTCAATTTCTTCAAATAATCATCCGTGTCCCACAACACAATAGCACCCCCCTTTGTCAGCACTCCGAATCATCATGGTGGAATCCTGAGATAATCGTTGTAAACAAATCCAATCAGTTCTAGTAATGATATGGTGCCACCTTGAGAACTTTTTCTCACTAGACTCCAAATCCCGTAATACCAATGACTGGAACGTGGCTATCGTTGGATATGGCGGACCCGGTGACATCCACCTGGAAACTGGTTTTACTATTGATGGAACAGATACGTCCAGCTGTTTGTCCTCAAAAAATTGTATAACTTGCAATCTCCTAAAGAACCTATACAAGGCTACACACATTTCGAATGAATCATAATCCACCTTAGGTATAAACGATAAACCCAAATTCAAAACCCGTTCACAAGAGGGATCCAGGGGACGATCTGTCAAATTCACCACTAGAGATTGTGGGACTGTTTGGCTCTCTGCTGAGTGACCGGGGGATCTATCTCCTGATAGTACTCGTTGCTCCTTCTGGTTCGATATCATCAAGGCCCAGCCGCCCGAAAAACCAGCTGACTCTTTTGCTTCTGTTTTGATGTTGAAGAGGATTCCTCCTCCGTATCATCAAATGACATCTCAAATGTAACTCTTACCACTGTTATCCCCCCCAGTATCATTGTCCTGTTCATACATCCAGCGATACACACGTCCAGAATCATAGTCAGACTTATCCCGCAGAAATTTCCGCAGAAATTTCAAATATTCAAAAAAAACTTTTAATTGTCGATTTATTTCTTCCTCCTTTAGCTGAATAACCAAAGTTTCCACAGACTTATTCAAGGCTTCTTTAGATTCCGATATCAAGCCCTCCAGAGATTTTTCTTCTTGAATTGTCCGTTCCAAAATCAAAGCAATCAAATCAAAAGTACATTACAAATGCGGTTCCATTTAGAAATGAAATCCAAATCTGACAGGAACATCTTCGGTGCTCTAGTCATTCGTAACCCCCGCGGGATAATGCGCGATTTTAAATAGCGAGACATGGAAACTACATGCACTTCTACTTTTGTGATTTATTTTTTGGAGTGCACTTGTCCATTGCAATATGTGGGGAGTACCACAAGAGCGATTAAGATACGTTTGGGTGAGCATGCCTCAAGGCTTCGTCAATCTGTACAAAAAAAACCAATGGTGCAGCATTGTCTAGATTTACATCAGTTTTGATCAACTAAAATGGACTGTAATTGACCATATCCCGGCAGACCCTAGAGAAGGGGATCGCTTAGCGAGATTACGCAGATTGGAACAGCGTTGGATATTTCTTTTATGAACTGTTTCTCCAGCGGGATTGAATCGAGATATTGATTGGTTAGGATCTTTTTGACACACAGCCTTTCACAGCAAGGAATTCCTTGACATGTGGGAATCCCCTTTATGTGATTGGTGTTCTCGGATGATGGGCAGTATTGCAGGTAGCCAATCCTGAGTAGGTAACCCTGATTTTAGCAGTCAAGTGTTCGGCGTTTTTTGGCGGTTATGAGAAGATTTGGACACACTGAATTTACATTGGGAGCACTTGATACAGGGTTTTTCCGGAAACGTGCACGTCGTGTGTGTGACCAGATATGTGTGATTTTTGGTATGAATAAGTTTGCATCTTGAGAATTGTGGGATGAATAAAAGGGACATGTACTGTATGTGAGGGAGAGTGGGAGTATCTTCCTCTTACGGTTTATGCCCGACAAAAATTAATTTGAGTGAAAAGGAGGGGTTCCACGGTATTTCATCTTTTTCAGTGGACCTTCTGCCCTAAGGCAGGCAAGGCCAGACTAACCGCATCCCTCAGCTAGGAGAGGGAGAGCAAGCCCTCCAGGGATGACTCAGAAGATGTCATACAAGAAGAGCAGAGTCCAAAAGCGAGAGATGAAGCACCTCGTTTGCCACAGGCCAAATGTTTCCTGGAAGGCGGAAGAGTTAAGGCAAGTATCACAATAGAACATGCACTAATGCTGCGGAGGCCCAGAAGGCACGCATTAATAGCGCTTACATGCGCTTGGGTAGGAACGCATGTTGGAGCTACTCAGGAGGAACACATGCACGGGGGCTGCACAACTACCAGGCATACAATAGTAAAAGATGCTACTAACACATGCAGAAAATAGCAGGAAAACCCCAAACCGTGCCAATGGTCACCAGCAGTCCACCCTGAATTGCACCCCAGACAGACCAAATTTGAAACCCCAAACAAGGACAATGACGAGGTCAAGCCTTAGTACTCATCCCCTGACAGCCCCAAGTAGAACTCCTTCCCAGGCTCAGCTCTGAAACCGTTTCTTGTCTTTTTAGACACAGAGTTTAAGGTGGCTGGCAAGCAGATTCCTCAGAGAGCCTTCTGAAATCTTTGGGAGAGAGCAGGTGGAACAGAGGAGGAGGAAGGGAGCGCTGAAGTTGTGTGAGGCTCTCGAACCTTTCCAGAACTTTCCAATTTTCTAGCTGCTCAACAGGTCCTTAACAGGATACGAGCATGGTGCTGAACCAATATTCCCTCCTCCTGTGGCTACCAAAAAAATGCAATCTAATGGAAACTCAGAGAGTCACCCTCAAGGTGGTGGTTCACAAATGTTTAAATCAATCTTTTCCCCTCAATTATTCAGATTTTCTTCAGAGTGTAGAAAATCCATACACCATCTGCTAGAGACAAAGAAATATTGACGAGACCCCTGGTGGCTGAGGTGGATAGAGGCATGGAAACCTGGACATTCCATTGGTTCTTTGTCTCCACCAATCTACTGGTAGGGATGTGGAAGGTGACATTTTACTTACCAATTAATGTCCTTTCCTGCTAGACCAATCCAGGGCTTGCCCCTGAAACAGTATTTGCTCTGTTTCTTCTGCGGTAATTACCCTTGAGTCCACTCAGATTTGATTTTTATACTTGGCTATGCAGGTTCATCATCTACTGTCAGCCTTATGTTTTATGCTTTCCCGTATAGAGTTCTCTACTGTTGATCACTCATTTTTGCCCACGGTTGAGGTTTTGTGAGGCTTGCCATGTTTTTCCCATATGCTTTGGGATGAACACTGAAGGGAACAATTAGAAACATAGAAAAATGACAGAAAAAGACCAAATGGCCTATCTAATCTGTCCTTCCATATC
This sequence comes from Ichthyophis bannanicus, assembly GCA_033557465.1. Taxonomy (NCBI): domain Eukaryota; kingdom Metazoa; phylum Chordata; class Amphibia; order Gymnophiona; family Ichthyophiidae; genus Ichthyophis; species Ichthyophis bannanicus. Next base: position 145,107,394 of record CM066046.1, on the reverse strand, counting down.
AACAACTACAACAGTCCCCTTTTTTCCTTTAGAGATCCTCTGTGCTTTTTTGAATTCAGATACTGTCCTCATCTCTACCACCTCCATTGGGAGACTATTCCACGGATCCACCACTCTTTCCATAAAGAAATATTTCCGCATATCACTCCTGAATCTATCCCCTTTCACCCTCATCCCATGTCCCCTCGTAGCAGAACTTGCTTTCAATAGAAAGAGGCTCTCCCCCTGTGCATTTATGCCACAGAGGTATTTAAACGTCTCAATCATATCACCTCTATCCCACCTTTCCTCTAAGATGCACATATTAAGATCCTTAATTCTGTCCTCATATGCTTTATAATGAAGACCACTAACCATTTTAGTAGCCACCCTCTGTACTGACTCCATCCTGTTTATATCCTTTTGAAGGTGCGGTCTCCAGAATTGCACACAATACGCCAAATGAGGTTGCACCAAAGACTTATACAGAGGCACTATCACCTTCTTTCTGCTAGCCATTCCTCTCCTTATGCACCCAAGCATCCTTCTAGCTTTTGCTGTCGCCTTTTCTACCTGTTTAGCTAGTTTAAAAGGATGAGGTGAATAGAGGCATGGGAGTGATGTCATTGAAACCGGGCTTTTCATTGGTTCTTTGTCTCCACCAATCTACTAATAGAGGAACGCAACCCACTTATCTGGATTGGTCTAGCAGGACTCGAGGAAAGGACATTAACTGGTAAGTAAAATGTCACCTTTTTGTTTCATGTATCACCATGGCCTGGTAATACATGAGCAGATGAAGAGCAGAGGCAGACCAGGGGCCTTATTTCACAGATTTCTTTATTGAGAGAATCCTGACTCGGCCAGGTTTTGGCTAAAAAGCCTTCATCAGGGGTTTAAAAGTAATATAACAAACATACATTACAAAACATAGATACAGATATACATTTTTGGGGGGTTTTTCTGTTGATTATATGTTGATGTACATACAAAGGGAACATTACAGACTCCAAAACGGAGATTCAACCTATCAAATCATAAATACATATGACATACTGTATATAAAATATAAACATAAATAAAAGTAAAAAATGATACATTAGTCATCGTCCCTTCATGCCAGCCAAATCTATTCTTGCTTTTCAAGTAAATTAGATGGCTCAATCTCTACTACATTAAAACAAAAAGTCTTCCATTTTCTCTTCCCTGAAAATTTTCTCGAACACAAACACTGTATTACAGTGTTTTAAGCCCATACAATGAAATAGCACAGACTATCAAAAATTACCATACTAGAAAAGCATGAATAAAGAGGTAACAATAGAAATTCTCTTGAGACACACGCCAATTTCAGAAGCTGCAATTCAACTACATCCAAGAGAGCCTTCTCCCTTTACTCCCCTCTATTATGGAACTCACTTCCCTCATTCATTAGACACACTAAGGACCCTAAATCCTTCTATAAGCTGCTAAAAACATTCCTGTTCAAGGAGCACTTTGGTGAACCAGTCACTTAGTTAAAACACCCCTTGTAAAGTTACAGTTCACCCATTTTACAAGATGACCTCTAATGCATTGTAACTAATTTACATATATGCTTATTCCTCTGTACATAGTTTTCTCTTAAATCTGCGTGTCTGATTTAAGTCAATTCTTTCCTTATCCTCTTTTCACTCCTGTTTAAAGGTTACATGTAATTTTGTTTAATGTAATGTTCAATCTTTTGAGTTCTCTATAAACCACTTTGATTCACGAAAAGCAGTAAATAAGCATAAATAAATTAATTCCTCTCTACAGCACTCCCAATTTACCAAGGGCTCAGCACCAGTTCAAAGTTCCAGCCACATCCAAAAACCTTTACAGTAACCTTTATCCACATTCAATTTTTCAAAACTTCTAGCATTTAGTGCATAAATGAAGCCTTAACTGGACTAAAAATCAGATCCAAGACTTCAGTACTGACACTGGAAATCTTCCATTTTCCTGCCCAAATTAATGTCACTGAAAGCTCATTACATCAGAATAAATAAATTCAATATGAATAATTTTATTCTTATAGCTCCTCTATTAAAAAAGATTGTAATACGAAATAGTCACCCATTTAAGGTTCACTACCTCCCTGCAGATCAGCCATCGTAGAAAGAGCATGTTTATCTTACTGATACAAGCAATTTATTACAAACTAGCGCATCCTCTCAGCTACTTATTGTCCATCAACTATCATAGGCCCACTAGTGTCCAGTGCTCTGACATCTTATAGCTCATTTCATTGGGTGAAGGTGGTTAGAAAAAGAATATGCAAGTACATTAATCCTTTTCTGTCCTTAACAAGACTAATCATTTTTTGCATTTTACTCATATCAGCAAAACCAGCTTTGATAAAGCCCATTAGTTGAGAAACAGTTCTCTTTCTTTACCATCACAAATAAAGCAGAGCGTTTCTACTTGCAATTTACTAATTCATAACAACAGAAAAAAAGACCTATCTTTTACATTATACTATTTTGCTGAATATTAATGTAAGAGTAATGCAGTGGGTCATGCTAATAGCCTACAAACCTGTAGAAGGCACTTAATCCGCTCTCCAGGAGCCATAATCACAGTTGTGAAAACACCCGATAACATGCCAGCAGCAAATAGTTGGGGATATCTGCATACAAACATTTTAAAAGTTCAGCAATTAGTGTACTACACATGACACCAGAGAATAGTTGAACTGAAATCATAAACATTAGTCACTAGTCTATTAAAGTCAAGCCCTGTTCGTGAAGTTTCCAGGCCATACTTGTAATGACATCGAGAAACATTATTCCATAATACACTAGACAGCATGAATAGCTTGATTTGTGACCACTAAGTCATATACATTATCCTCAAATGACAACTATTCAAATGATATAAATCAATTAGGAAAAAATGGTGAAATTAGACCTTACCTGCTAATTGTCTTTACTAGAGTCCCTCCAGTCCAGTCCAGACACACGAGTTATCACCATCCACCAACAGATGGAGACCTAGAATGATCGGCTTGATCTTTTTGATGTCATGGTACAAAGGGGTCTGTACAGCTTTGATCTCGCCAGTTTTCCCTGTAACAAAGAAAATCTCAGCATATCAAACGCTTCTGCAATACCTTTTAAACTCATCATCCTACTCATCTCTGTCGTCTTTGATGTTGCCCAAGCAGGAGGAATAGGAGAAAGAGTAACGTTCCCCTGCCCAAACTGTTTCCATGATGCAACCTTGCAAAGTCACCATCCACTGGGTGCCACTAAGGTAAATAAGGTATGAGCAGAGAGCTTGCAACCAATTAAGAGCCTCGAAAAGGAAAACAAAGGAAAGAGCAGAAAATAGTCAGGCTTGTGTCCTGTAATACCTTCGCCACAAAGTCAGGCCAGGAATAGGATATACGGACCATAGGGCAGATCCTGGATTGGAGGGACTCAAGTAAAGGTCTAATTTTCACCCTTCCTTATCATCCCTCCAGTCCAGTCCAGACGCATGGGATGTACCAAAGCAGTACCCACAAAGGGGAGGGAACCAGAACATCATGACTGAAGACGAACACAAACAAGCACTAATCAGAGGCTTTGCAATGCAACACCTACCTGAAGTACATACCCTCCAAAATGGCCTCTGCTGATAAGGCCATGCCTTTCAAGGTTGGCACCAGCCCCACTTGCAACAGAAGGGCCTTTATCCAGCCAGGTAATTAAACCAAAAGGACAAAACCACTGTTCTGGGTACCGAAGACAGACCCAAAGCCTCCCTAGCAGTTGTCTGTGGAGACTAATGAAACCTAGGTCCAGAAGGAATGGCCACTTGAAATACCCAAGAGTAGGGAAACAGATAAGAGTAAACAGGGGGCCTCGCAACATACAGAATCTGAGAGGAAAGTCGATCAGCAGAGAAAATCAACGGAAGGAAGTGATTAAGCCACGTACTACTCACCAACCGCCAGAAACTTAGGCCATACTGAGCACCCTGTACCCCTCATGGAAGTAGGGATATGAAGCGAGACTGGCACTGGAGAACCAGGAAGAGCAAGCTGTCCTTCAGTGACAGCAAAATAGGTGCTGTCCGAGGAGTCAAGCCCCCGAAGAACTTTAATGTTATTTATCGGGGGGGGGGGGGTTGTTTTTTTTAAACAAATAGAGAGATGGGGCGGTGGCCAAGAGAGCAGATAGAATGCTAGGTATCATAAGGAAAGTAATGGAAAATAAAACAAAGGATATTATAATGCCTCTGTATCGTTCCATGGTGCGACCGCACCTTGAATATTGTGTGCAATTCTGGTCGCCGTATCTTAAAAAGGATATAGTGTTATTAGAAAAGGTATAGAGAAGAGCCACCAAAATGGTAAAGGGAATGGAAAGAGGCTAAAAAGGTTAGGGCTCTTCAACCTGGAAAAGAGACGGCTGAGGGGAGATATGATAGAGATCTATAAATTAATGAAAGGAGTGGAATGGGTAAACGGAGATCCATTGTTTACGTCCTCAGAATATAAAAAGACTAGGGGACATGAATTGAAGCTACAGGGTAACCTATTTAAGGCTAATAAGAGAAAATATTTTTTTCACTCAACATGTAATCAAACTCTGGAATTTGTTACCGGAGGATGTAGTAAAAGCTGTTAGTGTATCTGGGTTTAAAAAAAGGTTTGGACAAGTTCCTGGAGGAAAGGTCCATAAACCATTATTAAAAGGGACCCAGGATATCACTGCTTGACCCAATACAAGCATTGAGGAACCTGTGTCTTTTGGGGAAACTGCTAGATACTTATGACCTAGATTGGCCACTGTTGGAAATAGGATACTGGGCTTGATGGACCTTGGTCTTGAAGGACTAGAAAAAGGGACTGTTACTTCTGGAGAGAGATCTGCAACTGTGAGTATATACTTCTGGTAATTTTCTAAAAGGAATTCTTTGTATTAAAGCTAATTAATCTGTGAACCCACTATTTTTTGTTAAATCAGTCAGGGCCTAGTTTACGTTTAAATTTAAAACACAGAGGAGAACTTTCTGGTTACATTTCATACCCAGCAGAGAGCTTGTAGTTTAAATTTCATAAGACGTTAGAGCCTAGCAGCAGCTAAGAGCTATAATTTAAATCAAATCAGAATATAGCTTACCTCAGCAGCACAAGACAGGGTACTGTGTAGCAGCCCTCTTTTAATAAGTGCCAGCATGGTTTAAAGGTGAGGTCAGAGAGGCTGTTGTTGCCAAAAAAGCATCTTTCAGGAAATGGAAAAAAGAGCCAAACGACGAAACCTGGAAACAAAACAAGCACTGGCAAGTCAAGTGCAAGGCATTGATAAGGCAGGCAAAGGGAGAATTTGAGAAGAAGCTTGCTGCGCAAGCAAAAACGCGAAGTAAAGACCTTTTCAAGTACATTCGTAGCAAAAAACCTGTGAGAGAGTCAGTTGGTCCATTAGATGATAAAGGGGTTAAAGGAGCACTAAGAGGCGACAAGGCGATAGCGAAGAGACTGAATGAATTCTTTGCTTCGGTCTTTACTGAGGAAGATGTAGGGATGTTACCCATGACTGAAGTGGTATTTAAAGGTGCGGAAGAATTGAAGGAAATATCGATACATCGGGAAGATGTATTATAACTATTAGATAAACTGAAGAGTAGCAAATCACCTGGGCCGGATGGTATACATCCAAGGGTGTTGAAAGAACTGAAATATGAGATTGCAGACCTGCTATTAGTAATCTGTGAACTATCATTAAAATCATCTCTAATACCTGAAGATTAGAGGATCGCCAATGTAACACCAATTTTTAAAAAGGGTTCCAGGGGTGATCCGGGAAACTACAGACCGGTGAGCCTGACATCAGTACCGGGAAAAATGGTAGAAACCATCATAAAGAATAAAATTACTCAGCATGTAGATAGTCATGACCTAATGGGAGACAGCCAACATGGCTTTAGACAAGGAAGATCTTGTCTTACTAATCTGTTATGTTTTTTTGAAGGAGTGAATAATCAGGTGGACAAAGGTGAGTCGGTTGATATTGTGTATCTGGACTTTCAGAAAGCCTTTGACAAGGTCCCTCATCAGAGACTTTTGGCAAAACTAAAGAGTCATGGGATAGGAGGCAGTGTACTATTGTGGATCAGGAACTGGTTAAAAGATAGAAAGCAGAGGGTAGGGCTAAATGGCCAATTTTCCCAATGGAGAAAGGTGAATAGTGGTGTATCCCAGGGATCTGTGCCGGGTCCGCTGCTTTTTGACATATTCATAAATGACCTGGAAAGTGGAACAACGAGTGAGGTTATCAAATTTGCAGATGAGACAAAACTATTTAAAGTTGTTAAAACCCAAGAGGATTGTGAAAAATTGCAAGAGGATCTTGATAAATTGGAATACTGGGCATCAAAATGGCAGATGAAATTTAATGTGGACAAGTGCAAGGTTATGTACCTAGGGAAGAACAACCCAAACTATGGTTACACGATGCAGGGTTCCACATTAGGAACTACCACCCAGGAAAAAGATTTAGGCGTCATTGTGGATACCATGTTAAAACCCTCGGCCCAGTGTGCAGCAGCGGCCAACAGAGCAAATAGAATGCTAGGTATGATAAGGAAATGAATGGAAAATAAAACAAAAGATATTATAATGCCTCTATATCGTTCCATGGTGAGACCGCAACTTGAATATTATGTGCAATTCTGGTCGCCGTATCTTAAAAAGGATATAGCGATTTTAGAAAAGGTTCAGAGAAGAGCCACCAAAATGGTAAAGGGGATGGAAGGATACTCCTATGAAGAAAGGCTAAAAAGGTTAGGGCTCTTTAACCTGGAAAAGAGACGGCTGAGGGGAGATATGATAGAAGTCTATAAATTAATGAACGGAGTGGAATGGGCAAACGTAGATCGATTGTTTACCTTATCAGAATATAGAAAGACTAGAGGACATGCAATGAAGCTACAGGGTAAACTATTTAAGACTAATAAAAGAAAATATTTTTTCACTCAACATGTAATCAAACTCTGGAATTTGTTACCGGAGGATGTAGTAAAGGCTGTTAGTGTAGCTGGGTTTAAAAAAGGTTTGGACAAGTTCCTGGAGGAAAGGTCCATAAACCATTATTAAGAAGGGACCCAGGATATCAATGCTTGAACCAATACAAGCATTGTGGAACCTGTGTCCCTTGGGGAAACTGCTAGGTACATATGACCTAGATTGGCCACTGTTGGAAACAGAATAATGGGCTCACAGCCAAAAAGAACAATGAACTGGGAACTCCTAAGGCATCCAAATACGACCACTAGGATGACTTAGTGGCTATTATTCCGTCATGGTCATCATAAGCAGGTCTCAAAATTCTGAAGACCCCATCCACAGAACCCTCCAGGGAGAATATGCCACTGTAACTTGGTCCTACAAAACCTTCAAGTCCTACCAGCCGAATGAAACAGTCAAAATAAATAACTCAGCCAGTTTGGAATCCGTCCTCCTAAGTGGATACCCCCATAAATTGGTCTTGATATAGTCGAATTGTTAGTACTCCAGAGTCTCAAGTGCTCCCAAAGCAGGGCACTCCTTACATGGACCAGCAACCAGCAAAAATGATGCCCTGGGGTGCTGGCTACAAAGAATCATGTATCCTCAGGATCCTTGGGCTCTCCAAGTTATCTTGGTGTCCAGCTAAAACTTGAGACAATGATGGCATTATCCCCAAGAAAGACAACTTGGGTTCATAGCACTGGAAGCTCCAGACCCAAACGCAGAAGGTATGGCTGTCATCTACAGGACTAGCAATGCTACCACCAGCTGACCTCTTAGCCCACTCAGGAGTAAAACAGATCTGAAAGTAGCCTGAAGCTGTTCCTCCCAAGGAAAACAAAACTGTAGGGAGTCCTGAAACTGTACCCACCACAGACTTCATCTAGGTGCTTTGGTACCCTTTTCTTGCCGTCTCCTTTACTCATGCTAAAATAATGGCCATGAGAATGGAAATAAAACACCAGACCATTCTTTTAAGGGAATGGAGCCTCCCCTTTTTTCTTTTATGTTGACCCACTGTCAGAAAGAATTAAAGATCACCCCCCCCTTTTAGGTCTAAGGATGGTCAGAATCCAGCAAGATCCTGCTCAATTGCATGTCTGAAGAGGAACAATCCCCCATCCTATCATAAAGAAAATAACATAAGGGCCTGTCCAAGTATCAGTCTCCCAGACAAATGAAACCAAAGAAAAACTGACCATTTATCTCTCCCAGCCAAAAGGAAGCAAAAAGGGATGAAGAGCTGCAGTCTACCGACTAGAAAACCAAAAGAGGTATCCTTTGACCCTAGAGTCCCCATTCCTAGGTAAAAAAAAAAAAAAAAAAAAAGTCTTGACTGCTGGCCGAAAGAAAAAAAAAAAAAAAAGTCATTCTGGCACCTTTCTTAATCTGGACAGAAAAACTACACAGGCTCTTAGAGACGCATCAAAGATCTAACCGTCCACATTGACGGCAGAAGAACAACCTAATTCTCTAGCTGAGAGTACTGCTGAAGCAGATCACACCAACAGGACTGAGTGGCGGAGACCAAACCTGCCTCACCTGCCGCTTAGCCTGCTGCCATTGCCAAGGAAGACACAGCAAACTGTACATCTCAAGAATGTAGTTTGACCATGCAAACAGTCGGGAGCTCTCAGCAGGGTATCTCACTGAATTCCCTTCATTATTGAGCATGTATATTTGGTTGGATGGTTGTTTGTTTTTTAGCTTCAGAGGCCATTTTTATTTATTTAGTTGGATTTCTATACCGCCTTTCACCAGGTCAAAGCAATGCACATGAAATAAAATTGTTAATAGTTACAGTGTAACAATTTACTATATACAGCATGCAATGGTTAGATACAGATGAATAACTATATACATATTTACAGTTTCTGGGTGTACCGATTATAGGGACATTTATCATATACAGCAAACTTCAGACATGGGGGATCATTGATTCCACGTGCAGGATTGGCTGAAATGCTCAGAGAAGATGTGTGTTTTAAGGTGTTTCCTGAAGCTGCTGATGTTTCTTAGTGAGTCTGGTAGCATGTTCCAGATTGAAGGTGCACAGTGTTGGAAGGCTCAACCACAGGCTTGTTGGTTGAATTTAGTTCTGGCATGGGGAATGACGAGGGTTTTTCTGGTAGAGGCTCATCTTGATCTGCTGAGTTGTGGGGTTTGAAGTAGAGTGTGGAGGTGAGTTGGGGTGTATTGCGATCCTGTCTTGTTACCTTTTGGAGGATGCGTGCTGTTGTGTGGAGGGCGGTCCATAGAGAGAACAGTGTGGCCTGTGGGAGGCCCTGGTATATTGCGTTGCAGTAATTGCGATGAAGTAGGTACCCATAGCCCCTTCATGATGCTATTAAACCTGTGTACACCCCTCGAAGCAACAGCCAACTCTCCAGAAATTAGTCTGCCCTATCACATCAGGCAAACCAGAGCCTCAGCCCCTGGACCCCAAACGCCTCTGGCACAGCTGTAAGAGAGGCTAATCCTTCCTTCCTTTAGCACCACATCAACTAGTTGACACCATCAGAGGTAGGAGAAAGGACTATCACACTTGTCTAGATAGGTGACAAAGCTGCCAGGAACCACTGCTGTCTCATGCAGGCTCATCTTTCTGCAGCCATGAGCTTAGGGGTGTACCAGCCCTCAGGTAGGCATGAGACATGCGTCTGAGAACGTAGAGCAATACGGCTTGACCCAACTAGGCTTTAGGCCCCTGATCATCATCAATAGCAATTTAAAAAACAAAACACAAAAATAAAAAACACAACAGATTAGAGAAGAAGCTCTTCTGAGCGGAGACCATGACCTACATCTCGAAATATAGCTCTGCAAGCTGCATTCTGTGCAGTATCTATAAAGAGCAGAAAGCAAAAATCAACTGCCTAGCCCATAAACTGGTTCTCCCATGAGGTAAGAGCCTTCTAAACTCATGGAATCCCAGAGGAGACAAAAAAAAAAAAAACACACAACAGACTATATCCAAAGGCAGCCCCATCCTAACCATCTGCAGGATGGCTTCTCCATTCTAAAAGCCGCAGCGTCAAGGGTATATAAGTCAGTAAAATCCATCCACTACTGATGGTAGCCTGACTCACTCTATCCCACAAAGGAGCCTAGAGCCAAAACTGAGCAATGCAACCTGTTCACAACCGCATGCAGGAAACCTCTATCACCCATTGCAGACCTAGGCCAGAAATGAAAGCAAAAGCTACTGCCAGTGCTCTCTAACCAGGACACCATGCAGGTAAGCTGTGCAAACTTTAACACACCAAAAAGCAGTCATTTGTGATAAAAACTCTACAAAACTCCACTAGTTAATCGCAGAATTACCGGCGCTGAACTCTATCTTCTGCTATATTTCCTTTTTTTTTTGTAACCGAAGGAGCAATGCCGCTCCTTGGGCCCCCACACCATAAATCCCGGTTGGTCTTGAAAGGGAAACAGAAGGTAGGATTGATGGAGGGGGAAAAAAATAAAAATAATGTCTCGAGCCCAGTAACCACACATCCACCCACTGATCATAAGCAACCGGATGAAAGCCACCAGGGAAATGGCAGTTTTCCCTGCCTAAAAGAACAGACTGAACTAGCGAGGGTAATGGTGGTGTTCCCATCTAACCACAAGTTTAACCTCAGCCATGTAAACTTTATCTTTCAAGTCATTCCCAATAATTGGACCGATTAAATTATCTTTTTTTTTTTAATTTGAAATGTTTTATTGGCACTCATCGTAATTAACATCGCACAACACAACACTGAAACCCAACCGGGCATAACCATTCTGTCACTCCACTATACCGTCTACATTCTTCTTCCAGTTGGAAATAGGGATACATGGATATATAGACAATTACACATCTCAATACGTTCCTAGATAACCAGATAGTCAAAATTCCACACTCTCCATGTATACCCCAAATTAAATGCATAGCATTCTATCTTATTAATCTGAATATTGATAGCAAAATCTACAATTCAAAAGTAACTTGTATTCTCTAGTACACTGCATTTACTATATTGTACTCCCCCTTTTCCCTCGTTCTCTTCCTATGGTTATGTTATGACAAATCATATTAAAACATTACATTGCTCTCTAAGTTATTATCTCATATTCAGTACCCAGTTGAGCCCATTTATCTCTTATAACCATACCATTACTTCCCCTAATTCTTATTCCACCCCCCAATATCCCCTATTATCTCCCTTCCCCCTGACTCCCCCCTCTCCCAACATACCTATCCTTCATCCATTCATTCCACCCACTCTCCCTCCATTCTTCATAGGCTTGCCATACCTCCCTGTGTTTTGCTCTTTTATTACAGCAGTATGCTCCTATTGAACGCATATGCCAAAGAAATTCCAAACTCCCAATGACCTCCTTCATAGCTGGTGCCTCTTGTCTTTCCATCTTTGCAATATGGCCAATCGGCTCGCCACCACACAGTGGCTTAGAAAGGTAGTCAACATTAAATTGCCCCCCTCCTCCCCCTCAGCTAATGCAATTTGCGCTAGAGTTACCCGTATCCGTACCCGGATTACCTCATGATAGAATCTTTCCAAACCCTCCCACAACCCCTGACGTTTTTGGCATCCCCAAAGCATGTGCACCAGATCCCCCCTTTCCCCACAACTCCTCCAGCAATTTGCATGCCTATCCTTAAATATGGCCTGTAACTTTGCAGGTGTCCACACCATCCTCAGTTGACTTTTCAAGCAATTTTCCACCATAGCCGTTCCCCATGCCAATCTACGCTCCCCCTCATATATTCCCCGCCAACTCTCCTCTTCCCAATGGCCTCCTATGTCCTTCTCCCATTGTTCCTGCCATCTTACTCACCCCCCCTGATTAGCATTAAGTATCTTGTACAACCAACCCTTTTTCGGACTCACATTTTTCCATTAACTTCTCAAACTCAGTGGGCTTGCTTTTTAAATCCCTCTTTACTCCCTCTTGCTGTAAGAAATACCATAACTGCAGGTAGGCGTAAAACTCCTTATCCGTTACCCCATATCTGCTTTGGAGGTCCTTGTACACTCATCTCCCCCTTTTTATCTATCAGTTGACCCACCCTTACCAATCCCTTGTGCGCCCATTCCTTGAAAGCCTCCCCTCCCCCAGCCTCCCCGGTGTAAATTCCCCCAAATGAGTCTCCCTTGATAGGCACTTCCCCTGCATCAAATATGACCTCCTCCTTCCCCAAATCTGCAACGTTAACTCCCTATGAGGGTTCCTCCCCTTTCTCCCCACCCCTTCTCCAGCACTGTCCCACACCAAAGCCTCCAAATTTGCCCCTCGCTCTTTTTCCCATGAGTACCCATTGAGGCATCTCATCCCTCTCCCGCCACACAAACAGGGCCCTCAACTTCGCTGCCTCATAGTAATTTACCAGGTTCGGTATTCCCAACCCCCCCCCTCCTCCCTTGCCTTAAACATCATAGCTCTTCCTACTCTTGGAATCTTTCCCTCCCAAATGAACCGCATTATCATGTTCTGTAGCTGCCTGAGACATGCCTTTGTGACTCTACACGGAAGTGCCATAAAGACAAACAGTATCCTTGGCAGGATATTCATTTTTATTGTAGCTATCCTTTCCAGCCACGATAAGTAGAGTCCTTGCCATCTAGCTAAGTCTTGTCTTATCGCCCCCAACAATGGCCTACAATTCCATTCAGTTAGTTTGTCTAAGGGGCTCCCTATTTGTATTCCTAAATATCGGAAACTGCTATTTACCCACTTAAAGGCAAACCCTTCTCACAGTTTTTCCAAGTCCTTTGTCAAATTAAGCTCTAGTATTTCCGTCTTTGTCGTATTAAGCTTATAGCCTGCCACTTCACTATACTTCCTTATGGCTTTCATTAGATTGGGTAAACTAATAAACGGCTGACTTAGAGTGAAGATCACATTGTCTGCAAATAAAGCTACCTTACTTAATTTTTCTCCCACCTCCACCCCCCGGATATCCATCTGCCCCCTTATATAATCAGCTAAAGGTTCTATTACCAGGGCGAACAGTAAGGGCGACAATGGGTAGCCCTGGCACGTACCCCTACCAACTGGAAACTGTCAGAGTAGCCTCCATTCACCTGTATCCGGGCTCTAGGTCTCGCATACATCGCCCTCACCCAACTCAGAAACTTTTCTCCTAAACCTATTTTTGCCAGCACCTGCATCATAAACTGCCATTCGACTGTCAAATGCCTTTTCGGCATCTACTGTTAGGAAGACTGCCTCCTTCCCAGTTTCCTGAAGGGACCACATAACATTCAATAGCTTCCGAATATTATCCCCCCTTGTCTCCCCTTTATGAACCCCGTCTGGTCTTTGTTTACCAACTTCTGCATTACTTTTTGCAGGCGGGCTGTCATAATTTTTGCCAGCACTTTGGCATCTAAGTTTATAAGCGAGATTTGTTGATATGCTCCACAAGTGGTTCGATCCTTCCCTTCCTTGGGTATGACAGTTATACCCGCTTCCGCCATTGATCCTGGCAATTCTTCCCCCTGAAGCACTCCATTAAACACCTGGGATAGCAGTCCTACTATACTCTCCTGCATCACTTTATAGAATTTTGCAGTATCTAATCCTGGGGCTTTGCCCTCCTTGAGGGACTTAATTGCTACCCTCACCTCCTCATGGTTTACCGGTCTTCCCAACTCTTCTGCCTCCACTTCTGATAACTTTCCCAACTTACAAGCCGCCAAGAATTCCTCCCCTTTCTTTCCCACCCCCTATACTTCACACCTATACAACTTTTCATAATATTCCACAAAAATCTTCCTAATTTCTGCTGACTTGTATACCAGTACCCCTTGTTGGTTGCGCATTGCCCCTATATTCGCCATTTGTTGCTTCACTTTCAATCTACTAGCTAGTCTCCTTCCCAATTTATTACCCCCTTCATACCACCCCTGCTTCAGTCTTGCCAAGTTATATGCAATCTCTGCAGACCTTAGTTGGTTGAGTTCCCCTCTTAATTTTTGCAATTCGATTAACACCTGTGGCTCTCCTCGCTCTTGATGTTCCCTCCCCAACCGCTCTACCCTCCGCACTAACCCCTCCTCTACCTCCTTCTTTCCCCTCTTCTCTTGCGCTGCTATATGGATCACAACTGCCTTCATTCCATCTCATATGGTCTCCATTGCCACCTCCCCTGTCATATTTAGTTCTAAATATTCTCATATCACCTCCCGGACCCGCTCCACATTTTCCTTCTTATCCAGAAGTCCCTCATTCAAACGCCAAAATCTAATCCCTTTGTCTTTTTCCCCCATATCCAGCACAATATGCACTGGGGCATGGTCTGTCCATGTAATACTGCCTATTTCCACCTGCTTTGTCCTAGCCACCCAGTTCCCATTCACCCACAGCATATCTAGCCTGCTATAGGTCCCGTGTACTGGGGAGGAGAAAGTATCTTTTTTCACCTTGGTCCTACTTCTCCACATATCCACAAACCCCAGACATTCCCTTAACCTCTGTAGACTCTTCCTTTCCTTTTGTCCTCCTCCCCCTCCTTGATTATCCAGCCTCGGATTCACCGTAATATTAAAGTCACCACCCAATATAATAGGAATGCTCCCCCACCCTTCCAGCTCTACCATCAACTTTTTATAAAATTCCTCTCTGCGTGTTTGGGCCATATATACTTACAATCCATACCTCTTCGTCCTTTATCTTCATCCGCACCACCACCCATCTCCCTTTTTTTATCCCTCCACTCCTCTACCACCACCTCCTTGTACTCACATCCTATCACCCCCACCCCTCCTCTCCTTGGATGGGCTCTTTGTCCCGCCAGTAACACTCTAGGATTTTTCTTTGGGCATATCAGTCCTTCTTGTCCTACTCTTAAGTGGGTCTCTTGTATACACACTATATCTGCTTTTAACCGCGTGCCCTCCCTTTCCAACAGGCACCGCTTGCACCAGGTTTGCAGCCCTTTGACATTTACCGTCGCCACTATCAACTCATCTCGCTCCCTGCCCTTCTCCGCTTCCCTCCCCATCCCCCCTTCCCGTCCTCCCCTCCCCTCTGCCCCTCTCCCTCCGTCCTCCCTCCCTCCCCTGCCCCCTTGCCTCTTCTGTAACCGAGGCAATTCTGGAGTCATGCACCACCCGTCACCCCGAACCTCCCCCTCCTCCCCTTTTCCCCCATACTGCTATCTGCCCCTCCCACTTTATCCCTCTTTAACCCTTACTCCTTCCCCATACCCTCCTCCTTCCCCTCCAAACGCTTGAAGCTTTTCCGCTTCGCATCCCTACCCCCCCACCTTCCCTCCACCCTTCCCCCTCTCAATATAGTATAGCACATTTATACCATCTCAGTACATTTAACTGTTACTCAACTGCCCCCCCCCCCAACAACAACTTTTAAACCGCTCTTTTTATAGCCAGTTCCATCTGCTCACAGTCTTTTTCCTTCTTTCATCTTTTGGTCCCTCTGCGCTGTGATCTCCTGTTGTCGCTCTCTATCTCCGCACGCCGCTCTCATGGTTCCTTCCCCTGCTGCTTCTTCTGCTGCTCTCCCCGTTGTTCCATTTGAGTCCACTCGGCCCTTGCTTCTTCAGCCTGTACTTCCATACCCGCTGCTTTCAATGCCAGCCACGCTGCCTCAGGTGTTTGTATTTTCCAGGTCTTTTCTCCCTTTGAGAAGGCCAAGCCAAAGGGGAACAGCCAGCAGTACCTCACCTCCTCTTTGCAGAGCAATTTGGTGACTGGTGCCAAGGCTCTCCGTCTCTGTAGGGTTCCTACGGACAAATCAGCATATATGGCTACCTGATAGCTGCAAAGATGAGGGGTCTAAGCACATTTAAGTGGCAGGGCTATTTTTTCCTTCACTCTGTAATCCTTCAAGCAAATTATGTCTCTGGGTCTGTTATTCCTTACTGGACCTAGGGCCCGATGCACCCTGTCCATTTGTATTCCATCCGAACTTCCTCTTCTCCTCCTTGCTTCAGGGCCTCCTTAAAAATCGCCTCTGCTACCTTTGTACAGTCCTGAAACTCTGGCTCCTCTGGGACGTCTTTAATCCTCAAATTGTTCCTTTGGGAGCGATTCTCCAAGTCTTCCAACTTTAGAGTCATTTGTTCTCTCCACTCCTTATCCCCTCTGTACTTCATCTCCCATTCCTCTTGCTGCAGTTCCAGGGTTTCTAGCCGATTCTCGTGGTCCCCCATCCTGCCTGTAACCTCCACTACTTCCTCTTTCAAACTACTCATAAGCTCCTCCAGCGTTTTCTTCGTTGATTGTACCTCCGTTTTCAGTTCTTCAAACCATCTTTTTAATTCTTCCCTCGAGACCATCTGGCCTTCTCCCACCGCTTCTCCAGCTATTGTCTCCGTCTCTTTCAAATGCGGCTCAGCTTGCTCCCGCCTAGTGTGCTCTCCACTCGCCATTTTACCTTCCCCCGCCTGCACACTCGGGGCTCCAAAAGGCGTAATCTCGGAGATCCGCTGTTTTTTTTTTCGTGTCGCCATGCTCCCCTGCTTCTGTGCTGTCCGCTTTGCTATTTTTCGCTACTTGCCGTTCCCGATTGGGGCTACCGGCTCTTTTCCTCCGGGGTGGGTTCAGAGCCCGCCGCTTATGCAGTCATCTTGGCGGATGACATCCTGATTAAATTATTTTAAAAAATTTTATACACGAGTCCTTAATAACTGCTGTACCTGTGCAGCCAGTGTAAGGAATTGTAATCATAGTGCTGTAAGCGCTTTCGTGCACACCAACAATCCATCCAACAGAAAATACAGTTCAATTGTTTATAAATTGGATCTGTAGCTTTTATTTATTTTTAAACATTGAGGCAATAATGTTTGACAATCACTCCGAACATACACCCGATAAAAGAATACCGTCTCAAAAATCACGGCCAGAGTGACACTGTAAAACTACCATCAGGCTTCACTCTGAAGCAAACAATGACTGCCAAAGAGATTGGCAAATCTAACCCCAATCTTCCACCAAACGCAGAGTCAGTCTGCTTCTCCTATCCTCACCAACCAGGTTTGGAGAGGAGTACCCCAGTACCAATAATAAGACTATGAACATACCATAAAACAGATGCAAAGACTGCTACTCATAGTGAATAGTTTAGAGTTTTTGTTTCTCTTATTGTTATATGTAACTGCTGTACTTACAGAATTTAAATGTTAAAATGTAAACCGCTGCTGATCACTGGAAAGAGTGGTATAAAAATAAGTTCAAATAAATAAATAAGCAGCTCCCAGATAAAAATTACCTTCTGAAGTGTCAGTCCAGAATAGCATGAGAATTGGCTGCCTGGCCAGTAAAGGGAACGAGTCCTATCAACGCTGCTTTCAACAACTCCATTATCATGAAGAGAGAAATTGGCTGTTGATCCCCACAAGCACTGGCATCCTCCCCACTTTAGGGGACGTCAGCCACTCTTTAATCGTCCTTCACTCCATTCTGAAGAGGGAAATCGGCCATCAGCCCATTGGCCCCTACAAATACTGTTATCCTCCCCACTCAAGGAGACGTCGGCCCTTCTTACCAGCATTCACCTCCAACTGAAGGAGGAAATTGGCTGTTGGTTTGCACAAGTATAGGCATCCTCCCCACTCAAGAGAACGTCAGCCACTCTTACTGGCATTCACCTCACTCCAGAAGACAACTGCTGAGAAACATGGAGGTAGCTTCTTTTCTTTTTTTTTTTTTTAAATTCAACATCGCTGCACAGCATACCTCCAAAACCATTATTCTCTCCAAGACCTCATGGGGAAAGCAGGATGGATAAAAAGGGGAAGGGACTTGGCACCACCAGGTTATGCAACCTCGAGGGCCTATGCCCTCAGTTCCTTGATTCTGCACTCCAGTTTAGTTCAGACTGCACAGATTAGCCAACCTCCATTTGCTGGAGACTGAGGAATGCTGGCGAAATCGAGCTGCACAGACCCCTTTGTATCATAATGTCAATCATTCTGTCTCCATCTGCTGGTGGACGGCGATAAACCATATGTCTGGACTGGACTGGAGGGACGATAAGGAACAGTCAATAAATATTTTGGCAACAGAGCTACCAGTGTGAATCACTAATGGGCAAGACGTTCCAGTCAGTAAAATTATGGGCTGTCATATATGCAAAAGAGAGTTTCCCATTCTGCGACTACATGAAAAATACTTAAATACATCTAGACTCCTATTTACTAAGCTGCACTAAACAGTTAAGGGTATATTTACTAAACTGGGCTGTCTAGAATAACATGGGCCATAATTGTAAATAGCCTGTGTTAACCAATAACTCGGGTTAGTAAACATACCCCTTAATGCAAAGAATGTCACTTTGGGGAAAGGAATGGACACAGATGCACCCTGCAGTTACTATGGCGGTAGTTACTGCAATAGATAGCAATATCTTGAGGTGATTTTAATTGCTCTATGTTAACTGCACTATGCATTATCTGCCATGCAGTTCATGCATTAATTATTTTCTCTGTGTGTTAACTGTATGACAGCAGTTAATGAGTAGCATGGCGGAGTAGCCTGGTAGTTAGAGCAGCAGACTAACATCAGGGTTCAAATCCCGTTTGACACGCTCTCTCATCTTGGTCAAGTCGCTTCATCCGCCATTGTCTTAGGTACAAACCTAAATTGTAAGCCTTCTGGGGACAAATGCCTATTGTACCTGAATGTAACTTACCTTGAGCTACCAAGGAAAAGGTGTAAGCTAAAAAAAAAAAAAAAAAAAAAAAAAAAAATTCCAAAAAAGTAAAATGCAGACATTTGCAGATAACTGCCAAAATTAAATGTTTGGTAACCATACAGCAAGTGCTGTATGGTGGAGGAGTGGAGCAGCCGCCTAATGGTTAGTGCACTGGCTTAGTAACCAAGAGAGTTTTGATTCCTACTAGAACTCCTTTTAGCCTTGTGCAAGTCACTTAACTCTCCACTGCCTCAGGAGAAAGTTAAATGTATAATCTAAGTTATTAATGTCCCTGTTTAATGTACATACCAAGTTTAAGTTAAAGTAAACTGTTTTGACTAAAATGATAAAGCAGTATAAAAACCCTGTTAAATAAAATAAATAAAATGTGCAAAACCTCAGTGGATTTTAGTAAATAGGAGACCTTAATATTGATTTTTATGATCATTTTTACTACTAAACTATTATACTTTTTAAAAACTCATACGGGCCAATGAAGGAAGACTAAGACGCCCTTTGTGCACAAATAATGCAGCTTATATGCACAAGTTCTGACACACCAAGTGCAAAAAAAAGGAATTGATGCATACATAAACAGCAAAGGAAAAAGTATGCACACACAGTTAACACCAAGCGTATTTAAATTATGCACAAATGAGTTGTGCATATTAAATGGAATGCTAATACCGTCTATGCCTGATGCACTGAAACCTGTAGAGGATTATGTAACCAGTTGAAGCGCCAATATCTCTGCGCCTGGTCTGATGTGGCTTAAACGTCTTGCACATATAGGGGGGGAAAAAAATATATATCCCTGGTGGCCCAGCAGCACCAATACCAGCCACCCAATAACAAAAAGGCCAGGTGGCCCCTGAGCCTCCCACCCCCCTCCCGGTACCTTTAAGCTTTAAAGACAAAACTCTTAAAATAAAGCTGGAGTAGGAGCCGCCAAGGATGTTTTTTTTTTAAACAAAATCGGATGGGCAGATGGGCATTGGGGCTGCCAGGGATTTGGTTTCTGTTGGCGGCATCAGCCCTCCAACTGTATTTTGATGGAAATGGGGACGTTCCCCAGTGCCTGGATCATCTGAGATGAAGTGTCAAACTTCCCCTCAGATGACCCCGTTTCTACGGGACAGCATACCAAACTTGCACAGACTTTGGTGTGCATATGCTTGGCTTACTCTCCCAACTTAATGGTGACATTTTGCGCTGACGTTTTATGCATGTCTTATTTGCATATGCACCCCTTTCTGCATGCCAATGATGAAGTCGCATGCTATTGGTGTGCTACATAGATGGTGCATAACTTCAGTGCCGGCTTTCTGCATTGGCCCCATAATGAATAAAATTCTAAATCACCTCTACAAAAAATGCTTGACGTTATTTAAACACAAATAAAATACGTATCTAAAATGGATAAAAAAAAGCCATCCCTCTCAATATTAACACATAAAAATGCCCTCAGTCTAACATAAATCCCTATAATAAATTTACAAAAGCGTTCTAGTACCCTATTTCACATTGGCCCTCTCCCCCCACCCAAAAAAAAAATCACCTGCCATAATCACACTTTCACCCCTTTACAGAAGCAAAGGTAATTTGCTTCCTGACAAAGTTAACCTGGCAGTTTGTTCTACCAGCAAGTCCTTCTTCCTTCTCCACTGTAGATGTAATACTCTACTCAAGAGAGCCTAGGAAAGATCTTTCAATGCAGAACGAAAGTTACACGCCAGATGATGTAGAATAAGCTTTTCATTCAAATAAAGGGGAGATAAACTGCACTTCATTTTAAAAGCCAGCATCAGAACTGTTCAGTTTTACAATTTTTGTTATTGGTGA
The DNA here is from genome assembly GCA_033557465.1 of Ichthyophis bannanicus. Lineage (NCBI taxonomy): Eukaryota > Metazoa > Chordata > Amphibia > Gymnophiona > Ichthyophiidae > Ichthyophis > Ichthyophis bannanicus. The sequence continues at coordinate 145,086,903 of CM066046.1, read as the reverse complement.
TGATCAAAATGGACAACTTACACATTCACAAATTAAAATTTGTTTTTTTATCATTTTGTGTATTAGTTTTAGCATTCCTTGTCATTTTTAAGATGTTAGTAACAATATACAGCAATAAGACTAACATCATTTGCTGTACTTGTCTTTGAACATTGTTCTATTTGGAAAGGTAGATAGTATGACAAAATAAAGCCTGGCTCTTCAGTAACCCATAATAAATGGAGGGAGCAATTCTGATATAAAAATCTAAATGTAAAAGCTCATTGTAAATAGAAGATACTTTACATTTATTTTACATACTTGTGCTCTACACAGCTTCGTTAACACTAAAGGGGTCATTCCCTAAAGATTAGAGTGTACGATTTGCTGCAGAACTCAATTTATTCCTTATGGGTCCTGCTGCAGGTAGTATGCATTAACCATTAATAAATGGCCCCTAAAAAAGGCTTAATGCGGGAAGCCAAACTTACGTCAATATGTCACTGGGGGTCTTCTGCTGTAGCCTTTTCCCTAAGCCAAATCCAAAGAAGCATATTGCAAACATGGGGGTCACTCCAACGATAGGTGCTGCCATGCCTTTGTACAAACCTCTAATGCCCTAAATCAAACAAGCACATTCCTTAATTTACTGAATACAGCAATGCTTTCAAATACGTTTTTGCTAAATACCTTTGCAAAATTAGAGTGATTTTAGTACAAATATCTTTAATGGAATCAATAACAGCAGGTCATATTCCAAAATGTACACCACCATTGAGATTATCATATGAGGGGATAAAAAAGGATCGATCACAGCTCCTTTAGGGCCTGATTTACTGTTTTCCCATTCCATACCTTAAGGAAAAGAAAGCTAAAGTATATCTAGTATCCCTGTAAGCCACTGGCAGAAATGTACAACCAGCAGCCTCCCCTCCCTCTCTCCACTCTCCCACTCATGCTGTCATCAGTCAGCCTCCCTCTTCTATTTTGATCCGCGCCACCAGTCTTGTGTCCCTATTCCACATTTTCCTCCTCTTAAAAATCAGTCAATTTATTACTCAGCCGCTGTTGGCTTTGCCTAACTATATGTTGGAATTGAAACGATTTGGAAGGCTGTCCGGGTTTAAAATTAATTGGGACAAGACAGAAGCCTTGGATGTGTCTTTAGGTAGTGGTTTGCAACAGCATCTTCAGCAGACTTTTAAGTTTCGCTGGGCTCAGAGGTCCATTAAGTATCTTGGTGTTCAGTTGCATAGGGATTTTCAGGGCCTGTATGGAGCAAACTATCCACCTCTGTTGGTCCAAATTGAAAAAGATCTTATGCGATGGCATAAAGATGATTTTTCCTGGTTAGGGCGTATAGCAGCCTTAAAGATGGTGGTGTTGCCGCGCTTGCTATATTTCTTCCAGGTATTACCGTTGCGGGTGCCGAGATTGGTGTTGCAAAACCTACAGCGGAAGATGTTTCTATTTGTGTGGCGACATCGACCACCTAGGGTAGCGAGGAGGGTGTTATATGGTACCACCAATATAGGGGGATTGGGTATGCCTGAGATAGGGGCTTATTATCTGGCTGCGCAATTGCGTCAAATAATGGACTGGAGAGAGCCAGAGGGAAATAAGCGGTTTGGGAGTATTGAGCAGTTTTGGGCTGGGGAGTATAATTTGCAGTTTCTTCCGTGGATGTCACAAGGGGGGGTGCGCCGGAACTGGACGGAGAACCCATATCTTCGGCATCTGTGGGAGGTGTGGCAGGCCGGGTGGCGAAGGCTTAATAACCAGGCCCCGCGATTCGATCTCCATGCTAGCCCCCCATAGGCTCCACTCAGGCTTTTGGGCCAGGGAGGGAGGGGGTTTTCCGTCAATGGGCGGCGAAGGGCTTGGATAGATTTATCCATCTGCTTGAATCCGGGGAGGTTAAATCCTTCTCTCAGCTACAAGGGGAGTACCAATTAGGAACCCGTGACTTCTTTGCATATTTACAGCTGGTTCATTTTTTGCAAACTAAACAGAATCAGGCAGTGATTAAAGATGGCCTTAATGGGGTTGAGGGGATTTGGTGGGGACATGGTCAATCCCGGGGCCTAATTCGGGTGCTATATGCCTCTCTGTGCCCCTCCAGGGCGGAGGGAGAGAAATTTCGCTACATGGCGGATTGGGAGAGAGACTTGGGGGTGACCTGGGGCGAAGTGGAGTGGAGTAGGCTCTTTAAGGAGATCAAGCGCTCCTCCATCTGTACGATAATAAAAGAGAATTTGTATAAGATACTGATGCGCTGGTACTATACTCCTGTCCGATATAGTAAGATGGGGTCGGGAGCTTCAGATCGGTGTTGGAGGGGATGTGGGGCACAGGGGACTTATCTGCATATGTGGTGGGAATGTGAAATCATACATGGCTATTGGGTGGGGATTAAGGACAAAATTCGCGAGATCTTTGCCTTGGGGATAGAGTTCACCCTTTCTCCACCTTTCTTTCTGCTGGGGGTCTGGCCGGAGGAGCTACCACGCTGTTGGCCTAGACCAATACGGGCCTGCTTAATAGCGGCTCGGTGTGAAATAGCTTGGCGATGGAAGCAGCCTCAACCACCCAGCTTGGAGGCATGGGTGACCCGGCTGCGCAGGGTCGTCATGATGGACCGTCTGACGATGCTGCATAGGGCTAAGGAGGCCAGCTTTGATAAGCAGTGGAAACCCTTATTGGACTATTTGAAGAAGGAGGAGTAATGGGTGAGCGATGGGGGGGGGGGGGGGGGGGGGGTGGGTGGGGGGGGGTAAGGGGGGGTTTGGGGGGGGGTTAGGCGCGGGGGGTCGGGGAGGGGGAAGGGTGGGATGTGAGGAGAAGCAACGAGGTTGGGAGGGGGAACCTGCTTTTGTTCTGTTTATAAGTGTATTGGAATGTTGAGCAGGATTATTTGGTTGTTTGATATGAACCTTGTGTTCTCTTTGTATGTCTGATTCACTTCTTGAGTGTGCTGTTCTTCTGTAACCGCTCCCAAACTGTATGGGGGGGGAAAAAACTTTTCTTCTTTCAATAAAGATAAAGTTACAAAAAAAAAAAAAAAAAATCAGTCAACTCCCGAAGAGTGCCGGTGATGTCATCACCTAGTATGGCCGCTTGAGTTGTGAGCTCCCACCCGACTATCGAAAAGTGCATTGTTGAGCGGTGTGCGGCGCCGGATCGCCCCGTTTTTTGCTGGAGGAGCAGGAGATAAAGACGGGGACCGACTGTAATGACCGCAAAGCTGAAAAAGGTGAATCTGAAGGAGTTTGCATACGGGGAAACCACGCCAACCTGGCAGGGCAAAGACAAGATGGCGGGGGCAGAGGGAAAGCCCGCAGAAAATACTACCGGCAAACGGAGCATGCGGGAGAGACCGGAGAAGGGACCCGAGGAGAGTGGTGCACATGCTGGAGGGGGGCCCGGTGATTTCCAAAGTGATGTCCGAACGTGGTTTTCTGAATTAAGGACTGATATCCTGCAAATTAGAGCGGATGTGGTGGCAAGCGTGGACAGCTTGAGAGGGGACCTCACGGACCTGGGCCGGAGAGTGGAGGAAGTCGAAGGCCGTGTGGAGGGCCAGGGGGAAAGTTTGGAGTCTATGGAGAACAAAGTACAGCTCCTGCAACAGCAACATCAAGCGCTTGAAGAGAAAATGGAAGACCTCGAAAATAGGTCCCGCCGGTGTAACCTGCGCTTTCGGGGGGTGCCGGAGGGGGAACCCTATTTGGACTGTCAGGCCGTGGTGCAGGCTATTTCTAAGGCCGCACTGGAAAAGGCAGGAGCGACAGTAGAAAATTTGGATTGGCGCATTGTGCGCGCGCATCGAGTGGCGGCAGCAGGAGCTGGGCACGGGAACCGGCCAAGGGACATCATTGCCTGCTACCAGGATTTTCAAACAAAAGAAAAGGTGCAGAGAGCAGCCCGCGGGAATGGCGGTGTACAATGGAACTCCTGCGAGGTGGACATCTACACAGACTTAGCACAGGTTACCCTACAGAAGAGGCGCATGATGAAGGACATTGTGCTAAAGCTTCGGGAGGAGGGAGTTCGGTATGGGTGGACCTTTCCTTTTGGCCTATCCATCACCTATAAAGGACAGAGCATCCGGGTGAAAACCCGGGAGGAGGCGGTCCAGGCGCTGCGGTCCACGGGTATGATGGGCCTGCAGGGAGAGACTGTGAGCAGCGGTGGCAGACAGGCTGGTCGGCCGAAGTGGCAACAAGTGGAGAACAGGCGGCAGCGAGCCCGGAGGCCCGGGACAGAAGAGCGGTTGGAGGCGGCCGGAGAGTGAATGACCTGTGCAGCCCCTTAGGGGCCTTGACGGTCTATTGTTTCTGGACTTGCCGGGACGCTTGGCTGGATGGAGATATGGAGTAGGAGGTTAAGCACATATTCTGTGGGGGTGGTTTCCTGTTGGGGGGGCAATGTTGAGTTGACGTATATATATACTTTGCTTGTGATGTTTATTACGGGAGAGAATGGGGGAAAGGGGTGTGCGATGAGGGGGAGTGAGTATGGGGGTGTGGTGCGGGTGTGAGTAAGGGGAAGATGTGTGGTGGATAGGTAGGGTGGGTGGGGGGGTGTTGGCCTGAACGGGATGGCGGGAGCACTCATTGTTTTGGTGAGGAGGGAGGGAGTTCGGGGAGAGGGGGTGGGGGGGAGGGTGCGGGTTCTCGGACAGCCGGGCTTGTAGGGCGTGGAAGGGGGGGGAGAGACTGGTTCAGTGGATAGGGTTAAAGTAGTGTCCATGAATGTTCGGGGGCTAAATTCCCCGGTGAAAAGGCAGAGAATGTTTAAAGAAATTAATAGACTAAACGGAGACATTATTTTTGTCCAAGAAACACACTTGAAAAAATGTGATGAATGGAGAGTGGCACATAAAAAATTTTCAGAGAAATGGTTTGCCTCAAATAGGGTAGACTTGAAAAAAGGGGGGGGTGGGGATTTTGCTGAGGGGGACGATAGGTTACTCTGATTGTGTGGTACACCGGGATAAGGAAGGTAGATACCTTATTGTTAAATTGCGCATCCAGGAACAGATGTTCACACTGATTAATGTGTATGGGCCGAATGTGGGGCATGGGACCTTTTTTGGACAGCTTCAGGGTTTGGTGGAGAAGGTAGCGGAAGGCCACATTATTAGGGGGGGGGGGACTTTAATGTCACCATTAATCCCGCTTTGGATACTTCTTCTGGGAAGGGGGTGGGACATGCCTCGGGAAGGAAGAAATTGAAAGCGTTGGTGCGGAGTGTGGGACTAGTGGATACGTGGAGGGAAATGAGGGGGAAAGAGAGGGGGTTTACTTTCTATTCCCCGGTGCATCATTCCTTCTCCAGGATAGACATGCTTTGGGTGTCCAAACCCTTATTGACTAAGGTGGCTGAATGTGAGGTGGGGGAATCGGACTTGGTCAGATCATGCGCCCATCTGGGTTGAGGTGGGGTTGGGGGGGGACCAGAGGAAGGGTAGGATGTGGATGTTGAATGAGTCCCTTCTGGATGATGTGGATATAGCACGAAAGGTGGGGGTGAAAATTACACAGTACTTTGATTTTAATGATCGGGATGGGTGTGCAATTGGAACATTGTGGGAATGCATGAAAGTGGTAATTAGAGGGGATTTGATTTCGGTGGGGGCATATATGAAAAAACAGAAGGAGCGGAAGAAGGAGGAGCTCCGGGAGAGGCTTAGGGAGCTGGAAAGTTTGGTGTTGCTGCGGGGAGGGCGACAGGAGATAGCGCAAGAGTTAAATAAAGTGCATAGGGAACTCAATGAACTTGAGTTAGCGGAGATTAAATATGCTCAGGATATCCTGAAACAACAATTCTTTGAATTTGGCAATAAGCCCAGTAGATTGTTAGCGCACAGGTTGAAACAGCACCGCACTAGAAATTTTATAACTAAAATACGGGATGACAAAGGGACTGTGGTGCGGCGCATAGATTTAATTCAAAAGAGCTTTGTAAATTTTTATAAACAGTTATATATGGCTGAGCACAACCTGGTGGGGGAGGACTTGGACCGATATTTGCAGATGAACCTACCCTGCTTGTCAGGGGAGGAAGGAGAACGGCTATCTAGGCCCATAGAAGAGGACGAGGTGGCGGAGGTGATCCGGGGTCTTCCGACCCACAAGGCGCCCGGGCTTGATGGCTTTACGAATAAGTTTTATAAAGTCTATAGGGACCTGCTGTGTGGGCCGTTGGCGCGATTATTTAATGCCTTTAAAGAGGGGGAGGCTATCCCAGAAACCTTACGCACCACGGGGATTACTGTCTTGCCCAAAGAGGGGAAAGACCTCCGTTTGTGTGGCTCATATAGGCCTATCTCTCTCCTAGGCACGGACTTTAAAATTTTCACTAAGATTTTGGCAAATCGGTTGTTGCGGCACATGCCGAGGCTGGTCCATGAAAACCAATCTGGGTTTGTCCCGGGGCGCCAAACAGTGGATAATTTGCGGAAGGTGCTGGCTGCAGTGTGGAAGGGAAGGAGGGGTACGGATCAAATGGTGCTGCTGGCCATCGATGCTGAAAAGGCGTTCGATCGTGTATCGTGGCCTTTTTTTATTTAAAGTTCTAGAAAGAATGGGGATCACGGGCAATTTTTTAACCTGGGTTAAGGCCATTTATAAACAGCCGATGGCACGGATTCGGATTAATGGGGAGTACTCTGGATCCTTTGCACTGCATAGAGGGACGCGGCAGGGGTGTCCACTTTCCCCGTTGCTTTTTGTGTTATCTATGGAGCCGCTCGCCCAGAAAGTGCGGGACAGCGTGGAGATTCATGGGGTCAAATGGAAGTCCGGAGAGAGCAAGGTTGCCCTTTTTGCTGATGATCTCCTGTTTATGTTGACTGAACCGCGAGCTTCCCTGGGAGCGCTACAGGGGGTCCTAAAGGAATATGGCGCTTATTCGGGCTTTAAGGTTAATGAAACCAAATCGGAACTTTTGAATATTTCGGCGGGAGGGGAGGAGTACAGGCAGATTAAGGCTTCCTTTCCTTTCCGCTGGGCGAAATCGAGTATTAGATATCTGGGGATTTATTTGACGGCCCGGGAAGCTGATCTGTTTAAGGAAAATTATGTACGGGTTGAAAGGGCCATCCAAAAGGATCTGGTTGAGTGGAAACATAAGCAATTATCCTGGATGGGGCGAATCGCGGCAATCAAAATGATGGCCTTACCTAAATGGCTGTATCTTTTTATGAATCTCCCTATTGGGCTACCCAAAAGTTATCTTGCCCGCTTGCAGAGGATAATCATGACCTTTGTGGGAGGGGGGAAGAGCAACAGGGTGGCCGCCCGTATCTTGATGGAGAAAAGGGAGCGGGGAGGGTTAGCGGTCCCGAACTTGTTGAAATATTGGGAGGCGGCACAAATGTGTGCGGTTGTGGAATGGCAGGCGGAAGACCCAAAGGAGTGGGTGGGTATGGAAGCGGAGGAACTGGAGGAGGGGTGCTTGGGGGACTGGGTTTGGAGACCGAGGACGAGTTCTGGAGGCTATCCAGGCCGTAATCCCTATGTCTTGGGCGCTTTGAGGGTCTGGAATAAATGGAGAAGTATTTGGCTGGGGGAACGTGGGCTATCCAGGCTACTGCCAATTCAAAGGAATCCTGACTTCCAGCCCGCCTTGGGGAAATCCACTTTTGACAATTGGAGCTGTAAGGGTCTGTGTCGGGTGGGTCAATTGTTAGAGGGGAGACAAGTGAAGACCTTTGGAGCGATTGCACGGGAGTACAAGTTGGATAGGGGAGCGATTTTTGGCTATATGCAGCTGCGTCGCTATCTTCAGCAGAGGGTGATCCCGCATTTAGCCTCAGATCTTACTGATGTTGAACGCTTCTTCTTGGGGGGACAATCGAAACGGGCATTAGCATCTTTTTATCGGTTCATGGTGAGCGATAGACGAGTTGCGACTTACCAAAAGGCGTGGGTGGCGGATTTGGGGCTGCAATGGGAGGATGATGTGTGGGATCAGATCTATGTGAGTAGATATAAAGGTATCCTAGCTACCAACCTTTTAGAAAATAACTATAAGGTGCTATATAGGTGGCACCTCACACCGGCTCGGCTGCATCAGATGCATGCTCATATATCAGAGCAGTGCTGGAGGAATTGTGTGGGACGGGGCACATATTTGCATATTTGGTGGGAATGTGGGGCGATACTTTCCGCCTGGGGGACTGTGATGGGGTTGCTTGGGGGGATACTGGGACGACCCTTGAGCTATCAGCCGGAGACAGTGCTCCTGGGGGTTAAGATCCCTGAATTAACCAAGGTGGAGGGAATGTTTGTAGATTTGGGTTGTGTAGCTATGCGGATCCTTATAGCTAGGAAGTGGAAGCAAGTCGATGTGCCCTCAGTATCTGAATTTAAAGAGATGTTATCTCAGATTTATTTGATGAGTAACCTAACAGCACAGAAAAAGGGTAATCTAACCACTTTCCGAAGGGTTTGGGATAAATACATTCAATGGACAGAGTCGCAGAAGTCCACAGGTTGTGATTGAACCACTTATGTTTCGGTGTCAGATGGGGAGGGCTAAGGGGGGGGAGGGAGGGATATGTAGTTGTACTTTAAAACATGCCTGTTGTGATTTTTGAATTTGTGTATATTGCTGTTTCGAGGAGTGATTTGTTGGTTGGAATTCTGTATGGTTGAAAACAAATAAATCAAATTTGAAAAAAAAAAAAAAAAAGTCAGTCAGCTCCCCTATCCCCAGCCTTCCCACTTTCAGCAATCCAGTGAGCCACCTTCCAGCCCCAACCTGCCTAGCTAGCCAGTCAGCCACCTTCCAACCCCTATCATAAAGGAAGTCTGCCACCACCCCAGCCAGTCAGGCCCCCCAGTCCTTACCTCTACCCAAGCAAATAAGCCAGCTCCCACCCCACAGTTCCTATCCCTGCAGTCCCAGGGTCAGCCTCTACCCTCGCTCTCCCAAGGCCCAGCATCATTTCCTACCTGCTCTGCTGTAATGCTCCTCTTCCTTGGCAGCCGGCAGGTTTGAAAAATAAAAGTACTTCTTGTTTCATATTTCAAACTTAGTCTTTGAACAGAATTGCCTCCACCTTGCAGGCCATGGTTCTGTGCAAGTCTGAGCCACAGCATGCAGGAACTCTCCTGTTGGTCTCCAGTTCTCTAGTCTTGCAAAACCAGCATGAGAGATTCTGCACAGCATGGCTCAAATTCAAAGGGGTAGGGGGGGGGGGCAGAAAAATCTCAGGCACTAGATAGAAATTTTTAGTCAGCCCGAGATATGTCGAGCCCTGTCATACACAATTCTTTATATGCATTAAGAAAAGGTATGTATTCAAATGTACTGAGAATGTTTTGTTCCATGTAAACCGCGCTGATGCTAAAGAGCGTGGTATATAAGAAACTTTAAATAAATAAATAAAATATCCAGCAAATGAACATCAATTTTAAAAACTGTACCTCCTTGACAAACGTCTTTCTAAAACAGTCAAAAGTACCCGAGTAAAGTGGAAGTTGCCCTGGACCAGGCTTTGGTTGTGTCTGTATTCGGACCTGCAAGAAATGTTTTTTAAAGTTACCAATTAGGATATAATGTTTATTAAAAACTGCTATATACTCCTCCCAAAAGTAATCAAAGCTATTTAAATCAGATAATAAAATGCATAAAAAACAGAAATAAAATAGAAAATGATAGCAAATGTTTATAAAATAATATATTATACAGAAAAAGGCTATTGATTTTTTAAGGGAGAGTGGTGAGGATGAATTGGATTAAAAAAATATATAAAAGAGAGAGAGAGAGAATATACTGAGTGAGGAGAGGGGCTGTTGGCTGTGTGCCAGTGGCCTGTAGGGGTGCTTTACTATGGGAAAGCAGCATTTTTCAGAATATGCAAAATTGAAAAGGACTTCAGTTTTTAGCGGGTCATAACTATAGGCCCTGGAATCTTATTATTTTAATACTAGTCATAACCAATTATAAAGCATAACAGCATATCATATAAAACTGAAATACTATTAATACTACTAATAATAATAATAATTCTGAGAAGAGAGTGTAGGAGCATCAACAAAATGTGCAACTCTGAGACAGAAGGAGCTCGTGGATGCATACAAAGTTCTAATCAAGTTAGAAATGTCACACTATTATTAGTGTCTCCAAGCTATAAGTGAAATTTCATGGTAGAATTTTATCTTCAGGCAATGATGCTGTTTACCTTGTGTCAAAGCTATGAGCTAAAACTTGGCACATTGTTTTCTAAAAAGCTAGCTCCCCAATGCTGTAAACAAAAAAGGATGCGCTAACACAGGAGAGCATGCACAGACCCATATGCACATGGATCTGCATTAACAGAAGCCATATTGGCACCCACCTGCATATGATGGGATGTTATTCTGAGCATGGCAATGTCTGCAATATTATTTATGCACAGAATAGTTTCCCTTATGAGGTAATCCTATCATAAAATGAGGAAAAGGAGTTAAGAAAAAAAATAAAAGGAGCAGCTGCAAAGGTTGAAGACTTACATCAAGCATGGGTGTTGTGTAGAAAAACTATCTTGGAGGTCCAGATCAGACGTATTCCATGCTTTAAGAAAAGTGGAAGGAAGTCCAAAAAACTGCCAGCATAATTTAAAGGCGAGGTCAGAGAGACTGTTGTAGCCAAAAAAAAGCATCTTTCAGGAAATGAAAAAAAAAAACAGCCAAATGATAAAAACTTTAAACATATGCACTGGTAAGTTAGAAGCAAGGCATTGATAGGGCAGGCAAAGAGAATTTGAAAAAACGCTTGCCTTGGAAGCAAAAAACCATAATAAAAAAACCTGTCAAGTACATTCGTAGCAAAAAAACCTGTGAGAGTCAGTTGGACCATTAGATGATAGAGGGGTAAAAAGGGGCAATAAAAGGGGACAAGGCCATAGCGGAGAGAGCGAATGAATTCTTTGCTTCATTACTGAAGAAGATGTAAGGAAGTAACCCATGTTATTTAAAGGTGATGCATTGGAAGAATTGAAAGAAATATTGATAAACAGGTTAGACGTATTGCACTATTTGATAAACTAAACAGTAGCAAATCACCTGGACTGGATGGTGTACATCAGAGGATGTTGAAAGAACTGAAATATGAGATTGCAGACCTACTATTAGTAATCTATGAACTATCATTAAAATCATCTGTAACACCTGAAAAATGGCAAATAGTCAATGTAACTCCAATTTTAAAAAAACGGTTCCAGTGGTGATCCGGGATACTACAGAATGCTAAGCCAGATATCAATACCAGGCAAAATGGTAGAAACCATTATAAAGAACAAAGTTACTGAACATGTAGATCGTCATTGTTTAATGAGAGAAAGCCAACATGGCTTTAGCCGAGGAAGGTCTTGTCCTACTATATTTTTTGAAGGTGTGAATAAACAGGTAGACAAAAGTGAGCCAGTCGATATAGTGTATCTGGATTTTCAGAAAGCCTTTGACAAGGTAGCCCTCAGAGACTCTTGGTGAAACTAAAAAGTCATGGGATAGGAGGCAGAGTACTATTGTGGATCAGGAACTGGTTAAAAGATAGAAAGCAGAGGGTAGGGCTAAATGGCCAATTTTCCCAATGGAGAAAGGTGACTAGTGGAGTACCCCAAGGATCTGTGCTGGGTCCGCTGCTTTTTAACACATTTGTAAATGACCTGGAAATGGGAACAAGAAGCGAGATAATCAAATTTGCAGATGACACCCCGTCTCCCTCCTAACTCTTCCCTGTCACCCACGCCCACCCACATTGTAAATATTTAAAAAGCTAACTGTTCAATTTACTGTTAAGTTCTAGAAGTTATTGTTCTTTGTAAAACAGCTGTGTTAACATTGCTCTCATGTTCCATGTAAACCATCTTGAATTGTAGAAAGATGGTATATAAAAAAAAGAAAGAAAATGACACAAAATGATTTGAAGTTGTTAAAACCCAAGAGGATTGTGAAAAATTACAAGAGGACCTTGAAAAACTGTAAGACTGGACATTAAAATGGCAGATGAAATTTAAAAGTGGACAAGTGCAAAGTTATGTACCTAGGAAAGAACAACAAACTATGGTTACACGATGCAAGGTTCCACATTAGGAACCACCACCCAGGAAAAAGATGTAGGCATCATCGTGGATAACACATTGAAATCCTTCGCCCAGTGTGCAGAGGCAGCCAAGATGACAAATAGAATGTGAGGAATCAAAAGGAAAGGAATGGAGAACAAAAACAAAGAATATTAAAATGCCACTGTATCGTTCCATGGTGCAACCGCACCTTGAATATTATGTGCAATTCTGCTCGCAGTATCTTAAAAACAATATAGCAGAATTAGAAAAAAGTTAAGAGAAGAGCCACCAAAATGGTAAAGGGGGTGGAAGGTTACCCCCTATGAGGAGATGCTTAAAAGGTTAGGGTTCTTCAACCTGGAAAAGAGATGGCTGAGGGGTAGATATGATAGAGGTCTATAAATTAATGAATGGAGTAGAACAGGTAAACATAGATCGACTGTTTACGCCATCAAAAAGTAGAAAGACTAGGACATACAAAGAAGCTACAATGTAACTCATTTAAGACTAATAACAGAAAATATTTTTTCACTCAACGTGTAATCAAACTCTGGCATTTGTTACCGGAGGATATAGTAAAAGCGGTTAGTTTAGCTGGGTTTAAAAAAGGTTTGCACAAATTCCTGGAGGAAAGATCCATAAACCGTTATTAAAGAGGACCTGGGAAATTCACTGCTTGCCCTCAATACAAGCACTGTGGAACATGTGTGCTTTTTGGGAACCTTTTAGGTACTTGTGACCTGAATTGGCCACTACTGAAAAAAAGGATACTGGGTTTGATGGACCTTGTTCTGACCCAGTATGACATCTCTTATGTTCTTAAGATAAGATACCTTATAAGAACATGCAACTCTTAAATACCATACACAGTTCAGCACTTTGGAGTTACATGAACATAAGTATCAGCATATGATGGAATCTTATTCTGAATTTAAATATTATTGAAAATTTTCAAGTTCAGAAAAGCATCCCATCATATCTATGCAGAGCAGACAAACTCCTCACTGGTGCAGAGCATAAAGCTACCCCTTATTCCTCCTCAGTCCTTTCATTAAAGCAGTAGTGTTTAGGCTGAGCATTCTTGTCTACTGTCTTCTTGCCCATGTACCTATGTTTAATTGTTTGACTCACTGTTCTGATTTATTCCAATGTGTTCTTTGCACATTTGTTCAACTGCTCTATGTAAACCACCTTGACATGTTGTTGTTGAATCCATGTCGACCCTCTGGATAGTTGACCTAAACTGTGTTCATTCTTCAGTCAGGCAGCTCATTGTCGATAAAGTACCACCCAGAGCTGCTGTTATTGTATCAGCCCATCTCTCTTAGCATGATGTGTCCAAAGCTTGAAAGTCAAAGTCTTGTCATCTCAGCTTCTAAGGAAAGCTTAAGTTTGATCTCCTCTAGTACTTACACTAGTTTGTTCTTCAGGCAGTCCATGATATACACAGTATTCATCACCAACACCATAATTCAAAAGCATCAACTTTCTTCCTATCTTTTTCACTGTCCAACTTTCGCATCCATGTTATTGAAAATACCTTGGCCTGGAGAAGTCAAATCTTTGTATGGAGAGAGACATCTCTGCTCTTAAGAATCTTATCTAGGTCCTTCATAGTCATTCTGCCAAGAACAATGCAACAACTGAAATATGAGATTGCAGACCTGCTATTAGTAATTTGTGAACTTTCATTAAAATCATCTGTAATACCTGAAGATTGGAAGATCGCTAATGTAACGCCAATTTTTAAAAAGGGTTCCAGGGGTGATCCAGGAAATTACAGACCAGTGAGCCTGACATCAGTACCGGGGAAAATGGTAGAAACTATCATAAAGAACAAAATTACATAGCATGTGGATAGTCATGGCCTAATGGGAGACAGCCAACATGGCTTTAGACAAGGAAGATCTTGTCTCACTAATCTGATATGTTTTTTTGAAGGTGTGAATAAACAGGAAGACAAAGGTGAGTCAGTTGATATACTGTATCTGGACTTTCAGAAAGCCTTTGACAAGGTCCCTCATCAGAGACTTTTGGCAAAACTACAAAGTCATGGGATAGGAGGCAGTGTACTATTGTGGCTCGGGAACTGGTTAAAAGATAGAAAGCAGAGGGTAGGGCTAAATGGCCAATTTTCCCAATGGAAAAAGGTGACTAGTGGAGAACCCCAGGGATCTGTACTGGGTCCGCTACTTTTTGACATATTCATAAATGACCTGGAAAAAGGGAATAACGAGTGAGGTTATCAAATTTGCAGATGACACAAAACTGTTTAAAGTTGTTAAAACTCAAGAGGACTGTGGAAAACTGCAGGAGGATCTGGATAAATTGGAAGATGAAATTTAATGTGGACAAGTGCAAAGTTATGCACCTAGGAAAGAACAACCCACACTATGGTTACACGATGCAAGATTCCACATTGGGAACCACCACCCAGGAAAAAGATTTAGGAGTCATCGTGGATAACATGTTAAAACCCTCCGCCCAGTGTGCAGCGGCAGCCAAGAAAGCAAATAGAATGCTAGGTATCATAAGGAAAGGAATGGAAAATAAAACAAAGGATATTATAATGCCTCTGGATCGTTCCATGATACAACCGCACCTTGAATATTGTGTGCAATTCTGGTCGCCATATCTTAAAAAGGATATAGCGTTATTAGAAAAGGTACAGAAAAGAGCCACCAAAATGGTAAAGGGGATGGAAGGCTACTCCTATGAAGAGAGGCTACAAAGGTTAGGGCTCTTCAACCTGGAAAAGAGACGGCTGAGGGGAGATATGATAGAGGTCTATAAATTAATGAATGGAGTGGAACGGGTAAACGTAGATCAATTGTTTACGCTATCAGAATATAGAAAAACTAGGGGACATGCAATGAAGCTACAAGGTAAACTATTTAAGACAAATAAGAGAAAATATTTTTTCACTCAAAGTGTAATCAAACTCTGGAATTTGTTACCGGAGGATGTAGTAAAGGCTGTTTAGTGTAAATGGGTTTAAAAAATGTTTGGACAAGTTCCTGGAGGAAAGGTTCATAAACCATTATTAAAAAGGGACCCAGGATATCAATGCTTGACCCAATACAAGCATTGTGGAACCTTTGTCTTTTGGGGATACTGCTAGGTACGTATGACCTAGATTGGCCACTGTTGGAAACAGGATACTGGGCTTGATGGACCTTGGTCTGACCCAGTATGGCATATCTTATGTTCTTATTGTCAGATTTCTTGACTGCTTGTCCTTTATTGATTGTTGTTTCAAGTAGGTTAAAGTTGTCAACTATTTCAATTTTTTCTCCCTCAGTGTTGAACTTACTGATCTTGCCAATTGTCAGGATCTTTGTCTCGTTCATGTTAAGGTGCAGGCCCATTTTAAGATTATGTGCCTTGATCTTGAGAAGCAAATGTTTCAGATCATCTTAACTTTCAGCAGGTAATGTGATATCAGCAGCATAGCTAAGGATGTTGAGTCTTCCATCAATCTTCACACTTCAGTTGTCTTCATATGGTCCTGTTTCTCTAATGATTTGTTCTGCATATAAATTAAACAGCTAGGGGGAAAATATGTAACCTTGTTGGACACCTTTGCTGATTTTAAACCAGTCTGTTTCTCCTTGTTCCATTTTAACTATTGCTTTTGATCAATGTAAAGGTTATGCAAGAGAATGATCACCTGTTCTGTTATACCCATGTTTCTTAATGTGGCCCAAAGTTTCTCATGGTTTGTACAGTCAAAAGCCTTGCTGTAGTCGATAAAACACATATAGATATATCCTTTTGGTATTCTTTTGTCTTTTCAAGGATCCATCTCATATCCGCAATGTCCTCTTTCGTTCCTTGCCCTTTTCTGAACCCTGCTTGCACTTCAGGCAGTTCTTGTTCCAGGTGTGGTTGTAGTCTCTGCTGAATGATCTTGAGTAGAATCTTGCTGGCATGTGGGATCAGCGTGATTGTGCGATCATTTGCACAGTCAGTCGGGTCACCTTTCTTCAGTATTGATAAACACAAATCTTTTCCAGTCAGTTGGCCATGAATTTGTCTTCCAAATTTAAGGTGGTATATAAAACCAGTTAACTAAATAAATAAATACTGTACACATATCTGCATGCGCAAAACTGTTTGCTCGAGGCTCTGCACATAGTTAATTCGCACACAATACTCATTTCTTGCATTACTAACACACAAAATTGTGTACTAAAAACAAGCTAACCTGCATGCAAAACAGCACGCTTTACTGCATCAGCCCAGGGTTGGCCCAAGGTGTTCGTGCCCTAGGCAGACTTTAAGCCTTACACCTCCCCTGACTGTGTAACAAAATGTATTGTTTAGCTTTGAATGCCCTCCAGAAGTTGTCACCTTAGGCATCCACTTAATTTGCCCAATGATTGGGGCCAGCCCTGCATTAGCCCATTTGCCTAGGCTACTTAAAAGTTTCATGCACATAGCTCTCCAAAGAACCCATATATTGCTGCACTGCAACATGAGCCAGTGGCAACTCCTGGCCACCCAGCAGCTTCTGGGTTTACTTGGCAGTGTAACTGGAAGTAGATTGCTAGACCTGTCTTCTGAGACAATGGAGGGTTAAGTTAAGGCTACAAGGAGCGCTAATGGAAATCAAACCCTGGTCTCTTGCTTAGCAAGCCAGTGATTTAACTACTAGGTTACTCCAACATGCCCCATGTTTTGATACCATCCCCAAAATTTAACATGCCAACAATTACCCCGCCTCCCAAAAATAATTCCGACCATTTACTCATACTAAAATCAATTCTGCCAATGCGTTTGCTTGCAACGATGATGGTAAACTACCACACTTAAGCACAGTGTTCTGCTTAGACTACTATGGGGTGAGATTAAGAGCTTATTGCAACTTTCGGATAAGTGATTAAGAGTGCATAGACTCTTTAGATGGACCACGCTGGTCTCCGTCTGCCATCCTATACTACAGTATGTATGCGCATAAATACTCTGGAGCCACACTGCGACCTTTCACCTAGACTTCGCGAAGCCACCCAGCCCCAGCTCGCGGCACCTGCAGGGGGAGGGGGTCGGTCTCCTCCGTGCGGCCCTGAAGGACTCCGCCAGGCCAGCTGACAGGGCGCAGTGAGATGAGTAAAGGTGAGGGGGACCCCCGCAAACCCTACAGCGGCCGCAGGGATGAAGGGCTCCCGCCCCCGGCGACCTCCCTACCTTGATAGTGTCCAGGGGGTGGCCGGCAAAGACCAGACAGATGCCGCCGAAGCCTCCGGCGAAAAAGTTCTTTACGGGGCTGATGGGCTGCGGCGGCTCCTTCGGCATCCTCGCGGCTCCGGGAAGACGAAGTCAAATAAAACGAAAGAATGGCCCCCGCCGCCACGAATCCCGTCAGTCCTTCTTTCCCGCCTCTCCGCCGCCGACCTTTCCTCCACTTCCGCGCCCGACGTGGGTTTGTTTTTTTTTTTCTTTGACAACCTTTATCGACAAGCGACAAAGTGGCAGAGGAGGAAGGGCCAGAGCCGGGTAGCTGTCGGCTGCGAGCTCGCCAGGCTCGATGCTGATCAGGACAGTAAATCTGCAAACCTCGCGGTGGCTTCCTCAGGTATGGATGAACTAGCATAAACGGTTCGGGCTTAGAAAGTAATTAGCAGACGCTTTTAGTCACCCCGTTTTCACCGGAGGCCCAGGCGAATATAAACGTCTGTAATTGGGGGAGAAGCGATGTGAGCGGCCAAATGAAATAAAAAACTGGCACTGAATGAGGCATGTCATGTGCGATGTGTTTATTCTGTTCTGGGCTGCCTTGCCTTCTATGCACTGAACAAAGGCAGGAGGGTCATGGGGGCTGACCCTGGGAAACGGGCGTAAGAGGAAAATAAAACTGCTGCATTTCATCTTCAGAGTCGTGTGCTGAAATCCTCAGTGTGCTGCTGGAACGAAGAGGAAAGGGATGCAGAGTAAACCCAGAATATCATAATATCCATCCATAATACAGCTGCACCTTCAGTATTGTGTGCAGTGATGGAACTAGAAAAGGTGCAGAGGTCAACCAGAATGGTAAAATGGAATAAGATGTCTGATTTTATGGGTTTATACATTGCAACTTTAGACATAGTCAACAGCATGAGCTGGGTGTCATCTGTATTTTCCCCAACAGTATCAGCAGCTAGAGAGCTTAGGGGTAGGGCTGAGAGCTTGGTTTGTCTGGCCCCTGAATGTAGGGGTTCATCTGACAGATACTTGTGACTCCGACTGGTCATTGTTGGAGACAGTATGTTGAGCTCGGTGGACATTAGTCTGAGTTAACGTGGCTTTTCTTATGTTCTAAAGCCAGTTAAGGGCTTTGGGAGGGAACTAAAAATCTGTGTATATCTGTGACTTACATGACCTTATTAACATTTTTCAATTGATATATTTATTCTCAGTCCCCCTCCTCATCCTTAGCAGCTAAACTTTCCACTCTGCCTTTCAATATCATCCCCCTGCCTATCTCCACCAGTCTTCCTTTTTCAATCCTGCATCTTATGTCTCTCCCACTCTCATCCCTCTAAATACTGTACTACATGCACCTCCACCCACCCACCCATGCAGTACAGCAGGAGCAGGATGGCATCACTGTTGCAGGTACAGTGATTTTCAGAGTTCATTGGTTATAACTGGAAAACCCAGTTTCCCTATCTGGGATGTTTGATTGGGGGTTTCCGCTTATAAGCAAGAATCAAGTCATAGTTAGGAAAAAAGGCTAAATAGATTAGGGCTTGGAGAAGAGACACCTGAGAGGATATGGTTATATGATTGAGATCAACAAATTAATGAGCTGGGTGGAACAAGTAAACATAGATCTACTTGAAAAGAAACAACTATTCTAAGACTTTGGGGCACTCCATGAAACTAACATTTAAAACAACACAATTAAGCTGGCATTGGGTTTAAAAAAGGGTTTATACAAGTTCCTGGAGTCAAAAGCTACTATGCATCTCTGGAAGTGAGCCCCGGGTGGCTTGTACCCCTCTTGGCCAATAGTCAGAAGGAAAGGGCATTTAATAGCGGAGATTCCTCTGTAATGTAGGGGTTTATCTCACAGGATCCTCTAACCTTGCGGCTCATACTGCACCACTGACACCACACAGCAGAGGAAACTTTGATTGAAGGATAAAGTGGTATACAAAACTGTCTAAATAAATATTAAATGCCCTTCCTCCTGCTGACCATGGCCTCTAGGGAAAGTGCTGGGATACATTCCCCAAGGGAGGGAGAATTTAAAATATCTCTCTGCTGTCCCCATAATCTTGATGTTATTAAATACCCTTCTTCCTGTCAGCCATGAGGGCCAAGCCACTAGTAAGTAGGTTGCAACAGGGTGAGGGGGCGGGAGGTTTGCCTAGGGCATCTGATATCCTTGCATCAGCCCTGGGTTACATCATGAAAGTTGGGGAGGTTCAGGACACGGTCAGGGCCAACCCAAGGATTTCTCCCCCCTCCCCCCCCCGTGCCAAGCCGCCTTGATCTTTATGCTGCCGCTTTGTTGCCCATGACAGGCCATGTGCTTCTGACCCCCCTCCAATTCCTATACTTTTTTCTGTTCTGCTAATCATTTTTATGAAAACTAAATCTTTTCGGATTTAGTTAGTGAGGCATGCATTACTGACATATGTCCTTCAAAGATTTGCAGAATTTTGCTGTAGAATTTTTAAGAATCTGATTAGAGGGCCTACTGATTTTGTCAGAGACTCTGATAGCTTAAATTTTCAAATATTGAAAATGTTGTCTAAGCCACCAACATTCTGAAGACTCGGCATACATTTATTTAGATCCTTCCTTCATTGTCAAACTTCTTTATGAGAGAGAAATTAATTATAAATGGGGAAAACAAGGCCATCCATCCCTTGTGTATGAACTCTGGGATATCTGTGGAGAACACACATCCAAGATAAAGTCGACCTTAGGGTGTCACCAGTGAGCCACTGCAGACTAATTTGAAAATGTTCTCACACTTGGGAACCTGCAATCCTGTGCACATCTGGCACAAATACCATAAAGCAATAAAGAAAAGAGAAAAAGGCAATTTGAAGTAGGGTTAGGAACAGTGCTGACATTTTACAAGTACTGGCAGGTACAAACATAATAGTCTGCACCAGCAAGATAGTAATTGCATCGTAACAATATTACATAAGCTCTTTTCTCTCAAACGCTTCTCCTCTTTGAATTTAGTCAACCCTCGACTAAGTGCTTTGACCTGCTATTCACTCATCTGTTATCCTAATACAATGATCTGCCACTTGTCCAGCCTTAGAGATGCACTTCAAATATAGCTTTGCTGGGGAGGCCAAGTTCCTTAATTTTAAATGTACAGTCCTGACATTCCCAAAGCTCCTAAACGTATATCTTATTTCCAACCAAACGTAGAAGCCCAAGGGACATGTTTTCTAAAACTTATCATGTGTTAATGGACATTACCGTGTGCTAAGTATCAATGCAGTCATAGGAATATGATGGTCCATGACAATACTTCGTGCGCATTAACAAATGCACTGTGCACTAAGCATTAGTAAACATGCCCCCAAGCTTTTGCCTGAAAGTTATTTTTAAATTTAGGCCTGCCACTGATTTACTTAGATTTCTGAAGCTAATGTTGAAAGTCAATGTGCTAAGTTCATATCTTTTTTTTCTCCGCCCCTGTTGCCACCTACTTTTTATGCTCCTAAATTTAGGTGTCTATTGATATTTTGAGTTTACATTTAGGAACTCAGCTTTAGAAATTTTGAAAGAGGGTAATTTAAGAGCATAGCTTTCAATGTTCGGAGCATAAATCTTTTGAATATTGGGCCTGTAGTTCATTTAGTCTTTGAAAACGTTAACTTGGGCTACATGTGGCATAGAGGTGCTATAAAACTGGGCCATGCAAAATTGCAAGATAGGCACAGGGAGGCAACATGGATTCTACAAATCTGGGTCTCAAAGAATGCAGTAATATTATTTCCCTCACAAATGGGTCTCTCGGTACCTCCATTGGATAGGAAAAGAAAAGGGCCCCACATATCTCTCTCTCTCTGTCCTCTGTTTTTCTATCCATCTATATACGCATATATATAGTTTCACTGGCTCATGTATGTCCTCGACCACAAAATGAAAAAAATGCTAACAGCTTTTAAATTAATTCTGTTTTGTCTTTTCTCTTATTTACTTCTTTTCCGCAAGTCATGGCTCCCAAACATACTACACACGAGGCCTGATTTATGCAGTTATTCCCATAAACTAAAAATGCATGCAATTTTTTTTATAAATTTTGATGCAAGCTCTGTATCATAAGACATGAACAAACACTTAACAAGGAAAAGCAATACACGGTAATATGAAAGTTTTACCTTCTCCAGTTTCCAAAGCTAAGTTGTTGATTATAGTCTAAGTGCTTTGCATGGATTATTAAGTACTATATAAACAGGAATTAAAAATAGTACAAAGCTGTTTTCCTCTGTGCTTTCAGGGCAAATATAAACATAAGAACTGCAATACTGGATCAGACTAAAAGTCCATGAAACCCAGTATACTGTTTCCTACAGTGGCCAATCCAGATCACAAGAACAAAAACAGATTGTGAGCCCTTCGGGGACAAGGGAAAAATATATATACAGTACCTGAATGTACACCGCTTTGACTGGTGGAAAAGCAGTATATAAGCCCAGTTAAATAAATAAAATAAGTATCTGGCAGGATCCATAGATTCCATGCTGCTTATTTCCAGGGATGATCAATGACTTTCCCTATGTCCACCTAATTAACATTACTCCTGCTGGAATTCTGCATGCTTTGTTTGTCAAAATAACAAAGCATATTGTTTTTGAGTGATATGTAATTTAAAATACAATAAAGTGCAAAATTTTGAATTGTGTGCAGAATTCCAGCAGGAGTATGTTACAGACATTTTCCTCCAAGAACTTGTCCAAACCTTTTTAAACACAGCTACTGTATGCTTTTAAGATATCCTTTGGTAACAAGTTTAAGAGCTTAACCCTTTCAAGGCCTACTTTAAATTTTTAATCCACATTCTGCAGCCCGGTTAAATTTTGCATATTTCAGGAAAATTGTACCCGTCTTATTCAATATGTTCTAATAGTGATTTTCCTTCTGCTATGGTCATGTATTATATACCATTTGATAGGAATATTTAGTCAGAATTTTGGATCCCAAGAGTTTTGGGCTCGGCCTGGAAAGGGTTAATTAATTGTGCACCAAATGAAAACATATTTTCTCTGATTTATTTTAAGTATGCTACTTAGTGACTTTATGGAGAGTCCTCTTTTCTTTGTACTTTTGAAAAGAGCAAACAACCAATTTGTGTAGACCTCTATTCTATCTTCTCTCAGCCATTTCTTGTCCAAGCTGAGGAACTCTAACCTCTTTATCATTTTGATTGCCCTTCTCTGTACCTTTTGTTAGTTTGATACATCTTTCCTGAAATGCAGCAAACAGAACTACACACAATACTTAAGGAGCAAACACATGGAGCAATACAGAGGCATTATGATATTCTTTTTATATTCTTCAATCCCTTCCTCGTAATTCTAAAACATTTTGTTTGATTTTTTGACTGCTGCTGCACACTGAGCAGAAGATTTGTATGTATTGTCCACGATGACTCCTTGATTTTTCATATGTGGAACCTAGCATTATCACACAGGGTCCTCCTGCAATTTCTCACAATCCACTTATAACACCTTTTGTGTTATCTGAAATTTGGTCACCTCACTTGTTCTCTTTTCTAGATCATTTGTACATATGTTAAAGAACCCTGGTCCCAGTACATATCCTAGGCTCTGGGTGCTCCTAAGAAAATTGACCATTTAATCTTACTTTCTATTCCCTATCTTTTAACCAGTTCCCATTCCACAATAGGACATTACCTCCTATCCAATTAATTTTTAATTTTCTCAGGACTGTCTCCTGAGGGACTTGCCAGACATCGTCTTAAAATCTAGATAACACTATAGTAACTGGCCCTGTTCCATTAAATCTTGTCTATCAATATGTTTAGTCATTTTGTTCTTTAGAATCGTATCTACCATTTTGCCTGGCACTAACATCAGGATTGAGTAAAGGAGTAACCTAGTGGTTAGAGCTGGGTAATCAAGAAATCAAGGTTCAATTCCCACTGGCACTCCTCGTGATCTTGGGCAAGTCACTTAACCCTGCATTGTCTCAGAAGAAAGACCTGGCAATCTACTTCCAGTCACGCTGCCAAGAAAACCCAGGAGCTGCTGGGTTGCCAGGTGTCAGCTTTGATTCAAAGGCACACATTGCATTTTTGCAACATCAGGATCACCATTCTAGTTTCCCAGGTCATCCCAGAGCCCTTAAAAAAGGGTGCTTCATTGGTTTCCTTCCAATCTTTGAGTACCACGGACAATTTTAATGATAGGTTATAAATTACTACTAATGGCTCTGCAATTTCATTTTTTAATTCCTTGAGAGAAAATTAAGAAAATAGGGAAAAGCATAAGCACTGGGAAGTTGGATGCAAAACAGACAGGCAGGCAAAAAGAGAATTTGAAAAGAGGCTTGCTGTAGAGGTGAAACCTCCTAAGAAAAACTAAGGGCCCTTTTACTAAAGCCTGTTAGCCAGTTAATGTGTGTTTTAATGCACAACTGGCAGCCAGGATCAATAACATGAGAGCATGTCAGACATTGCACGATAAAATGCGCGATATCCTGCCATCATAGGATAGGACAAGGAATGGGCAGTGTGGGAGTGGAGAGCACTTTACTGATGCAACAAGAGCCCCAATCAGCACCGGCAGCAGAGGTGGGAATCCTCCTTCCTCCTGCTCTGTGCTGCATGGGCCTGCACCGCCGCTACCTCCCTTCAAAAGCTAGCATTCCTAGGCACACCCACACCTAAGGGCCTCACCAAAGAGCCCTTTGGCATGACCCTTAGGCAGGGACCAACCTAGTCCTCTACCACTTACAGACTCCGTCTACCATCTACAAGCAAGAAGCCTCGGACTCCAGCTCCAGACAGTTCTTACAGACCCGACATCAAACAACCGCAAGCCTACATAGCCAAGACTACCGTGGACTCGTGTAGATACATTGACACAACCGCTGAACTAAGGAGCTCCAAAGAGAATTCCTCACACAGTCCTCACTCCCACCCTTATGGCTTCACAAGGAAAAAAGCACCAAACCCAAATCTGCAGCAAACAGAACAGTCACACCAACTAGCCACATCATTCTAAACAACGACATCACAAAAATGCAACCAAAAGGTATGAACCTCAAGCACCACCTCCTTCTGGCGCGACTCCTAACCTACCTGGCGACCCCTACGGGAACT
This sequence comes from Ichthyophis bannanicus, assembly GCA_033557465.1. Lineage (NCBI taxonomy): Eukaryota > Metazoa > Chordata > Amphibia > Gymnophiona > Ichthyophiidae > Ichthyophis > Ichthyophis bannanicus. The sequence goes on along the minus strand of CM066046.1, from coordinate 145,062,562 downwards.
AGGTCACACACCATGCCAGCCAATCTTCACCCACCTTCATCTCCAGTGCCAGCTGCTACCCTGATGTACCAGTGACACAGACCCTACTCTCACAGAGGACACAACCTAACACAGCTACGACATGCAACCCTTTTCACACCACTCCCTCAAACCCCATCATTGCCTCCCCTATCAAATTCGCCCTAATCAACGCCAGATCAGTCAGAAACAAACTACATACCATCAGTGATTACATACAAGCCCATAGGATAGATATCAGCATGACAGAAACATGGCTAACGGACATGGACCAAGCTATACTAAACCAAATTACCACCACCTGGCTACACAGCATACAACTGCCCTAGAGCCCACAAAAGAGGGGTTGGTGTGATGATACTAGCAAGAAGCCATTTCAGATTCAAGATCACCTTTACCAATGATTTTGCAGAGAACAACACCATCATCATATCCAACAAATACCTGAGTCTGTGCCTCACATAGTGGCTACCGAATACTAAAATCAAGGAACTTTCCACCATCCTGGAAACCATCTGTGCAAATGGATTGCAACACAAGCCACTTATCACCTTTGGTGACTACAATCTCTGCTCCCTAACCAGCAAAGAAGCCAACGCATTCCACAAGGCAATGCTTGCTCTCAAGTATACCCAAATAGTGAACGCCCCCACTCACCAACATGGGACAAGTCCCAATCTGAACTTTATCCCAAATCAACTCATGGAACAGAATCTGACATCAGTTCCAACAACCACCCCTATCCCCTTGTCTGATCACTACGCAATTACATTTACGACCTTCATCAGTAACCCTCACAATCAACAAGAACCATGGCTCCTAACCAGGAGCTTTAAAACCTTCGACAAGGAAACATTCCTACCGGTAATCACTCCAAAGCTCCTACATGAACACAACAACCTGGATGACATCATTGAAAACTGGAACTCAACCATTTTGTCGGCTGTTGCAATCACAGAAATAAAACGCACTTGTGTTCGCAAAAGACCCAATGCACCATGGTACTCATCCAATATCAGAGAAGCAAAAAGAGCACTAAGGAAACCTGAATGGAAATGGAGACGCAATAAAAACCAGAACACCCTTCAAGAATACAGATCCAAACAACAGGAATACAACAATCTAATCAACTAATCTAAACAGCAATACTATACAAACACCATCATGAAATCAGCAAACAGGTCCAGGGAGCCCTTCAGCATTGTTCGAAGGCTCACCAAAGACACCATGCAGCAGGATGCCCACCCCATCAATCCCCAGCAGTTTGCAAATTTCTTAATCAGCAAGCACAACCACCTCCAACAAAGCCAAACACCCAACTCAGCCAACACGATCACCACTGCACCCAAAGAAGCCTGGGATGACTTTACAGTTCCCTCACCCATACAAATCGAACAAATCATCACCTCACTCAACACCACAACCTCCACTACCGACCCCTGCCCTGTGGCATGGATTAAAGCCACAAAAGAGCAACTCAGCAAGAATTTACAACATATGGTAAAACTATCATTACAACAGGGCTACGTGCCACCCGTCCTCAAACAGGCCACCATACGGCCAGTTCTCAAGAAGAACACCTTGATCCAATTGACCCAAAATCATATTGACCAATCTCTAGCCTGACATTTATTGCAAACGTCATCGAAAAAATCGTACAGCTACAGGACCACATTGACCTGAACACCCCTCTGGACACACACCAGAACGGGTTTAAGCCACAGCACATCGTCTCAACCCTGCTAATGTCATTATTTGACAACCTCATAAAAGGTATAGACAGCACAAAAAATGGCTCCCTGCTCATTTTCATGGATATTTCAGCTGCCTTTGATACAATATCCCACTCCACAATGATACAACGCCTACAAGAAATTGGCCTATGCATCAACACTTTAAGGTGGTTAGAATCATATCTCAACAACCGTTCCCAGCAGGTCAAAAGTGGCAACAAATTTACAAAATTCTACGTTCTGCATGGCATACCCCAGGGATCTGCACTGTCTTCCATCCTCTTCAACAACTACATTCAGCCAATATGCAACATCATCGGACACTACAAAATGTTCTACCACTTATACGCAGATGACATCATGGTTTATGTACCCATCAACATATTGGAACCTGACCTCTCCCCGATAACCAAATCCCTACAGGACATGATCACATGGATCAACAACTCACTCTCAGTGAATTGGGACAAGACAGAAGCAATGTTCATCACTAGAAGCTCTGTTTTCACTCCCACACATACTATCGATATCCTCGATAAACATATACTAATGAAAGTAGAAGTAAAATACCTGGTTATTATATTGGACAGCAACCTCATCTTTCAGTCCCACATCAGCAAAACTGCTAGTAAAGCACACCACAGGCTCAAGCTCTTAAGAAGGTTCAAACCCATCCTGGATAACAATCATTTCCAGTCAGTATGCCAAGCAATAATCACTCCCATACTAGGCTAGGCGAACTCGATCTACCATGGACTACCCAAACATTACCTTCATCCTCTCCAACTGGTACAAAACACGGCAGCCCAAATCATCACAAATACAACAAGAAACAAACACATCACCCCAACTCTCCAACAGCTGCACTGGCTACCCATCTGCTCATGGGTGAGATACAAAGCAACCTTAAATATCTTCAAAATCTTCCACAACCTCTCGGCCTCTACCCTTTAGAGCATACTCACCAAAGACCACAGCACAAGACCTAGGTGAATCAATATGGTGAACAAACTCGCCACTCCCGTGGCATATCAATGATCCACCCAATCCACTACCAAAAGGGCTCTGTTCCTTGCTGCACCCACACTGTGGAACCTACTCCCCGACCCAATGAGAACCATAAATGACATTAAGGACTTCCGGAAAATGCTCAAGACACTTCTCTTCCATGAACATTATGGACTCGCCCAAAGCTCATAGACACCCCCCACTCCTCTGTATTACCATACCATACTAGTACCCCTCGCCCCCACACCTTATATATATTACCTGATATTGTAAACCACTTTGATTAAAGGAAAAGGTGGTATATAAAGCTTGATAAATAAATTGCCGTTTATTCAGTGGCAACATGGCTCTCAATATGAGTTCACTTAACAATGTCTCTATGGTGTTATTAAGTGAACCCACCTTACTGGCACATATATTAGCATGGCCCATTATGCATTAGTTGCTGGGAACATACTGGTCACATCCCTGACAGCTAATGCAGAGGTTTTGTACTTAACATGTGTTGGTAACTAGTGGACTTTAATGAAAGGGCTCCCAAGTATATTTTAAACAATACCTATTATATGTGAATGTAACCCACCTACTAGAAAGGTGTGAGCTACATACAAATAAATACATGAAATAAGAAACCTGTGAATGAGTTGGCTGGACCATTAGATGATCAAAGGACAAGACCATAATGGATTTATGAAATGAATCTTTTGCTTTGTTTTTTCTTCATACTAAGGAGAATGTTGGGAAGATAGCTATGCCAGAAATGGTTCTTAATAGTGATGATTCAGAGGAACTGAAACAAATCACGGTGAACTTGGAATATGTAATAGAGCAAAGTGACAAACTCAAGAGTAACAAATCATCTGAATGGGCCTGCAAGTGTTCCAGAGTTCTCAAGGAACTCAAAAATAAAACTGCACTCAAACCATAAGTCTGACCCACCAACAGAAGCAAGCAAATACTACATGAAACACATATCTCCTCCTGCCAGTGAGAAGGAGCATTAGGTGGGCTGTAGGGGTATAAAGCAAAAGAGAGGATGGAGGCTGGGGTGAACGGTAAGAGTGGCAGTTGCAATCCTAAATAAAGTAGGGGAGGGGTAACCTACACGGAGCGACAGTTACAGTCCTCACCACTTTACTGAGCAGATTCAATGGAGCACCTTGTTTTTTTTTAATCTACTGTCATTTGCTTTCTTATTGTGTAATTCAGTGTGTGCTACAGAGCTTACCAATCCTATCCTGGTGACCCCACAGCTAGTAGGTTTTTCAGGACATCCACAGCGAATATGCATGAGAAAAATATATCTACAATGGTGACCAGCATATGCAGATTTATCTAGTATATATTTGGTGTGGATATCCTGAAACTCTAACTGGCTATCGGGTCTTCAAGACAAGTAAGGAAAGCCCAGCTGCAGGGCTGGATCAGCCACTAGGAAAGCTAGGCAGTCACCTAGGGCAGCAGCTTCTGTTTGGCAGTAAAAGGAAAGGCATTCAAAGCTAAACAATAGATTATGACACCCAGGAGGCTTAAGGTTAGCCAAGGGACCAACATCTTAAACCAACGGTGGCGCTGGCCTTGCCCTGGTATACTACCTTGTGAAAGAGAGCAGACCTGACAAGAGGGGTATGTGACCCTAGGGCCTATGAAAGAGCCTGGCCTCGGCCTGTCTTGCAGCACCCATGCGTGCTCTAGGCTGGCTGCCTCCCACCTCCTCTGATAGGAATCATTGGTAGGAGCAGGACACAGCTGGCTTAGAGGGCAAGGCACACAGGTGCTGCAAGGCCTACCACTGCAGTTTTTTATTTTTTGAAACCTGGGCCTGGAAAGTTTGTCTTCCTCTGGACCTGTGCTGGCTTTCAGCACCCCTGAGAGGAATGATGGGAAAGGCAATCATCATTATTCAGAAATCAAGAAATTGCTGTTATGAAATACTTACACTGACAAATCCTTTTTTATCAGCATTTTACTAGTAAGATATAATATTTATTTTATATGTATTTAGTTCATACCTTTCCAGTAGTTCAAGGTGAGTTGGTCAGGCACTATAGGTATTTCCCTGTCCCCAGAGGGCTTACAATCGAAGGCAATGGAGGGTTAAGTGACTTGCCCAAGGCCACATCACTGTGATTTGAACCCTGGTATTTCTGGTCCTAGGCTGCAATATGACTATTAAAATCTCTGCATTAGATACAAAGCAGAACTGAAAGGGCAAGTTGATTTTTCCCCCATAAGGAACTTGCTTAGCTCTGTTGTTTAGAACAGGGGTCCTCAACTCATTCCTCAGGATAACCACAATGAATAGGCACTAGAGAGATTTGCATGCCTTGCCTCTATTGAAGGCAAATCTCTCCTGCAAATTCATTGTGGTTATCATAAAAACCTGACTGCCTATCTTGCCATACTGTAGTCCCCAGTTTTGCAATGTTTTGTGGTGTTGATTAGATTGAAAGCTCTGAGGAGCAGGGACTGTGCTGCATACACCTTGTAACCTATGCAAATCATCAGTGGTAGTAGTAGTGGTGACTGGCTAGGTGTAGCCAGAGGACTGGGTTGAGCATTTCTGCTTTAGATTTTTTTTCAGAGCCCGTGCTCTATTCTTCTTTGTATTTTTAGCTTTTCTGGGTAGAGTGACTACAGTAATCCTTTACTATATATTTTATTTAACAGGTTTTATATACCGCTTTATCATTTTAATCAAAGCAGGTTCCATGATTCAGGCTTTTAAAGGTACAAAGTAGGTCTATTTCTAGAGGGAGGTTTTGCGTCTGTCCTGGCTTACTACATTTATCCTCCTTGTATCTATCTGTAGTGCTGATCTCGTAGGTAAGAGCTAGGACTTCAAGTACCACAGTGCACAAGAGCGTCAGATGGAAACCCAGGCGACCCAAAGCTTGTGCTAGCACGAGCTCTCTTGACAGAGATAGAACGTCCGACCAAGATTCTCCCATCCCTCTCTCGCGCCAACCCGAAGCCCTTCTGACGTTCTATTTGATCTCACCCACCGTAAACTCCACCCATTAGCGCTAGGGTACCGGAAGTGACGTCTTCCCGGGAGCTGGGCTTCCTGCGAGCGGGTAGTGTTTTCAGGAGAAAGGAGTTAGGCAGCTGCGGGGGGTGGTTTCTATTTTCTTGGTGTCGAGAGTCGCCCTGCTATTTCTGGCAGCCCGGGAGACGTGGGGCTGCGGTGTCGGGCGCTACCGTGAGCCTATGTCGGAGAGCGCTGTGCCGAGTGAGTCCAGGGAGATGGGGGCCCAGCGGAAGGGGGGTTGACATGGGGTCTGGGCAGAGGGCGAACCCAGCCTATGGGGCCTTGTTGTACCCTTCGTTCCTGGATTGATCCTGTGGCAGGAAAGAACTCCGGGGCCCCAGGACCTGACCTAGAGGCAGAGCGGAGAAGCTCACCGAAGTCCCCTCGCACCGCTACAGTTAGGGTGAGGACGGTGCGCATTAAATCTGATTTCCCTGCCCCTGCAAAGGGAGGCTTCATCTTCAGGGTCACAACAAGAGATCCTTAGGCTTTCCTCTTAAGTCCATGCTCTGAGCTGCGTGCGTATCTGGTTCTCCAGGAATCTCACAGACAATGATTCGTTTGTTTGCATATGTCTGTGATCCTGGTATTAAAAAATTCTATTGTGTGCGTACTTTTGGATGTAATTAAGTTGGTTTTGCTTCAGACGGTTGCAGTGCAAAGATAAAGAATTGTTATTTTCTTAAGGCTTCTTTTGATTATATTGAAGCGGCATACGTTTCAGTCCACTTTGTAGTACAGATAATCGGAAGGTAGTGTAGAATCTTCAGTGAAATGAATTAAAATGCAAGAGTGAGTACAAATATCGAGCACGTATTATTCACTTGTATTAGCCTAGCATTCGATTCTCTGAACGGCTGTAAGGCCTACTGTGGGCTTTTTGATAGTAGTAGTAAACACGTTTAAAGTAAGCAATTGCCATTACAATTGTTCTGTTAGATTTATCAGATAAGCAGCATATAAAGATAGTTGTTTTCATAACTTGTCTATCTTGGCTATAATATATTTGAAAGGGCCACCAAAAGAGATTGTGGTGGTGAGTCTCGTTTTAATAACTACAATTTCAGATATCTTTCACAGTTTAAAATGAACAATGCTATTGTAAATTCTTTATGCTTTGTAATTTATTTGATTTATTTATTTAAAGTTTTTCTATACTGCCCCTTCCATTGATCAGGGGTGGTTTATATCAAACAGAAAACTAAAAAAAAAAACCTCGGATACAGAGAACATATATAGAATTATGATACAAAGAACTATTTACATGTCAGTTAATCACATATACCATAGTATGGTGGTGGCTGGTATGCTTAACTAGTTACAAGACTGTGAAACCGTGTGTAAGGGTTACAGTGGAATTTCCTTGGAAGAGGGCAATAATAAGAGGAGGAATTAGTTTTAGTTAGGAGGATATGGGAGAGTAGTGGGGGTGGATGTATTGTCAGTAGTGGAAATAGAATAGCATTCAATGAAAAGTAGAGTCTTTACTTGTGGAATGTCTGAAGATCTTTGATTGACTTGATAGAATTGTGGAGAGAGTTCCAAATCGAGTGGAACAGGGTGAACGTTTGGGGGGGGGGGTGTCCCCCAAGTAAAGCACTTCTATCACATGAAGTTGATGACTTTTTGGTTCTGTTGAAAGTTGTGTACACTGTGGGCATGTGTGCTACCTGAAACATGGGGTTTAGCCATAGATGTTGGAAAGGGGTGGGACACACAAGTTTGGCCCCACCAAAAATTGCTGCATAGCAGGCTGCCTGTGGGATCCCATCCCCTGCAGGCAGAAAAAAAGTGCTTTCCTATCTGCTTGTCTGCCTATAGAGATCTGATCTTCCACAAGAAGGGTCTTTTTTTGCAATTGCAGCTTCTCTTCTGCCTGTGGGGGATAGGATCCCCGAAGGCAGCCTACTGCCTGCCAGCCGTAATCATTGCAAAGACCCTTCCTTTCTGCCCACAAGGATCGTGATCCATACCACTTGAGTACTCTCCCTTGGCTTGAAAGATCACTGATGGGAAATTTTGAAGAGAAACCTCTCATATATGTAGGTCTGTTTATAGAGCATGAATATTTATGTAAAGAGTTAGGTAATTAAAAAAAAATCACTTATAAAGATGGAAGGAATTTCTCAAGCTGGTTTTATAGATATCTTCTAAAACTTGTCAGTTTTGAAGATAAATGCAATAACCACAGTGTTCTAATACATTTAAGTGGTAAAGGTCTTAGGTGAATCCTTAATTTCATGAGACAGATATTTGTAGTGGTATCATCTTTGCAGGTTTAGAATGTGGCATGCAGTTAGAACTATATTACAATATTTTTGCTCTTAAGGGGCATATTTCTGGACTTTATACAAAATTAGGGATTGTTACTCTTGGGGGCAGTATCTTCAAATGAGTTAGTATTGCACATACCGTGGCAACAATTAAATTTACTAAGCCAGGGTATGTGGAGTGTGATTTCAGTCACCCAAACTTACTGGTAATACTCGCTGTGCTATTTTGCATCGTGCGAAAGAACTTCCTTCTGGAGTTCGTGATATGTATAGGCGGTCTGTCTGGGTGTGTTTGGAAATTTGCTTTTAAGCAGGTATGTGGCACCTGATATGTTGGGGATACTATTTATATAGTTTTCTGCCACATTTTCTTGATCTCTGATTGAATTTCTTGGTACTTGAGGATCTTCTCTCTCGCCACGTGATTCATAGAATATGTGCTTGGTACAGACACCTCTATTATCCATACTGCACTGGTGTTTTACTTCTATACCACTGTGCCTGGTTTCCTTGCATTCATCTCTTTATCAGTCAGAATGGGAATGTCACAGGTTATCGTAATTTTTCTGCTTTCCATAATTCACTTAGGATCATGATCTTGGTGCTTTTTTAGTACAGCAATGTTTACAAAGATTCCAGTGGATGAGATGAGCTACTTTTTATTATGCCTCTCTCTAGAAATTTTCTACCATCAGAACATTGCAGCCACCCCTGAGATAAGAAAAAGCAGGAAATGATTGCTCAACAAAATCTCTATGTAACTATCTTACTTTTTTTTTCTATATTTGCTCTGAACCATTTTGTTTGTAAACTCACTGTCCTGGGCTGCCGCAATCAAGCTCTCTCATCCTTAGGTTTCAGTCCTTCCCTAAGTGTGTCACCTCATTCGTGAGCTATGCATTGGTGCTTCTTTGCCTGACTGGTGATTATTAGAGTAATTCTTTTTGGGGGGAATAGTCTGATCTTCAATAAAAGAAATCTAGGCCCTCATTGGGCCTATCAAAGAAACATCCACACAACCTGCTAATGATGCAAAATACAGCTGCTCATATCACTCCTAGTACAAAGGTGATAGAGCATTACCCCTATTTTAATGTCAATACATTTAGCGGCATGTTTAGGAAAGTGCTCAATGGTTAATGAAGGTTTAGTGTGTGGTAAATAATGTGGAAGGTGGAAATGATTACCATGCAGTAAAAATGCCAGTGCGGTGAAAATCTCACGTTAACCATTTAGCGTGTGATTGGGTGGATTAGGAATGAAGAGTGGGCATTGCCAGGACATTGCAATTAGCGCACACTAACCGTCAGTGTTTGTTAGCAATGGTGCACTTACTGTCCCCCCCCCCCCCCCATGGGGAAGTGGTAAGATCAACAATGTTAACTGAGGTTGCAGGTTTAGTGTAGTGAGGTGCTGTTATACTGACTGCATGAGGAATTGCAGGGAACACTGTCAACAATTAATGTGGGTTGGCTACATCTTCTGCATTATTTTTGGCACTAAATGAGCACAAAGATGCTGATTCTTAGCATGGTTTAGTGAACGTGCCCCTTGCAAAAGAAAAATTGCTATTCAAAAATTAAATTCCAATTTGACAGAAGTGAGAGCTAACTTCTATTGAAAAATTTACATAACTTTTTTTAATGTGAATTTTGCAGGAAAAGACATTAGCAATTGTCTAGCCCAAACACCTACAATGATGTATATATGGGCTTGGAACTACTCATCAGTGATCAGAGAAAATCTATTTTCATTTTATCAAAAAATTGTGAATTATTTACTATAAAACATAGGTTATGTGGTTATTTTTTCTTTATATATACTCCATGCTCATTTTTGTTCAACACTGCATTGTATTCAATACCCAGCAGTGGCCATCGTTTTGCTCACTCATGAGCAGTCTCAGAGGAGCCTATTGCCTAATATACTAAATAAACAAAAAATATAATAAACTTACAGGATAAATCGGTCACTTTCTGCTGTTGAACAAACATGAGTATGGAGCACATATAAAGGAAAAAATAAATGGCATAAGGTAAGCCTTTTTGTTGTTCAGGTATAGTAAATTCACATTTGTTGCTAAAATGAAAATCTGGGGTACTTTATGACCACTGACGAGTATCAGAACGTGGAACTGGCTTTCCCTGGAATATGGTTACCTTTCAAAGTATGTTAACTTCCTCCCCCCCCCCCCCCCCCCACCATCTGTTTTTGGGTAACTTCTTACCCCTTGACACCGATGAGGCTGTGGTAGGCAAGAGTTACAAGGGTGTCTTATTCACATGCTCTGTGTCTAGTATATTTATATGACCATATGTTGTAATATAATCATTCATTATTGTCTGTTGGGATTTTTTTAAATTCTTTTTTGCTTCATGTTTTTATTATCTTATGTTTTCATTTTGCATATTGTGACTTGCCCTATGTGCTGAGGTTGGCAAGTAGAAGATTTAAATTTATGTAGGATAATTTATAGGAACCAGTCGCAGAATATCTTGTTTGCTTTTCAAGGTGTAACAGCCATGTCCTTTTCTAATTGTTACGGTAGATTGAAGTGGTATTTTCTAAAGTGGTTGAATTATGTTGCTGTTTCTTCACAGGATCGTGCTGTTTAGGACTGGCAGTAGACTGAAGGGAAACAAAATACAATAACACATCATTAGGGGTACCAAAAAGATCAAGAAATGAAAAATAAGAATTGGACTCACACTATGTGCTCCTCTACAGTGAACAATACTATAAAACAATTTTCACTAGAGATAAAAATATATATACAAAATGCTGCAAGGGACTTACTGGCATTCTAATTATGTCTGCTGAGAGAATGAATGCTGGTCGAGGAGCAATGATGACAAACGCCCAAGGCAGCATATACAATTACAGGCTCATTCTGAGCCGCGAATAGCTATTCCTGAGCGGTCCTCCAGTTTAGTCTTCCACATCCGGGTAGTGCACCTCCTTCTGGAGACTGGACCAATCAGAATCTTCCTATGCCAGGATGTATGCTGTCGGAGCTCCCATCAGCCCCCAGTGTGTCCAGTCTCCTTGCAGCTGGAGGACATGTGTGCCTGGCTTAGGCTCACTTAGGGACGGTTGGAGGCAACACTAGAGTCTCTTTTGGGGGTTTTCTTTATCCCTCCTATATTTCATTTGATTTCTTTTTAATAGGTAGCTGTGTCTTTAAAAAAACCCCAAAACAAACAAAAAAAAAAGAACGGCGGTCGAGGAGCCGGGTCTGCACTACCCTTCTGCCTTTCCTGCAGGGGTGTTCTTTGTAGTCAGGGAGGATAGATCTCTCCTCCTAGACTGCACGGAGGAGAGATCTGCCTTTGCCAGCCATCTGCTTGGGTCCGGGAAGTCTCTGCACAGTCAGCTGGCTTCCTTTTTGCGATCCGCAGTACCTTTGGCTTTGACAGCCCAGAGCGGTAGTGCGCTCCCGCTCAGGGTTCGAGCGGCGGGCCGTCTGCCGGCGATTCTCTGCCTGTGCGGTGAGTTTAAATTTCTTAGGGGGATCGTTCTTCTTCGGTTTAACGCATTAATTTCTTTTGGTTTACTTTGACTTTTCGTGCCATTTTCTCGCCGGCTAAAATGTGCCGGCGGCCATTTTATAACTCCGTTTTTTCCTGCCCGACATGAAGAGCTGTGCATGTGTTCCCCCTGCGCTTAGCAAGGTTTTAGACTGGCGTTTTTGCTTGCGGGCATCTGAGCATTCCCAATTAATAGAGTTTAAAAAAAAAAAAAAAAAGAACAAATATATTTCTTTGTTTGCTTTATTTCTCTTTGGGGTTAGGTCAGGCCCTGTTCCCTGGAATGGCTCCTGTGCCTGCATGGCTACGAGACCGCAGTGCGTGATCTGCGGCTCGCGCAGGGGGGCTGTGGCGGAGTCTGGGATTTGCAGGGGCTGCGCCTCGGTTTCCTCAGACTTAGAGCAACAAATGGAGCATAAAGAGCTGTCAGACCCAGAAAGCCCGGCTATTCAGGCGGAGGGGGGTCCCTCGCCTGGACCTCTCGCTTCTTCCTCTACGGTCCCTCCTAAGGGGCAGGCTAGCACGTCGCCGATTGAAGCAACAGAGTCTACCTTCACAGATTTTTCCCCGGACTTTGTCCTTATGCATCAGGCTTTTCGCTTGGGGCGCTCGGGCAAGTTGCCAGAGGCCTGGCCGTCGCCCCTTCCCTCCTTAAAAGGAGAGGAGCTCCGGCGGAAGATCCAGCCTTCAGCCAAGTGCTTTAGGTCCATGGACCTGGAGCAGGACGACATGAGCTGGCATGATCCGGATACAGAAGTAGATCCTGATACTGGTGGTGAGGAGCTAGAAGACGGTGAGATCCCCGAGCCGGAGGATCAAGCCCGGATTATTCGGGTGTTTTGTAAAGAAGAGCTGGTGCCTTTGATTACGAAATCTCTTCAGACTCTCAATCTGGCGGCAGCTCGTCCTGTTGAGGAGGACGGCTTGGAGGATCCTCTCATTCAAGCGGTGCGGGAGTCTCAGGTGGTGTTTCCGGTGCACCGAGTGGTGGAGCAGATGATTCAAATTGAGGGGGATCAACCTGAATCCGGACTGAAGGGGATTAGGACTATGAACTGCCTGTATCCCTTAGCAGACAAGGACAAGGAGAAGTTTAAGTCGCCGCGAGTAGATGCTGCTGTATCAGCGGTAACCAAGAAAACCACCATTCCTGTTGAAGGCAGTTTGGCTTTAAAGGATGCGCAAGACAAAAAGATGGATGGTTTGTTGAAACAGGCCTTTGAGACCAATGCCTTATCTTTGCAGGCCTCTATCTGTGGCGCTTGGGTGGCTAGGGCCTGCTTACGATGGGCGCAGCACTTGCAGCAAGTTTCCGGCTTGGATCAGCAGGGGTTGCTAGAAGTGACCCGGCTGGAGTCTGGGTCGGCGTATTTGGCAGATGTGCATTATGATTTGATCAGAACCTTGGCGAATAGCATGGCTTCCTTGGTGGCGGCGCGCAGATCTATCTGGTTGCGGAATTGGGCGGCCGACGGATCTTCTAAATCCCGTCTCAGTAAGCTTCCCTTTAAGGGCAAATTGTTGTTCGGAGACGATCTGGATAAGTTGGTTAAAGACCTCGGGGAGTCTAAGGGCGGTAGGCTGCCAGAGGATAAGACTAAGCTGAGTAGAAACTTGCCGCCAGCGCGGGGTCAATTTCGGGACTTTCGCAGATTTCGTTCTTCCTGCCTTTGGAGTTCCCAGCGCGGCCGGTTTGGCTCTAGATCCCAAGGGTTTCGAGGAGCGGGAAGAGGCTTCTCGGCAGGGTCCTCCTCTTCGTCCTCTTCCTTTAGTCGAAAGCCACAATGAAGCGAGGCGGGCTCCGGAGGGAAGTCTAGTCATCGGGGGTCGCCTGCGGGACTTTCTTCCTTCCTGGGCCCAAATAACCTCAGATCAGTGGGTGCTGGAGATAATCAGAGAAGGTTATGCGCTGGAGTTTGCTTGTCCGCTTCCGGATTCCTTTGTCCTTTCTCCCAGCAAAGGCGAGCAGAAGACGCGGGCAATTCGGTTGACGTTGCACCGACTCATAGCCTTGGGAGCGGTAATCCACGTTCCTCCTTCCGAGGGCGGCGTCGGTCACTACTCCATTTATTTTGTGGTACCAAAGAAAGACGGTTCGCTCTGCCCGATTCTAGATCTCAAGGGCGTGAATCGTTTTCTCCGGGTAACGCATTTCCGGATGGAAACCTTAAGGTCCGTCATAGTGGCGGTGCGTCAAGGGGAGTTTCTCACGTCTCTAGACCTCTCAGAGGCCTATTTACACATTCCCATTCGGGCGGTTCATCAGAAGTTCCTGAGGTTCGCATTCCCGTGGGGTCACTTTCAGTTTCGGGCCATGCCGTTCGGACTGGCCACAGCTCCGTGCACCTTCACTAAGGTCATGGTGGTGGTTGCGGCGGCCTTGCAAAAGGAAGGTATCTTAGTCCACCCTTACCTCGACGATTGGTTGATTCGAGCAAAATCCAATGAAGAGAGTGCAGGTTACGGATAGAGTGGTGGCCTTGCTGCAGACCCTCAGCTGGGTGGTCAACGAGAGAGTCATTTGGTGCCAACTCAATCCCTCGAATACCTCGGAGTTCATTTTGACACAGCGAGAGGTTTGGTGTGCTTGCCGGAGCGCTGTGTCCAGGCCTTGCGGGGCCTCGTGCGCACATTCTTGGGGATCCCTGCGCCGTCCGCCTGGTGGTATCTACGACTGTTGGGCACTATGGTGGCGATGTTGGAGGTAGTTCCATGGGTGAGGTTTCATATGCGGCCACTCCAGAGCGCCCTTTTATGTCGTTGGTCGAACCAGTTCGTTTCGTTGAACAAGAGGTTGCCTTGCCCGAAGTCAGTTCGTCTGTCTCTCCAGTGGTGGCTGTGCTTGAAGAACCTGCGAATGGGGCTACCTTTGGAGCAGGCCCTTTGGGTTCTGTTCATAACGGATGCCAGCCTCTTGGGCTGGGGAGCCCACTGCGAGGGTCGCTTCGCGCAGGGGACGTGGTCCCCCCTAGAAGCTTCTTGGTCGATCAACCGTCTCGAGCTGTGGGCGGTGAGACTCGCGCTGCAAGCCCTCGAGACGTTGGTGAGGGGGCGGGCAGTGCGAGTTCTCTCGGACAACTCAGCAACGGTGGCCTACATCAACCGCCAGGGAGGCACCGGAAGTGTGGCCATGGAAAGCGAGGCAGCGGCTTTGTTCGATTGGGTGCAGACCCGTCTGCCGGCGCTTTCGGCGGCGCATGTCGTGGGAAAAGACAATGTGATGGCGGATTATCTCAGCAGAGTGCAGGTGGACCCCGGGGAGTGGGAACTGCACCCGCAGATCTACGCGCAAATAGTTCGCAAGTGGGGGCCTCCGATCATGGACCTCATAGCAACCTTTCAGTCGGCGAAGACAGGGCGATTTCTTCAGCAGGCGGAGAGAACGCATGTCCGAAGGAATCGACGCGCTCATTCAGCCGTGGCCGGAGTATGGTCTTCTTTATGTCTTTCCCCCTTGGGCGTTGATTGGTCGTGTCGTACAGCGCATTGAGGCGCACCGGGGGCGGGTCTTGCTAGTTGCTCCGGATTGGCCCAGGAGACCGTGGTATGCCGATCTGGTGTGGTTGTAACGGAGTGTCTTGGACACTGCCTCCGTTACCGGATCTGCTACTTCAGGGCCCGCTTCGGATGCCCCAGGTGGATCGATTCTCTCTTACGGTTTGGCCATTGAAAGGGCTCGGTTGAGGAAGAGGGGTTACTCCCCGGCGGTTATTGCCACTCTCCTTCGGGCGCGGAAAACCTCCACCTCGCTCGCGTATGTGCAAGTGTGGAGAATTTTTGAGGACTGGTGTTCGTGGCGTGGTATTCGGGCGGCGACAGCTTCGGTAGCCGTAGTTCTCAGCTTTCTGCAGGACGGTTTTGACAAAGGTTTAGCGGCCAGTTCTCTGAAGGTTCAGTTGGCAGCGCTCGCATGCTACAGGGGCAAAGTTCTGGGACTTCCCCTAGGGGCACATTCGGACGTACAGCGTTTTCTTAAGGCGGTATTCAGGTTGAGGCCTTCGCAGAGTGTCGGTTCCTTTGTGGGATTTGAATCTGGTGTTACAGGCTTTGGTACGCAAACCTTTTGAGCCCTTTCGGCAGGCGTCTCTTAAGGATCTGACCTTTGAAGACGGTTTTTCTGGTGGCGATCTGTTCGGCGAGGCGCATTTCCGAGTTGCAGGCGCTTTCGTGTAGAGAACCGTTCTTATCTATTTCTAGGGATCGCGTGGTTCTTAAGCCGGTTCCATCTTTTTTGCCTAAGGTAGTTTCGCCTTTTCATTTAAATCAGGCCGTTTTCCTTCCGGTCCTTAACTCAGGAGTGGCCAGTGCTTCGGATGATGGGTTACATTGCCTGGATGTACGGCGAGTTCTTCGTCGCTACTTTAAAGGTGTCAGAGACGTTCCGTAAGACCGACCGGTGGTTCGTGCTTTTTGGCGGAGCACGAAAAGGTGAGGCGGCGGCAAAGGCGTCCATTGCTCGGTGGATTAAAGAGGTGATTGCATCGGCTTATATTTTACAACGTCGACCGGTTCCGATGGGTTTGTGGGCCCACTCTACCAGAGCTCAAGCGACGTCCTGGGCAGAGCATAGTCTTGTTCCACCTGTGGAAATTTGTAGGGCGGCTACCTGGTCGTCTCTGGATGCCTTCAGTAAGCACTACCGGTTGGATGTGCTGGCCGCTCGGGATTCTTGTTTTGGTTCGGCAGTGCTGCACGCTGGTTGGCAAGGTCCCGCCCGGTGTTGACTGCTCTGTTACATCCCGGATGTGGAGGACTAAACTGGAGGACCACTCAGGAAATAGAAATTACACTTACCTGGTAATTGTAGTTCCTGGAGGGTCCAGTTTAGTCCTCCTTCCCTCCCATGTGTCAGGTTTGGTTGGTGCGGCGCGCTTACTGCGAACGGAGCAAAATTATGTCTGCATTTTTCTTTGGGTTTCCGTATCTCGGACTCGTCTATGCTTTCTTCTTTCTTCCAGCTATTCGATTCCTGAGGCTGGGATTATGACTGCCTCTTTATTCGGGTAAAGAGTAAGGCAATGTGCAGAGTTCTGGCTTCCTCGTTTGGGGAGGGGGTCGCTTACTTCATAAGGGGACTAAATTCTGTTCGGTTACATATTTATGCTAGTCTCATGTGTTGCTTCTTTAAGTCTGCTTTGTTACTAGTTCACTGGGGGCTGATGGGAGCTCCGACAGCATACATCCTGGCATAGGAAGATTCTGATTGGTCCAGTCTCCAGGCTGCAGGAGGAGGTGCACTACTCGGATGTGGAGGACTAAACTGGACCCTCCAGGAACTACAATTACCAGGTAAGTGTAATTTCTATTTCGTGCTCCTTCCCACCGACATCTAACTTCCCCGTTGGTTGTATGGGAAAGGGGAGGATTGGGAGTGGCGTTAGGGTGAGCAGTAGGCAGTCGCTGACTCCGGATGTGCAGGGCCAATTCTAATGTCAACCCTGTATGTCTGGGGCTGGCAACTTGAAACGTGGAAGTTGTTACACTTCCAAGGTAGAATAACTTCCCCAGTTCAGCTGGATCAGCGGGCCCAGGGTTGGGAAGGGCGGTAGAGGGGATTTCCCACAGCCCAACCCTGGCCCTGGGAGACCATATCGGGGGTCAGGCTGTGGGGAAAGCAATTTGGTGGCTGGCATCCGGGGATCACGGCTTTTAAATCGAGCTGCAGTGCCACGGCTCCATTTAAAAGCCCTGGCTGAGTTAGTTGGGCAAGGCCTGTACGTGCAGGCCTGTTCACGATTCTGATTCTGAAGGGCTAGACGTGACCCGCATCATCAGAATCGCGACGCCTTCTGTACATCCTGTTCCGACCGGGCACAGAGGGCCTGCACGTCCTGGATGGAATCGAGCTGTTAGTGCATGTTCATCCCAACTGTTCTCCCTGGTGGCTTAACTGGTTCCTTATGGATCTTGGGCAGTACACAAAATCCTGGTATTTTGGGGTATAGTACCCACAAAAAATTTAAACATCCATTCCGAGATTAAACCCTGGTCCAAAGCTACCTCAAGGACTACAAAAATTGATTGGATGATAGCGGATGGTGCAAGGACATTGGGGCTATGATTGGCCTGGATGAATAACTAGTAACATTCAAGCAAGAGTGATTGATTACGAATGATCCTTTAGCCTTGCTCATTGGTCCTTAAATGCTCACCATTTGAGTTAAGTGGATTTAAATGTGGTTGTGGGAGTCTGTGCTTCTATCAGGTAGTTCCACAAGAAGGCCAGTGTACCTGAAAGGTGTGGTTTTTTTTTTTCAGTAATATGTAGGGGGTGTTTTGTAAGGGATTTAGTTAGTAATTATGTTATTTGTTACCAGCTTGATATCACTGGGTTTGAAGAAGCCGTGGTAAGCAACAAAACCAATGGCTGTGGTTGTCCAAGCTGGTACAGATAACCTGGATGCCTGCCTGGGGAGAGCATTGTAGATGATACATAAATTAACAGCAGGAGCACAGTGTTGACAACTTTTATGTTGAGTATAATAAGTGCGGTACGCTAATATTTTTCCTGTGCATTATTCAGTTATCTTGTGATTTGAATATGGACACCAATTGTATGTGCTTCCTTGGGTGTTTTAATGCTAGTTGAGGGGCGGCGATGACTGTTCCTCAGCAGCAGGTATAATTAGAATGCCAATAAGTCCTTTTGTTGAGCCCCAGCAGCATTTTATATGTATATTTTTACCTCTTGTGAAAAAAAAAGATTTTTATAGTGTTGCTCACTTGTAGAGGAGCACATAGTGCGGGTCCAATTGTTATTTTTCAGTAGACTGAAGGGTGCACTTGTAAATAAGAAATACAAACTATTTAGTAGCATTGGGGATTATTTTATAATTGTGAGCACATGTAAATAGGGTGTGCTAACTTTTCACTGTTAAATACTAGCAAACGTTCAGACTATATAAAAGTGTGTGCTTTCTTCCATTTAGAACATTTATTCCAGGGAACCTTAAATTTACACATTTTTCTCTGTTTTATAGCAATTTATAAGTAGGCTTGTAAAATTAACTTAATGCTTTAAATGTCTAACAAATAAAAATAACAAATGAAATGGCTTTCTGACACCAAATTACAGAGGTGCTAGGGTTTCTTGAGCTTCCTAGCATTCTCGGAGGCCAGCGGTTAGTGCAGAGTTTACCACATGCTGCAGTCAGCATTGCGCGCTAGACGTTAATGTGGGAAGGGGCATAGGCTGGGCAGTATGGGCACTGCTGGCACACCACGGTTAGCTTGGCACACATTAACTGCGATTGCTGCCTTTAGCAGGGGTATACATAATGCCGCCTCCTTAATGGCTAGAAGTAAGTGAACCCGCTTTAGTTCTGGTGATTTGCATCTCCCTGTGATAAGTGCAGGGGAAGATGCTGGGCCTCCCATGTTAACTGGGGGGGAGGGGCTTAGTGAGTCGTGACGGTGCATTTTAGTAAACATGCCCCTCTATGTACCATTTTATATACCACAAATCATACAACTATAGGGGACAGTTAAATGTTTCCCTTTTGTGATAAAGATGACAAAACAAGTTGTTTGGCTTTTGCTTGGAGTAACTGCAGTCTTTCCTGTGTGTATGTAAGGACCAGATATGTGATGTATATATTTCACAAAACGACCACCTCTTGACAGCTGTTGCTGAGAAGCTTATTCAGAATAAGTGACTTAGAGCAGGTACCTTCTGAAGCGTAGATTCAAAAGTGCAAGGTCTGATTATGTATATTTCAAAAGACATAAGTAATTTATATAAAAGGATGCATTCATTTTTAAACAGGCTTATCTGCAGTCACTCTGAGACAGATACGTTAAAGAGTTTTCCCCCACTTTGTGTCTGTGGGAAATTCTAAGTATATATATATATGGTCCAGTGTATTTAAACGGTAATAAAAATACAGGTGTTTGTATTTTTGTATGCTGAATGACAGTCATGGACAGCCCTCCTTAATTTTGGAAGAGATTGTCCATAGTGATTGGTAGTGCATCTCTTAACTGCCACATGTTAATATATACCTAGGGGGAATATGCACAAAGTTTTACTTTTTGTCTCTTTTTGGCATTTCACTCTTCCCTTTCCTTAAGGGGACACTTCCTAAAGGGTGTTTTTGTTGTTTTTTTCCTCTGCTGTCCCTGATTCAGTGACAGAACACTAGACTACTTTGAGTGCACGTCACAAGATGCTTTTCTATTCTGGGCTTCCATTTTATGTTGCATCGCCAGAGTCATCCCTCTGTGCAGCGCATTCAAGTACATGAGTATGCAGATTATTGTATATGGCTTTTGGATTGGTACAGGAATTTATACTTTATTTAAGAGCTACAGAACGTCTCAGATTAATCGGGTTCTTCAGTTAAAATAACGTTTTTAACTATATTAAAATGTTCTAAAGAAATGTTCTGTTACCCATAAAGGATGTAAGACCAAGTTCTTAGATCGGCATGCCCATACAGGCAGTGGTTTCCATGAATAGTATTCTGTGGATGATAGAATAGCTCAAAGTGTTGATTCCAGAATGGTTCGTAGGGTTCTGCTGGTTGGCTAAGTTTCATTTTCTGCTAGAATTTTGCTCTTTGCTGCTTGTGTTTGTTTTTTGTGTATTTTGAATAAAGTAGTAGCATTTTTTACTCCTGAAGGAGCAGGTTCATCCTAAGCATGGATTCTTATGATGTAACTCATTGTGCAACCCGAGCTCCACCCACCCCACCCTCTACAAACAGAGAATAGGGGGAAAAATCTTTTGTGTGTTTGAGGATACTGTTAGTGTTGTCGATTTGTGCATATTTTATGGCTGAAACAAATATTACTGACCATGTTAATTTTTTAAAATTTTTGCTTTTCCTTCTTTAGATGACTACAATGGCAGATGAACTCTAAACAGCATTAATGTTTTTTTAGTGGAAAGTCTTCTCTTGCATTTCTGTTCTGCTGGGCAGAAAGATGTCTGTGGACATGAACAGCCAGGGCTCTGACAGTAACGAGGAGGATTATGACCCTAATTGCGAGGAGGAAGAAGAGGATGAAGATCCTGGTGATATAGAAGATTATTATGTGGGGGTTGCAAATGATGTGGAGCAGCAAGGAGCAGATGCCTTTGATCCTGAGGAATATCAGTTTACCTGCCTAAGCTACAAGGAGTCAGAAAGTGCATTGAATGAGCATATGACCAGTTTGGCCTCCATGTTAAAGGTGAGCAAGTGTTGCCTAGTCGTGCAAATCAGGTTTTACATATCTAATTGAGACGTTCTTAATGTACTTTACTGTCCTCATTTCAGAAATGTACAAACAACCACCTCTTGTGTGAGTATCGTAGAATAGGCCATGAAGAATTTTGTGTGGATTTAGGAGCACTCGTGCCCCTTTCCCGGTTCTCTCACGCCGGTCTTATGTTCTCAAATAGCAGAAAAAACACATGGCCTATGTTTCTATCATGTTTCTATCTTGTCTGCCCTTCCATATCAACTACAGTAGTCCCCTTTTTACCTTTAGAGATCCTCTGTCTCATGCTTTTTTGAATTTGGATATTGTCCTCGTCTCTACCACCTCTTTTATGTTTATGTTTATTAAAACTTTATATACCGCCCAATACAGTTAGCATCTGGGCGGTTCACAATACATAAAAACAATTAAAATTGCTAAAAGAGAGAGAGAGCTGCGAAAAAGAGCCAGAAAAAGAACGCCATAAAATCAAAGAAAAGGGATAGAAACAGAGATACAGAGTGGGGGTAAAGACGGGTAACAAAGGGTAGACAACAACAACATAGAGAAAAATGTAAGACAGGGGCAGGGGTTTGCTGTCAAAGGCCTAGTGAGGGGAGGAGGATGGGGTCGGGAAAGGAAGGTTAAAGGCAGAACAAAAAAGATGGGTTTTGAGGGTGGCTTTGAAGGATGGGTAGGAGATCAGTGCCAGGTTTTCTACATCATGCGTTACCTTTAGATAACAGCTATAGCTTCAGATAGCAAGTGGGTGTGTGGTGCGATGGTGATGTGCCAGTCTGTGGGTGGTGTGCAGAGTTGTGGTGCAAGTATGTGTGTGTGGCAGAGCTGGGCAGCTTCTGTGTGTGCCGTGCTGTGCAGAGGCGAGGTTCCTGTGAGTGCACATGGGGTGGAGGAGTGTCTTAATGGTTAGAACACTGGCTTGGGAACCAAGAGACCAGGGTTCGATTCCCACTAGCACTCCTTGTGGCCTTGGGCAAGTCTCTTAACTTGGATTTTTCTGAGGCAGTGGAGGATTATCAATGTCCCTGTTTAAGTTAAAATGTAACTTTTTGACTGAAATGATATAAAGTGGTATAAAAAACCTGTTAAAATATGTAGTGTGGAACTGGGGTACATGTCTCTTACAGAGGTGGGGTGCCTGTGTGTGCGAGGGTGTGGTGTGCTTCTGTGTGTGTGTTTTGGGAGGATGGTAATGCACCTCTAGGTAAATTAGACTGCTCATTCATCCCTTTAACCTCTCCCCTTCCCCCCCCCCCCTCCAGACTCGGATCCCAGGAGCAGCCTGCTTTCCTTCCTGCTCCGCCTGCAGGGATCCAGTTTCCTATGGGCAGAAGAGGGCTGCTATCGTAGCTCAGATGGGATCCCCATGGGCAGGAAGCTTGCATCTGTGCTGTGATTACTTCTGCCTGCGGGAGATCAGAGCCTTGTGGGCAGCCAGAGGCAGTCCCTGCCGTGATTGCAGCATTTCTGCCTGTGGAGGGATGGGATCCCTGCAGACAGCCAGTGCTGGTACCACCACGATTGCGGCCTTGAGGCAATTCTGCCAGTGGGGAATGGGATCCCCTTGGGCAGCCAGTGCCAGTCATGCTGCAGATGTTCAAGCTCAAGCTGTCGGGTCCCATCGTTTAGTTGCCATGGTGACCTGGCGCTTGGGTTTTGTTGAGCCCTGTTATAGAAGCTTATTTTGTCAGTATTGAGATACTGACTTAACAGCAATAGGAAGGCTAAAAACTACAATGCAAGAACATAAAAGGACCTTTTATTAATCTGCCTTAGCTGTTAGCGCAACAATTAATACTTATATAAGCTAATGTGGTTGCTGCAGCAGTTAGTGCTTGGTAAATGTGTAATGGGGCAGAGACTCCATATGACACGTTGTGCGTATTGCAATACTGTTAACTAAACTTATTGAGATGATGATGATCTGCAATGCAATTACTGCAAAGTAAAGAACTTTTCTTTCACTAGGAACACCTCCATCAATTAATACAGCGGGTTAGCAGTTACTTTATGGTAACTGCAAAACTTTAGCACAGTTTAATGCCCAAAGTATCTTTCCCACGTAGTGAAACAGAGGAGATTTGAACCTAAAATTTAGAAGAGCCCAAATTAAAATTATGGGAAAAGAAACAATTATCAAAAACTGTTTTTGGTGTTGTATATTTTTCTTTAGAGTGAAATAAGAAAAAGCTAAGCAAACAGCAGCAAGAATAAAAAAAAACCAAACAACCAACATTTTTTTTTGTATGTCACCTAAGGGGTTTTTTTCTCCCTAAATATTTATCCTTCTCTGATTATGTATCTTCTAGGAGAAATGTAGAACAAAGGGCATTCATTTGAGCTATACATTCAAATCCAATTTAGTTGTCTTTTATAAAATGGAGGATTATTGCTAAGACTAAACAAAACAAATCGTTTGATCTTAGTATAGTGATATAACCACCTCTCTGAATCAAGGGCTGGATGCAAAGTGGCCAAGTCATTTTTTACGGAGTGCAGAGGAACTGGCCCAGCATGCTAGGACTTCAGGAGATGTATTCTTATGGGAACTTGCAAGCCCCAGAGATCATTCTCTATGATCTGCCATTCTTCTGCCACGCAGAAGAATAGGGATACCCAAATATGGCATCAGGGACTGGTAGGAGGTTCCAGCTCTGTATCTGTGACCAAAGAATAACGTTGATAATATGCTCAGACTGCTGAAGGTTGATACTTTAATTTCATCAGTTGCTCAAAAGACTATTGTTCTGTGAAGGGAGTTCCTCCTGGAAGGATGTGCAAGATAAGGGAGCTTGAAACATGGTTGAAGCAGCTCTTTGAGGTCTTTAGCCTTTCCTCACAAATGCCTATGTGACGGTTGCATTGCAGGGTGCTGCTGCAAAGGATTTGGTAGTCCCTGATTGGGGACTGCTAGAGTATGATACTGCAGAAGATTCCACAATATTGAAATCAGCAGCAGTGATCTTGGCAGATGCCATGTATGGCCTGGTCTGAATATCAGGAAGGCTCATGGCTACCTCAATGGCATAAAAACATGCTGTTCTGTTTGCAGCATTGGGTGGCTGGTGCAGCATGTAAGGAAGGCTAAGCTTGGCAATCTGCCCTTCAAATTTCAGTTGCTTTTTGGGGAGAAAATGGAGAGTCTGGTAAAGGATCCTTGGACACTGCAGGTGTTAGGTTCCTGGAAAGTAAGACAATGTAGCTCAGGCAAAGGGTGGACAGGTAGGAAGAGGTTATTCTCCATAGACAGGATACATGCAGCCACCTAATGGTGATGTCACTCTGATGGAATACCGGTGAAACATTCTCCTAAGATCCAGAAGAAGCTGGAAACGTCTCCAGAATTGCACACAACACTCCAAATGAGGTCTCGCCAAAGGCTTATACAGAGGCACTATCACCTCCTCCTTCCTGCTGGCCATTTCTTTCCCTATGCACCCAAAATTCTTTCTGGTTTTCACCACTGCCTTTTTCTAACGGTTTAGCCACCTTAAGATCATCAGAAACAATCACCCTCAGGTCCTGCTCTTCTTTTGTGGACAGAAGTACTTCACCCCCTATACCATACTATACTGCTCCCATGGATTTTTGCAGTCCAAATGCAGGATCCTGCAATTATTATCATTAAATCTCAGCTGACAAATTATCAACCATTCTTCAGGCTTAGCTACATCCCTTTTCATGTTATCTACTCCTTCCTGGCTGTCTACTGTCTTTCAGATTTTGGTATTCTCTTCAAATAGGCAAACCTTACCCAACAGCCCCAGATCCTTGAGGCACCCCACTGGTATCATCCTTCTCAGAGTGAGCTCCATTTGCTTGTACCCTTTGTTGCCTCCCACTCAACCAATTTCACTTTAGGTTCCATCCCTAGGGTGCTGAATTTGAGTCGCCTATGCAGAATGTTGTCAAAGTTCTTACTGAACTCTAAGTACAGTACATCTAGGGCTCTCCCTCAGTCCACCTCTCTGGTCACACAGTTAATTTTTTTTAAATTAGATTTGTCTCACAAGACCTACCTCTAGTGAAACCATGCTGCCTCAGATCGTGCAATCCATTGGACTTCAGAAATATCACTATCCTTTGTTTTTAGCAGCTTTTCCATTAGTCTACTCATCTCAGATATTAGACTAACTGACTTGTAGTTCACATCCTCATCCTTAATTCTGATTTTGTGTAAACGGACTGCATGTGCTTTTCTCTAGCCCTCTGGGACCACCCCTGTCTCTAAAGAACCATTGAAAAAGTCAGACAGTGAAACAAGTTCCTTAAATACTTTGTGATGTATCCCATCTGGCTGCATCGCTTTGTCTACTTTTAGTTTAGCTAGCTCTTCACAAACATATTCTTCTGAAAATCATTCAAAATCCCTCTCACTTTTGCTGCTATTTGTGGTTGGTTTTCTGAGGTCCTTCTGGCTCTTCCGGCATTCCCTAGTCTTGGAAACAGTTCAAGAAGGTCAAGAACTATAGATCCAATCTTAATGCACCTGCAGGCATGCAATGACTGTAGACACCATGGAAAGGAAAGAGGTGCGCTGGTATCCTGAATTGCATCACACCAACCTTAGATCATTCAGTACCATCTGGTCCAAGTGGTTTGCTCCTCTTTGGTTTAATAGGCCAAATCAACAAACTAAAGAGCGAAAAAAAATCACCTAGCCTAGATGGTATATATTTTATTTTACTTTATTTATTTTTGTGGGGTTTTTTATACCGCTATTTCAGGTAATCATATTCGTTTGTAAACCGCTAACAGATACATGGAATGAGTTCACAATATAACAAGTGATAAAACAGAAATTAACAATTTTTACAGTTTTATATTCTTCAACTAAAACTTAATTTACAAGTTGTTAATAGTAAAACGCCATTAAGTTAGAGGCGTTGGTGGGGTGAAGATGTTTGGCAGGGTCTAGAGGTGGGATAGTTGAGAAAGAGAAGTGGTTTTTGGGTTGTATCAGTGACAGTTGAAGTTACGCTGTTACCTCTTCACCAAACATTTTGTTATGTTTTAAGGTGGGAACGGAAGGTGGATAGGTCTGTCATGTTCCCAAGGATAATTGGTAATGAGTTCCAGAGTTTTGGAACTATGTATGCGAATGCTCTTTTGCTCGTGCATTGTTTTGTATTACGGAATTCAGAGGGAATAATGAGGAAGTTGATCATTTGAACATAGAATGCTGAAAAAAATAAAAAATGAAATTGGAGTTATACAATTAGTAATCTATAACCTGTCATTAAAATTGTCTTGACACCTGAAGAGGAGAGGTGGGGTTCCAGAGAACTACAGACCCGTGAGCCTTACATCGTTGCTGAGCAAAATTAAACTATTTTAAAGAATAAAATTATTGAACATGGACATGGTTTAATGGGACAGAGTCAACATGGTTTTAAGCAAGGAAAGTCTTGCCTCACCAGTCTACTATATGTTTTTGGTTTTGAAGGTGTGACGAAACCTGTGGTTAACCTGTGAGCCAGTTGATAGAGGGTCATTTCGAACTGCGACTAGCAGAAATGGACGCCCCGTAGGGATGTACATTCCTGCTATTTGGCCCCCTCTGCCTCCCCGGCTAACCTCCCCATACAAGCAAAAGTGTTTGTACGGGGAGGCTAGATGGGGGTGGTAGTGAGCAATCCATGACCCCTGATGTCGGCCCTGCATGTCCAAAGATGGTAGATGGAATAGGGAACGTTTTCCACCTCTGAGGTGCAATATGTTTCTACAGACAGCAGGGGATGGAAGGCCCAGGCAGCAGGAATCCCCACAGCCCAATACTGGTCTTGGGAGGCCAGATCGGGAGTTGGGCTGTGGGGAGTGAAAATAGTTGTCAGCGGCTGGGGATCACAGCTCCTAAATGGAGTTGCGGTACCATAGCAAAAAGACACCATGGTACCGCGGCTTCATTCAGGTGCCTTAACTGAGTTAGCTGGATTGAGGCCTGTATATGCAGGCAGACCAGAATTAAGTCCCAGCCTGCAAGTACAGGCCTAATCATGATTCTGATCCTGCGGAGCTAGAAGTGCCCCGTGGGATCAGAATTATGTCAGCCCCTCTGCATCCGATTCTGATTGGGCACACAGGGGCCTGGATGTCCTGATCAGAATGGGGCCCATACTGTCTGGATTTTCAGAAACTGTTTGAAAAAGTACTTTGTGAAAGATTAGAACATAAGATATGCCATACTGGGTCAGATCAAGATCCATCAAGCCCAGTATCCTGTTTCCAACAGTGGCCAATCCAGGTCATAAGTACCTGGCAGGTACCCAAAAAAGCACACAGGTTCTACAGTGCTCATCCTGGGGTAAGCAATGGATTTCTCAGGTCCTTTTTAAATAATGGTTTATGGATCTTTCCTCCAGGAACTTGTCCAAACTTTTATTTTTAAACCCAGCTACACTAACTGCTTTTACTGCATCCTCCAGTAATGAATTCCAGAGTGATGGGTTACATTGTAGCTTCCTGCTGATATTTTTAAAAGCCATGAGATAGGAGGCAATGTACTATTGTGGATAGGGCCCTAGTTAAGAGAGAGAAAACAGAGTAGGGTTATATGGCCAGTTTTCCCAGTGGAGAAAGGTTAATAGTGGAGTGCCCCAGAGATCTGTACTTGGACTGGTGCTTTTGTAAAATATTTATAAATCATCTGGAAATGGGGGGGAGGGGGTGAAGTGATGCCAAACTGTTCAGAGTTGTTGAATGGCATGCAGATTGTGAGAAATTGCAGGAGGGCCTAGAGAATGGGAGGCTGGGCATCCAAATGCCAGATTAAATGTGATGTATGTAGGGAGGAAACCCCCCCCCCCAAATTATAGCTGCACAATGAAGGACTCCACATTGGGAGTTGCCACCCAGGAAAAGGATCTAGGTGTCATCCCAGGCGTTGGATTGAAATCAGCCCTTCTAGGCCCAGTATGTGGTGGTAGCAAAAAGGCAAACAGAATATTAGGAATTATTAGGAAAGGAATAAAGCAAATAATATATCATAATGCCTCTTTATTGCTCCATCATACAGCCATACTTTGAATACTGTGTGCAATTCTGGTCACTGCATCTCAAAACAGATACAGTGAAATTAGAAAAGATAGCGAGAGGGTGACCAAAATGATGAAGGGGATGGAATGACTCTCCTATAAGGAATGGTCGAGGGGAGATATGACGGAGGTCCATTAAACCCTAAGTGGAAAGGATAAATACAAACCGGTTCTTTGATTCTTTCAGAAAGCACAAAGATTGGGAGATAAACCGCAAAGTTACTAAAATAGTACATTTTAAATGAAATAGGAGAGCATATCTTTTCTCGCAACACGTAATTAAGCTTTGCAACTCGTTACTGGAGGATATTGTAAAAGCAGTTGTCCAAACCTTTTTTAAACTGAGATTTGCTAAGTTCACAGAGAAAGTCAATAGACTGTTCAAATAGGGGAAATCTCTGCTTATCTTTTGGAGTAAGTAGAATGGAATTGAGCTACTTTGAGATCCCATCAGGCACTTGTGACATGGATGGGCCACTTTTGGAAACAAGATACTGGGCTTGATGGATTTTTGGTCTGACCAAGTATGGAAGTTGTTCCACTCTCAGCACTTATTTCTGAGGTCTGTCAATCCCGTTTAGATCAGCACATCTGTAATTTGGATGTGTGGCATATACCTCATTCACTCTGATGCCTGTGATGCATCGTGCAGATGCTGTTGCTGCACGTAGAATGTAATTGTTCAGAGGTTCAGGCTTCCTTTGTGATTTGTTGGCCTACACATCTTGCTTAGGTGATTAATTTTATTTGGCAACAGGATGAGTGACACAGTAAATCAAATTAAAGATAACAGCTATACTGTCTGTTCTGGAAGATCAGATACAGTTGTGGTTGACTTTATTGGCACCCTTGCAGTTCAAACCTTAATGTCCAATATCGCCTTAAAGGAAAAAAAATGTGAAATGGCTTTGGACTATATTGTCACACATTTGACACACCAAAGAATTAAATTAAACAATACCAATTTAAAAGGAAATAGTATAATAACTGGGATATTGCCCGACATGATTATTGGCACCCTTTATAAACAATTCAAATCAGTTTGAATAGAAGAACCACATTCCCATTGCAGTAAAATTGGACACACTTGTGGTTGATTGTCATTACTCACATGACTTGAATCAACCAACAAATGATGTCTCTAATATTTAAAATTGCCACATTCACTCCCTGTTTTATTTTCATTGAGGTTCCAACAAAGATAAAAGTAATCCAGATGTCCTTCAGTACAGAGCTGAAAGATTCCAAATTACCCCCATCAATTGATAACCAGATTAATATAAATAAAATACAACCTCTAAAATGCCTGTATGCAAACGCTTGAAGTCTAAAAGTCTAAAATAAGATGGGAGAGCTAGAATATATAGCACTAAATGAAAGGTTAGATATGATTGGCATCTCGGAGACCTGGTGGAAGGAGGACAACCAGTGTGACACTGATTCCTGGGTACACACTGTTTTGTAGTAATAGGGTAGATCAATTAGGTGGAGGGGTTGTGCTCTGTTAGAGAGGGCATGGAGTCACATAGGTTTAAAGTTTGTTTGTTTTTTTAGGAAACAAAAATACACTTTAGATTCTCTATGGAAAGAAGTTCATGTAAAAAGCGGAAGGTGACGGCAGTGGGGGTGTACTACCAACTGCCTGGTCAGAATGAACAGATGGATGATGGAATGCTAAAAGAAATCGGGGAAGCTAACAAAAGTTATAGCATAGTAATAATGAACTGGAGGCCTGGGATGTATTAAAGGAATCATGAAGTCAGAGGACTACCAAGGTATTTTGGAGGAAAATTAATTAGGTTTTGTGTTTGAAGAAGTTAGTCAGCTTTCTAAGTCTGTGTCGAAGGTCATGGGTCCTCCAGCAGGACTATGACCCAAAACATATATCCAAAAGTACAAAAGAATGGTTAAAAAGGAGCAGACTGTTTAAAACTGGCCAGCAATGAATCCTGATCTCCATCCATTCGAGATCCTTTGGAAAGCTGAAATCTGCCATCGGTAAAAGGAATCATAGAAACATTCATGAGCTGGAACAAATCGCAGTTGAAGAGTGGGAGAAACTCCTAGCAGACATATGTACTAAACTTATAGATGACTACAGGAAACGTTTGGAGGCTGTCATCGCTTCTAAGAGTTGTGCAACCAAATATTAGTGAAGCATGCCATTAATCCTGTCCTGGTCATATTTTGTGTTTTTTTTTTCTTCTTAGAAATTACTACATCTAGGTTGCACGGGCATATATTTTTTTTTTTTTTTTTTGCTGCTGTCGCATACCTTTGTCATAATATTTTAATAATATATTCAGACAGTTGAAATGTTTTCAATTATTTCTCAAGATATTGTACATAACATACCTAAAATACAAGGTTGTAAGTAATGTTGACCACAAGTGTGGCTCACACTCCTCTGCCTTTCATAAATTTTATCCAGATCTCGTACTTAAGCAAATTTTCCAACAGTTCTATCGCAGGAGGAGGTTTCGGCCTTATTCCCATCCCACCCAGCAAGTACCCTATTATTCAAATGTACTTTCAGAGAGAGCCAGTAAAACAAAAACAGCTGTAACTTCTTCAAACACAAAACCTAATTAAAATTTTAGCTTTGCCTGTAATTGACGGATGTATTTTATATTATCAGAGGCCTGCATTGGAGTTTAAAAGAACTGCTCCACTCAAGCAGTTGAGGAGGTTTCTCCTCTGGAGAGGAGTCTGGTCTTTGGCTGAGGTACATTCTCGCTCCAAAAAAGAAGGGTGACCTCAGACCAGTACTAGATCTCAATCTCATTATGTGGAATGGAGAAGTTCAAGATGAATTCTCCCTTTTCAATATCTTCCCTTGCTTCACCCAATAACTGGATAGCTTCTCTTGATCTCAAATATGCCTACTTACATTTCCCTGGCCACTCCTAATAATAGAAATTTCTTTGCTTTAAAGTAGCAAGCTGCCATTACCAATACAAAACCTTCCCTTCATCTCTCATAGTCTCCAAGTATTTAGCAAATACCTTGTAATAGCAATGGCTCGCCTACACAAACAAGGAACCTTCGTCTATCCTTAGCATTTGCCTTGTATCTGCTCATACAGCTTTAAATACTTGAAAGGCCGTCACCACTATTATGGTAACATTGATCCTTGAGCTTCTTCCTCAACATCAATAAATCCATCCTCACTCCAACATGATTCATGGGTTTCATAGGGGTGCATTTAATTATACATAGAGCCGAGCCTTTTTACTTCAGGATTGTATCCAAGTCATCACCTTTGCTCAGATAGTAATGAAGACTTACATAATACTTGTTCTCACAGTATTCTGAAACATCTAGAGCATGCAGCAGCCATTAACATAGTTCCCTTTGCAAGACTCGACATCAGATGACTTCATTGCCGATTGAAATTCAAATGGGACCAACACAAGCAACCATTTTTCCAACCAAACTGGTGGACAACGCCATTCCAGAATCCTTAACTTCCTTATCCTGCTAGACCAATCCAGATTAGTTATGCTCCCCAGCCAGTGGGTGAAGCCAGACTTGAGCAACTTTCAGCGCTAACATTACTGGTATATACTCTGCAGCACTGAGAGGAGACGGTATTGTGTGCCTCCAGCAGGTGGCAAGGTTTGTCGACTGGTGCAACAGTGCATATATGCCTGTCTCCTTGGCCTAAAATATGGGCCTGCGGCTGGTTTGTAGAGACCAGTAGGTCCAACATTTTGCTTGGAGCTCAGGTACACCACTGTTTCCAGTGCTGCTACCAATAGATTCCTTCCACTTGGTGAGCCTCTGAGAGAGGTTATTAAGTTAGGCCCAGGTCCTACTTCCCTATGGCTGTCCTCTTATTTGTTGCATGATTTTTTTTCTCCTAAGTGCTTTTATCCCCGCATTGTAGTTAATGGACTGTATTTGGCTCTCTTGCTCCCTTTAATGGTTATGGTTAAGTTTGCTTGCACTGTTGCAGTATATAAAATCTATGCAGAAATACAATATGTTAAAATTAAGGGGAAAAAAGCCCCTCCATGTTTTCTCTGGCAGCTAGACCTCTCAGCTTGCAGGACAGTTGGGGATAACCATGCTCTGTTTTCCTCAGCTGGGCTGTCAGGTGCTGGAATTCCTTTTTCAGGGTTCCCCCCCCTCCCCCCCTTTTTAGTCTGGGTTTTCCTTTTTGCCACCTGGAGCCTTTTTGTGATGCCAAGGTCTTTTTTTTATTTATTTGGATACTTTTCTATACTGCCCCTTCCAGCGATCAGGGGCGATTTACAATGTAACAAACATAATACATTGAACATCATGTAAGCGGTAAACTATTTACAATAAACAGTTAAACATAAGAATTTACAATCGTATATCTTTCATGTCAATTGTAAGGGCAGAAGTTACAGTAATGGCAGGCGATAAGAAACAATAATGGTGTGAACTTATGGTTGGTTTGGTGTGTAGCAATGGTTACATGGTGCAGGGGTCAAGTTGGTAAGTGGGACTTGACCAGAAGTGAGATTAGGGTTATAGAAGTGCTGGGTGAACAGATACGTTTTTAATTATTTCTGGAAAATTGAAGGTCTTTAATTTCTCTGACTTTCTGGGAGGGCATTCCATTGAGCAGGAGCAACAAATGAAAATGCACTGTTACTTGTTTAGCTTTTCGAAAAGAGGTAGGGACTGATAGTGTTAAGGTTCTTCCATCTTCTAGTTCTGTTTTCAGGGGGCGTTTGGATAAAAGTTGAAAGACGAGAAGGTGCTATACTGTTAATTAGTTTGAACATGGTCAGTATGGATTTATATTTTATCCTACTGGCGACTGGGAGCCAGTGGAGGGTGTACAGTATGGGAGTAATGTGATTTGGATAGTCTGTTTTTCACTATTATACGGGCGGTGACATTTTGAGCCATTTGTAGTGTGTTTAAGTTCTTTTTAGTTGTGCCTTGAAGTATGCTATTACAGAAATCGAAATGAGGTGTGATTATTAAAGACTTATAAAGCGCTGCAACATATGAAGTGCTGTACAAACATAGAAGAGAGACAGTCCCTGCTCATCAGAGCTCACAATCTAATAAGACAGAAAACAAAATAAGTTACGTAATACAAATAACAAAAATTTACAGGACAAAGTAAGCAAATGTTGATAGAGAGATCAAGATAGGGTAAGACAGGAATGGAAAGCAATAGTGAAGAGGTGGGATTTTAGTCTGGACTTGAAAATGGCCAGGGAGGATGCCTGTCACACAGAGATAGGAAGACTATTCCAAGCAAAGGTTGCTGCCAGTTGGAAGGAGCAAAGTCTGGAATTGGCAGTACGAGTAAAGGACACAGATAAACGAAGACTGTTAGAAGAACGAAGCAACTGAGAGGGGGTGTAAGGAGAGATGAGAGATGAAAGGTACTGGGGGGCAGAAGAATGAATACATATATAGGTCAGGAGGAGAAGTTTAAATTGGATACGGAGACGGATGGGAAGCCAGTGAAGCGACATGAGGAGAGGAGTGATGTGGGAAAAACGAGACTGGCGGAAAATGAGTCGAGCAGCGGAGTGTTGAATTGACTGAAGAGGAAAGAGGTGGCTTGCAGGGAGGCCGGCAAGGAGAACGTTACAATAATCAAGACGGGAGGTGATTAAGGAGTGGGCAATCAATTTAGTGGTGTCAACAGAGAGGAAGGGGCGAATTTTGGAAATATTGTATAGAAAGAAACGACAAGTTTTAGCAATGAGCTGGATATGTGAAGAGAAAGCGAGAGAGAGAGAGAGGAATCGAAGATAACACCAAGGTTACGTGCTGAAGAAACAGAGAGGAGTATAGAGTTATCAACAGAGAGAGAAAGGGGAAGCATTCGAGGGGAAAGATAAGCTCAGTTTTGGCCATGTTCAGTTTTAAGCGGCAGTGGGACATCCAGGCAGCAATGTCAGAGTCAGAGTGAGATCTTAGACTGGATATCAGGAGAGATAACAGGTGCAGAAAGATAGATTTTGAGAGTCGTTGGCATAGAGATGATAGTGAAAGCCATGGGAAGAGATAAGGGTGCCAAGGGATTGGGTATAGAGAGAGAAGATTGGACCTAAGACGGAACCCTGAGGAACTCCTACAGGTAGTGGGGTTGAAGAGGAGGAGGAGCCATCGAAGCACACTGTAAGAGCGATGGGATAGATAGGAAGGAGAACCAAGATAGTACAGAGTCTTTGAATCCAAGTGAGGATAGGGTGATAAGAAGGTTATGGTCAACAGTGTTGAAGGCAGCAGAGAGATCAAGAAGAATGAGGATAGAGTAAAAGATTAATGCTTGGACTGTGGTTCTCAAGTAATCTATATCAAAAAGTGGTCTGAGTCTTGGCTGCCTTGTGGCACTCATTGGGTCAGCTCCGTGGCTGGAGCCTTTTGCTCCCCACTATGATAGTGAACCGTCGGGCACCTCTTATTTGGCAATTTTGGAACACCAATGCAGATTCTAAATGCCTCTTCTGGTTCTTCCAAGGGTTTCCTGCAGTCTCTCATGGCCACAGGGTTCCCATGAAGGAGGAACGTGGTGAGGAGGCCCCCTAGCTAATATTTTCCTTTGGGCCTCCTGGGGTCCCAGGGCCCCTTTTTCAGCTAGATTTGAGCAGCAGCTACTGAAACAGCTTGAGGGATGTTTTCAGTCTTTACTTGCTGCTAGACAGTGCCCTCCACAGGGTTCTGGGATACAGGCTTCCCTTACAGGGGATCCTAGGACATCGAGCATCTCTGTGGTGGTTGATGGGTGGGGGGGGGGGGGGTCAAATGCCCCAGCTTTGTTTTTTCACTCGTTCATTCCTCCAGCAGGCCAGCTTTACCCCCCCCCCCCTGGTGATTGCTTGGCATGCAGAATACCTTTATCTCCAGAAGGCAAGTCTGAGGAGGACGGCAAGGTTTGGTTTTTGTTTTCCCTGATCTAGGATGCCATGGTGGCTTTGCGTATCTCTGATCCTGCTCCACTGCAGGCTTCGCAAGCAGGCTCTGTTTTAGAGGGTATCTGGCAACCTTTTGGCTTCTTTCTCCTACCAGAATCTATGTGGCAACTTGTGGTCTCTCATTGGGAGACCCCTGCGTTGGGCCTTAGAGAATCTTAGGGCCCCTTTCTTGGCTGTTCCCTCTGTCAGAGGAAGTTGGATCAATAGACTAGCATTGAATGTCAACAAAACTGACTTTTTTTTGTTTTTATTCTGGGAGCTTCCTGACCCAGTAT
The DNA here is from genome assembly GCA_033557465.1 of Ichthyophis bannanicus. Lineage (NCBI taxonomy): Eukaryota > Metazoa > Chordata > Amphibia > Gymnophiona > Ichthyophiidae > Ichthyophis > Ichthyophis bannanicus. The sequence continues at coordinate 145,027,542 of CM066046.1, read as the reverse complement.
TTATGACCATGCAACCTGGGAATTGTTTGTTACCGGTTGTGTTTTCAAGCTCATATACAGAAAGGTACTAAGGCTGCCTTCTTTAAGCTGCATTTACTTCACAAATTTAAAACGCTTTTGTCAGTCAATAACTTGTGTACTGTAGTTCAAACTTTGGTTTTGTCGCCACTTGATTATTTTAACCGTTTTTCTTGGGCTTCCTTCATATGCTACTCCGCCTTTGCAGTCAGTACAGAATGCAGAGGCACTTCTTCTCACTGATAGTAGACAGTTTGATCATATTTCTACTGACTTATGTAAATTACATTGGTTACCAGTTAAATTTCAAATATTATACAAGGTCATCATGTTGGTATTTAACTATCGAGCACCACTCAGTTGGTTGGCCTCCTTGTGGGTTTATAGTCCTTGTGCTTTACGCTTGTAGAATATATTGTTAGATGTTCTATCATTTTGTCAGATTCATTTTCAAGCCTTTCATAACAGGATTTTATCTATGACTGTTCCATGTATTTGGAATGCGTTGCTTGCAGAACTATGTTACATTTTGGATATATTGACGTTTTGAAAACAAATTGAAGGCATATTTATTTCGATAAGCTTTCCCAACTATCTGCATGAATTTTTTTTTCAGTATGTATTTATTTATTTTTGCTGATGTGTCTGATTCTTTGAGCATTGGCAAGCTAGTGGGTTTAGGAGTTTCTCAGGCATGAGTATGTTATGTATGTTACATAAAAAGTTTCACCAAAAACAGTATGTTTTATTATCTGCTTTAGGTTTTAATGCAGAATATATCTATTTATTTAATAAAAAAAAAAAAAAATTCTTTGGGCTTCCTTGGGTGACAATGCAAATGACCATCCCAGTAGAAGGAAGCACTGAGCTCAGGGAGCCTCATGATAGGAGGGTAGAGGCCGTCATTAAGAATGCCTTTGTGCCTTCTTCCTTAGGATCCCAAGCAGTGACCTGGATTGGCCACTGTTGGACACAGGATACTGGGCTTCACAGACCTTAGTCTGACCCACTATGGCGTTTCTTATGCTATGTGCAGGCTTGGTGGCTTTTTATGCTAGGTCCAGAAGCTTCCAGACAGCCCGGAGTCTGTGATAGTCAAGGCCTGCCTATATGGCCAATTCTTTATCTATGACCAGGAACTCCTCTAAGTCTGATAACCATGATACTGGCAAGGAGATGGCTTTGAATCTGCAGTTGGTCGGCTGAAGTTGCCTCCAAGTTACACCTGAGGACGTTCTCCTTTAAGAGCAGATTGTTCTTTTGGAGGGGACCTGAAGAGGTTTTTGAAAGACCTGTGTGAGGCTCATACAAGATGACAGGCCCAAGGTGCTAGGAGTGCCTTTCACAGGGCCTTGGGTGGATTATGGCGATTGTCTTCAAACAGCTAGGAGCCTGGGTAGGACCTACTCTTCCTATGAGTGTAAGCCAAATGAGGAGTCCTTTTGGAGTTTTTGCAGCGCTCTCAGGACTTTGCCAGCTCCAGAAGATACTGTAGTTATCTCCTGCAACGAGAGCTGGCAGGTTTCTTCTGAGGAACAGCCAGTTGGGGGGAAGAGGTTCCAGCGGTTTCTCTGAGTGGACCTATATCTCGTCCAATCAGTAGGAAGCATGGCTGACTAGGCCATATGTTCTTTATCTGCCCTTCCATACCAAGTATTAGTTCCTTTCTTTTTCCTTTAGAAATCTTTTGTTTTGGTGCCATGCTTTCCTGAATTTAGATAGTCCTCGTTGCTACTACCTCCATTGGGAGAATATTCCATGCATCTACCACTCTTTCCATAAAGAAACAAGGTTCTTAGGGGATATGCTCTGGATTTTGCAGAGCCTTTACAGGATGCCTTGGTGGAGTCTCATTGTGGCTGTTTGCTCAAGTGAACAGCAAGGATGTTAGTCAATCTATGTGGTACCCAAGAAGGGGCAAGTTCCTCTTGCCTCTCCTAGACCTGAAGGCTTTTGAATCTTACATCCCCTTTTATAAATTTTCATGAGCTTGATTTTGGAATGGTAGTTTGGCTTTCAGAAGCTTTAGCAGCAGAAATTCTCTGTACAATTGACCGATGGACCTAGACAAGATTCTCGAGAGCAGAGATGTCTCTCTCTTTACAAAGATTCAACTTGTCTGAGCCATGGTATTTTCAATAACATCATATGGATACGAAAGTTGGACAGTGAAAAAACTATAGGAAGAAAATCGATGTCTTTGAATTATGGCACTGACGACGAATACTGTGTATACCATGGACTTCCCGAAAAACAAACCAGTCAGTACTAGAGGAGATTAAACCTAAGCTTTCTTTGGAAGCTCAGATGACTTTGGACATATCATGTGAAGAGAGAGAGAAAGATGCCATGCTTGGCAAGGAAGAAGGTCAATACAAAAGAGGAAGGCCAGCAATGAAATGGATCGATAGAATAGCACCCACAGGTGTTCTTATTGCATCAGCAATGAGCCACCTGACTGAAGACCAAACACAGTTTTAGGTCAACTATCCAGAGGGTTGCCATAAGTTGACACAGACTCGATGGCATTTCACAACAATGGGGCCTCTGGGTATGGCCACATTTGTTCTCTGGCCTCCTGCTGCATTTTTGTAATAACTTTATTTTAATATCCAAAAAGCCATTTTGGACTTCAGGCACATACAGAGTGCAGTATTTACTAAATGGGTGCAAGTTCCCAAGATTACAACCACAGCCTGCCTCTTCATGAGAAACAAGAAATGGCCCATGCTGGTGACTCCAGGAAGACAACATATTGAAAAGAGTAGAACTGGAACTTCCCAAGTGTATGATTTATAAGGGTGGCTGCAAACCTAAGGGATTCAAGGAGCACACTCAAATCATTAGGTATGCAGAATTTTAGTCTCTTTGCATTCTTTCTAACTATTCCTAAGTAAACTATAACATTTTGAGCTGTAAGAGTTTCCTATTGCATGTGTGTGTATGTATGTGTGCATGATTTTGAAAGAGGAGACTAAAATAAAATAATGGATTGTTATCAGCATAATGTGGTGGCCATATGAACCCATTGTCCAGGTGATTTCCATCTGAGTTTTACTCTGCTGGTATCCATGTTTTGTACCCTATTGACTGTTAGGTTTGAAATAAAATGTGAAGCCCAAAAAAGAAAGTTATTGTTTTCTTCTACCACTACTGAGCATTTGTATAGCACTACAGGACGTAAAACAGTGCTGCACAGACACATGTAAAAGACGGTCCCTGCTCATCAGAGCTTACAATCTAGTCAAGACAAACACAGTAGCTGAGACATAGGATACATCTAGGGGGAATGGTAAAGAAACACGAGGTGAGCCCTTCTGAGGTGGCAAGAACCATAAAATGTCTGATGCATCTCATGCCATTATTGAATTAGAATAGGTCCAAGAACTTAGCATTAAGTCCTTGCATCTAGGTAATTTATTCTGGGTTAGAGGTGCTTGATATCTTTGATTAGTAATGCTTGGGATATTTATCAGCCCTAGCCACATGTCTGATCTTGTAAGATGCCTGGTATGTCTTCATGCTGTGGCCAGCTGGCAGGGTATTGATTTGCAAATGACTGGACCATCTCTCGTCTGGCTGGAAAAGTCCAATAGCAAGACTTGGGCATATGGTGGAGCACCTCCCATGAATGTTAATAGTGGTATATCTGAACTGGGTACATCCAGGGATGTTCATTCTGTTCAAAACTTCAAACTGGTTTGTCTGTCTCTCTTGTTTCTGGATTGTTGTGGGTCCTGGCTTTAATATAGTCCTTTGTATGCTTATGTGGTCCATAGAAGCATGCTGCCTCTTAGAAGGTTGCCTCAGAGATTCTGTCTAAAATTTACATGTGGTAGCAAAACTGAGTTTTATTTAATAGTATTTAGTAGGTCATGTATACTGTCAGATGAAAAAGACTTGTTTTAATGTAAAAAATGATAAAGGAAATATTCACAAACATAAAATCATGGGCATTGTAAGACATGGAGCAAAGCTAAATGACCATCGATTCCTTTACCCGATTTAAGCTGACGTGGAGGTGCTGCGGTGCCACTGCCTAGTCTGTGACTTGATCCCAGTGTAACTTGTCGTTTCTTGGACTCATCAGCACTTGGGGGTTAGTGAACTTTGAGGTCTCTGCTGTTCAAATATCTGCTTCGTAAGAGTGGAAAATATGGATTCTCGGTGCAATGTGTTTTATACTCTATCTGTGCCACTGAAATTGCAGCACTAACTCTGTTCTGCATGAAACTGTTCTTGAATATTTTGTCAGGTGATGCCCCATTAAAAAGGTGATAAATAGTAGCCCAGGAAATCATGAGTGAACAAAAGCATCTAATTATTCTGATAAAATGGTGGTTTTGTTGGCTCCTCGTTTTGATAATTTTTGGAGCTGCACAGTTGTACTGTTAATTAGAAAACCTGTCTAGTAACCGGTGACGTTAGTAGGATTTTTAAAAGCCAGTGTAAAAGGATGAAGGCATGTTGAAGCATGTGGCACATCCATTTTGAAGTTTGTGTTGTACTGTAGCTATTTCAAATTCAGTGTGATTTTTACAATGGGATCCAGAGACAGAAGCAGCTATTTAAATTTGATACATTTGTGGGATAAAACTCAACACGCCTCTCCAGTAATTAATGTTTGTGTTGCCAATTTCTGGTCATTTGCTTTGTTTTTTGAATTAGGGTAATGCCTGCCGGTTATCTGATCAAAACTTATTTTATACTTTGTTTCTGTAGAGAGAAAATTAAATTGCAAAGTGCAAGATGTGCTTTCTACTAATCTGCTGGCAGCAAATCCTTTTGGCTGATGTCAGTAAGGTAAACGCCTTTTGCACTTTCATATTGTACATTCATTATGCAGGAGCTGAATGTGCAAAAAGTCATCTTTTTTTCTAAAGATGCGCTTTGGAGTTTTTGTTCCATTATTTAAATATAGACCAAGTATTTATTTATTTTTAACCAGACTCGTTTCCCCTCTTTATGGATTGCAGCCGTTAAACATTTGAACAATTCATTGTTCATTTTTTTTTTTTTCAAATTTTGTCATTTCAACAAATTCCAGTGCTGCGAAATGTCATTGTGACTCATTCCTCTCACATGCTGGAAAGCCACTGATTTTTGGCAAGAAGATGGTTTAGTCAGGCCACCTTTCCAGTAAGCTTACTGATGTGTCTGTCATTCAGTAGCATCTGTTTCCAGCAATGTTTTGCAATATGATGCTTAACTCCTGAAGGCCCAAACCCGAACTGTGCAACTTGGTGTAATTTTCTTTCGGAAAGGCTTTGTATCTATGAAGTGACTGGTTCAAACAAGAGATGGAGTGGAGAGGTGAAAGGTGGTTTTGTGTTTGTTTTTAGGTTTAGTGATTTGCCATGTGCTTTCCTGCTGGAGGTGTAAAGCATGGAACCCATGGGAAGAGTTTTAAAAACAATGAGTAGTGTGCTGTTCAATCCACATTGGCGTAGTGTTGGCTTAACAAGGCATAAAGATAAATGCTAACCTCCAGGTTATTTTTTTTCATTATTAATGTACATATAAGAGATACTATAGTTATATCACAAACTGCTGCTAAAAAAATTTGCTTGGATGAGTGGTCTAACACATTTATTTAACAAAAAAAAATTATATATATAAAATCTGGAGCAGCATTTGAAATACTGTAACCAGTTTGACTGGCTATCCCCATATACTTTAATATTAACTTTCTCATTTGTTTGTACAGTAGGCAGCAATGGTTTGGTCTATGTGCTGTGGAGCAGGTCTTCTAACTGGCAACCTGACCTCTGGTGGTAGTAATGTGAGACTACAGCTAGAAGGTTTTGAGGCAATCATCATTTTAACAGAGGAAGTTGCAGGTGCAGGAGCCACACCACCACTGCTGCTGCTGCTACCTAACTTTTTTACTTGTACTTCTACTTCTTGGGAACCACGCCTGCCCCGTCCCTCACTACTCCATTGGGCAAACCCTCTGTAGGTACTGAAGGTGAGGGCGCAGGAGATAGGGGAGGATGGGGGACTGTTATTGAAATACTGATTTGAGAATATGTTCTCCAGCCCTACTCGCCACCACCCCTCCCCCAATTCACTGGCTCCTTTAAATTGTTGTATAAGAGCATCGGACTTTAGGAAGGGCGTTCTGCTGGATGATTTCTTTTGAATCCTGCTGATAATGAATGCCAGTCTCTCAGGCTAAGGAAGCCATTGCCAAGACCGTATGGCCCAGGACTGTTGGAGCCAAAGGGAAGTGGTGTGGCCATGAGCTGCCTCTAGGCGAGGGCCATCAGGTTGGCTCTTCTGCATTTCTGGCCCCTAGTCAAGCATGGGCAGTTCGAGAGTGTTTGGGTTTTTTTTTTTTCCAGATAGCGCAATGGCGGTGACTTATGTCATTCAGCAAGACAGCATGAGGCATGCCGGGATAGCTCTAGAGATGGCTGTCCTGTTTGCCTTAGCAGAGAAGAACCTCCTAGCCTTGTCAGCCAACACATTCCCGGCGTGGACTTTTTCAGCCGGCACACTGTATCCTGGAGAATGAGTCAGGAGGCGTTTCTAGCTTCTCTGCTGCTGGGGTTGCCCTGAAATGGATCTCATGGCGACCTGCTCCAATGTCAAAGTTTTTGCCGCTGCTTCATTCGCCACACAGAGATGGAGTCCAAGGGTGCTCTGACCCAGACTTGGCTAAGCCAGCATCTGCAGTATGTGTTTCTGCCATGGCCTATGTGATATGGCGTATAGAATGCCACCCAGCAGGATTATTCTGGTGGTGCTGGATTGGCCAAGGAGAGCGTGGTTCGGTAGGTGTCTCCTGTTCAGTTGCCTTCATCTCTGGTCTTATTGTGACAGGGACTAATAATCCTGGAGGACCCAGCTCCTTTCTTTCTACGGCATGGCTCTTGAAAGGAGACGGCTAGCTCGTAAAGGTTACTCTCCAGCAGTGGATTTGGTGCCTCTTTGAGTGCTGGTGCGCCATTTGGCTCCTGAGGCAACCAGGGTGTCCTCCCTGTTGACCTTCCTACAGGATGGCCTAGAGAAGGCTCCCTGAAAGTTCAGATGGCAGCTCTGGCATGTTTTCAGGGTCTATTGGCAGGTAAGTTTCCTGCCTTGCACCCAGATGTCTTGCGTTTTCTCCAGGGAGTTTGATGTTTGCATCCTCCTCCTCCCCTCTGGTCTGATTTCTTCCTAGGATCTGTGTCTGGTGCTAAGGGCCCTGATGATGGTGCCCTTTGAACCATTGAAGAGTGCTACCTTTAAAGGATTTGATGCTCAGGACTGTCTTCTTGGTTGTGATTTGTTTTGCAAAGTGGATTTCTGAGCTGTAGGCCCTGTCTTGCCGAGATCCTTTTCAAAGGAGGCAGTTTCCATTTAGTCTATGCCTTCCTTCTTGCTTAAGGTGCTTCTCCCTTTCACGTGAACCAGGTGGTCTGCCTGTCGTCCTTCCCAAATGAGCAGTGTCAGGGGAAGATAAGGATCGTCACCTGATGGATGTCCAAAGAGCACTTCTCTGGTACTTGGAAGTTACCAATTCCTTTCATAAGTCTGACCATCTTGTGCGGTCTGCTGGTCCGCACAAGGATGAAATGGTGGCCAAGTCAACTTTGGGACACTGTGTCTAGGAAGCCATTACCTCACTGTATCTGTTGCAGAACCAGCCAGTTCCAGAGGATTTGCGTGTCCATTCTACTTGAGCACAAGTGTCCTTGTGGACGGATCAGAGCTTGGTAGCCCCTGAAGACACTTGTTGGGCAGGAACGTGGTCATCACTGTCCACTTTAATCAAGCATTAGCACTTGGAAGTCCACGGATACAGCCTTTGGCTCAAGGGTTTTGTGAGCTGCTGTGTTTTCCTTGTGTTTGTAGCTTTGGTATATCCCAATTGTGTGGACTGGTCTAACAGGACGATATGGAATATGACGTTTTACTTACCAGTTAATGTCCTTTCTTCGAATCCTGCAGATCAGTCCAGGACTCACCCCTGAAACTGTATTCTGTTTTGCTGCTGTGATACCCTTGGGTCCATTATGTTTTTATACTTGGCTCTGCAGGTTCATTTTCTCCTGACAGCCTTCTATTTGTGCTTTCCTGTACATAGTTTTCTACTGTTGATTACTCATTATTGCCCACATTTGAAGTTGTGTGAGACTTGCCTTGTTTCGGCAATGTTTTGGAATGAATACTGAAGGGACCTCTGGTGGCTGAAGCGAATAGAGGCATAGGACTGGTGTCATTGAAACTTGGACTTTTCATTGGTGGAGACAAAGAACCAATCTGCTGGTAGAGGAACACCAACCATTTGAATGGCCTGGTCTAGCAGGACTCAAGGAAAGGACATTTTAGCTGATAAGCAAAATGTCACTTTCTCTGGTTGACAGCCAGCTCCTCTAATCTGATTTTTAATTTGTCTTGGCATAGGATTGTGTGTTATAGCAGTGGGTTCTATAGATGATGCCTACCAGCAGGCTATATCCGTACTGACTACTAGGTACACACATGCCTGACATTGAACAGTGGTGATAAAGCTGCTTTCTGCTTCAATTCTTGTCGATATTACACAGAATAAATGTTGAAAATCCACATTATAGTCTCCCTCTGAAAAACACACACTCTCTCTTGGGAAGTGTCCATGTTGTTTGTTGAAGCTGACGTCAGTACCAGGAAAAATGGTAGATACCATTATAAAGAACAAAATTACTCAGCATGTAGATAGTCATGGCTTAATGGGAGACAGCCAACATGGCTTTAGACCAGGAAGATCTTGTCTTACTAATCTGTTATGTTTGTAGACAAAGGTGCGTCAGTTGATATAGTGTATCTGGACTTTCAGAAAGCCTTTAACAAGGTCCCTCATCCAGAGACTTTTGACAAAACTAAAAAGTCATGGGATAGGAGGTGATGTACTTTTGTGGATCAGGAACTGGTTAAAAGATAGAAAGCAGAGGGTAGGGCTAAATGGCCAATTTTCCCAATGGAAAAAGGTGAATAGTGGAGTACCCCAGGGATCTGTGCTGGGTCCTCTGCTTTTTAACATATTTGTAAATGACCTGGAAATGGGAATAGCGAATGAGGTTATCAAATTTGCGGATGACAAACTATTTAAAGTTGTTAAAACCCAAGAGGATTGTGGAAAATTGCAAGAGGATCTTGATAAATTGGAAGACTGGGCATCCAAACGTCCAGATGAAATTTAATGTGGATAAGTGCAAAGTTATGCACCTAGGAAAGAACAACCCAAACTATGGTTACACGATGCAAGGTTCCACATTGGGAACCACCACCCAGGAAAAAAGATTTAGGCGTCATCGTGGATAACATGTTAAAACCCTCGGCCCAGTGTGCAGCGGCGGCCAAGAGAGCAAAATAGAATGCTAGGTATCATAAGGAAAGGAATGGAAAATAAAACAAAGGATATTATAATGCCTCTGTATCGCTCCATGGTGAGACCGCACCTTGAATATTGTGTGCAAGTCTGGTCGCCGTACCGTAAAAAGGATATAGTGTTAGAAAAGGTAAAGAGAAGAGCCACCAAAATGGTGAAGAGGATGGAAGGATACTCCTATGAAGAGAGGCTAAAAAGGTTAGGGCTCTTCAACCTGGAAAAGAGACAGCTGAGGGGAGATATGATAGAGGTCTATAAACTAATGAATGGAGTGGAATGGGTAAATGTAGATCGATTGTTTACGTCATCAGAATATAAAAGGACTAGGGGACATGCAATGAAGCTACAGGGTAACCAATTTAAGGCTAATAAGAGAAAATATTTTTTCACTCAACGTGTAATCAAACTCTGGAATTTGTTACCAGAGGAGGTGGTAAAAGCTTTTAGCGTAGCTGGGTTTAAAAAAAAGGTTTGGACAAGTTCCTGGAGGAAAGGTCTATAAACCATTATTAAAAGGGACCCGGGGTATCGCTGCTTGACCCAATACAGCATTGAGGAACCTGTGTCTTTTGGGGAAACTGCTAGGTACTTATGACCTAGATTGGCCACTGTTGGAAACAGGATACTGGGCTTGATGGACCTTGGTCTGACCCAGTATGGCATATCTTATGTTCTTAAGCTTTTCTTATTGATACTTTAGGAATGATTGTTTTTTAAAGCCTTTTCTGGATGTAAGGCATGTTTTACATGTGGAAAATGGCTCTTATGAAATTGAGTCTGTGTATTGTGAATCGGGAGGAACTGGTTAAAAGAAAGCAAAGAGTAGGGCTAAATAGTCAGTTTTCTCAGTTGAGAAAGGTAGGTAGTGGAGTATCACAGGGTTCTGTGCTGGGCCCACTGCTTTTTAACATATTCATAAATGACCTGGAAATGGGAATAACGAGTGAAGTGATCAGATTTGCAGATGACACAAAATTATTCAAAGGTGTTAAAACACAAGAGGACCTTGATAAATTGGAATACTGGACATCCAAATGCCATATGAAATTTAATGTGGACAAGTGCAACGTTATGCACCTAGGAAAGAACAACTCAAACCTTTGGTTACACGATGCAAGGTAGCACTTTAGCAATCACCACCCAGAAAAAAAGATTTAGGCGTCATGGATAATATGTTGAGCCCTCTACCCAGTGGGCAGCAGTGACCAAGAAAGCAAATAGAATGCTAGGAATCATAAGTAAAGGAATGGAAAATAAAACAAAGGATATTACCTCCTGGATCATTCCATGGTACGACTGCACCTTGACTATTGTGTGCAGTTCTGGTCACGATATCTTAAAAAGGATAGCGGAATTGGAAAAGGTACAGAGAAGAGCAACAAAAATGGTAAAGGGAATGGAAGGATACCCCTATGAGGAGAGGCCTTAAAGGTTAGAGCTCTTCAACTTGGAAAAGAAACAGCTGAGGGGGATATGATAGAGGTCTGTAAATTAATGAATGTAGCGGAACAGGTAAATGTAGATCTGTTTTACACCATCAAAAAGTAGAAAGACTAGAGGACACACAATGAAGCTACAATGTAACCCATTTGAGACTAATAAGAGAAAATAATATTTTTTCACTCAACGTGTAATCAAACTCTGGAATTCATTACCGGAAGATGTAGTAAAAGATTTGGACAAGATCCTGGAGTTAAAAAAGAACCTGGAAAATCCACTGCTTACCCCAGGATGAGCATTGTGGATTCTGTGTGCCCTTTTGGGAACCTTCCAGGTGACCTGGAGTGGTCACGGTTGGAAATGGGATACTGTGCTTGATGGAGCTTAGTCTGACCCAGTATGACATTTCTTATGTTCTTTATTTAACAGGTTTTTTATAGTGCTTTATCATTTCAGTCAAAGCGGTTTACATTGTAACTTGAATTTTTTTTTCTGAGATAATGGAAGGTTAAGTGACTTGCCCAAAGCCACAAGGAGTGCTAGTGGAAGTCTAACTCTGGTCTTTTGGTTCTCCAGCCAGTGCTCTAACCATTAGGTTGCAACTCCACTTTCTTATGCTTGCTAGATTGCACAAGCTTTTAAGCAATTTGAATGTAGGTTTGGGCATAACTGGAGCACAGTTGCGATCCATGCACATATTTTATAAAATACATGTGTGCATGCACAGAATACACATACACATACACATTTGCAACTTTGCAGCAAATACAAATTTGTGAGGATTTCTGCACTTAAGATGGCCCTGAGAGCCTGTTTTATAGTCATGTAACAGGCTTTAAGTGCCTTTTTGGATGTTTCACACAGATTCCCTATTATGAAATTACTTTTCCCACAAAACTATCTCATAGGTATCGAAATGTGCTTTTCACAGGTTACAGACTAGTCTGGTTTTCAGGATGCCCCTAATGAATATTTGTGCAGACCATTTTTCAGTCCTGGAGGATTGTAATTTTACACTCCCAAACTAAGGTGTTTGTAAAAATCACTGACAGAATTTGGCCCAGGCACCAAAACGCTTGAGAAGAAAGTCTGTGAAACGCTAAATACAATTTCTACAGATTTGAAGCTGTTACTGGTATCTGGACAAGTTTCGGCAGGAGGATTCCTCCCTGGAGATGTAGAGGCATGCCGAGACTGTTAGAAGCAATACTGGTTCAAGCAGCAGCAACGGCATTGAAGAAATAGTGTGTTATCACTGACAGCAGTGGTGATGACAGTTTGAGAATTTTCTAAGTGTTTATAGTCTATTGGTTTGATCTAATTTCATTGGGAATCACAGCTATTCAAGTGGTTTTATGGACACTGAATGGGGTGTTTAAAGTTTTAAAGCAAAAAGACAGTTGATATAGGTCACTGATCCCTAGACCTTAAACCTGAATATATACTTGCCTGTTCATAATTAAGTTTTTGCTAATCTAGTGAATAAAACTCTCTCACAAAACCTCACTAGATAGATATAGATAGATATATGAAACATTCTAGGATTTAGTCATAGTCATGGAGTGGAGGAGTGGCCTAGTGGTTGGGGCAAGGTACTTCAGGCCGGAAGGTCGGGGGTTCAAATCCCACTAGAGGACAGCAATCTTCGGCTGGAAGGACTGGGGTTTCTAGTCCCACAGGTGCTCCTTGTGGTCTTGGGCAAGCCACTTAACCCTCCATTGCCCATGTTCCCTGTAAAATAGTTATCTCCAAGTTATAATGCCCTGTTCAATGTAATTTCAGTTTGTTCAATGTAAACAGCACTGATGCAGAATAGCACGGTATATAAGAGAATGTAAATAAATAAATCCTGTGTCAGCACTCATGAGCTGGGGATTGGGGAGGGTAAGCTTCACTTTCACAGTATTTCCATGTCTTGGATCAATTGTTTGTTAAAATGTATTTGGTAATTGCAGAGAATACAGGCCACAAAATCTTTCTGTAACATCTCCTGAATATTTCATTATTAAGAACCAGCTTGGTCCTTATTCACCTTCAGATTTATCAATGTCATATAGTCTGCTACCCCATGTGCCAGTGTATCATGCCTTTAGGAACCTTCAACCAGTTAACCCACTGCAGTACCAATAACTTGATCCCTTGTATTGTCTTTTTATGTGATACTCCAGACAGTGCAAGCGTGCTATTGTGATTTTGAAATTTTTCCATATTTGTTAAGACATTCATTAGTTATGTAACAGTGGAGTGCTCAGGCAGGGGATGAAGGTGCTAAACAGAACAAGATTTATCCAGATCTCAGGTACTGCATAATTGCATGTGGTTTGTCTCACTCTTCTCCCTCCCTCCCCCCTCCCAATTTGATAGATTTTGCATAGTTTGCTGGATTCAGAGGCTGCCATGTGTGATGAGTAGGAGTTTATCTGGTCTGTGATGCCATACCAGAAGGTTTGATCTCTTGGTAACAGGCCATCATATCGTCACTTTTTTATAATCTACATGCATTTTTTCATTACAAAGAGTAAATTTTAAAATCAAAATAGATCACAACTACTTAGTGCATTTCACACATTAGAGACTGCTTCCCTGTCACATTACAAAAATGTTGACCCTGTGGAAATAGAGGTAGTGTGCATTGGCATATATCATGTACTGAATACTGATCAATAATTTTTATCCTGGAAAAGAAGAGTGTGGCTATCAGATCATTACAACTTTTTTTTTCCCCCCTCGTGTGTGAAAGTCTGATGGAACAACAAACCTATTTAGTTATCCAGGCCGGTAACTTTTCAAACATAGTCCACGTGTTTCATTATATTTAGAGATCTTTGTGTTGAATTTCTTTTGTTACCATGTCTTATATGCTTCAGCTTTTCCTATGGAAATGCTGGACAGAGCAGGCTTTGTGAGTCAACAAGCCTGTCCTTGTATACAGGGCCATTGAGAGAGAGTGGACAAGAAGGGAAGCTACCCTAATCACCAGAGAGGAAGGGGGTGCCACATCATCCTTGTAAGTCGGTCTGTGGGTCTGCAAGCATGCGAGTCTGAAAAGGGAAAAGGGATGTGCCAAAAGCAACCCTTGTCCGGGCTGCAGTTTATCCAAAAACTGCCCTACTTGAATTCTTTCCACCACCCCACCTATTCTCACTTGGTTGTTCAGTGACCTAAAACCAGCTCGCACTGGACCAAATGTTTGAAAATAGAATAGACACATTATGATAGTCAAATATTAACTGTATACTCTATTTTAGACACACCTGATTTAAAAACAAAATCCACCTTTTTTATCCTGATAGATAACTTTAAGCAAAGTCATCAAATCAAATACTGGAAGGTGCTCTACTGCTCTGCTTTCCCGCCCGTCTGTTCCTCAGAGCCACATCTCCTGCAGGGGTTGATTGGAATGGAAAGTGGGATCCTAGTCTCCTGCAGGTGACTAAGAGTAGGAGGGGGAGATTCTTCCATGAGCGTAGATTTTTTTTTTTTTTTTTTTTTTGGTGGGGGGTGAGGGGGGCATTGTTTCTCTTCCCCTCCCCCAAACAAGTTGCCCCAATGATGGCCGTGATGCTTGTCTGCCCGCAGGGACATGATTTCCAATGGGCAGCTAGAAGACTTTGCTGCGATCACGGCCATCCCCCTTCTGCCCGTGGGAGATCAGATTCCTGCGGGCAGACAAGTATCGTGGCAACTCGTTTTGGAGGAGGCAATGCCTGCAGGCAGAAGAGAATGGTATTGCAGCAAAGTCCTCTTCTATCTGTCCGCAGGACATTGGATCCCCCGCAGGCAAAAAAGGGGCAGCCCAGAGACCAGCAGTTTGCCCATGCGAATCCAATCCCCCACAGGTGGAAGAGATGAGAGAGGCCTGGTGGCCTCCAGCACAGTAGGTTGTGTGTTGGGGGGGAGGGGGGAAGTTCCAGTAAGGTAGAGAAGCAGGAACAGTATAAAGAGGCAGGTGGCCTATTTATAAAAGGAGGATGGGGAGGACTTTAGGGCAGAGATGGGAATATTGGAGGAAGTTGGTGAAGGGGGGAGAGTCTGGAAGGGTAAGGGGAGCCAGTAGGAAAGAATGCAGGATGTTGCAAAAAGGTGCATTCCCCTCCACCAGAACACGCACAAGCACCCCATTCCCATTCCCACCTCTGTACAACAGACACAGGCACACACACACCTACACCTGTTCCACACGCAACACCCACAGATAAACCCATACAAGCACCTCACCCACATGCAGTGCCCATGTGCAACATCTGCATCTTGCCCCAACACAACACAGGCATCTCATATCTGCAGCTACAACTGTTATCTGTCTTTCTGTCTAAAGATACCACGTGGTATAAGAGCTTTGACAATGGTCTCATGAGACTTGAGAACATGAGATCAACGTGAGAGACAATAGAGGGTGGGCACAAGAAGTTCACAAGCACTGCTCTTAAGATTTTGGCCAGGTTCCTAAATCCACACAATTTGTCGAATCCTGTAGTAGAAGCACAGCATGTTTGCAATTTCAATGCCAGCTATAGTCTGCACGGCTGCAAGTCCCATCACCATGTGTGCTTCTCTGCTAGTTGCTGCTTTTACATTTACTGAGCAGTAACATGAGACATAGCTCTCTCTGATCCCACATTCAGGCAACACTGCCTCTCCCCATGGTCTGCCCCTTCCCTTGATCCCAGTAATTCTTGTTTTATAGATGGGCTGCGGGGAAAAGCCAGCACTGCACCTAATCAACAACACAGCCACCTTTGAGCAAGTGGCACCAAGATGAACAGAGGGGGAAGACTGAGGAGAGGCTATGCTGCTTGCATGTGGGATTTGAGAGGCCTATGTGTCTCATGCTACTATTCAGTAAAGGTGAAGTAAAGTGTCACCTGCCTCCTCTATTTATAATTTATTTTGGTATTAGAAACTGCGCTGTGGTTCTTTTTCTTCTTGTCCCTTGGTGTGCGAGCACCTTATATCTACTTTATTTTTTGCAGAATATATATTTACAGGTGTCAGTAGGTGGGTTTTTTTTTTTTAATCTAGGCTAAATAACTAGGCGGCTACAATTTTAGCTGCATTTTAATTATATAGCCTGGAAATATGTTGCTTTCCTTTTTTGGCAAAGCCTCTGAGAGCCTCTACTCTTTCTTTGAGTGACTTGGGGGCTCCAGCTCATCTCTTGCCTGTTTGTTATGCTGGTTTTCTATCCATCTAATATCATTTTTTTTTTAAGAGAATCATAATGAATATGCAAATGTTGCTCCACCCTTTGCACCCTCCCCCAATGAATTGGTCAAGCTACACCCGTGTGTCTATTGATACATTTATTTTATCATTGTTAGTGTGCTGTTCATTTATTTGTATGTTCAGTTTTCTCCATTTGTACCTGTCTGCATATTCTCATAACTGTTTGTAACTTTCTACTGTCTGTTGAGGCCAAGCTAACATTTTATCTATTACCTATTTCTTCTCTGTCCTGGTGTGTTATCCAGCATTTTCCATTTTCCTGTTCCTCGCTTTATTCTGAGTGACTAACCCTTCCCCTCCCCTCCACCCACCCCATGACATTCAGTCTCTTATAACCATCTTGTGTTGCTTATGATTATTCGCATGTGCACCTAATCCCTTGTGATCTCTCCCACCTATCCTTATTTCTTCTGACTTCTATCCATCTCTCTCTTTTATGGCTCCTCATCACTTTCTCTTCCCTTTCTCTTTCTACTCATTCTCCCTAATTGTCTCGCCAACACCTTCAAGCCCCCCCTCCATCTCCCCTTTACCATACTCACTTCCCCCATCATCTGCTCCTCTACCCTATCATCTGCTATTGAGCTTCACCACTTTCTCCCTCTTTCAGTCATCTTAACTCTCTCTAAATCAACCTCGCCCTCGTTACCACTGTGCTTTCTCCCCTCTGCCCTGCACTCTTCTACGCCTTCTCTTTTCCAGAGATATCAACCCCAACCCTGGCCCCCCTAGACTTTTGTCACATTCCTAGGACAGATCTTCACTCGGCAGCTCAAACTTTATTCATATCCCTCTCATTTACCCTTCCTTTCCCCCTTTCTCATGTGCCTTGTGGAGCACACACTCCATCTCAAATAAACTTACCTTTACTCATGATCTCTTTATCTCTAATGGTTTCCATCTTCTTGCTCTGAGATCTGACTGTGGTGGTTGTGTTTGGGCTTCTGTTCTCTCCATCTGCCAATTTCAAATCCTCCTGCCTCAGTCTCGTTCCTTCCCCTCCTTTGAAGTCCACTTTATCTGCCTTTTTACTCCACTACCTCTCCTGTTAGCTGTTTATCGATTACCTGACAGGTCCACCTCTACCCCTCACACTTAGATCTGGAGAGGTGCTTCCGAGGTACAGCCAGTTGAGAGAGAGTTCAAGCTGTTTCTTTTGAAGTAGACCCCTGGATCCTCTGACAGGATTATGCATTAGTTTGCAAAGCCTCTACAGTACATCTTTGTGGAGTGTGTCTGTGGCTCCCTACTTTAGCAGGTGACGATTGAGGAAACTCTACAATGCCTCTTGTGGTCTCTGCCTGTAGAATAGAGCAGTGCCAGGAATGATCATCTATTTTATGTCCCAAGACGGAAGGTTCAGTCTTCACATATGGGTGAATGTCACAGACAACCCATGTGAGAATGCTGCCCAGTGTCCAATAGGAAAGCTTTTGGGGGCACTCCACTGTGCCTGCCTGCCTGCCTGCCTTCCCACCTTCTAAACTCCTCTTCTCAGTTCTTGGTTTTCCGTGGAGCCAGTAGGATGCATCGTCCTGTCACTGCTGAAAAACTTCTCTCTTTTTGTGCCCTTCGGGATACATTGTGCTTCTGTCTTCCTGTTGATGCTGGTTCCATCGAATCCGACACCGTTTCCTATAATTCTTCCTTTTTTATTTTCAATTTTTCTCCTTTTCTATTTATTTTGACCACGGTCCTCACCTCTAAACTAGGCCTCCATGCCTCCATAACCTTATCGTCAATCTCGAAGACAGCTTTTTCAGGCAGGTGTACCAGTACCATTTCGGCCACTGATAAACATGACTGGTGTCTAAAATATTTGGGTCCTGAACATGGACCTACTTGTCCTTTGCACCAACAAATGACAGAGTGGCCTAAAGAACAGAGCCAGACATTTGGATTGTTCGCCTTGGACTCTGTTTCAGTGGCTTCTACTTCATCGAGGGCATAGACTTCTTCTCAGGCTACTTCAAAGTCCAAACACAGAAATAAGTTAGTCTTTGCCGTTTCCAAATCTTTGGCATTGAAGACCGATTCCGATGCCAGGGAAGAGTCCTAGCATAAGCAGCGTGACTCCCCTAGAAACATAGAAACATGATGACAGAAAAAGACCACATGGCCTATCTAGTCTGTCCTTCCATAACAACAACTACAACAGTCCACTTTTTACCTTTAGAGATCCTTTGTGTTGGTCCCATGCTTTTTTGAATTCAGTTACTGTCCTCATCTCTACCACCTCCACTGGGAGACTATTCCATGGATCCACTACTCTTTCTGTAAAGAAATATTTCCGCATATCACTCCTGAATCTATCTCCCTTCACCCTCATCCCATGTCCCCTCATAGCAGAACTTGCTTTCAATTGAAAGAGGCTCTCTCCCTGAACATTTATGCCACGGAGGTATTTAAACATCTCAATCATATCACCTCTATCCCGCCTTTCCTCTAAGGTGTACATATTAAGATCCTTAAGTCTGTCCTCATATGCTTTATAATGAAGCCCATTAATCATTTTAGTAGCCACCCTCTGCACCATCCTGTTCACATCCTTTTGAAGGTGCGGTCTCCAGAATTGCACACCATACTCCAAATGAGGTCGCACCAAAGACTTATACAGAGGCATTATCACCTCCTTTTTTTCTGCTAGCCATTCCTCTCCGTATGCACCCAAGCATCCTTCTAGCTTTTGCTGTCGCCTTTTCTACCTGTTTAGCTACTTTAAGAGCATCAGACACAACCACGCCTAGGTCCCGCTCTTCTTTAGTGGACAAAAGTACTTCACCTCCTATACTGTATTGCTCCCTTGGATTGCTGCAGCCCAAATGCATGACCTTACATTTTTTAACATTAAATCCCAGCTGCCAAATTCTAGACCATTCTTCAAGCTTAGCTAGATCCCTCCTCATGTTATCTACACCTTCCTGGGTGTCTACTCTATTGCAGATTTTGGTATCATCCGCAAAGAGGCAAACCTTACCCGACAGCCCTTCCGCTATATCACTAACAAAGATGTTAAAAAGAATCGGACCAAGGACAGATCCCTGGGGCACACCACTGGTAACATCCTTCTCCTCAGAGTGAGCTCCATTTACTTGTACTCTATGTTGCCTCCCACCCAACCAATTTCTAACCCAAGCTGTAACTTTAGGGTCCATCCCTAGGGTGCTGAGTTTGTTTATAAGTCGCCTGTGAGGAACAATGTCAAAGGCTTTACTGAAATCTAAATACACCACATCTAGAGCTCTCCCTCGGTCCAACTCCCTGGTCACCCAGTCAAAGAAATCAATCAGATTTGTCTGACAAGACCTGCCTCTGGTGAATCCATGCTGCCTCGGATCCTGTAATCCGCTGGACTCCAGAAACCTCACTATTTTCTCTTTCAGCAGCGTTTCCAATAATTTACTCACCACCGAAGTTAAACTAACCGGCCTGTAGTTTTCAACCACATCCTTACTTCTGCTTTTGTGTAAAGGCACCACATGAGCCTCTCTCCAGTCCTTTGGCACCACTCCCGACTCCAACGAGGCATTGAAAAGGTCAGTCAGTGGAGTTGCTAGAACGTCCCCAAGTTCCCTCAGTATTCTAGGGTGTATCCCATCCGGTCCCATCGCTTTGTCTACTTTAAGTTGAGCTAGTTTCTCACAAACACAGTCTTCTGGAAATTGTTCAAGATGTACCTCGCTTCTGTTCCTATTTGTGGGTGTTTTCTGAGGTCCTGCTCCTGGTTCTTCATCTGTGAACACAGAACAAAAATATTTGTTAAGCAATTACGCTTTATCCTTATCAGCTTCTACATTTTCCCCCCCCCCCCCCCTGCACCCTTGAGTCTGACAATACCACTTTTGCCCTTCCTCTTCTCACTAATATATCTGAAAAATGTCTTATCCCCCTATTTTATTGCATTGGCTGTTTCCTCCTCCTTTTGAATCTTTGCCTTCTTGACTATTTTGCTAGCTTCTCTAAGTTTTTCCAAATACAGATGCCTGTCTTCCTCTCTCTGTGATCTCTTGTATTTCATGAAGGCCTTCCTCTTTTTCTTCACTTTTTCAGCTACTTTTTCAGCTAGAGGTGCTTCGGAACAGCCCCAGCAGGAGGTTCTGTCCTCCAAAGCACAAGTGGGGTTCCAGGATGCTTCTGAGGCATCAACCTCCGGAGAGCTACCGGTTCCATGTACTGAGACTGTGGCTCAGAGTCCCCTACGTGATTCCATCCAGACATTGGCCATCTCCCTAGACTAGGGCATGCTGGCTTTTGAGAGGAGTTTGGCAGCACTCCTGCAACTTTGGTACTGATAACATTGAGAGCTTCAGGAGTGCAGACTTCGGCACAGAGCCTACAGCCAGGCATATCGGGCTCCATGCTGGCCCTCAAACCGACATCGTCGGAGCACCTGAGGCCATCAGACTTGGACGCTCGATGCCTTCAAGCGTTGAAGTTTCCAGGCATGCATGTTGGCCTCCAGAATCAACTCTATGCTGTACATGGACATGTTTCTGAGGGATGTCACCAGGGATTTGGAGAATTTCATCCCCCTGCTTCCTAAGGATAAGCAGAGTACATTCCTGACACTCATCAAGCAAGGCCAGAACACTTCTAAGTTTCTTACCAGAGCTTTTTTCGATGCTTTTGAATCCACAAGCAGAGCTTCAGCAATCTGCAATGAGGCTCACAGAATGACCTGGTTACAGGCATCGGACCTCAAGCAATGGGTCCAGGATAAACTGGCCAATATCCCATGTACTGGAGAAAACCTTTTTGGCAAAGATTGGAGGGGAAAAGCAGGTGAGATTGAAACAGATGATTTCACTCTAAAATGCCTTTCCAAAAAAAAAAACACAGCTGACCCATCCAAAAGGAAGGCTCTTCTCAAGAAATCTTCTTTTTCTAAAAAGAAGCGACTATCCTTCTTACCTGCCTTCTGCTGCCTGTCAACCTCCAGCATCCTCAGCAGAGACAGCAGGGTCCTCGCCAATCCAAGAAACCCAAGGCTCCTAAGCCTCAACCAGCTGCACAGGCACATCCTGCATCTGTTTTTTGACTCCTTCCTAGAGAGCATTGCCAGTCTGCCCCTGGAGGATCCTCATCCCCTCCACATTTCAGGCAGACTTTGTCACTATGCCCACAGGTGGCACCTCATAACATCAGAGCAGTGGATGCTTCAGATTGTCCAAAGGGGTTATCAACTTCACTTCTAAACCTTATCCCCCACCTGCTTCACCAGGGTATTATCCCATGCAACCTCTTCAAAGCACTCTCTTAAAAGAAAAGGCAACTACCCTGTTGCCCCCAGGTGCCATAGAAAGAGTTCCTCCTCCTCAAAAGTTGGGCTTCTACTCTTCATGCTTTCTCATTCCAAAGAAAACAGGAGACTTCAGACCCATCTTGGATCTCAGAGACCTAAACAAGTTCATGGTCTGAGATAAATTCAAAATGATTTCTCTAGAAACTCTTCTACCATACCTCCAGAGATACAATTGGCTCTAGACCTAAAAGAGGTGTACACGCATTTATTGATACATCCCTTGCACAGACCGTATCTACTCTTCATGTTTCAAAGAAACCATTATCAATACCAGGTTCTCCCCTTTGGTCTAGCCGCTGCCCCAAGGGTGTTTACAAAATGCATGGCAGTCGTCGCTTTCTTTACTTAGATGATTGGCTGATCTGGGGAGACTCCCCCCCCCCCCAAACTCTCCCTTCATTGCACCATCACTGTGCTTCAACACCTGGGGTTTGTCTCAAACTTCCCAAAGTCCCAGCTTGCTCGAGACCAACGTCTGGAGTTTATTGGAGTGCTCTTAGATACTCAACAGGGCAGAACTTTCCTCCTACAGGATCACTGTGCCAGCCTCATCGAGCTGGCTAAAGGGGTACAACAGCAAAGCCAAGTAACAGCTCAAGAGATGCTGTGACTATTAGGGCACATGGCTTCCCCGGTCCGTCATGTTCCCTACGCTGGATTACACATGTGACAAGCACAGTGGACTCTGTCTTCCCAATGGACACAAGCTAAAGCTTGACTCTGAGACAAGATCCACATCACCCCTCAACTGATCGAATCTCTTCAGTGGTGGTGTTTCCCGCAAAACCTACTGATAGGGTCACCTTTTCAGATACCTCCACCTTGATGCACCCTGACGGATGTTTCCAAGCAGGGTTGGGGGGGCATCTAAATGACCTGAGCACACAGGGACTGTGGATGCAACAGGAATCTGCCCTGCAGATCAACCTGCTAGAACTACAGGCACTGACAAATGCTTTTGGGTTTTTCAGCTTCAACTATTGGGGCAACCTGTTCTAGTCAGAACAGACCATCAAGTAGCCATATTCTACATAAATAACGGGGAACGTGGTGTCATCCCCTCTGTGAAGAAGCAATTCACGTATGGTCCTTTGCCATCTCTCACCGCATCTACCTCCTAGGCAAACTCTGTGTCCTAGCAGACAAGCTAAGCCATATTGGGAGACGGCTGCTAGGATCTTCCAAATGTGGGGATCCCCACTCATAGATCTTTTTGCCACTCCGCAAAACACACAGCTTCAACTCTTCTGCTCCACGGTTCTGTCACTGCACCAACAGGCCCCGGATGCCTTCCTTCTCCATTAAGGATAGGAATTGGGATACATTCTCTCTCATCCCCTTGATACCCAAGATTCTCTTTCAAGCTACAGGCTGACAGGGGCTCGATGATTCTCATAGCCCTCTTTTGGCCCTGTCAACCGTGGTTTCCTCTGCTTCTTCGCCTTCGCAGACTCGGCCACTCAACCTGGGATGTCTGTCCAACCTCCTCTTTTCAGGGCCACAGGTCACTCCTCCATCCCAATCTTCACTCCTATGCCTGACAGCATGGCTGCTGAAGGGCTAGTGCTTGCCAACCTTGACCTACCACAGACAGTCAAGGATGTCCTCCTTGCATCTTGTAAGGATTCCACCAGGTGATCTTTATGCTTTTAAATGGCAAAGGTTTGCCCTTTGCTCTCCAAAGGACCTCAACTCTTTTTCTTGCTCGTTAGAGTTGCTTCTACAATATCTGCTCTGCTTATCCTTGACTGGTCTTAAGACTAACTTGGTGAGATTTCACTTTAATGCCATTGTGGCCTCTCGCAGACCAGTGGATGAACAGCCTATCTCATCACACCTCTTAGTAGCATGCTTCATGTGGGGTCTCCTGCTGTCTAAGTCGCCCATTAAGCTGCTTCCGGTGGCCTGGGATCTGAATGTGGTTCTGGCGCAACCTTATAAAGCCACCTTTCGAACCTTTAGCCACCTCTAGGCCCTAGAGGCCTGGAAGGTGGACATTGTGTCACTATTGTGTCCTCCTTGCAGTCTGTTGTAGACCTGGAGCTAGTCCTGAACTCTTTTGACCCTGGCATGCTACAGGGCTATATCAAATGCATGTCTTTGCCAGGGCACCCTGATGTTTCCTTAAGTGAGTGAAACTGATCTCTCCGGTATTGAAGGATCTGAAATTCTCCCCCTCCCCCCTTCTTTTTGAGCCCTCTGTAAAGCCTCTCTTCAGGATTTAACCTTGAAGGTGGTTTTCCTACTTACTATAGTGAGATGGGTGTTAGAACCACAGGCCTTGTCCTACATAGAGCCTTTCTTGATATTGACAACTGATTCTCTCTCCTTACAGTCTGTTCCTTCCTTCCTTCCTTTCTTTCATAAGTGCGGTCTCACTTTCATTTGAAACTGTCATACTGCCCTCCTTCACAGAGGAGAACCTCCAGATGGAACCCTCTTTGTGTTTGGTACATGTGAGGAGGTTGTTGATTACATTCTTGGAGATCACTAACTCTGAGTCCTTGATTGTCTGCTGCATTAAGGCCATTGGTTTATCGTATCTTTTGTCTGGAAATGCATGCCAGGGGGAATTGGAGCTCACTTTTCACTCCACTGGGGCACAGATTGCCTCCTGGGCAGAGCCCACCTTGAGGTCTCTGGAGGGCAGCTATCTTGTCTGAGCATCTTTGTGAAGTCCCACAGATTGCATGTGGGGGCTGGAACTGATGTTGCCTTTTGGTAAGGTATTTCTGCCTAGAATGTTATCTTTCTCCCACTCTGAGGCCTGATTTCTTGGGTGCATCCTACTTATTTGGACTGGTCTAGCAGGATAAGGAAGGAGAACAATTATACATACCTTGAATCCTGCTAGAGCAGTTCAGTACCCGCCCTGGAAGATTTTTCCTGCAGGCTTGTGAGTGCTGCTTGTTTGCATGGTCAGCTTCAGAGCTTGACACAGATTCCTGTTGGGTAAGAGTCAAATGCATGTTCCTGCTTGTTCCAGTTTGACTGT
Source organism: Ichthyophis bannanicus (assembly GCA_033557465.1). Classification (NCBI taxonomy): domain Eukaryota; kingdom Metazoa; phylum Chordata; class Amphibia; order Gymnophiona; family Ichthyophiidae; genus Ichthyophis; species Ichthyophis bannanicus. Next base: position 145,003,206 of record CM066046.1, on the reverse strand, counting down.
TGTGTAATAACATTTATAGATTGTTTTACTAGCTTCTCTTGGTGCTGCAATAGAGGGAAGGGGGGTGCTCTATAAGGCACATTATCAAGCCCAGATCTGTAAATTTGAATTATGGGTATTTGCAGCTGTCTTGACTAGGTAAAATAGCCACAGTAAAGATGGTGATGCTACCAAAATTTATTCACCTATTTCAGGCTCTTCTACTTGCTTTTCCTGAGGGAGAGTTTAAATTGCTGCGGAGGAATATCTTTAAATTTAATCTGCCACTGTAGGCCACATGTTAAGTGCCATCGAGTCGGTGACGACTCATGGCGACCCTCTGGATAGTTGTCCTAAATTGCACCACCTAGAGTGGCGCAGTGTTTATTACACAGACCCAAAAGAGAAGGTGGGTGTAGCACTTCCAGATTTTAAGAAATACTGGACAGCACAACTGAGATCGTTTTGTGAGTGGCATGGGAAACCAATCAAAGCTTGGGTTAGGATAGAACACAGCACGGTGGGAGAGGTTGGATTGTATAGGGTTGGAAGGGAAATGAGGGGGGAATGTTAATCCATATATAACCCACATCCTACAGTTTTGGGGTAGGCAGAAGGGTGCATTACTGCAAGGATGAGAGATCCTTGATGATCCCAATAAGGAGAATTCAGAGTTTCATCTGGGTTACGGTCAGGGTTGTTTTAATACAGGGGTCTCAAACTCAAATTGCTTTGAGGGCCAAATGAGGACTTGTAAAGTAACCTATGGGCCGCATAAGATGCGGGGCCTCATTTGCATAATTTTGCATAATGTTACCATACAAAGCGCAGATGTTAATGATGCACATTTCCCAGAGATGACATATTCCAGTTAATAAATTCAAAATAGATATTTTTCTACCTTTTGTGCATTTTTTTCAGTTGCAATTGTTTCAGCCACTTTCTTCTGGTTTCTTCGTGTCTTCTGCTAACTCTCCGTCGTCTGCTGTCCATTTGTCCTTTCTTCTCTCTTCTAGTTTTTTTTTCCATTCTCTCTCTACATCTGCTTTAACATACTAATCTTTCTCCTTTTGCTCCTTCCTCATTCCTATTTCATCCACTCAAATTTTACCCCTCCATCCTCAATCACCACTTACTCTCCCAATACCCGGCCAATTTTAGGTTTTTCTTCCCTCCCACACAAAATATTTTTCCCCTCTATTTCACTCTCCCAGCCCCAACCCATTCTAATCCTCCCCCAACATCAGCTCGCTTCTAGCCCCACCCAGCATCCGCTCCCTTCTAGTCCCCGCATCAGCCCATTTCCAGTCCTATCTTAGCCCCACCATCAGCCCATTTCCTGTCCTAGCTCCCCCCCACTAAGCCCATTTCCAGTCCTAGCAACCTCCCCCAGTCCATTACCATTTCTAGCCCCCCCCATAGCCCATTACCAGTCCTAACCCCCCCGTGCCATTAGCCCACTTCCAGTCCTAACCCCCCATTACCCCATTTCAATCTTAGCCCCTCCATAGCTCATTACCAGTCCTAACTCCCCCCCCCCCATCAGCCCAAGTAAATAAAATTTAAAAAAAAACAACCTGGCTTCTGCTGCTGCTGCAGCCGTGGCAGCAGCAGAATCAGCTGTCCCGCGGCCCTTTCCCCTCTGTCTGGAAGAGCCCTGAGTCTGCTCCATCAGCGGCGGGCTTTTCAAGCCACGAAGAGAGCATTTCCCTCTCGCACGGCTTAAGCCTATTCACTTTTCAAGCCGCGCGAGAGGGAAATGCTCTCTTCGCGGCTTGAAAAGCCCGCCGCTGATGGAGCAGATTCAGGGCTCTTCCGGACAGAGGGGAAGGGGCCGCGGGACAGCTGATTCTGCTGCTGCCACGGCTGCAGCAGCAGCAGCAGCAGAAGCCAGTTTTGTTTTGTTTTTTTAAATTGACAGTTGATTCTGCTGCTGCCACAGCGCCAGCGGCAGCAGCAGAAGCCAGGTTTTTTTTTTTTTGTTTTGTTTCCCTCCGTCGCAGGCCGCACAAAGCTCTCTCGCGGGCCGCATGAGACCCTGGTTTTAATAGATGGGAAGGGTTTGGGGTGGTGTGATTGGGGTATGTGGTGGACAGTGGAGTTATGATCGCCTTTTGATGAGCTGAGAGAAAAATTTTGAAGTGGGAAAAGGAATAGGTTATGGCTATATGCAATTCAGGGATTTTATTCAAAGGGGAAAATATGTGGGGGATCTAAAGCGGGGTTATAAAACAATGGAGGCTTTATGTAGGGGGAAGAGTGGAAGCAAGGGGATAATATCTAAACTTAATGGATTGCTTGCAGTTTCTCCATTTCAGAAGGCCAGCCATCATTTGGGGTGGAAGAGGGAACTGGGAGAGTAGTTAGAAGAGGTTGTGTGCTCAGATATTCATCAGAACATTTGGAAGGCCTCTGTAACTGCAAACGTGATAGAAAATTGTCTGAAACGTTTCTATAGATGGTGTGTGTTTTGATGTCAGATTAAAGAGAATCTACCCTAAATTGGGAGACACTTGCTGATGGAAATGTAGGCAGAGGGGCGCTTTATATATAAAGTGGTGGAGTGTCTCAACGAAGTATCTTATTAGGGATAGTGTAAAAAGATAATGGACTTTAACAGCTTCCATCTGGTGGGCAAAGGACGTAACAAAGGGAAGGAGAGTTGTTGTAAGGCGGAGATAGCTTCCCACAAGCTCTCTAAAGTAACCCGCGCCGGTTTCTCCACAAACCCAGGCAGACTGAATTCCACAGGACCATGCAGCCCAGGTGAGAGCTGTTTCACTTCTGCACTCACAAGGGGGGGAGGAAATTCTCACTCGACCCCCTTCGGCGAACTCACCGACGACTGCCGTCACCTCATTCTTCACGGAGGAAACCCCCACGGCCGTGGGCAACTCCAACAACAGGGATACACCTCCAGGCTGCTCCCCCGTGGGACTGGAACCAGGCTGAACTGGCGGCGCTTGCAGGGGACTCAAAAGCACCCCTTCAGAGCTCAGATCCGAAGAACACTCCCCAGGATCCGCCGAAGCCATAGGCGTCGATGGAACGCAGAAGGCCGCAATCGAAGACTGCACCAAACCTCCAGTCGGGGTCGAAACCTCCAGGGGCTGCTGAGTACATTGCTTCCGTTTCCTCCCCATCTAGGAACGATGCACGACTGATGCAGAACGCTCCACCTCAGCATCCTACTCCTCCGCCATCTTGGATCTGTTTTCTCTCCTTCCCTTTGTTACTTCCTTTGCCCACCAGATGGAAGCTGTTAAAGTCCAGTGTTCTTCGTTGGACTCTGCTTTGGTTGCTCAGTCTACTAGGGTTGCCACCCTTGAAGCTAAAGTGGAGGATCTGGAGTCCCTAAAGGCTGTCAATGAGAAAGACAGGTTGGTTCAGTTAAGAAGGATTGAGTTCTTGGATAACTCTCTTCGGAAGAACAATTTGAGGTTTCTGAACTTTCCCCGGTCGCCTTTGATTGCCTCAATGGACCTGGTCCGTAAGTTTTTCATTGAGGTTTTGCAGATGCCGGCAGAGTCGCTGCCGCCTCTTGTGAGAACCCAGTATGTATCAGTATCTGCCCTGGGTTACAGCAGGTTCCTGATGTGGGAGATGAGTCGTCTCAACTTGATTTATCAACTTTTCTGGAGTCTTCTTTAGAGGTGGTGACTAGCAGGGCTACATTATTGGTTCAGTTTGCTTTTGAGTCTGATAGAAACACTGTACTAAGATTATATTTCCGCAAATTATCTGTCACTCAGTTTATGGGCTCAAAAATTCTAATTTTTCCTGATTTGGCTAGGGACACGCAGAAGAGGCGGAAGGGGTTCCTTGCTTTACGCCAGAGAACCGTCGCCTTGGGTGCTGTGTTTAAGTTGAGATATCCTTGTAAATGTATGGTGAATTTAAGTTCTAATCAGTATTTGTTTTTTGAATCCAGACAACTGTTGCAATTTCTTGATTCTAGGGAGAAGGGGTGTGGTGGGGATACTCCCTCTTCGGCTGCCATATAATATAATCTATGCTCCTATGATATCATTTTTTTGGTTTGATAACACGTTTGTGTTGTATTTTATTTCTTTATTCTTGGATCCTATTGTGGGGTTTATCTATTGTGGTCTATTCCAGGGATGTTGTTTGTAGAAGACCTTTGGTTTTTCTAAATTGATTTCTCCTTATTGTTTTTTCTGATTCAGATTCAGAATGTTCATTGTCTGGATTGATTATGTAAAATTTATAAATATAAAATTTAAAAAAAGATAATGGAGGTGCTTAAGAGAACCCCTACCCCTCAGCAATCCCTCCCCCGACTCACCAGCTGCCCATCTCCAACCCCAGCAACCCCCCAACTCGCCAGCAACCCTTCTTCCTGTCACCAGTAGCTCCCTCCCTCCGACTTGCCAGCAGCTCGAACGCAGGAAGGCAGCTGCAGGAGCACATCAGTTTGCTCCCATGGCTGTGCTAGAGTCCAGGAAGTGTACCTTTCAAAACGCACCAACGTCAGACTGTAGCACAGTTGTGGGAGCAAATGGAAGTGCTTTCGTAGCTGTGTTATGCTAACAGTGAGGCAGCATTGGGTGCTCTTAAAGCTTGTGCACCCGATCCTGCATTGCTGTCTGTCTGGCCAGTGCCTGCACAGAATTCTGCACATATTCACCCAGGAGTACTGTATGTAAGTTTCTGTGCTACAGAAGCTGCAACTCCTTCTTCCATAGAAATACATTGGGTTAGTGTTTTGAGGGGCTTATTTCTCTAGAACCCCCCCCCCTAGTCTGATTTGGCTCATTCTTGAACTTGGTATGTCTGTTTACCAGTATTTCCCACATGCGAAGTTTCATCTTGTTTCATTACGTTTTCAGAGAGTTTGTTTTCTCTTAGAGGGAGAGATGTTCTCTACCCCCACTCCTCCTCCTCCCCCTCTTTTATATAATTCTTTCTAACTTTTGTGGGGTTGGAAATAGTAAGTAGTTGCTTCACATGTCTAGGCAGCACCTGTACAGGATTAGCAGGCGGAAAAAAGAAGGTGGGGGTGGCAAATAGTGGGCGCACAGTCTGCTTCAGATCCCAAATGATAATGAGTGTCTCGTATGTGGGAGCTGGTGAGCATACTGTGGGAGCAGGGAGGAAGTCCTTTAGAAAGAGTTGTTTCCAAGATTTGCTTTTAATGCAAACTTGTAGGAGCCTGCTGGTATCATAATTTGTGCTGTAGAAGTGCACAGTTTAGATTCCAGATTTGCCTGTATTTTAACATTTACCCAAAGGAGATTTAATAGAGTGCTGTCCTTTCATTATTTGGCCACTGACTGTTGAAAGTGAAGAAAACCCTGCAACTTGTATGGCTTGAATATTAGTAATGGGAGCTTCTGAAACTGATCTGTACATGCTTCTGTATAGAGGAATATAGAGGGGAGAGGACAATTTTGTAGCCCCTGGAAGCTAAAGCAGATAAGGCCTGTCTGTTGCACTTTTTATCTGTGTGATATAGTTTGCGGCATGCAGCCAAATAGAGGTTCAGATTGTCCCAGTCTCTTTGGAAGATGCAAGCAGGGCAGGTTACTTTTATGTTACAGCATTAATGGTAAATTAGTTGTCTAACTGCAGTGGGCGAGGGAATGCAACAGTTTAGTCGATTAGGATGTACAGTTTTATTTACAAAATATTATAATTAAAAATACTCCGTGCTTTCATTATCAGAATAACTGCTGGCCGGGATGTGCGTACAAAATCAGAACCTCATAGAGAGGACAGTGGAAGAAGTTTACAGTTATAATTTAATTGCGTATTCCTTTGCGTCCCTCTAGTCCAGTCCCGGAACCATAGAGTTTAGAATCTCCTCCAGCAGCCTTGGAGACTGAAAGACATCATCGCTTTGCTGGCACCAGTATAAATAGGCAGGGACCGCCCCCTTCACCAGTACTTTCAGTCTCCAAGCAGCTGAGGAGATTCTGAGCCTGGGACTGGGCTCAGTGAGCAGCAGTAGAGTTTCAAATAAGCATGGCATTCTCTTTTTAAATTTGGCTATAATTAGGTTAAGGGCTGATATTTCTGTAGATTTTGTCTACAGACCGTTTTTGACTTTTGGTTTTTTGTTTTGTAGGGGGAGTGCTGTGCTGAAGAGTTTCAGTTCTCTGCTCTGGCTCCATCCTCCTTCTCTCTCCCCTCCCCCCAGGAGTTTCTTTCCCGTCGTTAAACGAGCATTTGGGGGTAGTTAAACTTGCTTAGCCTCCCTGCTCCCGAACCCGCTATTAGGGGTGAGGAGCAGGTGGTAGGCTTGAACGCGGCACGAGGAAATCAGACTGAGCCGCATACCTTCTTGACAGCACCGGAGCTGAAGCCGCATGAAGGGCTGAGCTCCCGGGCAGGTGTCTCCCTCTGCCTTCTGTATTCTGCTTCTTCCCCCGGCGAGACAGCACACGGTGAGTGGGGGCTGCTTGGCACATCGGGGGACGGTGTCCCTGCAAGGGGGGGGGGATTGCCACGGAGCCTCTTTGTTAGCGGGCAGTGTGTTTTCTCTTTGGCGGTTTTTGCGGCCGCGTGTAGCTGCGCGGGAAAAGCTGCGGCGGCCATTTTAGAACCGCATTGAGTTTTCCTAAGCTTTGGTGCTGACTGCTCGCGGTAGCAGCTTCGTTTTTGGGGGAAATTGTGTTGGTTAGGCCTGTTGAGGCTGGCAGTGCCTTGGTGTGTGTGTGGGGAAAAAAAAACAAAACCCACACACCTGTGAATAGCTCTGCGGGAACATCTGTTTCAGTCAGCTTTGGGCATTACTTAGGGTGCGTTGCAGGGCAGAAGGGCTGCGGTTGGCCTAGTATGCCTGCAAAACCCAGGTGTTTGGTGTGTGGTTCCTGCCGTGGCCCAGTACAGGACTCTGGGGTGTGTAAGCCGTGCACCCTGGAGGCAGTGGCGATGGACAAGGGGTTAGAGCAGTCCTCGGCAGGTCTAGAGGCGGTTTCTCTGGTAGGGGAGGCGCTACTGCCTCCCTCCCTGGGCCCGGCAGAGCCGTTAGCAGCTTTGTCCTCAGGGGAGGGCCCTTCTACATCTCAGGGGGGCTCTTCGGGGGCATCTGCTGCGCTAATACCACCAAATTTCTTTTCCCTCATGCAGCAGGCCTTCACATTGCTTCAACCAGCCATGTCTGCTCCGTCTCAGGGGGCGCAGGGGCTGAAGTGGCCGGGGTTGGTGGACAGCCCTGCGGAGAGCGCTCCTGCGGCTAAGAGGTCATGGGGCATCAGGGAGGAGAGTCCGGTGTCTCATCTTGGGGAGGACCTCGGTGAGGTGGATGCACTTTTGGAGGAGGTCTCTGAGGGCGATTTTAGAAGAAGGCGAATTGCCTGACACAGAGGAGCAGAGTAGGGTTGTCAGGGTTTTTCGCCGCGAGGAGCTGCCGGCATTGATTACGGAGACTTAGGACGCTTAATATGCCCTCGGGGGGAGCGGCTACGGAGGAAGCTTTGGAGGATACCCTCTTGCAGGCGGTTCGCACGTCCCAGAAGGTTTTTCCAGTGCATAGGGTTTTTAGGAGTATGATCCAGGAGGAATGGGACTTGGCCTTGGCTCGCCTTTATCCGCTAGCTGATCAGGACAGAGAACACTTTCGCTCCCCCAAGGTAGATGCGGTGGTCTCGGCGGTCACCAAGAAGATCACTATTCCGGTAGAGGGGGCAGCTGCGTTGAAGGATGTGCAGGATCGTAAGTTGGATACCCTGTTGAAACAGGTGTTCGATGTTAGCGCCCTCTCCATGCAGGCCTCCATAGCCGGGGCATGGGTGGCGAGAGCCTGTTTGCGATGGTCCCAGCGGTTGCAGGGGGATCTCTTAGAAGGTCAGGTGGATGAGGTTGCGCGGATGGAGTCAGGGACAGCGTACCTAGCGGACATTCATTATGATCTCATCCACGGTTTGGCTAAGAGTATGGCTTTGGTGGTGGCGGCTCGGCGATATCTCTGGTTGCGCAATTGGTCAGCGGACAGGTCGTCAAAGGCTCGCCTTAGCAAACTACCTTTTAGGGGCAAGCTTTTGTTTGGCGAGGATTTGGAGAAGTTGGTCAAGGACCTCAGGGAATCGAAGGGAGGTAGGCTTCCCGAGCATAAGCTGAAGCAAGGCCGGAGTTTGGCCGGGCCCCGGGGGACTCCTAGAGAGTTTCGTAGATTTCGTTCCTCTCGCTTTGGCCAATTGCAGCGGGCGAAGTTTCCCGCAAGGGGGCAAGGTTTCTGGGGCTTCCGGGGAGCAGGCCGAGGGTTTGCGCCGTTCCAGTCCTCGGCCGCAAAAAAGTCCCAATGAAATACCGCGGGCTCAGGTGGGGGTGATTCCCGTGGGGAGTCGTTTGCGGAAGTTTTACCCTGCCTGGGTCCGGATTATGTCGGACAGGTGGGTCCTAGAGGTCATTCGAGAGGGTTATGCTCTAGAACTCCATCGTCCCTTGTTAGATTCCTTTGTCCGGTCTCCTTGCAAAGCGCCGCTGAAGTTGCGTGCGGTGGCGGATACGCTCCAGCGGCTGCTGCAGCTCAAGGCGGTAGTCCCCGTCCCTCCGGATCAGTGTGGCAGCGGTCGATACTCCATCTATTTTGTGGTGCCAAAGAAGGACGGCGCGTTTCGGCCGATTCTAGACCTAAAGCGAGTAAATAGTCTCAGGGTCACCCATTTTCGTATGGAGATGCTTCGGTCAGTAATTGCGGCGGTCAGGGCAGGGGAGTTCCTGACGTCCTTGGATCTTACGGAAGCGTATCTGCATATCCCGGTGCGGCCGGAGCATCAAACGTTTCTGCGCTTTGCGGTGCCGATGAGATTTCCAGTTTCAGGCGGTGCCCTTCGTTCGCGGAGCGGTGGCCAGCCCGTTCACCAAGATCATGGTGGTGGTGGCGGCAGCGCTCCGCAAGGAGGGGTTGCTGGTGCATCTGTATTTGGATGATTGGCTAATCCGCCCAAAATCCAGAGAGGAGAGTGTGACCGCCACCGTCAGGGTAGTGCAGATGCTGGAAAGCCTGGGCTGGGTGGTCAACTTTGCAAAGAGCAGCGTGGTGCCCTCGCAGTCCCTGGAATATTTGGGGGCGCGGTTCGAGACGCAGCAGGCGGCGGTGTTTCTCCCGGATCATCGAGCACAGGGGTTGCGGCACCTAGTGACTCTGTTTTTATCCAAAATGGCGCAGACGGCGTAGCAGTATCTACAATTGCTGGGAACGATGGCGGCAACAATCGAGGTGGTGCCATGGGCCAGGGCACACATGCGGCCGTTGCAGAGTGCGCTGCTCCGGCGTTGGTCTCATCAGCGGGATGCGTTATCACAGCGCCTAGTTTGTCCTCTGGAAGTACGTCGCAAACTTCTCTGGTGGCTGCAGCCGGGAAGTTTAGAGGCGGGCATGCCCCTCGAGCCTCCCTCTTGGAGCTTGCTAATGACGGATGCAAGTCTCTTGGGTTTGGGAGCGCATTTCGAGGGGAGTTTGCCCAGGGGCCTTGGTCCCAAGAGGAACGGGACTGGTCGATCAACCGGCTGGAGATGAGAGCAGTGTTTTTGGTGCTTCGACAGTTTCAGCGCGCCGTGCGAATTCTGTCCGACAATGCGACAACCATAGCCTACATCAATCGGCAAGGCGGCACCGGCAGTGCGAAGCTGGAAGCAGAGGCGGCTCAGTTGTTAGAATGGGCCGAGCGGAATCTACAGGTTTTGTCGGCACAACATGTGGCCGGAGTGGACAATGTTGAGGCGGATTTCCTCAGTCGCCGCAGGGTGGACCCGGGGGAGTGGGTTCTGCACCCGGACGTCTTTGCGTTGTTGGTGCAGTGGTGGGGGATTCCCCAAATGGATCTGATGGCAAGCTTCGAGTCCGCAAAGGTGGAGAGATTCTTCAGCAGGTGGCGAGAGCGGATGTCGGAAGGGCTCGATGCGTTAGCACAGCAGTGGCCGGAAGGGGGGCTGCTCTGTGTTTCCGCCATGGGCTCTCATAGGTCGAGTGGTGCAGCGCATAGAGTGTCACCGCGGCATGGTGGTCCTGATACTGCCCGACTGGCCCAGAAGGCCGTGGTATGCAGACTTGGTGTGGTTACTGGTGGACAGTCCGTGGAGGCTACCGCAGCGGGGGGATCTCTTGCATCAAGGTCCCCTTCGCATGCCCCAGGTGAGTCGATTCTCGCTTACGGCATGGCTCTTGAAAGGGTTCGGATGATGGCCAAAGGTTATTCGGCGGCAGTCATTACCACTTTGCTTAAAGCGCGTAGGCGTTCCACTTCGTTGGCATACATCCGGGTTTGGCGTATTTTTGAGACTTGGTGTGCGGAACGGGGTCTGCGGCCCTTGGGGGCCTCGGTTTCTCAGATACTTTCTATCTCCAGGAACAAGCAGGAATGAGTACTCACATATGGGTACGTCGGTACCGACGGAGCCTGCGCGGGAATGCTCCCCAGCTTCCCAGAAAGAAAGCTTTTGGGGCATCCCACAGTGCATGCGCGCTGCCTTCCCGCCTTTCCTACCAACTCTCCTCAGTTCTTCTTTTCCGCGGAGCCAGCAGGTCGTGTTCCTGTCACCGCTGAAGAAGTTCTTTATTTTAATTTATTTCTTTGGTCGCGTGTCTACCTTCCCCGACGCCGGACCGGTACCGCCGGTCTTTTCTTTTCTTAAAAAAAAAAAAAAATATATATATATATATACTTTTCCTCACTTAGTGTATTCTTTTCTTGGGCCTACAGGCCCACAAGAATTTTTCCTTCATGGATAAACCAGCCTCTGGTTTCAAAAAATGCACTAAGTGCAGCGGTACAATTTCTGTTACAGACACCCATGAATGGTGTCTTAAATGTTTGGGGCCTGAACACTCCATTCCGGATTGCCAAGCCTGCTCTCTAATGTCTAAACGAGGGTTACAGAACCGAGCAGCCAAGCTCCATGTGCTGTTTCCCACGGATGCACGGGTGGTGGCATCGACATCTTCCAGGTCTTCCTCTCCTGATGGGTCTCAGGTAACCAAACATACTTTTAGCAGGTCCTCGAAGGGCAAATCTCCCTCTAAGCATCGAGATGCCTCCGGGCTTGCCCTTGAGGATCCTGCCCCAGCCAAACAACCCCGGCGGGAAGCTCCGGCTTCCAAAGCTCCTCCTATGGGGTTACAGGTTGACATCGATGGCACGGCCTCGGCCGATCACCTGTTAGACTGCTCTGGGGTACCAGCACAATCTCCCGGTACCGACATCCAGGCAGTCGTGGTGGCCATGGATCACACTGTGCAATCCATGCAGCAGGCTATACTGGCTTTCATCAAAGCTGCAACGCCGTCGGTACCACAACTAGCTCCGTTGTCTGTACCGACGCCGGTACCGGCTGCATCGACATCAGCCAGGATACCGATTCCGGCTCCCTGTCCTGGGCTCTTTCTCGGTACCGACCCGGTACCGGGGACACCCGATGTCGGTACCGATCGATACGCCTATCGATCTTTGGAATCGAGCAGACGATACTTCGATTCTTCGGATGATTCTGATTCATCGGATGAGTCCCCTGAAGTATCTGTTACCCTTCCTGAGGAGCCTTCTAATCCAAAAAGGAGAATGTCTCCTCCAGAGGATTTGTCCTTTCAAGACTTCATAATAGAAGTAGCTAAAGGACTATCTATTTCAGTAACCTCTGAAAAAGAACCTAGAGCAAAAAAATTAGATATTTTGGGATACTCTAAGGTTCCCAGAGAGACAGTCACCTTGCCAATTCATGAAATTCTTCAAGAACATTTGATTGAATTGTGGGAGACTCCTGTCACACTTTCTCCTCATTCTCGTAGATTGGACACTATGTACCGTGTCCCTTCTCCTGGATTTCAAAAAACTCAGCTTCCTCACCACTCTATTGTAGTGCAGTCAGCTATGAAGAGGATAAAGAGTACCAAAAGACACTCTTCTACTCCTCCAGGAAGAGAGTGCAGGACCTTGGATGCTTTTGGTAGGAAAATCTTCCAAGCTAGCATGCTTATTGCCAGAATCAATTCATACAGCCTTTATATGGGTATGTTTCTGAAGGAGGTTGCAGAAAAGTTGCACAACTTTCTCCCTTTTATTCCAGAGGACAAAAGGGATGAGTTCCTTCTTTGGCTTAAGCATACTCAAGATATTTCAACGTTTTCCAACAGGGCAGCCTTTGATTCTTTTGAAGGTGCCAGCAGAGCCTCAGGCATTGCCATAGCTGCTCGTAGAATTGCTTGGCTCCAGGCTTCTGATCTAGAACCCTGGGTTCAAGATGGTTTAGGAAATCTTCCCTGTATAGGTGAAAATCTATTTGGCAAAGAGTGGCAAATTAAAGCCACTCAAATGGATGCAGAAAATGCTGCTCTAGATAGACTTTCTAAGTCTACCTCCACTCCGGCCAAGAAAAAATCTTTTAAAAAGTCTTTTTACAAGAAGGGCAGATTTCCTTCCACTTCTGGTCAACAGTCTTCTACAGGTCGCTTTGCTACTAAGCGTCAGCAACCTAAACAGGCCAGGCCTAAACCTGCAGTGGCTGCTGCAACCCAGCAGTCCCAAGCCCCTCAGGGTTCTTGACTTGATACTAGAGAACTTAACCTTTCTGGCTCTACAACAGCCAGAACCTCTCACCATTCCAGGAAGTTTAGCTCATTTTCTCCCAGATGGGAGCAAATCACATCAGAGCAGTGGACCCTCTCCATCATCAGAGAGGGCTACAAACTTCATTTCTCAGACCTTCCTCCCTACACCATGGTGAGACATTTCAATTCTCCCACATCTCTCCTCGACCTTCTGGATCAGGAGGTAACCACCCTTCTGGCCCAGAGGGCCATAGAAGAAGTTCCTCTTCTTCAACAGGGGTCAGGGTTTTACTCCCCCCTACTTTCTCATTCCAAAGAAAACAGGGGGATACAGACCAATTCTAGATCTCAGAGAATTGAACAAATTTCTCTGCAAGGAGAAGTTCAAGATGCTTTCTTTAGGCACTCTCCTTCCATACCTACAGAGTCAGGATTGGCTTTGTTCTCTAGATCTCAAGGATGCGTACACTCATATACTCATCCATCCCACAGAAAATTCCTACGTTTTCTGTTCCAGGGAAAACATTACCAATACAGAGTGCTTCCTTTCGGTCTAGCCTCTGCTCCAAGAGTGTTCACCAAATGCATGGCAATAATTGCTGCATTTCTGCGCACTTTGGGAATATTTCTCTTCCCCTATCTGGACGACTGGCTCATCCGAGCTCCATCTCAGTCAGATGCCCAAGTTTCCCTGGACCGCACCAGGCACATTCTGCAGTATCTGGGACTTGTGGTAAACCTCCCAAAGTCTCAGCTCACCCCTACTCAGTCCCTAGAATTCATAGGGGCCTGGTTGGACACCACTACTGCAAGAGCCTATCTTCCCCAGGCTCGTTGCCAACGTCTAGTGCAGTTAGCCTCCCAGATTCAGTCAAAGAGCCACTTAACTGCCCGGGAGATGCTACAACTACTAGGCCACATGGCTTCCACAGTACATGTGGTGCCCTATGCTTGCCTACACATGAGAGCAGCTCAATGGACTTTGTCCACCCAGTGGACTCAAGCTTCAGGAGCTCTCTCAGACCAAATAGCAAACTCCAAACGTCTCTTTTGGTCTCTCCAATGGGGGATGTCCACTCAAAATCTGTTGCTGGGGTCCCCTTTCCAACCTTTGTTGCCCCAAGCAATCCTCACAACAGATGCCTCCCAAACAGGTTGGGGAGCTCATCTACAGGACCTCTCCACCCAAGGCACTTGGTCCCCACAGGAGACCTCTCTTCATATCAAACTCTTGGAACTTCGAGAAGTGTTCCTAGCTCTCAAGGTCTTTCATACCCTCCTCAGCTACCAGACAGTCCTCATTCAAACGGACAATCAGGTAGCCATGTTTTACATAAACAAGCAAGGAGGAACTGGCTCTCTGTCGCTTTGCAACGAAGCTCTAAGATTATGGGCCTTCGCCAGAGAGCATCAAATCCATCTCCTGGCAGTATACCTCCCAGGAATTCAAAACTCTTGGGCAGACAGACTCAGTCGAGTTCTGCTTCCACACGAATGGTCCCTGCACATGGATCAGGTACTCAGAATCTTCTAGGAATGGGGAACCCCGGACATAGACCTATTTGCAAGTCCGTGGAATGCCAAACTTCCCCGGTTCTGTTCCAGAATTCCGTGTCAGGGAGTTCAGGCCAAGGATGCTTTCCTCCTCCATTGGGGTCAGGACTTCCTGTATGCCTTTCCACCCATTCCTTTGATTCCCAAGACTCTGTTCAAACTTCAGAGGGATCAAGTATCTGTGATCCTCATAGCTCCACGCTGGCCACGCCAAGTGTGGTACCCTCTTCTTCTGCATCTCTCCCAAGCCCCCTCCCTGGACTTGGGAGCTGCTCCAGACCTTCTGTCTCAGGCGGAGGGGACTTTGTGGCATCCAAACCCCAAGTCCCTTCACCTCAGAGCTTGGTTACTGAAGGCCTAGACCTTCAAGACTTCAATCTTTCGCAGCAAGTGAAGGATATCCTCCATGCTTCAAGGAAACCTTCCACTAGGCGTTCCTATGCTTTTAAATGGAAAAGATTTTCCATTTGGTGTGCTCAAAAGGGTCTTGACCCTCTGGCACTTCCTGTGAATTCTCTATTAGAATATCTCCTGCATCTCTCCAATGCAGGCCTTAAGACAAATTCAGTAAGGGTCCATTTAAGTGCTATTGCAGCATCCCTTAAGCCTATCAATGGACAACCTGTTTCCTCTCATCCTCTTATTGCAAGATTTATGAGAGGCCTAACTTTAACTAAACCTCCCATTCGACCCCTTCTGGTGGCATGGGACTTAAACTTGGTTCTTGGTCAGCTTATGAAGCCACCTTTTGAACCCTTAGCCACTACCTCCTTGAAATTCCTTTCCTGGAAGGTTATTTTCCTTATTGCAGTCACTTCTGCTCGCCGTATCAGTGAACTGCAGGCCTTAGTGGCTAATCCACCTTATACAAGGTTCCATCATGATAAGGTAGTCCTTAGGACAAATCCTCACTTTATGTCTAAAGTGGTCTCACCTTTTCATCTTAATCAAGAGGTATATTTACCTGTCTTTTTTCCAGCTCCTCATGCATCCAGTGCAGAGAGGAATCTTCATACTCTAGATTGTAAAAGATCTCTTGCTTTTTACTTATACAGGACACAGCAACATAGAAAGGCTTCCCAGCTTTTTGTTGCTTTTGATCCTTTTCATTTAGGACTTCCAGTCCCTAAAAGAACACTGTCCAATTGGATTGCTCAGTGTATCTCTTTTGCTTACCAGAGTAAGAACCTTTCTCTGGAGGGCCATGTCACAGCTCACAATGTGAGAGCCATGGCCGCCTCTATGGCTCATCTTCATTCTGTGTCCATCGACCAGATCTGTCGAGCAGCCACTTGGGCCTCGGTTCATACCTTCACAGCCCATTACTGTTTGGACAAGGACTCCCGCCGGGATGCCTTCTTTGGTCAGGCTGTCCTCAAACACCTGTTCCATTCTTGAACAACTCCTGCCCTCCTTCCCTTAATGGATGCCTGAGATCCATAGGAAGACGAGGAACCCCTCAGGGTCTCATACCCTTGGGGATCTCCCAGGCATCTCAGCTAGGGAGTCCCCATATGTGAGGACTCATTCCTGCTTGTTCCTGGAGATAGCACAGTTACTTACCTGTAACAGGTGATCTCTGGGAACAGCAGGAATTAGTCCTCACAACCCTCCCACCTCCCCTAGGAGTTGTATCTCTCTCTGTCTTTCCTTTCCTCTCTCTCTATTATCTCAGCTTTAAACTCGAACTGAGGAGAGTTGGTAGGAAAGGCGGGAAGGCAGCGCGCATGCGCTGTGGGATGCCCCAAAAGCTTTCTTTCTGGGAAGCTGGGGAGCATTCCCGCGCAGGCTCCGTCGGTACCGACGTACCCATATGTGAGGACTAATTCCTGCTGTTCCCAGAGATCACCTGTTACAGGTAAGTAACTGTGCTTTCCTGCAGGATGGTGTGGACAAAGGGTTGGCGCCCAGTTCCTTGCGGGTACAGTTAGCGGCCATCTCCTGTTACTGCGGTAAGGTGAAGGGCCAGGTGTTGGGGACTCACGGTAACATCCGTCGGTTTCTGCGAGCTGTATTGCTCATGCGTCCCCCTAGACGGTGTTCGGTGCCAGCGTGGGACCTAAATCTTGTTTTGGAGGCCTTGCTCAGAGTGCCGTTTGAGCCTTTGAAGGGGGCTTCGCTAAAAGATCTGACGTTGAAGACTTTCTGGTGGCGATTTGTTCCGCGAGGAGGATCTCGGAGTTGCAGGTGTTGTCATGTAAGAAGCCGTATTTGTCCTCCTTTAATCATAAGGTTGTTTTGCTACCGTCCCGGCGTTCCTGCCGAAGGTAGTTTCTGCTTTTCATCTGAACCAGGTTGTGTCGCTACCGGTGTTCTCGGAACGGCAGAAGGAGAAGTCAGAGGGCAGGTTGCACCTGTTAGATGTTCGCCGCGTTCTTCGAACTTACCTACGTCAGACGGCACCTTTTCGCAGGTCCGACAGGTTGTTTGTGGCCTTTGGGGGGCCGCAGAAAGGGGAAGCGGCGGCGAAGGCATCCATTTCGCGTTGGTTGAAGGAGGCGATTGCGTCAGCGTACCTGTTGAACGATAAGGCAGTACCGGCGGGCCTTAGAGCGTACTCGACTAGGGCGCAAGCGGCATCTTTGGCGGAGTTCAGTATGGTTCCTGTGGAGGATATTTGTAGGGCGGCGACTTGGTCGTCGTTGCACTCTTTTGCAAAGCACTATCGGCTAGATGTGCAGGCAGCGGGGGATGGTCGTTTTGGCTCGGCGGTGCTACAGGCTGGGCTTGCGGGTCCCTACGTTGATATGTACTGCTCTGTTACATCCTCTATGGTTCCGGGACTGGACTAGAGGGACGCAAAGGAAGAGTAAATTACTTACCTGCTAATTGTTGTTCCTTAAGGAACTCTAGTCCAGTCCCGGATCCCACCCTAGGTTTCGGGGGTCGTTTGGCCTGAAGTGGGTGAGAATTAGTCGCCGCATTCTGGTTGTTGGTGGGGTTCTCGGAGATCGTAGTGTGGAGCCATCGTGGGAGCCCTTCCACAGCACTGTTGGTGTGTTCCAGTTTTCTGGTTCTGGGCATGAAGTTACTGTATATCCACAACAATAAATTAATAAAATAAATGAATAAATAAAGAAATTAAATCCCGAATCTACAGGGATAGTTATGGTTATTGCTATGTTATCTACTTATTTGTTGCTCTGCTCAGTTTGCTTTGTCAATAGGTACTGGTGAAGGGGGCGGTCCCTGCCTATTTATACTGGTGCCAGCAAAGCGATGATGTCTTTCAGTCTCCAAGGCTGCTGCAGGAGATTCTAAACTCTATGGTTCCGGGACTGGACTAGAGTTCCTTAAGGAACAACAATTAGCAGGTAAGTCTAATTTACTCTTCTTTATAAATGTGGCACTGCAGTATCTAAGGGAAGTTTTTGTGTTGCATCTATAAAGGTCTAGCTATAGATGTGTGTGGGTGTTTTTTTTTGGGGGGGGGAGGGTTTAAGCAAAAAGACTTGCGGCTCTGTTGATTTGAGTTAACACTCAACTGATGTCTTCACAGTGCCAGGCAATAAGTCTGAGTTTTCAGACCTTACTTGTATATGTTCCTTTGCTAAAGCCTCTCTTGGTGTTTATATGGTTGCTGAACAGGACACTAGGAAGCATCAGGTATTCTTCAAATGAAATTTGCTCATTTATAGATGAGCAGTTTGTATGCCAAGCTTCGGATTTCATCTGGATTTCCCTAAACAGTGATGAAGATCTGAATTATTTTTAGACACAGTAACTTGGAAGTTTACTTTTGAAATTAAACTCTGTATTGTGAGAATTGGCCAGTAGGGATCATCCTCCATGCACTGACTGTTTAATTTGACAAATATCTTTGCCTAAATGGATTACAAAAGAGGGAAGAAGTATGTCTGCCATATCAATACACTTAAATATATAGAAAAAAGGCCAATAATCCAATAAAAAGATGTTGCCTTATTTTTGTTTAATTGAATGCATTTTGCAGATAATTTTATAAGGGGTTTGAGCATGCAGCACAGTGTCTTCATGTGCGCTTATAAAATTTCCTGGAAGCATTTGCAAATGAAAAGTAAGCACATGGAAATACATAGGTCAGTATTCAGCTATGGTGGTTGACTTTTTTATTGAATTTATTTAGAAACCAAGACAATATCTTGAACAGAAAAAGAGATACAAAGGAGAAATATTACAACAATCTGGATATTAAAGACAAAAATCCCAGTTAATCTTTTGTAGTCCACATATTGGGGGGGGGGGGGGGTAGAAAAACCTAGCAAATGTCTAAGGCAGGAGAACCTCGGGCATAACGAGAAGAAATATAACAGTATAAGAAACTCAAAAATGGATCCTGAGAACTCAGGTAGTGTATTTGAGAGGTTATTTAACTATATTACTCTCACACAAACCTGTCAATAACTTAGCATTAATGAAGGTAGCAAGATCAGTAGGTTGAGAAAAAACATATCTAACAGATTTATATACCAACAAACATTTACAAGGGAATCTTAAAAAAAATAAAATACCTCCAATCTGCAAAACTCCAGGTTTATGTAATAAAAAATTGCTTCCTCCTCTTCTGCGTCTCTTTAGCTATATCAGGGAACATAGAAATTGTATGACCACAGAAAGTTTCCAATTTTTTCTTGAACATTTTCAGCAACCATTCTTTATCCATAACCAATGCACATGAAACCAACAGGGTAGAAGAAATATAAATCTTGCCACCAGACCCCTCGACACATTCCACAAATTCTAAGTTAGAATTCTCTCTTGAAGTCACTGGTTCTACTTATCCCGTTGGGAGATAAGCCTTTGTTAAAGGTGGAATTAAGTCTGGAGGAACTCTTAAAACTTCAACCAAATATCTTTTAAACATATCCAGGGCCATAACGCCCCTAAGCGTAGGAAAGTTCAAAATCCTCAGATTCATAGCCCTCGTTTCATTTTCCAATACCTCCATCCTATATCAAAGAGCCACATTAGAAACATAGAAACATAGAAACATGATGACAGAAAAAGACCACAAGGCCCATCTAGTCTGTCCTTCCATAACAACTACAACATTATCTTTAAGCAAAGATTAATTTGATTCAGAAAGTGTTACCAACTGACTTCCATGATCTTCCCCTTGCAATTTAACATTTTCCAGGTTAGTCACAGTAGAATCAATTCGGACCGAGTTTTCCTGGATCCTGGAGGAGAGAGACAGTCTGTTTCACTCTCCGATGCTGTGAATAGACAATCGCCTCCAAAATTACTTCCGAGGTGAAAACTTGTGGTCTAGAAGGAAAAATAGTCGCCGGAGTGGAGGTTACCAAAGAAGGCAGAAATGATGTACCTTCAGCTTCTAAGTCACTGACTGTCAGAGCTTCTTCCTGCCGTGACATGCCCAAAGCCTCCCCGGAATCACTGGGAGACAACAACCAAAACACATGCAGTTTCCCCTCGATCGGCTTCCTGTCTTCCCTCAGCAAACGAGGAAGGAAGCGCTGGAATTGCAGGGGCCAGCGGTGGCGTTCTCTCCACAGGAGAAAGTGAGGTCTCCAAATCCGAAGGCGGCGGCAAACTCTGCTCTGATATTGCAGCCAAGCTGGATCGTATCTCCTGTTTCCGCACCTGAGTGAGTTAAATAAAACAATCCATCGGACCACCTACAGGAGGCTGGGGCTCCAAGGAAAAGACCCTCGCCTTCCCTTTACATTTAGGCATCTAAGCAGGAAAAGATCTCGGCGGCCAGTGGTTGACTTTTTAACGATGGATATTTGGCATCATCCGAATACTGGCACTGTCTAGAACCATACTAACTAGAATGTTCAGTGCCAGTTCAGTGCTTGGAGGACGATCCCTACTGGCCGATTCTCACAATACAGAGTTTAATTTCTAAGTAAACTTCCAAGTTGCTGTGTCTAAAAATAATTCAGATCGTCATCACTATTCAGGGAAATCCAGGTGAAATCTGAAGCTTGGCATACAAACTGCTCATCTATAGCAGCAGTATTCAGTTCCACTGCATGGAAAATTACTGGCGCAACCACAGATCTCCCCAGCTGAATATTCCCACAGACGATTTCAGCATTATCTGTATAGAGCCACGGAATATCCTGGTGAGTAGCACCTACCCGGTTAGCAGATAGCTATAACCAGACAGATGCTGTTGAATATTGACCCAATACTGCCTACTTTTTTATGTGATATTATATTTTATTTATAAATAAACTAAGCAGCAATTGGATCAGCTCATATGTGAATAATTTTCAAAATGGGCCCATACAGTTGCCCAACTTCCTAATACAAAGTTGGCTGTATGTAAATATTGTAAGTGTGAGGTCTGAGGATCCTGTTTTGAATGAAAAACACTTAACCATTTTCCTCATGTAAAATTTGTGTGTTAAAATTGAGGTATACACATGGGAAAAGTAGATACTTCTACTCTGTATACTCATAGGCATTCCTGGGAACATGGTTTGGAGAAGCAAGAGTTGGAGTAGTGATGTACACACATGCTTTATAAAATAAGCATATGTACATGCACGTTTGCATCTCCCTAAGAGCTGTTGTGGATTTGTGAGCTAGCGATAGGTCGGTGACCCTGTTTTTATAAAAAAAATTATACATAAACTTTTATAGGTTTCCTGTTCATAATAACATTTGTAAAATGCTTTTTGAGCAAGAGCTAGGACAGCTCTCTCCAGGAACAAGCAGGAATGAGTTTTCACATATGGGTATCGTCGGTACCGACGGAGCCTGCGCGGGAACGCACTCCAGCATCCAATCAGAAAGCCTTTGGGAGCATCCCACAGCGCCTGCATGCTGCCTTCCTGCCTTTGCCAACTGTCTCTCATTAGTTCTTCTTTTTCCGTGGAGCCAGCAGGTTGTGTTCCTGTCACTGCAGAAGAATTTCTTTATTTTTCTTTATTTCTTTTGTGTCGCGTCTGCCGCCTTCGACGCTCCACCGGTACCGCCGGTCTTTTTCTTTTCTTCTTGTTAAAAAAAAATAAAATAAAATGTGTTTTCCGTTTCTTTTTTCTTCAGGCCCAAAACATTTTTTCCTTAACATGGAAAAGCCTGCCTCAGGATTTAAGAAGTGCACAAAATGTGGCGGTACCATTTCCATCACCGACACCCATGACTGGTGTCTAAAATGTTAAGGTCCTGACCATTCCATCACAGATTGTATGTCCTGTTCTATGATGTCTAAAAGAGGTCGGCAGAACCGAGCTGCCAAGCTCAGTACCCTGTTTCCCTCTGATGCAGCTTCGGTGGCATCGACATCTTCCAGGGCTGCTTCTTCCTCACATGGATCTCAGGTAACTAAACATAAATCCAACCGGTCCTCAAAGGGTAGATCTCCTTCTAAGCATCGAGATGCCTCTGGCGTTGCCCTCGAGGATTCTGCACCGGCAAAATTACCCCGGCGGGAGGCTTCGGCTTCTAAAGCATCATCATCGGGGTTCCAGGATGATCTCGATGGCGTGGCCTCGACAGATCTCCTGGTGCCATGCTCTGGGGTACTGGTGGCTTCCACCGGTACCGACTTCCAAGCATTGGCGGCGTCGATGGATCAGAGGATTCTGTCCATGGAACGCAGTCTGGTGGCTTTCCTTGTGGCATTGATGCCCGTGGTACCGCAACAGACTACCCCACCGGTACCAGCTCTAGCATCGCCATCGGTACCGATCCCGGTAATGGTGGCATTGACATCAGTGTCTGCTATGCCGATTCTCTGTCCTCTGAAGCCCTCCGGTACCGATACCCCAGTACCGGTTATTCCCGATATCGATCCCAGTCGGTACGGGTATTGGGCTTTGCAAGAGCATCCGGACAGATACTTTGATTCCTCTGAGGACTCTGAGGATTCTGAAGAGTCAGTCAATGCAGTGATGCTTCTTCCACAGGAGGAGTCATCTCCTAAACGAAGGATGTCTCCTCCAGAGGACTTGTCTTTTCAAGACTTCATCAGGAAGATGGCTCGGGGCCTTTCCATCACGGTGGCCCCTGAGACAGAACCCAGAGCCAAGGAGTTAGATATTTTACAATATCCTAAAACTCCTAAGGAGGCAGCTATCTTGCCTGTTCATAAGATTTTGTATGATCTCATGTTAAGGATGTGGAAAGCACCTCTGACCACCTCCCCTCATTCTCGCAGGTTGGATACCATGTATCGTGTCCCTCTTTGTCCTGGTTTCCATAAAACTCAACTTCCTCACCACTCTATTGTGGTTGAGTCTGCTATGAGAAAGATTAGAAGTGCCAAAAGACATGCCTCTAATCCTCCAGGACGTGAATGTAGAACCCTGGATGCTTTTGGAAGAAGAGTCTTCCAAGCTTCCATGCTTGCTGTGAGAATTAATTCCTATAGCCTTTACATGGGAATGTTCTTAAAAGAAGTCACTGATCATTTGCAGGCTTTAAGTCCTTTCATTTCTGAAGATAAAAAATAGGACTTTCACTTGGCTCAAACATGCCCAAGATATCTCCAAATTCTCCAACCATGCAGCTTTCGACTCCTTTGAATGTGTAAGCAGAGCCTCAGCTATTGCCATAGGTGCACGTAGAATTTCTTGGCTTCAAGCATCTGATTTGGAGATCTGGGTTCAAGATGAATTGGGAAATATCCCTTGTACAGGTGAAAACCTGTTTGGCTTTTGCTTGCCAATCTTTACCAATCAGATGGATGCTGAAAATTCTGCCTTCGATAGACAATCAAAATCCACAGCTGCTCCTGCTAAGAAAAGGTTGTTCAAGAAAGCACCTTTTTCTAAAAAGGGAAGATTCTATCCTGCTTATGGTCAGCGGGCATCTTCTGCAGCTCAGTTCCCTACCAAACGTCAGCAATCATCCAAACAGAGCAAAGCAAAGGCTGCTAGGCCTCCACAGGCCCAGCAACCTCGGCCCCCTCAGGGCCTTTGACTTTCCGCTAGAGAACCTAGCCTTCCTGGCTCTGGAAGGACCAGAGCCCTCCACCATTCCAGGAAGGTTATGTCATTTTGCTCCCAGGTGGGGGCAAATTACAGCAGAGCATTGGACACTCTCCATCATAAGAGAGGGGTACAAACTTCATTTTTCAAGCTTGCCTCCTCACACAAGAGTGCACCAGTTCAATTCTCCAACCTCCCTCCTCAACCTGTTGGGGCAGGAGGTTGCCACTCTTCTCACCCAGGGAGCAATAGAGGAAGTGCCTCTTCAACAACAGGGCACAGGTTTCTACTCCCCCTATTTTCTTATTCCAAAGAAAACAGGGGGCTACAGACCCATTTTAGATCTCAGAGAATTGAACAGATTCCTAGTCGAGAAAATTCAAAATGATTTCTCTGGAAGCTCTGCTGCCATACCTTCAGAGTCAGGATTGGCTTTGTTCTCTAGATCTCAAGGATGCGTACACCCATGTTCTCATCCATCCAACTCACAGAAGGTTCCTTCGGTTCCTTTTTCAAGAGAAGCACTATCAATACAGAGTGCTCCCTTTTGGTCTGGCCTCTGCTCCAAGGGTGTTCACAAAATGCATGGCAGTGGTAGCTGCATTTCTGCGCACTCTGGGAATATTCGTCTTCTTCCCTTATTTGGACGACTGGCTCATTCGAGCTCCCACCCAGTCAGAGGCCAAGAATTCTCTAGCCTGCACAATGAGTATCCTTCAGTATTTAGGGCTGATAATAAACATCCCAAAATCCAATTTAACCCCTACTCAATCCCTGAAGTTTATAGGAGCGTTGCTGGATACCACAAAGGCAAGGGCCTATCTCCCCCAGGCCCGTTGCCTTCGCTTGGTGCAGTTAGCTTCTCAAGCAGAGTTGAAGCCTCACTTAACTGCTCGAGAGATGTTAGTTACTAGGCCACATGGCATCCACCGTGCTTGTGGTACCATATGCTCGCCTTCACATGAGGGCAGCTCAGTGGACTTTATCCACCCAATGGACCCAGGCATTAGACTGCCTGTCAGACAAAATAGCAAACACAAGTCGCCTCTTTTTGTCCCTCCAGTGGTGGAAGTCCCCTCAAAACCTGTTGCTGGGGTCCCCGTTTCAGCAGTCTCTACCCCAAGCAACTCTCACAACAGATTCTTCTCCAGTGCGGTGGGGAGCTCATCTACAAGACCTCTCCACCCAGGGCATTTGGTCCCCACAGGAGAGTTGTCTACATATCAATCTCTTGGAACTCAGAGCAATCTTCCTTGCGCTGCGGGTGTTCCACACCCTGCTCAGCTGCAAAACAGTCCTTATCCACACGGACAATCAGGTAGCCATGTTCTATGTGAACAAGCAGGGCAGAACTGACTGTTGCTTTGCAACGAAGCTTTGCGACTGTGGGCCCTCGCCAGAGAGCATCAGATTCATCTTCTGGCAGTTTATCTTCCAGGCGTTCAAAACTCTTGGGCAGACAGGCTCAATCGAGTTCTGCTTCCACACGAGTGGTCCCTACATGTGGACCAGGTGGCCAGGAGTTTCCAAATTTGTGGAACCCCAGACATAGACCTCTTTGCAAGTCCGTGGAATGCCAAACTTCCCCGGCTCTGTTCCAGAACTCCAGCTCAGGGAGCTCAGGCAAGGGATGCTTTCCTCCTTCAGTGGGGTCAAGACTTCCTGTATGCCTTTCCACCCATTCCCCTAATTCCCAAAACCCTGTTCAAGCTTCAGAGAGACAGAGGCCACATGATTCTCATAGCTCCACATTGGCCACGGCAAGTGTGGTAACCTCTGCTTCTACATCTCTCTCAAGCTCCCTCCCTCGAGTTAAGGTCTGCTCCAGATCTCCTATCTCAAGAGTACGGAAAGTTATGGCATCCCAATCCCCAGTCTCTGCATCTCAGGGCTTGGTTGCTGAAGGCCTAGATCTCCAAGATCTTCATCTTTCTCAACAGGTGAAAGATGTTCTTTATGCTTCCAAAAAACCTTCCACTAGACGTTCTTATGCTTTCAAGTGGAAGAGGTTTACTATCTGGTGCTCTGAAAAGGGTCTTAACCCCCTTGCCATACCCCTGGAATCTTTGCTGGAGTATCTCCTCCATCTGTCTAATGCAGGCCTCAAAACAAATTCAGTAAGGGTCCATTTGAGTGCTATTGCAGCTTCCCTTAAGCCTCTAAATGGACAACCTATTTCATCTCATCCTCTTGTAGCAAGGTTCATGAGAGGCCTCCTTTTAACAAAGCCTCCCATTAGACCACCTCCGGTGGCATGGGACTTGAACCTGGTTCTTGGTCAGCTTATGAAGCCGCCTTTTGAACCTTTGGCTACCACCTCCTTGAAATTCCTTTCTTGGAAAGTTATCTTTCTCATTGAAATCACATCAGCACGTCGTATTAGTGAATTGCAAGCACTCGTAGCTAATCCACCTTATACAAGGTTTCATCATGACAAGGTAGTCCTTAGGACTCATCCACACTTTATGCCTAAGGAGGTCTCGTCCTTTCACCTCAACCAGGAGGTCTACCTACCTGTCTTTTTTCCAGGACCTCATGCATCAAATGCAGAGAGGAATCTTCATACCCTGGACTGTAAAATAGCTCTGGCTTTTTATTTACAAAGGACACAGAAACATAGAAAGTCCTCTCAGCTCTGTTGCCTTTGATACTTCTCATTTGGGACTACCAGTCTCCAAGAGAACCCTATCCAACTGGATTGCCCAGTGTATTTCTTTCGCCTATCAGAGTAAGAACCTTTCTCTGGAGGGCCATGTCACAGCTCACAATGTGAGGGCCATGGCAGCCTCAATGGCTCATCTGAACTCTGTGTCTATTGACGACATCTGTCAAGCAGCCACTTGGGCCTTGGTTCATACCTTCACAGCCCATTACTGCTTGGACAAGGACTCCCGCTGGGATGCCTTGTTTGGTCAGGCTGTTCTCAAACACCTGTTCCATACTTAATCAACTCCTACCCACCATCCCTGATGGGATGCCAGAGATCCATGGGGAGAGGTGGAGCCCTGTCCCAGGGACACATAACTTCTGGGGTCTCTCCCTGGCATCTAAAGCTAGGGAGTCCCCATATGTGAAGACTAATTCCTGCTTGTTCCTGGCGATAGCACAGTTACCTGTAACAGGTGATCTCCGGGAACAGCAGGAATAAGTCTTCACAACCCACCCACCTCCCCTAGGAGTTGCAGCTCTCTATCTATCTTTCCTTTCCTTCTCTCTCTCTCTCTCTCTCTCTCTCTCTCTCTCTCTCTCTCTCTCTCTCTCTCTCTCTCTCAGCTTTAAAACTCAACTGAGGAGAGACAATTGGGAAAGGCGGGAAGGCAGCACGCAGGCGCTGTGGGATGCTCCCAAAGGCTTTCTGATTGGACGCTGGGGGCGTTCCCACGCAGGCTCCGACATTACCCATATGTGAAGACTTATTCCTGCTGTTCCCAGAGATCACCTGTTTCAGGTAAGTAACTGTGCTTTATCTCCAAGAAAAGCTAGTACAAAATAGACAAACTACAGCCCACAGGCCAAAACCCACTAGCGTATTTTTTTCTGTTCCTCTTGTTTTTCGAAAAATTACATTACTTCCAGTCTGCTGACTCAAATCTATGGTTGCTCTTGCAGTGTTATCATTCAAAGCCCGACACGTTCATTTTTGATGTGTCAGTATTTGCACATCAAAGATGGACATTGTGGATGTTCAGTGATGACAACATTTAAAGAGCATCTGTGATGCAAGGGGTCATATTGTGGAATTTTGGCACAAATTTTGACTGCTGCCAACCCAGTGAGTACAAATTATTAGCTCTTTGGTCCTTTTGCCTCTTCCTGCCTCATATCTCTGCCAGGATCTTTGGGGGACTTTCATGGCTCTAGTGTGACCCTCGGGCCAAAACGTTTGCCCATCCTTGGGCTAGAAGAAGGGTATATCCATTTTATTTGATATTTTGTTTTCATTTCAGGTGTCTCATTCTGTAGCTAAGCTTGTATTAGTTCACTTCCATTGGCAAGTGGCTGACATTTTGGAAAGGTAAGCATTTTTTTTATTTTGTCTTTTTCTCTGCCTTCCCAGCTTTTATTCCCAAGAGTGTTGAAGCATGCAAGTATTCTCTTTGAAGTAAAGAAGTTCTCTGCACGAAGCTTTAGTTATAATGCACATTGCTATTTATGAGATATTTGGATGCATTGCTTTGCTACAGATACATTTTACTGAGTGGTGAAGTACAAAAAATGATTTTTCAGTTTTTATCTTTTTGACACTGGGAATAGATGGCTTAGTGGATCGTCATAAGGCTATTGTCATACTGGGTCAGAACAATAGTCTATCAAGCCCAGTATCCACTCTCTGACAATGACCAATCTGATACTATTGAAAACTAACCCCTATAAAGTGAACCTAAAACTGTGTCCTAATATAGAAGATCACTTGCTATGTCCCATATATGATATCAAAACATGTTCTGAACAGTGAAGTTCAACCAAAATTTGAATTTTTTGTCGGATCGTCTGTCGTGAGGATGTGACTACACACTCAAATGACAGACCCTCCTTTTATTCAACTTTTTTAAAAAAAGGTCAGTTCGACCTAAATATGCTGGAGGCTATGAATAGCCCAAAAAGGACAAGCTCCTGCATAAACAGAATGCTAAAGTGCATAATATGAAAACGTTCTTCTTCAGAAACAAATCTGCAATTATTCAAACATAGAAGCAAAAACTTAGCTGAGCTCAAGAATGTCCGATGGACTAGGCTTGCCGATTTGAGGATTCTGTGGGATCTCCAACTAAAGAATGTCAACGAATTTTCCAAACACGATATCTTAAAGTTGGTCTGCCTCCTCAAATGACACCAGCAAACCCCCAAACAAGCCCGCTAATTAGCCCTCTATGGACGATCAAGCAAGGGTTGGGTTATCTTGCGACACAAACCATTGTGTTTCAAGCCTGCTGTGATACTGGCTCTTTTTCAAGCTAAACCCATCCCATTTCCTGTTCCGTTCCAACACTTGATGACATCATCATTGTGTACAGGAACTAAAGATGACGTCTGCAACACAAAATCTGAAGTTCATTTAATTGACCACCATTCAATCTCCGCATTCATACCAAAGGGAGTAACTGTACGTAGAGTGAAAATCCATCGTTGTTCACGCTGATGTAATAAAGCGCGTCGGTCCCCTCCTCTCACTAGTGGAGGCACCCTATCCAAAATCGTCCATCGTAACTGTGAAAAACTATGAGACTGAGACAAACAGTGATGGACTATAGGGGCTGTCAAGGTTTTAGTATTAATGCGCGATCTATGCTCCTGTAAACGTGTGCGGATAGAACGTGTAGTCATGCCCACGTAGAATAGCTGACAGGGACATATAATTAAATAGACCACATGATCAGAAGTACAATCTGTAATATGACGGTGACTATATCGAATCTGGGTATGAGGATCTTGCCATTCTATCCCATCTAATGTAATGGAACACATGTCACAAGTGCCACAAGCAGTATGACTTCCTAGAGACCGCTCCCCTGCTTGAATATAAGTGGCATGAACCACTTTATCAGCGATGTTAGCTCCTCTACGGTAAGCTAAGCGTAGAGGTTTCTGAAAACAGGGATGATCAGACAGAATATGCCAATGAGAGCGTAAGATTCGTGTAACCTGTGCTGTACAGGGCATGTAAGGAAGTACTCCTACATAGGGTTGCATCTCATCATTAGATCGCGTTCGACTCTCCTTTTCAGAAGAAAGATTATCCCACCATTCTGGGTGATTATTAAGTGCCCGTTTATAGGCCTGGTCCAATAAGTTCTCAGGATATGGTCCCCAAAGTACACAAATCCTTAGAACATCCACCGGGCTGCCCTATAGTTTCTTGCCGGGAATCTATATTGGAGCCACTTTCAGTATTTTGTGATCGATTTTTTTCAACCATTAACAGTGGGTATTAGATCTTATATTCGAGATTCTTATCACTTTTTGTCAACTGTTCGTAATATTTTGGTCCTACCACATCATTATTTAGCGCTCTACACAAATATAGATCAAAAAGAAGCCCACTCCATTTTGTCAACTTTGCCATTAGCTTTACCTTCACGGCTTCCAAAGCAATTTGTACTACAGCTACTGTCTTGGGTATTAGATGAAAATTATTTTATGTACGATCAAACGTTCTATCATCAATGTTTCGGGATTGCCATGGGAGCAACGGTGGCCCCTTCAGTGGCGGCCCTGTACATGTCGCATTTTGAAGACACTTACCTATATCCCGCTCATCAGTTTAAATCTGTTCTGGTGTGGAAACGCTTTTTAGATGTATTTTTTATTTGGACAGGATCCGGCGAAAGCCTATAAGATTTTTTGCATTGGATTAACACATTACACACCCATATTAAGTTTGAAGCAAAATATCATCTTTTTCAGATAGAATTTTTGGATGTGGTGTTATACAAGGAAGGGGTAAAGCTTCAATCTACCCTTTATCGCAAACCTGTCCAACGGAATACATTGCTGCAATATACGAGTTTTCACCCCTGTTCTCTTCGGCGAGCTCTTCCTACGGGTCAATTTCTCCGCCTTCGGAGATTATGTTCTACTAGGAGGGAATATAAAATTCATGCTCAGAATTTGAGAGATCGATTACTGGCACGAGGATATCCTGAGAACTTATTGGACCAGGCCTATAAACGGGCACTTAATAATCACCCAGAATGGTGGGATAATCTTTCTTCTGAAAAGGAGAGTCGAACGCGATCTAATGATGAGATGCAACCCTATGTAGGAGTACTTCCTTACATGCCCTGTACAGCACAGGTTACACGAATCTTACGCTCTCATTGGCATATTCTGTCTGATCATCCCTGTTTTCAGAAACCTCTACGCTTAGCTTACCGTAGAGGAGCTAACATCGCTGATAAAGTGGTTCATGCCACTTATATTCAAGCAGGGGAGCGGTCTCTAGGAAGTCATACTGCTTGTGGCACTTGTGACATGTGTTCCATTACATTAGATGGGATAGAATGGCAAGATCCTCATACCCAGATTCGATATAGTCACCGTCATATTACAGATTGTACTTCTGATCATGTGGTCTATTTAATTATATGTCCCTGTCAGCTATTCTACGTGGGCATGACTACACGTTCTATCCGCACACGTTTACAGGAGCATAGATCGCGCATTAATACTAAAACCTTGACAGCCCCTATAGTCCATCACTGTTTGTCTCAGTCTCATAGTTTTTCACAGTTACGATGGACGATTTTGGATAGGGTGCCTCCACTAGTGAGAGGAGGGGACCGACGCGCTTTATTACATCAGCGTGAACAACGATGGATTTTCACTCTACGTACAGTTACTCCCTTTGGTATGAATGCGGAGATTGAATGGTGGTCAATTAAATGAACTTCAGATTTTGTGTTGCAGACGTCATCTTTAGTTCCTGTACACAATGATGATGTCATCAAGTGTTGGAACGGAACAGGAAATGGGATGGGTTTAGCTTGAAAAAGAGCCAGTATCACAGCAGGCTTGAAACACAATGGTTTGTGTCGCAAGATAACCCAACCCTTGCTTGATCGTCCATAGAGGGCTAATTAGCGGGCTTGTTTGGGGGTTTGCTGGTGTCATTTGAGGAGGCAGACCAACTTTAAGATATCGTGTTTGGAAAATTCGTTGACATTCTTTAGTTGGAGATCCCACAGAATCCTCATATCGGCAAGCCTAGTCCATCGGACATTCTTGAGCTCAGCTAAGTTTTTGCTTCTATGTTTGAATAATTTCAGATTTGTTTCTGAAGAACGTTTTCATATTATGCACTTTAGCATTCTGTTTATGCAGGGCTTGTCCTTTTTGGGCTATTCATAGCCTCCAGCATATTTAGGTCGAACTGACCTTTTTTTAAAAAAGTTGAATAAAAGGAGGGTCTGTCATTTGAGTGTGTAGTCACATCCTCACGACAGATGATCCGACAAAAAATTCAAATTTTGGTTGAACTTCACTGTTCAGAACATGTTTCGAATGACCAATCTGAGTCAGAACTAGGCAGATCCCAATTGAGGGGATCCCTTACCTGATACCGACTCCCAGAAGCAAGAGGTGTCAATCTTCCCCATCCTAATAAATTAAAATTTGTCCTTCAGAAACGTATCTAAACAGTTTTTATTTCATTATTAAATAAACAAGTTAGAAAAAATTTATGTTCAAGCAAAATGCAGCAGAATTAACCAAGCTGGAAAGTATACATCTACAGTGAGACACAATGACTTGTTTCTCTCTTCCTCCATTGGCAGACTTGGGCATGTCTGTGTGGGAGCGTTGGTTGAAACAGCCATGCTAAGTGCCTCTCAGGAGGGTAGCAATGGATGTACGAGTGAGTGAGCATAGTGTGGGTAGTGTCTGGTGTATGTGAATTGTGTATGTGTGTGGAGTGATGGCATGAGTTATATGTATCTCCAAGGCCAGAGTTTAGCTGTTGGGGTATTGTTTAGTGCACAAATCAACACAATATAACCATCACTAACCCCCCTGACCCTCCACAAGACAAAGATAAAAATAAGAAAGAAAAAATAAAGAAACAAAGAGAGCAAGGCTCAGGGACTCAGTCCATCTACATACCTGCCTGTAAATAGTTCCAGTTTCATATGCATGCTAAAAAGCTGGAGCGCTTCCATGCAAAGGTGAGAGAGGCATGGGCAGCAAGACACAAACAGTGCGGAAGTTGTGGAGGGACATCTGCGAGCTTGGACTCTGACAGGTGAGTGTGGATATACAAGAGAATGCAGGGCCTGTATCAAAAATTTAAATGCGACTTTGGATTACGGAAATACATTGTGAAATTCACAGAAATGCTGGCTGCGAAAAGCGAATTACTGCGGGCAATGTCTGATCTCAAACAGATGGTGGTTGACATTGACCAAGCAGCTGGTTGAACCGGATGAATGGGCAGACGAGCAAGCAGAAGAAATCACTGAGGTGCAAAGGCAAGTGAACCCCACTTGAGGGAAGCACAGGGAGAATGGCGGGACAAACTGGAGGACTTAGAAAATAGGTTCTGAAGGAACAGCGTGGTGTTTGTACCTGAATCGGATATCTTTGCTGATACTGGGAAAGTGATGAAAGAAATCTGTGGGGCCCTATCTTCAGAAGGATGCAGAGGTGGGTGCTAAAAATAGACGAGTGCAGCAGAGCCTGGGGCAGCGCAGAGAAAACCTGCCCCAGAATAGAATATCGTGCCTTCACAAGTTTGAGTTGAGAAAAAGTAATGCAGCAGGCCCAAAAGAAGGGACGATTTGAGTTGAGGGAAGCATTGAGACTTTTGGGAGATAGCACAATTCCTGTGGACTGAAGGGATCAGGCATCAGTGATGATTTGCATTTCTGATGACTATGATGGAGATGCTTTGAAAAGGACTGTGGGAGAGGCATGGATAGTATCGAAGAACCACTAGCATGGCTAACTTCCCCAAAGAAGGGTCAAGAAGTCCTATAAAGCTCAGGAGCCACAGAGGGAAACGAGATGGCAGAATTCAGTGCTGCATATGTCTTGTAGCGCTATACCAGTGCTCAGTAGTAGTAGAAGAAAGAAGCGATTGGAAAGATCATCCTTTGGGCAGGTTAAGAAGCAAGTCAACGGACGGAGAAGAGCAGAGGGGTGCAGTGAACAAAACAATTGGGCCCATGAAGGAGTGAAGATGGTTTTCTTAGAACCATGGGCTTGATAGGACTTCAACAGCTTGGAGCAAATTTATTTATATCTCCAGGAACAAGCAGGAATGTAGTCATCACATATGGGTATCGTCGGTACCGACGGAGCCTGCGCAGGAACGCTCCCCAGCGTCCAATCAGAAAGCTTTTGGGAGCATCCCACAGCGCCTGCGTGCTGCCTTCCCGCCTTTCCCAACTGCCTCTCTCCAGTTCTTCTTTTTCCGCGGAGCCAGCAGGTCGTGTTCCTGTCACCGCAGAAGAATTTCCTTATTTCTTTATTTCTTTTTGTGGTCGCTTCTGCCTTCCCTGACGCTCTACCGGTACCGCCGTTATTTCTTTTCTTTTTAAAAAAAAATTATTTTTTCCATTCTTTTACTTTCTTCAGGTGCACTTGTCTTTTTGGGCCTTAAGGCCCAGAAATTTCCTTAATATGGATAAACCAGCTTCAGGTTTTAAAAAGTGCACAAAATGTGGCGGTACCATTTCTGTCACTGACACCCATGAATGGTGTTTAAAATGTTTAGGTCCTGACCACTCCATCACAGATTGTGTGTCCTGTGCTATGATGTCTAAAAGGGGTCGACGGAACCGAGCTGCTCAGTACCCTGTTTCCCTCTGATGCAGCTTCGGTGGCATCGACGTCTTCCAGGGCTGCTTCTTCCCGTGGATCTCAGGTAACTAAACATAACTCTAGCCGGTCCTCAAAGGGTAGATTTCCTTATAAGCATCGAGATGCCTCTGGCGTTGCCCTCGAGGATTCTGCACTGGCAAAATTACCCCGGCGGGAGGCTTCGGCTTCCAAAGCACCATCATCGGGGTTCCAGGATGTTCTCGATGGCTCGGCCTCAACAGATCTCCTGGTGCCATGCTCTGGGGTACCGGCAGTTTCCACCGGTACCAATTTCCAGGCATTGGCAGCGTCTATGGACCAGAGAATTCTGTCCATAGAACGCAGTCTAGCTGCTTTTCTTGTGGCATCGACGCCCTTGGTACCGCGACAGACAACTCCACCGGTACCGGCATCGGTATCGCAACCGGTACCGATAGCATCGACATCAGCGTCGATGCCTGCTATGCTGGTACCCTGTCCTTCGATGCCCGTGGGTACCGATTCCCCGGTACCGGTTATTCCCGATACCGATTTTGCTCGGTACGGGTATCAGGCTCTGCAAGAGCATCCAGACAGGTGATACTTCGATTCCTCAGAAGAATCTGAGGATTCTGAAAGTTCTGTCGATGCAGCGATAATGCTTCCACAGGAGTCCTCCTCCCCTAAACGCAGGATGTCTCCTCCAGAGGACATGTCTTTCCAAGACTTCATCCGAGAGGTGGCTCGGGGCCTGTCCATCACTGTGACCCCTGAAACAGAGCCAAGAGCCAAGGAGTTGGATATTTTACAATATCCCAAAACTCCTAAGGAGGCAGCTACCCTACCCATTCATGAGATTCTATATGATCTCATGTTGAGGATGTGGGAAACACCACTTACCACCTCTCCTCATTCTCGTAGGTTAGATACTATGTATCGTGTCATCTCTGAGGATAAAAGGCAGGAGTTTCTCACTTGGCTCAAACATGCCCAAGATGTCTCTAAATTCTCCAACCGTGCAGCCTTCGACTGCTTTGAATGTATAAGCAGGGCCTGGGCTATTGCCATCGGTGCATGTTGACTTGCTTGGCTCCAAGTATCTGATTTAGAGCTCTGGGTACAAGATAAATTGGGAAATATCCTTTGTACTGGTGAGAACCTGTTTGGTAAAGACTGGCAAGAAAAAGTCAATGAGTTGGATGCTGAAAATTCCACTTTGGATAGACTATCCAAGTCGACTGCTGATCCTGTTACGAAAAGGTTCTTCAAGAAAACACCTTTTTCTAAGAAGAGATTTTATCCTGCTTATGGTCAGCAGGCATCTTCTGCAGGTCGGTTTTCAACCAAACGTCAGCAACCACCCAAACAGAAGAAAGCAAAGGCTGCTAGGCCTCAACCGGCTCAGCAGCCTCAGCCTCCTCAGGGCCTTTGACTTTCTGCTAGAGAACTTAGCCTTTCTGGTTCTGGAAGGACCAGAACCGTCCACCATTCCAGGAAGGTTATGCCATTTTGCTCCCAGATGGGGGCAAATAACAGCAGAGCGTTGGACACTCTCCATCATAAGAGAGGGGTACAAACTTCATTTTTCAAGCATGCCCCCTCCCACAATTGTGAAGCAGTTCAATTCTCTGACCTCTTTCATCGACCTGTTAGGTCAGGAGGTTACCATCCTTCTTGCCCAAGGGGCAATAGAAGAAGTACCTCTTCAACAGGGCACAGGGTTCTATTCCCCTTATTTTCTTATCCCAAAGAAAACAGGGGGATACAGACCTGTCTTAGATCTCAGAGAATTGAACAAATTCCTGGTCAAGGAGAAATTCAAAATGATTTCTCTCGGAGCTCTGCTTCCATACCTTCAGAGTCAGGATTGGCTTTGTTCTCTAGACCTCAGGATGCATACACCCATGTTCTCATCCATCCAACCCACAGAAGGTTCCTTCGGTTCCTGTTTCAAGGAAAGCACTACCAATACAGGGTGCTTCCTTTTGGTCTGGCCTCTGCACCAAGGGTGTTCACGAAATGCATGACTGTGGTAGCAGCATTTCTACGCACTCTGGGAATATTTGTCTTCCCTTACTTAGATGACTGGCTCATTCGAGCTCCATCACAGTCAGAGGCCAGGACTTCTCTATCCTGCACAATGCGTATCCTTCAGTATTTAGGGCTGGTCATAAACATCCCAAAATCCAGTCTAACTCCTACTCAATCTCTAAAGTTCATAGGAGCCCTGCTGGATACCACAAAGACAAGGGCCTACCTTCCCCAAGCCTGTTGCTTTTGCTTGGTGCAGTTAGCTTCTCAAGCAGCCCTAAAGGTCTTTTTAACTGCTCGAGAAATGTTGCAGTTGCTAGGCCACATGGCATCCACCGTGCATGTGGTACCATATGCTCGCCTTCACATGAGGGCAGCTCAGTGGACTTTATCCACCCAATGTACCCAGGCATCAGGTTGCCTGTCAGACAGAATAGCAAACACAAGTTGTCTAATTTTGTGTCTCCAATGGTGGAAGTCCACTCAAAACCTTTTGCTGGGGTCCCCCTTTCAGCAACCTCTGCCACAAGCAGCTCTTACAACAGATGCTTCTCCAATGGGTTGGGGAGCTCATCTGCAAGACCTCTCCACCCAGGGCACTTGGACTCCACAAGAGAGTTGTTTACATATCAATCTCTTGGAGCTCAGAGCAATCTTCCTTACTCTGCAAGTGTTCCACACCCTGCTCAGCTACAAGACAGTCCTTATCCATACGGACAATCAAGTAGCCATGTTCTATGTGAACAAGCAGGGGGGAACAGGCTCTCTGTCGTTTTGCAACGAAGCTCTGCGACTGTGGGCCCTCGCCAGAGAGCATCACATCCATCTTCTGGCAGTGTATCTTCCAGGCATTCAAAACTCTTGGGCAGACAGACTCAGTCGAGTTCTCCTTCCACACAAGTGGTCTCTGCATGCAGACCAGGTGGCCAGGATTTTTCAACTTTGGGGAACCCCGGACATAGACCTCTTTGCAAGTCCTTGGAATGCCAAACTTCCCCGGTTCTGTTCCATACCTCCGGCTCAGGGAGCTCAGGCCAAGGTTGCTTTCCTCCTTCAATGGGGTCAAGACTTCCTGTATGCCTTTCCACCCATTCCCCTAATTCCTAAAACCCTGTTCAAGCTTCAGAGAGACAGAGGCCACATGATTCTCATAGCACCACATTGGCCACGGCAAGTGTGGTACCCTCTGCTTCTACATCTCTCTCAAGCTCCCTCCCTGGAGTTAGGGTCTGCTCCAGATCTCCTATCTCAGGAGAACGGGATGTTATGGCATCCCAGTCCCTGCATCTCAGGGCTTGGTTGCTGAAGGCCTAGATCTCCAAGATCATCATCTTTCTCAGCAAGTGAAAGATGTTCTTTATGCTTCTAGGAAAAGGTTATGCTTTCAAGTGGAAAAGGTTCACTGTTTGGTGTTCAGAAAAGGGTCTTAACCCCCTTGCTATACCTCTAGAATCTTCACTAGAGTATCTCCTCCATTTGTCTAATGCAGGCCTTAAGACAAATTCAGTAAGAGTCCATTTGAGTGCTATTGCAGCTTCTCTTAAACCTCTAAATGGACAACCTATTTCCTCTCATCCTCTTATAGCAAGCTTCATGAGAGGCCTCCTTCTAACTAAGCCTCCCATTAGACCATCTCCGGTGGCATGGGACTTGAATCTGGTTCTTGGGCAGCTCATGAAGCCACCTTTCGAACCCTTAGCTACCACCTCCTTGAAATTTCTTTCTTGGAAGGTTATCTTTCTCATTGCAATCACATCAGCACGCCGCATTAGTGAATTGCAAGCACTAGTAGCCAATCCACCTTATACAAGGTTTTATCATGACAAGGTAGTCCTTAGGACTCATCCACACTTTATGCCTAAGGTGGTCTCGCCTTTTCACTTCAACCAGGAGGTCTACCTACCTGTCTTTTTTCCAGGACCTCATGCATCAAGTGCAGAGAGGAATCTTCATACCCTGGACTGTAAAAGAGCTCTGGCTTTTTATTTACAGAGTACCCAGCAACACAGAAAGTCTTTTCAGCTCTTTGTTGCTTTTGACCCTTCTCATTTGGTACTGCCAGTCTCCAAGAGAACACTATCCAACTGGATTGCTCAGTGTATTTGTTTCGTCTATCAGAGTAAGAACCTTTCTCTGGAGGGCCATGTCACAGCTCACAATGTGAGAGCCATGGTAGTCTCAATGGCTCATCTGAACTCTGGGTCGATTGACGACATCTGTCGAGCAGCCACTTGTCGCGGCCGTTAAGAGAGGCGTACCTGACTATAGGAACACAGTCTATCGAACGCTCCACTTCTTACTGCAGCTCCTGCTCAATCGGGGCTTTTAGTGCCCGAAGGGAAACAGCTGATCACAATTGAGCAAGAATGCTCATCGCGGCCGTTAAGAGGCGTCCCTGCAGGGCGCGCCCGCGCCTGAGGGCCTCGCCAGAGGGCCCTTTGGCGTGACCCTTAGGCGCGGCACGAGGGCGAGCAAAAAGAAAGAACAATACAGATGGCATCGCAACCGTACACAACAAGGATCAGACCAGAGAGAAAACGTATATACTGTAAGTAGCCCCCTCACACATCAGCACAGCAAACCAACATGTACATAACTTTGTTTGTACCTATCTTCTTTCTCACACTCTTTTTACCATTATACCCCCACCTCCATCATCCACACCCTAATCCCCCTTGGTATCCATAAATTACCTGGTTGTATATACAACCACAATGTAGTTATTCCACCACTCACAGCACATCAATGTCAAGAAAAAAAATACACACAAATCTCATTCCTGCACTCTACATTCAAAGGACGCACACAATACAACAAAGTCCATAGAGCATGTAACCATAGAGCTCATAAATGCAAGATCCATATGCAACAAGATATACACAATAGTAGACCACATTGAAGATCACCAACCTGACATACTTTGTATTACGGAAACTTGGCTCAAACCCAGTGACAATGTTCTACTTAATCAACTGGTACTAAACACCTACACTGCATACAACTGCCCATGCACCCATAAACGCGGAGGAGGGGTACTGATAATTGCAAAGAAGACTCTAAAGTTCAAAACTCAGAGCGTCACAGATACACCTCAAGGGAATACAATCAGCATTGTGAACAAATACATGGCGCACTGTCTAACCTACAGAGCACCCAGAGCCCCACCCGAAGAACTAGCATCTACGCTTGAAACAGTATGTGCCATCTCTGCAAACAACAAACCCACACTCCTGTTAGGTGATTTCAACCTCAAGTCAACCAACAACAAAGATGCAGATGCCTTCTTCCAAGTAATGATCTCACTCCAATTCACTCAAATCGTCAACGTTCCAACGCATAGACACGGATATACACCGGACCTAATCTTTGCAACCAACTACCTAACTTCAAGAGGTCTAATTTCAACACCTACAATCTTCCCAGTACCCTGGTCAGATCACTACATAATCAAGATAAAGCTTCATCTACAAAAAGACAATCTTAACAAACAAGTTGACAACACATTCATACAAAGGTGATTCAAGAAATTTGACAGAGATGCATTCCTACAGGACACAATAAAACAACTGATTACAGAATCAGACAATCTTGAATATCAAATAACCAACTGGAACAACACACTATACAATGCTGCTTCAGCAACAGTCACAGGACCAAAGAAACCCCATCACAACAAGAGGCAAAACAAGCCTTGGTACTTGACATTCATACGACAAGAAAGAAGAGAACTCAGAAAGATAGAACGGAGATGGAGGAAATCCAAGGCAACGGAATTCCAGCTGACATACCTAACAAAGCAAAAACAATACACGGATCATATCAACCAATCCAAGAAGGAATTCTATACAAACATGATAAACTCCTCCTTAAATAAGCCTAGAGAGCTATTCGAGATAGTGAAAATCCTTACAAAAGAGCAAAGCACTGAGGAGGAAGTACAAATCGATCCACAAAAATTTGCTGATCACATCAAGAATAAATTTCACTCCACAGAACCAACTACGCATAGCACCTTAAACTCATCTGAATCACAACATAAAATCTGGAACAAATTCTACTCTCACTCAACAGAGCAGCTTTCCCACATTATATCAGCAATAAATACATGCACTGCTCCTAATGACCCCTGTCCAGTTTCATGGATTAAAGCTACCAAATCAAGCTTCATACACAACATGGTGCACAACTCTCACCCAAGGTATTATGCCAAACCAATTAAAGCAAGCTACAGTACGACCAGTACCAAAGAAAACAACTCTTAATAAGAGTAACCCAGCCGCATACCGACCAATTTCCAGCATACCTTTTCTAGCAAAAATAATAGAAAAATCAGTACAACAACTTCTTCAGGATCACATTGACAACTATGCACCTCTGGATGACAACCAACACGGCTTTCGCCCCAACCATGGAGTAGAAACACTTCTGATCTACCTTTTAGACAACATACTCCGAGAAATAGATAACATCAAAAAAGGTATCCTAATGATTTTTGTAGACATCTCTTCTGCATTTGATACAGTTGACCACCTAATTCTCCTGGAAAGACTAAAAAAGATTGGTCTTCATGACATTACTTTAAAATGGTTTCAATCCTACCTCACTGACAGGCAGATTCGGATCAAAGTAGGCCACAACACCTCCCAACCCATAAAAGTGCTTCAAGGAGTGCCTCAAGGGTCTGCCCTTTCATCTCTTCTGTTTAACATATACATCCAACCAATATGCAACATCCTGAAAGCTAGCAGTATTCAGTACACAATATACGCAGACGATATTTTGATATACACATCTATCTTTATGGGCAACCCAGACTATTCTAAAATAACAGTCTGCTTAACACATATGACAAGATGGTGTAAAGACAACAACTTGTCAATCAACTACAACAAAACGGAGGCACTATTAATCACTCGCAACCAGGACTTCATACACCCTTTAGACATCAGAGTAGCCGATAAAACTATACCAATGAAAGCGGAAGTAAAATACCTTGGAGTAACACTGGACAGTGAACTGAATTTCAAGGCACACATAAACAAAACAGTCAAGAATGCATATTACAGGATGAGAATTATCAGAAAACTTAAACCTCTCCTCGCCACAGAACACTTCCGTACTGTATGTCAAGCGCTTATCACTCCATTACTGGATTTCTGCAACCCCATCCTTCTTGGGCTAGCAAAGCAAACAATCAAACCTCTTCAATTAGCTCAAAATACTGCAGCCCGCATTATTTCTGGCTCAACAAGACACGATCATATTACCCCAGTTTTGAAAGATCTACACTGGCTCCCAATCTGCTTGCACATTAAATACAAAACGATTATAAATATATTCAAAATTAAACACCACATTTCAGCCAACAGCCTGCATATCCTCATTCATCCAGACATCAGCACTCGCCCAAGAAGAAGGGGAACTTCCAACAGTCAGCACCTCAAGCAACTTCAGAAAAACACAAAAAGACACCACAGACAGAGCACTCTCTTTGGCTGCTCCAATAATTTGGAACTCCCTCCCAGATGAACTTAGATGGACAATGGACCTCAAAGATTTCCGTAAACAGCTGAAAACAATGTTGTTCATCGAAGAATATGGTCCTGTCTTATAATCATCAAGAACCATGAACTTTCCCCTTCCAATACTGCTTTATTTGAAAAATGTCTCACGTTATATCTTAAGCCCTAATTTTGTATATATGTGTATGTGTATGTGTATATATGTATGTGTATATATATATGTGTATGTGTATATATAGCTCATGATGTACTATAGTGCTCATTGTACATAGTTCACCCTAATTTAACACACTATCCACACACATGCAAATCATAAAACCTCTTTCACTGCTTGATTACACCCCCACTTATTTTGATTGTATTTTTGTTACACCGCTTTGATTGTATGATAAAGCGGTATAGAAATACTGTTAAATAAATAAAATACCTTCACAGCCCATTACTGCTTGGACAAGGACTCCTGCCGGGATGCCTTGTTTGGTCAGGCTGTTCTCAAACACCTGTTCCATACTTAATCAACTCCTAACCACCATCCCTGATAGGATGCCAGAGATCCATGGGGGGGAAGTGGAGCCCTTCTCAGGGACACACAACTTCTGGGGTTTCTCCCTGGCACCCGAAGCTAGGGAGTCCCCATATGTGATGACTACATTCCTGCTTGTTCCTGGAGATAGCATAGTTACTCACCTGTAACAGGTGATCTGCGGGAACAGCAGGAATTTAGTCCTCACAACCCACCCACCTCCCCTAGGAGTTGTATCTCTCTATCTCTCTTTGTCTCAGCTTTAAAACTCAACTGGAGAGAGGCAGTTGGGAAAGGCGGGAAGGCAGCATGCAGGCGCTGTGGGATGCTCCCAAAAGCTTTCTGATTGGACGCTGGGGAGCGTTCCTGCGCAGGCTCCGTCGATACCGACGATACCCATATGTGAGGACTAAATTCCTGCTGTTCCCGGAGATCACCTGTTACAGGTGAGTAACTATGCTTTATTTACAGTCTCTTTTATACCGCGCTATTCAACATCAGTGCGGTTTACATGACAACAAAAACGTATATGGTGCAGGAATCTGCTCTGCATTACGAAAAAAAGGTGCTTAAACTTGGGTAAAACCGGGATAACTATTTACATATAGGCATCACATCAAGTTGAGTCCAGAGTAATCGTAGTGTGATAGTGTGGTGGTACTAGAGGCTAGTGTGAGTGAATGGTGTTAGGCAGATGAAATTGATTCGTCTTGATTTATATCTTATTGCATATACAGAGTGCCACCAAAACATGACATTAAGTGCAGAGCAGTCCTTTTTTTTTTTTTTTTTTTATAACTTTCTCTTTATTGAATTTTCAATTGTCTATAGTTCACACAATATAAACACAGCAGAAACCAAACAAGCACAAACCACAAACCCCCCTAACAGAATTAACAAACAAAACTAAACTACCCCAGAGCGGAACCCAACACCAGGATCAGGCAGTACAACATTAACAACATATCGCCCTCATCACTCCATTGTTGGCTCACCCCCCCCCTCCCACCTTTCATACAGGATACCTCCCCTCCCATCCCCAACCCCCCCTCTGCCCCCGCTACTATCTCTACCGACTACCCACCCCTTGTACCACCCTCCCCCCCTGCCATTTCAGTAACCACCCATCATACCCCTGCCACAGCTGCCGAAAACTCTGCACCTTATGCGCTCCAA
Source organism: Ichthyophis bannanicus (assembly GCA_033557465.1). Taxonomy (NCBI): domain Eukaryota; kingdom Metazoa; phylum Chordata; class Amphibia; order Gymnophiona; family Ichthyophiidae; genus Ichthyophis; species Ichthyophis bannanicus. Next base: position 144,960,753 of record CM066046.1, on the reverse strand, counting down.
AGGCCGCAATTTCGCACATACCCCGCAACCCACTCAGTCTCTCAACGATATCCCTCCTAGTTGGTACATCCCTACTCTTCCATCGCAAAAGAATCTCCCCCCTCGCTGCAGCAATACAATATCCAATCATCTGCTGCAGCCCCCTCTCCCCCTCACCCTCCAGTTCATACAACAGAACCATGGCGGGAGTCAGAACAACTGGAACACCCATCACCTCCCGAATAACCCCCTCCCAATCAACCCACATACCCTTCACCACCGGGCAATCCCACAGCAGGTGATATAAATCTCCCCTCCCCTTACACCCCCTCCAACACTCTCCCGATTCCCCCTTACAGATGGCCCTCAATTTCCACGGAGTCCAATAGGTCTGATACCGAATCTTTAAGCTACTCTCCAAGTATACCGTACCCGGGGCCAACCGCTTAGACCACCCATAAATACCCTGCCATCGTTCTCGAGTCCATTCTCCCCCTAATACCTTCTCCCACTCCACCTCTCCCTGTATTCTCCCCCCCACCCCCCCCCACTGTTTAATCAATTCCCCATATAATTGAGTTGACTCCTCTCCGCCCCCCGCTCGCCAACAGTGTCTCGATCACCGTGGCCTCACTAACCAAATCTTCCTTAACATCCCTCCTACCTAAAAAAGACACGACCTGTAAGTATGCAAAAAATCCTCTACCCTCCAACCCAAATTCGCTTTGCAACTCCCCCCAACTCTTAAGCTCCCCCATCGAGTGGATCAACTGCCCCATATACCTCAACCCCTTCCCCCCCCCCACTCTCCAAACACCCCCCCCCCCCACTCTCCCTGGGGCGAACTCTCGAACCCCCATAATATACATACTCCTAGTATACCGCTTTCTCCCAAACAACTGACGCTTCAACCTTAACCAAAGCTCTTTTGTCAATGCTCTAAAAGGATTACCCCCCTTCCGCTACGGCCCCCGGGTCCAAAAACCACGCCGCCAGGCTCCCCCCCCCCCCCCCGTCCTTGCTCCTGCTCCATTTGCACCCACCGGGGAGTCTCATCCCCCCCCCCTGCCAACTCTGCAACACCCTTAACTGAGAAGCCAAATACTTCTCCAGCCAGGATACCCCATCCCCCCTCCTTACTATGCCGAAACATTGTAAGCCGCGCTACCCTCGGGCGTTTCCCCGCCCATATAAACTCCATCATAACCCGCTGGGCCCGCTTCAAGTAGTTCTGGGACACCTTACACGGTAGGGAACTAAACAAAAAAAGGAACCGTGGTAGAACATTCATTTTTAAAACTGCTATCCGACCCAGCCACGTAAGATACAAACCCTTCCACTTTTGCAAATCTCGGCGCACATCATTCAATAGCCCCCCATAATTAACCTCCCCCAGCCCCGCCAAATTCTTTCCCATCTGGATCCCCAAATATCGGTAATTTTCTCCCACCCACTTAAACGCAAACGCCCCTTTCAACCCGGCCACCAGCCCCTCACTTAAATTAAACCCCAAAATCTCGGATTTACTGTCATTGATCTTATACCCCGCCACCTTACTATAACACTCTATCTCCCTCATTAAGATCGGTAACGTTAGCAAGGGCTCCCTAATCGTAAAGATTACATCATCCGCAAATAGGGTGATTTTGACCTCCTGGGAGTTCATTAAGACCCCCTTAATATCCGGTGACCCCCTAACCCTCTCAGCCAGCGGCTCAATCACCAAGGCAAAGAGCAAAAGGGGACAAGGGGCAGCCCTGCCTAGTACCCCTACCTAAGCTGAACGCCCCAGAATAACTGCCATTGACCCGCACCCTGGCCTGCGGAGCCGCATACATCGCCTGGACCCACTGAACGAAATGAGGGCCCAACCCCACTTTCTCCAGCACACTAAGCATAAAAGGCCATTCCACCCGATCAAACGCTTTTTCAGCATCTACCGACAGAAAAATGGCCTTTTGCCCCGTCCGCTGCACCTCCCAGGTAAGGTTACATATCTTACGTATATTATAGAAACATAGAAACATGATGACAGAAAAAGACCACAAGGCCCATCTAGTCTGTCCTTCCATAACAACAACTACAACAGTCCACTTTCTACCTTTAGAGATCCTCTGTGTTGGTCCCATGCTTTTTTGAATTCAGTTACTGTCCTCATCTCTACCACCTCCACTGGGAGACTATTCCACGGATCCACTACTCTTTCCGTAAAGAAATATTTCCGCATATCACTCCTGAATCTATCTCCCATCACCCTCATCCCATGTCCCCTCGTAGCAGAACTTGCTTTCAATTGAAAGAGGCTCTCTCCCTAAACATTTATGCCACGGAGGTATTTAAACATCTCAATCATATCGCCTCTATCCCGCCTTTCCTCTAAGGTGTACATATTAAGATCCTTAAGTCTGTCCTCATATGCTTTATAATGAAGCCCATTAATCATTTTAGCAGCAACCCTCTGCACCGACTCCATCCTGTTCACATCCTTTTGAAGGTGCGGTCATATTATCCCCCCCTTGCCGCCCTACTATAAAACCTGTTTGGTCGGGATGTACCAGAGCAGGCATCACCTTAGCCAATCTATTGGCCAAAACCTTCGCCAACAGTTTAGCATCAACGTTCAATAGTGAGATGGGCCGGTAGGACCCACAAACCATTGGGTCTTTACCCGGCTTAGGGATAAGAGTTATCCCTGCTTCCCTCATTGAACGTGGAGTCTCCCCCCCCTGTCAACACTCCATTAAACACTTATACCATCAAAGGCCCCAGAAGGGAGCGGAACACCTGATAGAACCGCCCCGACAACCCATCTAAACCAGGAGCCTTACCCCTTTTTAGCGTACCTATCGCCAGATCTACTTCCCTCTCCGTTATAGGTCTATCCAACCACTCCGTCTCCTCCTTTGACAAAGATGGCAAGGCACACTCTTTCAAGTACGCCTCACACTGAGCTTTCCCCCCTCCACCTCACTAGTATATAACTTTTTATAATAATCTGCGAAAGTCGCCCTAATTTCATTGTTCCCATGCACCAGCCTCCCCCCTACTCCCCGGATACCCCCAATGTTCTTCTGCATGACCTTACTGCGCAACCTCTGCGCCAACCTCCTCCCCACCTTGTTTCCCCCCTCAAACCACCCTTGCTTCAGTACCCGCAGCTCATACGCTATTTCGCTTGCTCGCAGTTGCTCTAACTGCCCCCTCAACTCTTTCAATTTCCCTGCCACCCCCCTCCCATGTACTATCCTCTCTAGTCGACCAATATCTTGCAACAACCGGTGTTCCCGTTCCCCCCTCCGTCGACGCTCCCGGGCCGCTTCCTGGACCAAGTGCCCCCTTACCACAGCCTTGAGCCCATCCCACACCATCCCTAACTCCACCTCTCCAGTCAAATTAAAGTCCTGATATTCCTTCACCACCTTCCCTAAACGTTCGATAACCTCCGGCTCTTCCAGCAGGGCCTCATTAAGCCTCCAGAATTTAACCCCGTCATCCACATACCCCAAGCTAAACTTAACCCACACAGGCGCATGGTCAGTCCACGTGATGGAACCATATTCTGCCTCTACCACCCTGTTCATCCAGCCCCCACCCGCCCACACCATGTCAGTCCGGCTATACGTGCCATGTGGTGCTGAGTAGTAAGTATATTGTTTACATCCAGGATTCCTTCAAGTGAATCAATTTTACCCGATCCACCCGCTTTCCCAAACCACTCCCCCCCCCCCCCCCCCATTGTCCAACCACGGGTTCACGGTCATATTAAAATCCCCCCCAATAATAATGGGGGCATCACTCAAACCCCCCAACTCATTCTGCATCCTTTCAAAGAATTCCCCCTGTTTCTCGTTAGGGCCATACATGCTCACAATCCAGACCTGTTCCCTCCCTATTTGAACTTTAAGTCCCACTGCTCTACCCTTCTTGTCTCTATATTCCCCCACCACCCTATCCACCCACTCTGCTCCCACCAAAATGCCCACCCCCCACTTCCGAGCCTCCGCTCTCTGTCTGGCCAACATTACCCTGGGGTAACATTTCGTCTGCAACATCCTCTCCTGTCCCACCTTCAGATGGGTTTCTTGTAGGCATATGAAATCCGCTCGCAGCCTACCGCCTTCCCGCTCCACCATTCTACGCTTCCTCCAAGTGCCCAACCCTCGCACATTCAATGTAACCACTACCATATGCTGTTGTCCCACTCGTTTCCCGCCTCCCCCATCCCCCTGCCCCCTCTGTCCCCTCCCTCGCCCCTTCCCCCCTTCTCCCTTCCCGCCCTCCCCTTTCCTCAACCCCAACCCCTTCCCCACCCCTCCCCCCCTCCCCCTCCCCTCCTCCCCTCCACCCTCTGGAGGTCTCCTTCGGAGTAGTGCCCATCAACCAGAGGCAACTTCCTACCCCATCTTCCCACTTCCCCCATCCAGCCCATCTCCATCCTCACCTCCCTCCCTTCCCTTCCCTCCACCCCTCCCCCAACCCCAATACTCCCCCTCCTCACCCTCCGCTCCCCCACCCCAGCTTTCCCAACATTCACCCACCACAACCCCCCTCACTCCCCCCTCCCCAATAAGCATACATCCCCACACATGATACATTAATAGAAAAGAGCAAAGTTCTTCACATGGAGGTACGCAACCAAAAAATAGTCCCCGACTCTTCAGGTGCCCACATCCCTGTCGTTACTGGCAGGTTGCTCCTCTGCTACCACCTCCGGGCTCCGATGACGCTTCTCACCGCTCCTCCGAGCCGCCTGCGCTTCCTCTCCACGACTGTCCCCCTTCGGTTCACTCGGCAGGCCACTCCCCAGCCCTGCCATTTTTAAAGCTGCCAGTGCCTCCGATACTGATTGGACCCTCCAGTTCCTGAGCCCAACAGTGAAAAGGAGGCCAAAAGGATACAACCATCTATTGCGGACGTGACCGGCTGCATTTCGCGCCTCCGCTGTAAAGTTCCCGCAGCCAGGTCCGGGTAAATCTGTATATTGTACCCCTGCCATACAAAATCTTTTCGGGTACGCATGAGAGTTATAATCCGCTCTTTAAGTTTGTAATCCTCCATACACAGGACAATATCCGCGGTCGATTAGGCCTACTAGGGCCTAATGCACGATGGGCTCGTACCAACTTCAGCCCCACCTGCTCAGTCTCAGTCCCCAAGTCTATTAAGATAGTCTTGAGCACTGCTTGCGCCACCTTCTCACTTTCCATAAACTCCTTCTCCTCTGGCACCCCGCGGATGCGCAAGTTATTCCGTCTGGACCGGTTTTCTAAGTCCTCCACTTTCAGCAGTACCAAGTCCTTCCAGGCCTCCAAGTCCTTAAGCGAGCGTTCTACCCCGGTCTTCCGGGTGTCCAGCCGTCCCAGCTGCTGTTCTTGCTCCTCCACTCTATTCCCCAACTCACCCATCTCCTCTCGCAGTGCGGCACACATCTCCAACTTCAGTTTTCACCGCCTGCAATTCTGTTTTAAGATCGCTGAACCAGCCACGCAGCTCTTCTCTAGTCACATTTTGTACCACCATTTCCGCCATCGCAGGGACCTCGCTCCGCTGCCCCTTTCGATCTGGAGCCTCTCCATTTCCCGCGCTTTGTCCCGCCATCTTTTTCTCACCAGCCATTGACTTTGCGCTGCCATACGCGAACTCCTTCAAGTCCGCCGCCTTTTTTCTCGTCGCCATAAGGTTCTGCAGACTTCCCTCTACCACCGCCTGCTTTTGCTCTTTGTATCCCGGGCTCGGATAGGGGAAAAAACCTCCAAAACGTAAGCTGCCCTCCGGAGCTCACCGCCTAAGCTGCCATTCCAGCTGATGACATCACTTCCTCGCAGAGCAGTCCTTTTAAACGGGTAATAAATTTTGACAGTGGTTTTATGTCTTTGTTGAGCTTTGGTTAAAGAATCCACAAAAAGAAGGGCTTTTCAAATAACAATGGAATATGAAAGACAGTCCAAAATCTAAAATGTTGGTGATTGTAGCCCGAATACCAGAGCAGAAAACACCCTGGTGCCTTATATATCATGGCCACCGTCTATACATTAGTGCAAATTTTAAAAACTTCAGAGTGCTTCTTTAATTTATTAAAATCTCTCATGTTCTAATGCGGTGCTGCAATTGTATCTATTTAAAACTCTGAGAATGGGGTTTGATATTTTTCAGAAAGCTTCAGGAATTTCATAAGCCATTTCTGATACATTAATACTTTGCCCAGAATATAGAGCTGTTATATGCAAACTCTGGTTGTACATGCCTCCTAATGTCCACACTTCGATCCACTACATGTTTTGAAGTGTAAAAGTTTTATTAAGTTTGCTTTGATTCTCTTCCCTTGATATAAAAGGGTTCTGTGTGTCTGTCCCATGCCTTTTTGAATTTCATCACTGTTTTTGCCCCCATCACCTTCACTGGGAGGGCATTCCAGGCATCCACCACACTTTCCATAGAAAAAGTATTTCCTGATGTTGCTTTTCTGTTTACCTTCTTGCAGCTTAATTTCATGTCCTCTAGTTCTACAGCTTCCGTTTAATACCCTTTATATATTTAAATGTCTGTAACTGAGGAGTTTTGTCTATGGTGTCCTACTTGAGGCGGTTTTGAGAGCTCTTTGCATTGTCCTCCTTTTGTCTGTCCCAGTCTCTTCCCAGTGCTACAATGCTGGGTAAGAGGAAAAGGGAAACCAAGTGAGGTCTCGACATGGTGGGTAACTCTGAAAGGGCAGACTTTGTTGGCTGACTGCAAGGGCTTTCTCCATTTGGATCCAGCAGAGGTGTTGACTGACTCAGTGCTGCAGGCAGTGGATCGGAGTGCTGAAGGGACTTCATTAAGCCCCGAAGAGAGAGCAGCCATCCTGCATTCTGGACGTGAATTCTTTGGAGTTGTTGCCGCTGTTCAACAGAGTCCCGAAGAGCATGCTGTGAGCAGCAAGCCATTGGGACAGCCATCGTTGACCACCTCGCCAGTAGATCTGACAGTTGGGCGGGTGATGGGCACTCCCAGTAAAAACGCTGGTGTGGAGAAAGCTGCCCAATTGTAGGAGACGCTGTGGGATGCCCTTAAAAGCCTGGAGTCATCAATAACTGCATCAATAGCTGCCTTAAAGACGGAGGTACAGACTGTTAACCTCTGAACCTGGGCAGGGAACTCAAAGATAACTCAAGTGGGGGAAAAGGTGGAAGAGTTGGAGAAGGCAGCAAGAGCTATTGACGGCCCAAATTAAGAAGGAAGTTTTTAAATCAGGATAGATTTTCTTGAAAATCAGCCTAGGAAGAACAATCTACGTTTTTTTAACTTTCATAAGTGTTCTTACAGAGGTGTGCAAAAATCTGGAATCACTTGTAAATGACGTTTATTCAGCTTCATGACCTTATATCTTAATTTCTTTTTCCTCCCAGTGGCTTTTTCTGTGTATCTCATGATAAGTGATAGATTTGGCTATTAGGGCCAACTTTTAGTATTGGTTTGGCCCTTATTTTCTGAGTTTGTTCCCCATAGTTGTCCTGTTGATAGATTTTCTATGAAAATCGCATAATGTACATCGTTGGCCAAGTATGCTTTAAAATATTATGGACGCACGCAAGGTTTCCATAAAATTAATGTATGTGGCCTTGAAAAAGGCCATTTTTATGTGTCAGTGATAGCTCAGTATTTGATGGGCCACCCTTTGTTCTTGATCACCTGACTGCACCTTGTCAGCATTGAATGAACCAGTCTGACAAGGGATCGTTGGTGACCAATGCGGTTCCAAGTTGCAATGAGTGACTCAATCAGCTCACGCTTTGATGTCTGATGCCTCTTGGATATTTCCAAGGCTACCATGTGCCGAATGTTCTCGATTGGATTCAGATCTGGAGACTGGGCAGGCCAGTCCATTGACTTGATGTTCCGCTGCTTCCAGCTGATCACCTGTCTGGAGCGATGGCAGGGTGCATTGTCATCTTGGAACAGGAACTGTCCAGGAAACAGCTGGTGTGCTGATGGCACCATGCACTTTTGCAGTATGGTGATGTACTTGTCCCCGTTGACCATGCCATCGATGGTGTGAAGACGTCCAACGCCACTGGCAGCCATGCAGCCCCAGACCATGACCTTCAAAGGATGCTTCACAGTGAGGTTGAGACACTCAGGCTTGAATTCCTCTCCAGGAAATCTCCTCACATAGGCGTAGGCCTGGTTACCAAACAGGGAGAAGGTGCTTTCATCGCTGAATAGCACCTTTTCCCACATTTCAATCGACCAGGTTGAGTGCTTTCTCGCCCACACGATCCGATTGCACCTTTGTATGTTGATCATCAGTGGCTTATTCTGTTCTTTGCAGCCCCGGAGACCAAACTGCAGGCACCGGCGACGAACTGTTGATGAGCTGACACTGATCTCACTCTTGTCTGACCACTTTCGAAGTAGCTGAGGAGAGGTCAACTTGCGATTAGTCGGTGAAATGCATTGCAGTGCGCGGTCCTGGCATGATGTTGATGCACGTGGACGACCTGAATGAGGCTTGTCCACCACTGAACCCGTTTCTTTCTTCTGTACAATCTTAACAGCGCTCTGACTGCAGCCAACTTTCCTGGCTGACAGCTTGAAAATCCTTCCTCGCTCATAAAGGACACATGAACACGCTCCTCCGTCAGGGTCCGAGTCATCTTCATGGTCGATCCAGAAAGCGTATGAAATTAAAAAGTTCTGCGCATTTTTATAGCTGCACTGTTGGCAAGATATCTGCATTGTGATTGGTTAGTGAAACCAGCCTCCTGATTGGTCAGAAATAACGTGTGCATATTGGATAATCTCAATCCAGTTTTGACGCAGGATCCACAAAAATCACAGTAGCTATCTCCCAGTGTCTGTAAAGTATTTAAATTGGAAGCAAGGAATGCAACAAAAGTCAACTCTAATAGCCAAATGTATCCCTTTTAACATGGTAGAAAGATGAATATGCTGGGCTAACGCAAAATTTTTTTAAAAAAAAGTTAAAGTATGAAAAATGCAAAACTCACGAGTGATTCCAGACTTTTGCACACAATTGTAGACTTCCCCTGTGGACATGGTTAAGAAATACTTGAGGGAGGTTTTGAATTTTCTATCTGATAACCTCCTGCCCCTGGATAAGGTTGTACGGAATCGGGGGGGGGGGGGGGCAAATCCATTGGCCAGGCGGATTGCCACCCTCCTCCTCCGTGCAAGAGGGGAACAAACCTTGCAAACTAGAACATATACAGGGAGGGCCTACAACCTCCTCCCAATAAACCACACCTCATGCAGATTATACTCATACCTGGCACAAACTTCTCACAGATTTTTCTTACAAAAAAAATCCTTTCTTATATCACAGAAGCAATCATACAGGAAGTGTAACCAAACTAGCTAAATACAAAGTAACTTGGAGATTTTCCCTCACCCTCTTCTTACAAGTTTACAGCTATAAAGTAATTAAGAGATTTCCTGTCCATCAACCGATTCTAGCACAGTGGAAGCGAAGGATATATGGTTCCTAGCTACACTCAGAGATAAACTAAGGAAAACCTTTCACACAGCACAAAGAATTGGCATCATATCCACTCATTAGCAGAAATGCAGTGGAAACTTACAAACCACCTTCTTCAGAAAATGGGGTGTAAATTCCCCATCTTTAAAAGTTCTGTCCCTTTTTTATATAGTTTTTCTTTTCCAATTAGTCCCTTTGCTTTCAATTTCAGGCATCTGGATTCTTTCATGCCTTCCTTTGTCCTGTCATATCTATACTCCCATTCCTGCTGACCTGTTGACCCTTATGGCCTTGTGTATAACCATGTGCTCGGGCCTTTGTCAGATCTATTCCCTGTTATCTGACCCTTTTCCCACTTATTCAACTTTCTGCCCGGTTTGTTTTTCCATCCATTATTTTCAATAAATATAGAAAATATATAGCTTATTTATTTACAGTCTCTTATATACCGCACTATTCAGCATCAGCGCGGTTTACATGGAACAAAAATGCTCAGTACAATTAACACGTATGAGTTTACAGATAACAGGGCAAATAACTTGGATAACAGGGGTAAACTATTTACAAATCTTGCTACGTAGTCATATGAACATGAATTCCATAGAAACATATGCACCACTAAGGGTTAGAGTATCTTTCTTGGCATGTTGTTGGGAAACCATATATTTGCTTAGTGGATTGCATCTCTGGTCTCAATGGGGTGGGGTTGGGTTCAATGAGGTACTTATTGAAAAGGTGGCATTAGTTCTCTGATCTTCTGACATTTTCCGCACTAGGCCTCAGTAGGCCCCATGCCAAACTGGCATAACCATGCTAATGATGCCTTCTCTCTCCTGTGCTCTGTAGATAAGTGTGTGTTTTCTCACATTTCTTCCATCTGATGTCACCTAATACCCCTAGCACCTGTGATAAGGAAGCTTATCATAGCTCAGGTAGGAGCTATAGAAAAGATGATGTGACTCTGAACAAGCAACCTGTCAGTTCTGGTAGAAGCAAGAAAACAGTTTTCACATAAAAGACTACCAGTCCCAGAATGCACCAGGTTTCCAGCAGCCATGAGAGGGGCTGAAGTGAGAAAATGTGTGTGCAATCAAGAGAACTATGAGGTAATCCCTAAGCACTCATCTCAAAGGGCAGGGCCTGATTCAAGACAGCTGCGCTGTGTTAGGGAGCAGCACACATTAGAACAGGATAAGAATAGAGCTTATTCTTCAGATAACAGCTACAGAGGGAGGAAGAGATACAGAGACCAGCAACGGCTACAAGCTCAAGCACCAGTATCACCTGGAGAAACAGAAGCCAAGCCAAGCAGATAGAGAGAGAAGGAAACTCTCTGGAAGGAAGAGAAGAAAGGCCATTGGAAGGTCTGGGAGATTCCAAGGCAGTACCCATACTGGGAGGTATTCCAAAAGCCAGCAGAGTCCATTGGACTGGATTCAGCCAGAGGAATGGAGTGGCAGAGATAGGAATCACCAGTGGCTACCTGGAAGAGAGAAGACTGCATGTGGAAGGGACTTTCAGACCAAGGCCAGAAGGTATGTGAGAGAAGATCCAGTGTCCAGGGATCAAGATTGGAAGGCTGGACATCAGAATTGGATTACATATTGGCCAGGCTATACAGAGAGGAATAATGATAGCAGGAGAGGCTCAGGTATGAACATTGATCCAGACCCTATCTATAATAGAGAATGGCAGCAAGGGAATAAGCATTCTCATGATAGTGCCTTAATGAAAGACTCGTCTGTGCCAGTGTATGATAGTGACCATATGCTGATTGATACAGCAGATGAAAATACAGTTTACATGGACTGTTCTCTATCTAAATGCTATTGCTAGCTTTCTATGAGCAAACACATCAGCCATCACAAAGAAACCTAACTTTGTTCTTTATTTCCACTGCAAACAGCTCTTAAAGCAGGATTTGGGCTCACACAGTAGCAGCCAGCCAGCTAAAGGCTTGCAGCTGGTCCATTGATAGTAATTAGGGCTGCACCTGATTGTGTGTGTGAGCAAGGGAGAATCACTGCTGAGATCGGCGTGGAAAGTAAGCAGAAGTTAACCTAACCAGCAAAGTTTATTCTTTACTTTGTGCCTTTGTATTTGGTAATTATTTGCTAAGAAAACATTAGCTAATTGCCTGACAAGCTGAAGGTTGTTTTCTGGTTTACTTTGTGACTTTTTGTTATCCATTTTAAACACTGCAAGCAAGTAACCTCATTTATAGTGCTATCAAGCATACATGTGCTGGGTGAATTAAACCCCATCAATAAAAGAAGTATTTTATTGATCTTACCACTTGGTTTCACAACTCAAATTATTGTCGTCAGCTGTGTTTGGGAGTGAATGAACTACAATACCCACAATACCTTGCAAGAATCATATGAATATATGCATCGTCAAGATTGTGTAAGTTCTCACCCTAGGCAGCCGTCTGACACACCCCACATGCAGTTCAAATGCCAGCAATTTGGACACATTTTAGATGTTCTTTGTGTTAACCCTTTCCCTTCTGGCTCTCGCAAGGTATACTATATCTCTCTTCCACAGGTTGGGAAGTCTTCCCCTTTGGGCGAACAGGATGTTAGTCAACTTAACCTAACCTCTTTACCGGAATTCTCCCTGGAAGTAGTCACTGATACTACTACTTTGTTGGCCACATTCACATTTGAATCGGACAGAGAGACTGTGTTAAAATTATATTTTCGCAATATGCATGTCTGCTTTTTGGGGTCAGGTGTACATATATTTCCTGACTTTTCACGTTCTACCCAAGCCCTTAGGAGGGCCTTTTTGGCCATAAGATAAAGGGTTGAAGCCCTTGGAGTGGGGTATACTTTAAAATTTCCTTGTAAATGTGCGGTATCATTTGGGGTAAAATTTATTTGTTTTGATCCTAATCAGTTGTCTGAGTTTGTTACAGCTTGTGAGGGTAATCTGGGCCCAGTAGGTACATCACAGTAATGTGTGTTCAGTTGTCACTGCTGGATCCAGGCGCCTTGGGATAGGGGGGTGTTTTCTTACGTTTTGGTTATAACTCCTTCCTCTTATCGTGGTCTATCATATAATTATGAAGTTTTGTGGGTTTTGTTAATTCAGTATTTATTTTTTTTCTTAATTTCCTGTTTATGTATTTTTTTGAAATGAGGATAAATAAAAATATTGAAAAAAATCCCCAATCTGTGATATATCTCCCCTGACCCCCCTCTCCTCCAGGGTTTACATATTCAGACCTTCAAGTCTGGGGTCTGATGAGCATCGGGCGCCTTAACCCGGCGTTTGGTTCATCCCGCAGCACCAGTTCTGCTTACCAAAAGTGGCCCACTGGGCGCTCGCATTCCATGCCCGGCTCCACGCCATCGAGCCAGGTGTCTTACCCATTTAAAGTTTGAGAATAGGTTGAGATCGTTTCGGCCCCAAGACCTCTAATCATTCACTTTACCGGATAAGACCGCGTCAGGTTGGAGTGCCAGCTATCCTGAGGGAAACTTTGGAGGGAACCAGCTACTAGATGGTTCGATTAGTCTTTCACCCCTATACCCAGGTCGGACGACCGATTTGCACGTCAGGACCGCTGCGGACCTCCACCAGAGTTTCCTCTGGCTTCTCCCCTGCCCAGGCATAGTTCACCATCTTTCGGGTCCTATCGCACGCGCTCATGCTCCACCTCCCCGACGGGGCGGGCGAGACGGGCCGGTGGTGCATCCGCCGCCACTGCTCCTGCCCCCTGGCCGACCCCCGCCTGCGAACGGGAGAGGGAGAAACGCAGCGGGAGGGAGAGGGGCAGGGATCCCACCCCAGCCTGCGCGCACCGGCCCTCACCTTCATTGCGCCGCAGGGTTTCCGGGAAAGGACGGCCCTCCGACTAGCACGCGCGTTAGACTCCTTGGTCTTAGTCTCTTCTCATATGTTTTCTGGCACAGGCCCCTTATTTTGGTTGCTTTCCTCTGTCCATATACTTTGCAAAGTATGGTCTCCAAAACTAAACACAGTAATCCATGAAGTTTTACCAGTGACTTATACAGTAACATTAATCATTTCTTGTTAGGTTTTGATTAATAGCTCACTCCTGCTAGTTGTGTCTCTGTATGCAGCCTAGCATCCTTCTGGCTTTGGCTACCACTTTATCACATTGTTTTGCTTCCTTGAGATCCTCTGAATTATTTCACCAAGATAATCTTCTCCTGGTCTGCGCGCATCAGCCTCTCACCTTATCACATATTGTTCCATTTGGATTTCTGCATCCAAGTGCATCAAGTCAACACATTTTTGCATTAAATCTTAAATTGTTACTGTTTGATATCATTTTTAGCTTACGTTCAGGTACAGTAGCTATTTCCGTATCCTGGAGAGCTTTCAATCTAAGTTTGTACCTAATGCAATGAAGCATTAAGTGACTTGCCAAAGGCCAGAAGCAGCCTCGATGGGATTTGAACTCTGGCATCCCGGATTCTCTCAACCCACTGTTCTAACTGCTTGGCTGCTCCTCCGCAGATACCAAACTTATCTGAGAAAAGCAGAAGCTGAAGTATAAAAGCCAATTCTCTGCCACACAGTGTTCATTAATTAACATAGTAATATAGTATATGACTGCAAATAAAGACCAGAATGGTCCATGTAGTCTGCCCAGCAAGATGGTAAGAGAAGGAGCATCTGCTGCTGTGTGCAGGTTACCCCTCCCTATGCCTTTTGTTTAGGGGTGTACCTACCACTCGGTGTAGGTCACCCCTATTTGTTGAGATATAAGAGAGAGTTATGTTTGTTTTTGATTTTATCCTGTTGCTATAAAGGGATACACTATGTCTGTCCCATGCCATTTTGAATCCTGTCACTGTATTTGCCACCACCACTTCCATCGGGAGGTCATTCCAAGCATCCACCACGCTTTCAGTGAAAAAGTATTTTATTTCCCTTGCAGCTTCATGTTATGCCCTCTAGTTTTACAGCTTCCCCATCTTTGGAAGAGGTTTGTTTGTTCATTAATACCCTTTAAGTATTTAAAGGTCTGAATCATATCTTCTCCAGGAACAAGCAGGAAGTCAGTTCTCACTTATCGGTGACGTCGGCATTGACTGAGCCTGCGCAAAGCAATTCCCCAGCTTTCAAAGAAAGCCTTTGGGATTGCTGCCATGCATGCGTGTTTCTCTTCCCGCCCAAAGGTGCCATCTTGTTCAGTCTCCCTTTTTCCGCGGAGCCCTTTGGACGCACGTCCTCATCCCTCGGAAAATATGTTTCTTTTTTCGGCCTTATGGCCTGCTATATTTCCGTTTGCACCAGACCTCTACCCGTCCTTCTCCTGCTCTCCCACTTTTTGGGCAAGCGGGGACATTTTTCGTAGCATTTTTCCCTTTTGTTGTCTTTGTGACCTTTTTTTCCACCAACCGCTGGCCTCGTGGGGGCCCTTTTTGCCCCAATGGCCACTGGTTTCAAAAAATGCGACAGGTGCTTCAAGAACATGTTGCTTACGGACACCCATTATTGCTGTCTGTGGTGTCTCAGGGCTGACCATGACCCGGAGCTCTGCTCGCTTTGTAAGAAAATGTCCTCCAAGGCCCTGCTAAGTCATAAGCAGAAGTCCGATGACATTTTCCGTAAGGTCACCTCTGAATCCCCGGTGGTGCCCCCCGGTCGTCCCTCTGCTGGTGGGATCCCCACCTCGATCCCACGCTCAAGGCGGCACTCCGAGCAGTATAAGAAGAAGACCTCAAAGTTGCTGTTGGGGGTTCTGGACAAGCATGAGAGCTGCCACTCTGTCGCTTAGCGCCCCCCCTTGGCGTTCTTGAGAGTCGGACAAGGAGCGGCCTCGTAAGGTACCTCGTACAGACACGGAGACCTCTGGCACTGACACCTGGTCTCCTGAGGGCTGTCCCAGCGAGGACCCCCTCTCTTCCTCGACGCCTGACCCAGTGACCCAAGGGTCAGCGTCACAGGGCCCTATGCCCTCTTGGGAGTCCTGTATGCTGGCACTAGAGCACAGCATTTCTGCCTTTTTAGCTGCCCAGCAGGCGCTCACACTCGGCACTGCTGGCTTGCGCCTATAGACTGTGATTCCCTTGGGAGGGATGTCTAAACTTGCCCTAGAAACCCCAGAGAGCTGTGGGCCCAGTGAGGGTCCTCGGCCTCAGTCTCGCTCACCTTCCCGTTCCTCGGGGGGCGATATCCTCCAGGGCCTCTGGCTCCAAGCAGGCCCTGACCTCTGGACAGGGCAACCAACCCGAATTGGATTCCTCCTCAGATCTCTTGGGTTGGGAGTCAGATGGGGATACTTCCCCGGAGACCCATGCCCACAGGGACCTCCCTTCGGACCTGTCCCCCGCCCGACACATCCTTTCTAGTGTTCATGCGGGACATGGCGTGGGCCCTCAACCTGGCTACCCAGGCAGAGGAGGAGCCTCGAGCCGAAGAGCTCGATATCTTGTAGTAATAGTCCCTGCCTCAAGAGTCTCTCACTGTCCCAGTTCCTCTCATTCTGCCCAGTCTACTACTCCATATGTGGGAGACGCCTGCCTCGGTTCCCATAGTGAGTAAGCGCCTCGATGCGACGTACAGTGTCCAGCGTATCCCTGGGTTTAGAAAGACCTAGCTTCCCCACACCTCCATAGTGGTGGAATCAGCAATGCAGAAGCAAAAGAGCCCGCAGTCGCACTTTTTGGTTCCATCAGGTAGGGAGTCGAGCCCTCAACGCCTTGGGGTGCAAGGTGTACCAGGGGTCCATGCTCACATGCTGTATTCAGGCTTACCAATTGTACTGTTCAGTGTATTTGTGAGTGATATTGCTGAAGGACTGAATGGAAAAGTCTGTCTTTTTGCAGATGACACGAAAATTTGCAACATAGTGGACTCCCCTGAGGGAGTGGATAACATGAGGAAAGATCTACAAAAGCTGGAAGAATGGTCTAATGCCTGGCAGTTAAGATTTAATCCGAAGAAGTGCAGTGTCATGCACTTGGGAAGAAGAAATCCAAGGGAAATGTACGCGATAGGGGGAGAGAGGTTGGTGTGCACGGACCAGGAGAAGGACCTTGATGTGATTATTTCTGAGGATCTTAAGGTGGCAAAACAGTGCGACAAGGCAGTGGCAAAAGCCAGGAGGATGTTGGGTTGCATACAAAGAGGAATTACCAGCAGAAAGGAGGAGGTTACTAATGCCACTGTATAAGTCACTTGGAATACTGTGTTCAAGTTTTGGAGACCATATCTTGCAAAGGATGTAAAAAGACTGGAAAACTGTTCAGAGGAAGGCGACCAAAATGATTTGGAGCCTGCGTCAGTAGCCTTATGAGAAGAGACTTGAAGACCTAAATATGTACACTCTGGAGGAGAGGAGGGATAGGGGAGATATGATTCAGACCTTTAAATACTTAAAGAGAAATAATGAACAAACTTCTTCCAAAGACAGGGAAGCTGTTAAACTAGAGGGCATAACATGAAGCTGCAAGGGGGTAATTTGAAAGGCAATGTCAGGAAATACTTTTTCACTGAAAGGGTGGTGGATGTTTGGTATGCCCTCCTGATGGAAGTGGTGGGGGCAAATACAGTGACAGAATTCAAAATGGACACAGTGGATCCCTTTACAGCATCAGGATAAAATCAAAATAAACTTAACTACCTAATTTCTCAACAAATAGGGGTATCCTACACAGAGCGGTGGGTTCACCTCTAAACAAAGACAGGGGAGGGGTGGCCTGCACGAAGCGGCAGATGCACCTACTCTTTGCCATCTTACTGGGCAGACTTGATGGACCATACTGGTCTTTATCTGCCGTCATTTACTATGTTACATGGACATGTTCTTACGTGACCTGGCCAAGGAGCTTGGAGGTTTCTCCACGGGCCTCACGGGCGAACTCCTCCTTAGGTTCCAGACCTTCCTGAGGTCTGTTGCGGAGTGCTCCCAGTACCTTTCCCACACCACCTACAACAGGTGGCGGCTGCTGGCTTCGGGGCTCTATGCCCCAAAGTCCTCTGACTTGGAGCAGTGGGTCCAGGAAAAGCTCCTAGATGTCCCCTGCCTTGGCGAGCAACTCTTTTTGGTAAGCCTATGTAGAATATGGCTGCCGAGATAGAAACTGAGTTCGTAACCCGAACCCGCCTCTTGCGCAAGACCTCCTCCCTCCCTCGGAAGACACAGCAAGCTAAGAAGCCGTTATTCCCAAGGAAGGGCGTACCTTACTGGGGTTACCTACCCACTCTTGCGCCAGCCACAGCGATGCAGGGAAAGTCCCCCCACGGTCACTGCAAGCCTAAAGGGCCCAAGACCCAAACCCCGGCGCCGTTCCAGCCTGCTCAGGTTTTATGTTGCTTTTCGCCCCTCAGTAGCTTCACAGCCGGTGGACACATGGGTTCTTCGGGTAATCTGAAACGGGTATCGCCTCCATCTGGACAGGCTTCCCTCTCTTCTCCCCAGTGGAGCTTTCTCTACTCCCCGCACACCAGACTTTTCTGCAGCAGGAGCTGGACAACCTCCTCACCCAGCTGACGGTTGAGAGGGTACCAACGCACCTTCGAGGTCGGGGCTTCTATTCCCAGTATTTGCTCGTCCCTAAAAAGACGGGAGGCCTACGGCCAATCCTCGACCTCAGAAAGTTAAACAAGTTTCTGGTGCGGGAGCAGTTCAAAATGTTATCACTTGGCGTCCTGCTGCCCTTCTTCCAGCAGAGCGATTGACTATGCTCCTTGGATCTCAGGGATGCTTACGCCCACATTCTGGTCCACCCCCAGCACAGGCAGTACCTGCGCTTCAGGGAGAGTATTACCACTACAGGGTGCTCCCCTTCGGATTTGCGTCTGCCCCACTGGTTTTCACAAAGTGCCTCTCCGTGGCAGCCACGTCCCTCAGATGGCAGGGTGTACCAGTCTTCCCTTACCTCAACAACTGGCTAGTCACAGGGCCCTTGGCTGGAGAGGCTCGATCAGCGGCATCCCACACGATCCTTCTTCTCGAATGCCTGGGGTTCCTGGTCAACTACTCCAAGTCTGACCTCAAGCCAGTGCAGGCCTTGGAGTTTATCAGCGCAGGCCTTGGAGTTTATCAGCGCACGCCTCGACACTCAGCAAGCGACTGCCTTCCTGTCAGCAAACCATGCAGACCGCTTCAGAGCCCTGGTGGCTCAGGTCCAGTGCAACACTCCGGGTTACGGCCCGGACTATGCTGTGCCTCCTGGGGCACATGGCTGCCACCGTCCATGTGCTTCCCCACACCGGCATGCACCTCAGAGATCCCATTCGGGTCTCCCACAACCTTTGCACATCCCTGGATAGGTGGCGGACCCCCGCAATCTCCTCCGGGGGCTGCTCTTCCAAATCCCTCAGCACAAGCTCGTCCTGATGACAGATGCTTCCCTGCTGGGGTGGGGAGCCCACTGCGGTGCACTGTGCACTCAGGGGTGATGGTCGCCCGAAGAGTCCCAACAGCAAACAAACTTGCTCAAGCTTTGGGTGGTCTGATGGGCTCTGAAGGCCTTCAAGGACCATCTGAAAGGGAAGTCTGTACTCGTGCAGACTGACAACCGAGTAGCAATGTTTCAACAAGGAAGGGGGCACAGACTCCCACCTCCTCTGCTGGGAGGCAGTCGTCCTCTGCTACTTTGCCTTCCGTCGGGGGATGACCCTACAAGCGGTCTACCTTCCAGGCCACAAGAATGTCCTCGCGGACAAACTCAACAGGATCCTCTGCCCTCACGAGTGGCAGCTGGACCCGGAGGTGGACGGTCTTTTTATTCCATCGGTGGGGGATCCTGACCATGGATCTGTTCGCCAACCTGACGAATACGCAGCTCCCCTACTTCTGTGGACCAATTCTGCACCCAAGCAGTGAAGACCTGGATACGTTCCTCTTGAGCTGGACCTCCGGGCTTCGTTACGCATTCTCCCCTACTCCTCTCATTTCGAGCATCCTCCACAAGGTTCAGCGGGAGCAGTGATCCTCTTCGCTCCCTCGTGGCCTCAACAACCGTGGTTCCTGCTCCGCCTCGTGTCTGAGCTCCCAGTTCACCTGGGCTGTGCCCCAAGCCTGTTAACGCAGGAGGAGGGGCAGGTGTTCCACCCGAACCTGGCCTCGTTGTCCCTCACAGCCTGGCGGCTGAACGGGTATCCCTAGCCCCACTGGACCTCCCGAAGGAGGTGGTCCTTGCGTCAAGGAAGGACTCAACGAGATGAGCTTACGCCTTCAAGTGGCAATGCTTCTCAATCTGGTGCTCCGGGCTCCAGATTGACCCGTTCTCTTGTCCTACCCGATGGGTCCTCCAGTACCACCCCCACCTCTTGAAGGAAGGGCTGAAATCAAACTAGGTCAGGGTGCACGTGAGCACCATTTCGGCGAATCATCTCCCCGTGGAGGGTAAACACCTCTCGGAACAGCCCTTGGTCTCCTGCTTTATGCGGGGTCTCCTACTTTCCAAACCTCCCATTTGACCTCTCCCAGCGGAGTGGGACCTGAATGTAGTGCTCATGCAGCTTATGCATTCACTCTTTGAGCTGATGGCAACATGCCTGCTGCAGCACCTATCCTGGAAGGTGACCTTCCTAGTGGCTTTGACCTTGGCCCGCCAAGTCAGCGAGCTCCAGCCTCTCATGGCGGATGCCCCTTATACCAGGTTCTACAGCAACAGGGTGGTCCTCCGTACCCATCCCAAGTTTCTTCCGAAAGTTGTCTCGGATTTCTCTCAATCAGGAGATAGTCTTGCCGACCTTCTTCCCGAGACCACATGCTGACCAGGCATCAGCCGTTTTGCATACACTCGACTGCAAGAGGGCTCTTGCCTTCTATCTGCAGCACACCCAGCCTCATCGCAAGTCTGGCTCTTCGTGACCTACGATCCAAATCGCTTGGGGCAGGCAGTCACAAAATGCACACTTTTCCACCTGGGTGGCTGGCGTCCTGCTGGATCGGCGGGTCACCACACACGGCATCCGAGCCAAGGCGGCCCCAGTAGTTTTACTGCACTTGGTGCCGCTGATGGACATCTGCCAGGCTGCGACCTGGACTTCAGCGAACACTTTCGCTTCGCACTACTGCCTGGAGAGGGAGTCCCACCGGGACAGTGCCTTCGGCCAAGTTGTACTTTGTGGGGCCCTGTATCCCACAACAACTGTTTTTCACTGTTAGATATCACCAATTACCAATTAGCAACAAATTACTCAAGACAAACTTCTGCTCAGCGAAATAAATCACCAATGCAGAGAGCAAAAGACTCTGTCTGAGAAAGGTGGAGGACAGTCCGTTTCCCTTACCGGTACTGGGGAGCAGACTGCCCACTGAGTTATGGAGCCATCCCCTTATATAGATATTCTCTGTCACAAAACTTCTAGAAGTCTGATGTCATTCTGTAAAAGTCAGTTACTTGCAAAGAAAGAAAACTTTGCTAGAACTCCTTCTCTGAGGCCCCCTCCCATGAATAATGCCAATTATGCCTTAGGGCTACCTTCTCTACAGCTGGGGTTCTCAAGGTCTTCTGGTCTTTGCTTAATTGTGCTTCTTATCTGTGCTGTGGAGCAAGTCTTTCCTGCATTCCTTGGCCTGTTTATGGTCTTTTCATCTCCTGGTGCTAAATTACATTCTTCTTTTCTTCAAGGCTGAAAGTATGTTTTCTGCTAATTAATTCTCTGAGCAGACCTGTATTTCTCTTCTGAGCCTGACTTTGCGTACTTCTACTCAAAGCAAGGCCTCCAGACTACAGCAGGCTGCAAGGCTGTATTTTAGCATATACTTTCTTAGCCCACAGGACATTTTTCTTTTCTTCATCGTGCAAACTGCAGGCAGGCCATGATTACAGTCACAGATAGCAGCAGAAGGAGCAAAACTATCCCTAAACCGAAATATAAACCCAAAATATCCCAACAACTTCGTAGTCTGTTCGGGGTATGAGCAACTCTTGCCCTCCGACCCTTCTCGATGGCTACCGATGGTTTCGCCCCAGGGACCCAAGGACTCGGGCTCATTCGGACATCAGCTTCCACTCATGACTTTGCAGAGGTGTTTTTTGGTTACAGGTTCAGTAGCCTGTAGCTGGGGAGCCCCATAAGTGAGGACTGACTTCCTGCTTTGTTCCTGGAGAAAGCGTAGTTACTCACCTGTAACAGGTGTTCTCCAGGGACAGCAGGAATCGGTCCTCACTACTCTCCCACCTCCCCTGATGAGTTGCTGGATTTTTATCCCTCCCTTGCCATCTGCTTGGTAGGGCTTGAGTTAAGGTACCTGACTGAGCAAGATGGTACCTTTTGGGCAGGAAGAGGACCACACATGCGTGGCAGCAATCCCAAAGGCTTTCTTTGAAAGCTGGGGAATTGCTCCGCACGGGCTCCGTCGGTACCGACATCACCCATAAGTGAGGACTGATTCCTGCTGTCCCTGGAGAACACCTGTTGCAGGTGAGTAACTATGATTTCCCTGTCCCTCCTTTCCTCCAGAGTGTACATATTTAGGTCATCAAGTCTCTTCTCATAAGTCTTCTGACGCAGGTTCCAAATCATTTTGCTCTCCTACTGTTTTGCTAATTGAACAGGGTGCGAAAATAAAGGCTAACACACTTTGTAATAAAGATAAGCAGTTTATTTATAAAACAAAGATAACTTGAAAGCAAGTAATTCACTTATTTACCTATAATTTAGTTAGTGAAGATAACTAGAAAGCAAGTAATTACAGGAGAATGATGCATCACCGACAGTTATGAACTTCATCTCATGCCACACTTTGACTAAATGGATCCCGGATTCAGCCAGGCAGGAGAGACTTCTCAATTGGGAGATTTTCCAGGCAGTGCATGTGCCGACTCGGATCCCTTTACACCTTCCTGGCTGAAAAAGGCACCCATTTTATCCTATTGCAACAGCAACCAGTTATTTTCCATCAGGTGATATACACATAGCATAGGGTCAGTTATTCATTAAACTTAATCAAGACACTGGCCAGATGTCTGAGAATGCTCAAGGGATATATTCCCAATCCCATGGATTTTGAAGCTCAAAACGCTACAATTTATGATCTCTTTATTGTGTGTGCATTTGCCAGGTGAAAAGATTTTATCTTGTGTACCAGTATCTCTCTGTAGTTATGCAAGCAGTTTCTCACAAAATTGTAAAACTAAGGTTCATAGAAACATAGAAACATGACGACAGAAAAAGACCACAAGGCCCATCTAGTCTGTCCTTCCATAACAACTATAACAGTCCACTTTTTACCTTTAGAGATCCTCTGTGTTGGTCCCATGC
Organism: Ichthyophis bannanicus; assembly: GCA_033557465.1. Classification (NCBI taxonomy): domain Eukaryota; kingdom Metazoa; phylum Chordata; class Amphibia; order Gymnophiona; family Ichthyophiidae; genus Ichthyophis; species Ichthyophis bannanicus. Next base: position 144,938,093 of record CM066046.1, on the reverse strand, counting down.
TTTTTTGAATTCAGTTACTGTCCTCATCTCCACCACCTCCACTGGGAGACTATTCCACGGATCCACTACTCTTTCCGTAAAGAAATATTTCCGCATATCACTCCTGAATCTATCTCCCTTCACCCTCATCCCAATTAACCCCTCACTCACTGCTGATGCATAATCAGTAGTCTGTTTTAATTCATTTGTACTACACTTCCTCTGAACTGTCTTTATCTCCAGGAACAAGCAGGAATTTAGTCCTCACATATGGGGTATCGTCGGTACCGACGGAGCCTGCGTGGGAACGCTCCCCAGCATCCAATCAGAAAGCCTTTGGGAGCACCCCACAGTGCCTGTGTGCTGCCTTCCCGCCTTTCCCAACTGCCTCTCTCCAGTTCTTCTTTTTCCGCGGAGCTAGCACGTCGTGTTTCTGTCACCGCAGAAGAATTTCTTTATTTCTTTTTGTGGTCGCGTCTGCCTTCTCCGACGCTCTACCGGTACCGCCGGTCTTTCTTTTCTAATATATATATATATATATAATATGTTTTTTTCCTTTTCTTCAGGTGCATCCGCCTTTTTGGGCCTTAGGCCCGAAAACTTTCCTTAACATGGAAAAACCTGCCTCAGGTTTTAAAAAGTGCACAAAATGTGGCGGTACCATTTCCATCACCGACACCCATGAATGGTGTTTAAAATGTTTAGGTCCTGACCACTCCATCACAGATTGTGTGTCCTGTGCTATGATGTCTAAAAGAGGTCGACAGAACCGAGCTGCTAAGCTCAGTACCGTGTTTCCCTCTGATGCGGCTTCGGTGGCATCGACGTCTTCCAGGGCTTCCTCTTCTTCTTGTGGATCTCAGGTAACTAAACATAAATCCAGCCAGTCCTCGAAGGGTAGATCTCCTTCTAAGCATCGAGATGCCTCTGGCGTTGCCCTCAAGGATTCTGCACCGGCAAAATTACCCCGGCGGGAGGTTTCGGCTTCCAAAGCATCATCATCAGGGTTCCAGGATGTTCTCAATGGTTCGGCCTCGACAGATTTCCTGGTGCCATGCTCTGGGGTACCGGTGGTTTCCACCGGTACCGCCTTCCAGGCATTGGCACCGTCTATGGACCAGAGAATTCTGGTCCATAGACGGATGTGGGAAACACCTCTTACCATCTCTCCTCATTCTCGTATGTATCGTGTCCCTCCTTGTCCTGGCTTCCATAAAACTCAGCTTCCTCACCACTCTATTGTGGTGGAATCTGCTATGAGAAGGATTAGAAGTGCAAAAAGACATGCCTCTAATCCTCCAGGACGTGAATGCAGAACTCTGGATGCTTTTGGACGTAGAGTCTTTCAAGCTTCCATGCTTTCTGCAAGAATCGGTTCCTATAGTCTCTACATGGGAATGTTCCTAAAGGAAGTTACTGATCATCTACAGACTTTAAGTCCTTACATCTCTGAGGATAAAAGGCAGGAGTTTCTCACTTGGCTCAAACATGCCCAAGATGTCTCTAAATTCTCCAACGGTGCAGCCTTTGACTGCTTTGAATGTATAAGCAGTACCTCGGCTATTGCCATAGGTGCACGTAGAATTGCTTGGCTCCAAGCATCTGATTTTAGAGCTCTGGGTACAAGATAAATTGGGAAATATACCTTGTACTGGTGAGAACCTGTTTGGTAAAGATTGGCAAGAAAAAGCCAATGAAATGGATGCTGAAAATTCCACTTTGGATAGACTTTCCAAGTCTACTGCTGATCCTGTTAGGAAAAGGTTGTTCAAGAAAACACCTTTTTCTAAAAAAGAAAAGATTTTATCATGCTTATGCTCAGCAGGCATCTTCTGCAGGTCAGTTTTCAACCAAACGTCAGCAACCACCCAAACCGAAGAAAGCAAAGGCTGCTAGGCCTCAACTGGCCCAGCAGCCTCAGCCTCCTCAGGGCCTTTGACTTTCAGCTAGAGAACTTAGCCTTTCTGGCTCTGGAAGGACCAGAACCGTCCACCATTCCAGGAAGGTTATGCCATTTTGCTCCCAGATGGGGGCAAATAACAGCAGAGCATTGGACACTCCATCATAAGAGGGGTACAAACTTCATTTTTCAAGCATGCCCCCTCCCCTCCCACAATAGTGAAGCAGTTCAATTCTCCGACCTCTCTCATCGACCTGTTAGGTCAGGAGATTACCATCCTTCTTGCCCAAGGGGCAATAGAAGAAGTGCCTCTTCATCAACAGGGCACAGGGTTCTATTCCCCTTTATTTTCTTATTCCAAAGAAAGCAGGGGGATACATACCTATCTTAGATCTCAGAGAATTGAACAAATTCCTTGTCAAGGAGAAATTCAAAATGATTTCTCTCGGAGCTCTGCTTCCATACCTTCAGAGTCAGGATTGGCTTTGTTCTCTAGATCTCAAGGATGCGTACACCCATGTAATCATCCATCTAACCCACAGAAGGTTCCTTCGGTTCCTGTTTCAAGGAAAGCACTACCAATACAGAGTGCTTCCTTTTGGTCTGGCCTCTGCACCAAGGGTGTTCATGAAATGCATGGCTGTGGTAGCAGCATTTCTACGCACTCTGGGAATATTCGTCTTCCCTTACTTGGACAACTGGCTCATTCGAGCTCCAACACAGTCAGAGGCCAAGACTTTTCTATTCTGCACAATGCATATCCTTCAGTATTTAGGGCTGGTAATAAACATCCCAAAATCCAGTCTAACTCCTACTCATTCTCTAGAGTTCATAGGAGCCTTGCTGGATACCACAAGGGCAAGGTCCGTTGCCTTCGCTTAGTGCAGTTAGCTTCTCAAGCAGCGCTAAAGCCTCACCTAACTGCTCGAGAAATGTTGAAATTGCTGGGCCACATGGCATCCACCGTGCATGTGGTTCCATATGCTTGCCTCCACATGAGGGCAGCTCAGTGGACTTTATCCACCCAATGGACCCAGGCATCAGGGTGCCTGTCAGACAAAATAGCAAACACAAGTCGTCTCATTTTGTCTCTACAATGGTGGATGTCCACTCAAAATCTGTTGCTGGGGTGCCCCTTCCAACAACCCCTACCCCAAGCAACTCTCACAACAGATGCTTCTCCAATGGGTTGGGGAGCTCATCTGCAAGACCTCTCCACCCAAGGCACCTGGTCTCCACAGGAGAGTTGTCTACATGTCAATCTCTTGGAGCTCAGAGCAATCTTCCTTGCTTGGCGAGTGTTCCACACCCTGCTCAGCTACAAGACAGTCCTGATTCATACGGACAATCAAGTAGCCATGTTCTACGTGAACAAGCAGGGGGGAACAGGCTCTCTGTCACTTTGCAACAAAGCTTTGCGACTGTGGGCCTTCGCCAGAGAGCATCAGATTCATCTTCTGGCAGTGTATCTTCCAGGCGTTCAAAACTCTTGGGCAGACAAACTCAGTCGAGTTCTCCTTCTACACGAGTGGTCTCTGCATGCAGACCTGGTGGCCAGGATTTTTCAACTTTGGGGAACCCCGGACATAGACCTCTTTGCAAGTCCGTGGAATGCCAAACTTCCCCGGTTCTGTTCCATTACTCTGGCTCAGGGAGCTCAGGCAAAGGATGCTTTCCTCCTTCACTGGGGTCAAGGCTTCCTGTATGCCTTTCCACCCATTAAACCTAATCCCCAAAACCCTGTTCAAGCTTCAGAGACAGAGGCCATATGATTCTCATAGCTCCACATTGGCCACGGCAAGTGTGGTACCCTCTGCTTCTACATCTCTCAAGCTCCCTCCCTGGAGTTAGGGACTGCTCCAGATCTCCTATCTCAGGAGAATGGGATGTTATGGCATCCCAGTCCCCAGTCCCTGCATCTCAGGGCTTGGTTGCTGAAGGCCTAGATCTCCAAGATCTTCATCTTTCTCAGCAAGTGAAAGATGTTGTTTGTGCTTCCAGAAAACCTTCCACTAGACGTTCTTATGCTTTCAGGTGGGAAAGGTTCACTATTTGGTGCTCAGAAAAGGGTCTTAACCCCCTGGCTATATCTCTGGAATCATTATTGGAGTATCTCCATTTGTCTAATGCAGGCCTTAAGACAAATTCAGTAAGAGTCCATTTGAGTGCTATTGCAGCTTCGCTTAAACCTCTAAATGGACATCCTATTTCCTCTCATTCTCTTAAAGCAAGATTCATGAGAGGCCTCCTTCTAACTAAGCCTCCCATTAGACCACCTCCGCTGGCATGGGACTTGAACCTGGTTCTTGGGCAGCTCATGAAGCCACCTTTCGAAACCTTAGCTACCACCTCCTTGAAATTCCTTTCTTGGAAGGTTATCTTTCTCATTGCAATCACATCAGCACGCCGCATTAGTGAATTGCAAGCACTAGTAGCTAATCCACCTTATACAAGGTTCCATCATGACAAGGTAGTCCTTAGGATCATCCACATTTTATACCTAAGGTGGTCTCGCCTTTTCATCTCAACCAAGAGGTCTACCTACCTGTTTTTTTTCCAGGACCTCATGCATTAAATGCAAAGAGGAATCTTCATACCCTGGACTGTAAAAGAGCTCTAGCTTTTTATTTACAGAGGACACAGCAACATAGAAAGTCCTCTCAACTCTTTGTTGCTTTTGACCCTTCTCATTTGGGACTTCCAGTCTCCAAGAGAACACTATCTAACTGGATTGCTCAGTGTATTTCTTTCGCCTATCAGGTAAGAACCTTTCTCTGGAGGGCAATGTCACAGCTCACAATGTGAGAGCCATGGCAGCCTCAATGGCTCATCTGAACTCTGTGTCTATTGACGACATCTGTCGAGCAGCCACTTGGGCCTCTGTTCATACCTTCACAGCCCATTACTGCCTGGACAAGGACTCCCGCCGGGATGCCTTGTTTGGTCAGGCTGTTCTCAAACACCTGTTCCATACCTAATCAACTCCTACCCACCATCCCTGGTAGGATGCCAGAGATCCATGGGGGGAAGTGGAGCCCTTCTCAGGGGGACACAACTTCTGGGGTCTCTCCCTGGCACCTAAAGCTAGGGAGCCCCATATGTGATGACTAGATTCCTGCTTGTTCCTGGAGATAGCATAGTTACTCACCTGTAACAGGTGATCTGCGGGAACAGCAGGAATTTAGTCCTCACAACCCACCCACCTCCCCTAGGCGTTGTATCTCACTATCTCTTTCCTTTCCCTCTCTCTCTCTCAGCTTTAAAACTCAACTGGAGAGAGGCAGTTGGGAAAGGCAGCACGCAGGCACTGTGGGATGCTCCCAAAGGCTTTCTGATTGGACGCTGTGGAGCGTTCCCGCACAGGCTCCGTCGGTACCGACGATACCCCATATGTGAGGACTAAATTTCTTTGCCTATAAATGTATCGCTTGTCTTCATTGCCAAGGAGTTTACGTTTGGTTTCATCTGTCCACAGAACATTTTCCCAGAAGGAATGTAGTTTTGCAAGGTTGGTTTGGCCAAAGATCAGATAAGCCTTTTTATGTGTGGTTTTGAGCAGTGGGGTCTCCCTTGGCCTTCGCTCATGAAAGTCCTTCTTTGTTTAGTGCATGGCATATGGTATGAATTGAAACCACCACTCCAGATTGCTCCAGGTCAGCCTTAAGCTCTTTGAAAGTTTTACATGATGTTTTGCAACAGTTTGCACTAACCTTTGAAGACTTCTTGGATTCATTTTCCTTTTCCTATCACATCCTGGGATGTTCTTGACAGTTCCATGAGCAGAAAACCTCTTAATAACATTAATATCTGTAGACACAGGAATCCCAAAGTCTTTGGAGATGGCCTTGTACCCCTTTTGAAGTTTGATGTTTGGTAATAAAGGCTTTTCTGACGGTGTCAGGCAATTCTCTTGTCTTCAGCATTGTGAAAATGGAACAGAGTGAATGTGGCCGTTTTAAACATTAGAGCCATCATTCATTGGTTGATTCAAGTCATGTGAGTACTGACAGTTGATCACAGGTGCCTCTAATTTTATTGCAATGGGAATGTGGTTTTTCTGTTCATACTGTTTTGAATTGTTTATAAGGGTACCAGTAATCAATGGTTTGCAGCTTGTCGTGCTGTGAGGGCTTGTGTGCATCAGTGATGCTGAGAGCTAAACTATCGGTAGTTTAACTACTGGCTGGGTCTCCCAAGATGGACAGGTCTCAGCTGAGGTGCCAGACAAAGACAAACAACCCATCTGGGCAGCAGCAGAATGGGATAGTGTTGACGGCGGAGGATCACATTTCTGTGACAACGGCAACAACACCAAACTTAAACTGCACGGAAGAAAGGCGCGGCAATCTACTTCTGTATCTTGCCATGAAAACCCAATGGATAGTTACAACAAAACAAATTGTGCTATAGTGCTGGAAGATGAGACCCTCAGGTCAGAAGGCACTCAGCTACTGGGGGAGAGCTGAAGACTTTTCAGAGTAAAGCCAGCATTTATGATGTGGTTGGATCAAAGCCCTCGGGACGTCTGACTGCTGATGTAGCTGCGCATGAAATGAGTCAGAAGCTGTAAAGATGTCTTATGCATTGGAACATGGAATGTACGAAGCATGAACCAAGGGAAGTTGGAGGTGGTCAAGAATGAAATGGAACGTGTACAATTTGATCTTTTGGGTGTCAGCGAACTGAAATGGACTGGCATCGGGCACTTTGCATCAGATGATCACATGGTCTACTATGCTGGAAATGAAAGACAAAGAAGAAATGGTGTTGCATTTATAATAAAGAAGAAACTTGCAAGAACTGTAATGAAATACAATGCAGTCAGCGAACGCTTAATCTCTATTCGTCTACGAGGAATGCCTATCAACACAACTATAATTCAAGTATATGCCCCAACAGCTGCAGAAGAGAATGAAATTGAAGAGTTCTATGAACAAGTACAAGCTGAAATTGACAGAACATGCAAACAGGATATCCTGATAGTCATGGGTGACTGGAACGCAAAAGTTGGCAACAAGAAGGCAAAGTAGTTGGAAAATATGGACTTGGCAACAGAAATGAAGCTGGAGAAAGACTGATAGAATTCTGCAAGACCAACGATCTATTCATCTCAAACACCTTCTTCCATCAACACAAGCAGCGACTGTACACATGGACTTCACCCAATGGATTGTATAAAAATCAAATTGACTACGTCTGTGGAAGTCAATGATGGAAAAGTTCTATAACATCAACAACGACAAAACCTGGAGCTGACTGTGGTACAGATCATCAACTACTAGTATGCAAACTCAAGCTAAAGTTGAAAAAGAGCAAACCACTCATGAATGCACAAAATATGACCTTGAGAATATACCACTGGAATTTAAAGACTGCCTGCAAAATCGATTTGCTGCTTTAGATACAAATGACAGAACTCCAGAAGAGTTATGGAATGACATCAAGAAGGTTGTGTTGGAAGAAAGCGAGAAGTCTCTACAAAAGGTGAAAAAGCAAAAACGGCCAAAATGGATGACGGAAGAAACTCTGAAAATTGCCCACAAGCGCAGAGAAGCTGAAGCCAGAGGAGAAAGAAAGACAATAACAGAACTCAACAGAGTTTAACTTCGGTGGTGAGTAAATTATTGGAAACGCTGCTGAAAGAGAAAATAGTGAGGTTTCTGGAGTCCAGCGGATTACAGGATCCGAGGCAGCATGGATTCACCAGAGGCAGGTCTTGTCAGACAAATCTGATTGATTTTTTTGACTGGGTGACCAGGGAGTTGGACCGAGGGAGAGCTCTAGATGTGGTGTATTTGGATTTCCGTAAAGCCTTTGACACTGTTCCTCACAGGCGACTTATAAACAAACTGAGCACCCTAGGGATGGACCCTAAAGTTACTGCTTGGGTTAGAAATTGGTTGGGTGGGAGGCGACAAAGAGTACAAGTAAATGGAGCTCACTCTGAGGAGAAGGATGTTACCAGTGGTGTGCCCCAGGGATCTGTCCTTGGTCCGATTCTTTTTAACATCTTTGTTAGTGATATAGCGGAAGGGCTGTCGGGTAAGGTTTGCCTCTTTGCGGATGATACCAAAATCTGCAATAGAGTAGACACCCAGGAAGGGGTAGATAACATGAGGAGGGATCTAGCTAAGCTTGAAGAATGGTCTAGAATTTGGCAGCTGGGATTTAATGTTAAAAAATGTAAGGTCATGCATTTGGGCTGCAGCAATCCAAGGGAGCAATACAGTATAGGAGGTGAAGTACTTTTGTCCACTAAAGAAGAGCGGGACCTAGGCGTGGTTGTGTCTGATGATCTTAAAGTAGCTAAACAGGTGGAAAAGGCAACAGCAAAAGCTAGAAGGATGCTTGGGTGCATACGGAGAGGAATGGCTAGCAGAAAAAAGGAGGTGATAATGCCTCTGTATAAGTCTTTGGTGCGACCTCATTTGGAGTATGGTGTGCAATTCTGGAGACCGCACCTTCAAAAGGATGTGAACAGGATGGAGTTGGTGCAGAGGGTTGCTACCAAAATGATTAATGGGCTTCATTATAAAGCATATGAGGACAGACTTAAGGATCTTAATATGTACACCTTAGAGGAAAGGCGGGATAGAGGTGATATGATTGAGATGTTTAAATACCTCCGTGGCATAAATGTTCAGGGAGAGCCTCTTTCAATTGAAAGCAAGTTCTGCTACGAGGGGACATGGGATGAGGGTGAAGGGAGATAGATTCAGGAGTGATATGCGGAAATATTTCTTTACGGAAAGAGTAGTGGATCCGTGGAATAGTCTCTCAGTGGAGGTGGTAGAGATGAGGACAGTAACTGAATTCAAGAAAGCATGGGACCAACACAGAGGATCTCTAAAGGCAAAAAGTGGACTGTTGTAGTTGTTATGGAAGGACAGACTAGATAGGCCATGTGGTCTTTTTCTGTCGTCATATTTCTATGTTTCTAGAGATTTCCAACGTGCAGCAAGACAAGACAAGGAAAAGTACTACAACGACGCATGCAAGGAAATAGAAGCAGAAACTATATTAGAAGTAGAACAAGATCAGCTTTCCTAAAGCTACAAGAGTTAAAGAAAAAGTTCCAGCCTCGAATTGGAATGTTACAAGATGCTCAAGGTTCTATGTTGAATGATGCTGAGAAGATCAAGAAAAGGTGGAAGGAATATACAGAGTTTTTATATGATAAAGATCAAGTGGACCAATAGCTGTTTCAACCTGTACCTTATGATCGGGAACCATTGGTGATGAAAGAAGAAGTTAAAGCAGCATTGAAAACCTTATCAAAGAACAAAGCACCAGGCATTGATAGCATTCCCATAGAAGTATTACATCAATTTGATGCAACTGTTACCGTACTTACAAGGCTCTGCCAAGAAATATGGAAGACAACATCATGGCCAACTGACTGGAAAAGATCTGTATTTATACCAATGCTAAAGAAAGGTGATCCAACTGACTGTGGAAATTATCACACAATCGCTCTGATCCCACATGCCAGCAAGATTCTACTGAAGATTATTCAAAAGACTACAACCATACCTGGAACAAGAACTACCTGAAGTGTAAGCAGGGTTCAGGAAAGGGCGAGGAAAGAGAGACATCATTGCGGATGTGAGATGGATCCTTGAAAAGAATAAAGAATACCAAAAGGATATCTATTTGTGCTTTATCGACTATAGCAAGGCGTTTGACTGTGTAAACCATGAGAAACTCTGGGCCACATTAAGAAGCATGGGTATACCAGAACACCTGATCATACTCTTGCGCAATCTGTACATTGATCAAGAAGCAATAGTTCGAACGGAACAAGGAGAAACAGAATGGTTTAAAATAAGCAAAGGTGTAAGACAAGGCTGCATACTTTCCCCCTACCTGTTTAATTTATATGCAGAACAAATCATCAGAGAAGCAGGATTGTATGAAGACAACAGAGGTGTGAAGATTGGTGGAAGACTCATCAACAACCTTCGCTATGCTGATACCACCACATTACTGGCTTAAAGTGAAGATGATCTGAAACATTTGCTTCTCACAATCAAAGAACATAGTCTCAAAATGGGCCTGCACCTTAATGTAAAGAAGACAAAGATCATGACAACTGGCATAATCAACAGGTTCATGGAAATTGAAATCGTGAATAACTTTAACCTACTTGGATCAACTATCAATAAAGAAGCAACAAGCAGTCAAGAAATCAGACGACGCATTGCTCTTGGCAGAATGGCTATGAAAGACCTAGATAAGATTCTCAAGAACAGAGATGTCTCTCTCCATACAAAGATTCGACTTGTTCAAGCCATGGTATTTTCAATAACATCATATGGATGTGAAAGCTGGACAGTGAAAAAGATAGACAGGAAGAAAATTGATGCCTTTGAATTATGGTGCTGGAGGCGAATACTGTGTATACCATGGACTGCCCGAAGAACAAACCAGTCGGTACTAGAGGAGATCAAACCTAAGCTTTCTTTAGAAGCTCAGGTGACAAGACTTCGACTTTCATACTTTGGACACATCATGCAAAGAGAGAGATCATTAGAGAAAGATATCATGCTTGGCAAGATAGAAGGTCAACGCAAAAGAGGAAGGCCAGCAATGAGATGGATCGAGACAATAACAGCAGCTACGGGTACCAGTCTGTCAACAATGAGCCGCCTGACTCAAGACCGAACACAATTTAAGATAGCTATCCAGAGGGTCGCCGTGAGTCGACTCCGACTCGACGGCACTTAACAACAACATAATGGCAGTTCCCAGTTTTTATACTGTTTTTATACTGTACAGTTTTTATATTTATTTAGCTATGCTTATATACCGCTTTTCACCTGGTCAAAGCGGTTCACAAAAAACAATAGATGAATTGAAGTATGGGATAACTTATTTACAGGGGGTGGGTTATACCTTCACCAGGGAGGAGGGTTTTGTTTGTTTACATTCCTGATTTGATATGCATCAGGTTTTCTTAATATATCTACAATTCTCCTTTGCTTCTCAGTCCATATTTCGGTGGTGGTTAGTGTGGGCTTGTATTCACTGTATGGTGCTCTGTTCTGTCCCGAAATGCTGTCTTTAATTGTTTTCTAAACGAGGAGTGGTCCTTGTTTCACATTTTGGTTGGTAGGGAGTTCCATGTGGAGGGAGCGTAGGCTGCAGAAGCACGGCTTCCTATTAATCTTAAACATCTTGTCAGTCTTTGACACTGTAAATCACCAAATAATACTACAGTCTACACACCAATGGAATTCAAGGCACTGTACTCAAATGGTTCACATCATACCTCACCAATAGACATTGACAGATAAAGATTGGTCAAAACACCTCCACCCCATACAGGCAGACACAAGGAGCCCCCTAAGGATCCACCCTCTCCGCCATACTCTTTAACCTCTACCTGTGACCACTCTGCTCAGTCTAAGAACACACAACCTATATGGCCACATCTACGCTGACGACAGTATGATATATGGACGTATTAACATAAACCAGCCCACTTCATCCACCCACCAGGAATGTTTCACTGAGGTTACCAACTGGCTAAGAGACAACAACCTGCAAATCGACTCCAACAAGATGGAGGCACTCTACATAATGAGGGACACCATCTTTACCTCCCCACCCTGCTACAATAACACTGGACAACACTACAATCAAAACCAAGACACAAGTCAGATACCATAGGGTCATCCTTAATCAACACCTAACATTCAAACCCCACATAAATAAAATCATCCGCACAATTTACTACAAAGCAAAGACTCTCCAGCGCCTCTGACTACTCCTTGAAATTGCAGACTTCTGTACTGTACTACAAGTCTCAATAATACCTCACCTGGATTACTGTAATGCCATCTACCAATAATCTCCACACTCCTACCACTCCAAACAGTGCTCCATTTGACAGCCAGAACCCTACAAACAGCAGCAAGTCCAGATCTCTCCAATACTAAAACGGATCCACTGGCTCCCACTACAGAGCCATATAACATAAGGACATAAGATATGCCATACTTGGTTAGACCAAGGTCCATCAAGCCCAGTATCCTGTTTCCAACAGTGGCCAATCTAGGTCACAAGCACCTAGCAGTTTCCCCAAAAGACACAAGTTCCACAATGCTTGTATTGGGGCAAGCAGTGGATTTCCCAGGTCCCCCTTTAATAATGGTTTATGGATCTTTCCTCCAGGAAATTGTCCAAGCCTTTTTTAAACTCAGCTACACTAACAGCTTTTACTACAACCTCCAATAATGAATTTCAGGTTGAAGAGCCCTAACCTTTTTATCCTTTTTAGCCTCTCTTCATAGGGGTATCCTTCCATCCCCTTTGGTGGCTTTTCTCTGTACCTTTTATGATAACACTATATCCTTTTTAAGATATGGCATCCAGGATTGCACACAATATTCAAGGTGTGTTAGCACCATGGGACGATACAGAGGCATTATAATATCCTTTGTTATAGTCTCCATCCCTTTCCTTATGATTCCTAGCATTCTATTTGCTTTCTTGGCCGCTGCTGCACACTGGGCGGAGTTTGTCCACAATGGCGCCTAAATCTCTTTCCTGGGTGGTAGTTCCTAATGTGGAACCTTGCATCGTGTAACCATAGTTTGGGTGGTTCTTTCCTAAGTGCATAACTTTGTACTTTAAATTTTGTCTGCCATTTGGATGCCCAGTCTTTCAATTTATCAATGTCCTCTTGCAATTTTTCACAATCCTCATGGATTTTAACAACTTTGAATAATTTTTTTGTCATCTGCAGATTTGATTACCTCACTCATTTATTCCCATTTTCAGGTCATTTATGAATGTTAAAAAGCAGCAGACCCAGCACAGATCCCTGAGGTACTCCACTATTCACCTTTCTCTATTGGGAAAATTAGCCATTTAGCCCTATCCTCTGCTTTCTATCTTTTTAACCAGTTCCTGATCCATAATAGTACACTGTCTCCTATCCCATTACTTTTTAATTTTGCCAAGAATCTGTCATGAGGGACCTTGTGAAAGGCTTTCTGAAAATCCAAATAGACAAAGGTGAGTCGGGTGATATAGTGTATCTATTTTTCGTAATGGGTTATCGTACAAATCCATCATGCTAACCCACAAAGCAATCCACTCAGACCCCGTCACACACCTCCACTCGCTCCTTCAGCTCTCCCAACCACACAGATCTAGACAGACATCTATAATGAACACCCTCGTCATCCTCCACATCAGAACCAAATCCAGTCAATAAGCATGTAAACAGCCTTCCAGCTATATACATCCTCCGTATGGAATAAGCTACCGGATCAACCCAGGAACATCACTGACCTAATGACTTTCAGAAAATATCTGAAAACACATCTATTCAAGGAACACTTCAATCCAAGCTTATGAAACCCTGCCCCCCCCCCCCTCAGAAAGAACATTACAAGATGACTATCATTACAACTATACATACCCAGAAAAGTATATGGTTAAGAACCCAAGGGTTCATAGTTGCATGTTTATATATAGTTATTGACTGCTATAATGTATTTGTACTTTGCACTTACTCTTGCCATCTTACTGGGCAGACTAGATGGACCATACTGGTCTTTATCTGCCGTCATTTACTATGTTACTTTCGTTGTAAACTGCCTTGACCCGGTGAAAGGCGGTATATAAATACAGCTAGCTAAATATTTCCTTTTTAATAGGTCTTGTGGTGTTTGACACACAAAAGAATCAAATATGTGCACATATATAGTCCAAAGCCATTTCACTGGCCACCTTTTTAAAGGAAATATTGGACATTAAGGGGTTGAACTGCAAGGGTGCCAATAATGTTGAGCAAAACTGTACCACCTATTGTTAAAAAGTGCCGTCGAGTGTCGACTCATGGTGACCCTCTGGATAGTTGTCCTAAACTATGTTCGGTCTTCAGTCAGGCAGCTCATTGTTGACAGGCTGGCACCCATAGCTGCTGCTACTGTATCGATTCATCTTATTTCTGGCCTTCCTCTTTTGCGTTGACCTTCTACCTTGTCAAGCATGATGTCTTTCTCTAACGATCTCTCTTCGCATGATGTGTCCAACATATGAAAGTCAGTCTTGTCGTCTGAGCTTCTAAAGAAAGCTTAGGTTTGATCTCTAGTACTGCCTGGTTTGTTCTTCGGACAGTCCATGGTATACACAATATTTGTCGCCAGCACTATAATTCAAAGGCATCAATTTTCTTGTCTATCTTTTTCACTGTCCAACCTTCGCATTCATATGATGTTATTGAAAATACCATGGCTTGACCAAGTCAATTCTTTGTATGGAGAGACATCTCTGCTCTTGAGGATCTTGTCTAGGTCCTTCATAGCCATTCTGCCTAGAGCAATGCATCGTCTGATTTCTTGACTGCTTGTTGCTTCTTTATTGATAGTGGACAACTTTAATCTACTTGGATCAACTATATCAATTTCTTCTTCATCAACGATAAACTTATTGATTTTGCCAGTTGTCAGGATCTTTGCCTTTACATTACGGTGCAGGCCCATTTTAAGACTGTTCCTTGATCTTGAGAAGCAAATGTTTCAGATTGTCTTCACTTTAGTCAGTAATGTGGTATCAGCATAGCAAAGGTTGTTGACGAGTCTTCCACCAATCTTCATACCTCGGTTGTCTTCATACAGTGCTGCTTCTCTGATTTGTTCTGCATATAAATTAAGCAGGTAGGGGGAAGTATGAAGCCTTGTCATATACCTTTTGCTTTTTTTAAACCATTCTGTTTCTTGTTCCATTCAAACTGTTGCTTCTTGATTAACTGTATAGATGTACCACCTGTAAAAAATCTGGAAAAATTACTCCCTCCAAAATCTTTGGGGTACTTTAACTTGTGCAAGTCACTCTAGGGAGCTCATCACTCCACAAATATTTTACCACATTACTGCAATATCTTATAAAACTTATATGGAAACAAAATAGAAAGTATGGTCGGCATATATAGGATTTTTGGTTCAATTCATTGTTGTTTGCCCCACCAGGAGAGATGCTGAGGGGATTGACTTTGCAGTTCAGTTAATTTGGTTTTATTTTCACCACCTAGTGGATTCAGTGTTGGAGTGAGAAGGAATATCCAAATATTTGATACTTTGCAGAAACCAGCAGAAAGGAAAGGTTTGAAATAGATCTTTAAAAATTTAATATTCAAAGACATCACTTCAGTCTTTGACCAGTTAACTTGATACCCAGAGAATTGTAGTTGCTGTGTTTAATCCACTTGGATATGTGAAAACAAGGGTCGACAAACAAGTTTTAAAAGGGTTTATTTTGTTACAAGCTTTATCCTCTCTTCAGGGCATCAAATCACTCTCAAAAGCTCGTCATTGTTTTTGTATGAGTTCATGCTGATTCCTGGCAATTCATCCTCTGGGTTTCCTCAACCTAGGTGCAATGGGAATTAGATTGCCAGGCCTTTCACTGCTTACAGTACTTGATATTCCAAAGTGGTCTCTCATTCAAGTATTAGCCAGGCCTGGCCCTGAGTATTTAAAAAAACAAAAAACACCTACTGTATAGTTTGTTTGACCCTCCTTTCTATTTTATACCTGGAAAATCTGCCAAGCCTATCTACAGTTTGAAGAAACAAATGAATTTTTCCCCTGGGTTCAGCAAGGGAAGTGGAACATAGTCATCGTAAATGGTCATTTTATAAGTATTAGGGCCTGCTTCCAGACCCTTCTTAGCTGCATCTTTGTCAATTGCTTTCTCCAGGACCAAGCAGGAAGTCAGTCCTCACATATGGGTGACGTCGGCGCCGACAGAGCCCTCGTGCGAAGCATTTCCCCAGCTTTCAAAAAAAGCCTTTGGGAATTGCAGCGCGCATGCGCGGTCCCCTTCCCGCCCAAGGGTGCCATCTTGCTCAGTCTTTTTTTCCCGGTATCGAGCCCACTCTCTCCTTTTCGGTTTTTGTCCTTCGTGACTAGCGTTCGCGCCATTTTTTTCTTTTTTTCACTGGCAGCCCTGTCTTTTGACCTCGCAGGGGCCCTTTTTCCCCCAATGGCTGCCAGCGGGTTTAAAAAGTGTGATCGGTGTAAGAAACGTATGTCTCTTACCGACACACACGACTGCTGCCTCGGACCTGATCATGACACAATGATTTGTGGTCCGTGTGGCAAAATGTCCTCGAAGGCCTTGAGTCGGCAGCACCAGAAGGATAGGATCTTCTCTGACTCCGCGTCCAGACGGGCCCGGAACTCGACAGAGGCCTCAACGTCTCGGGACTCTGGCCCCGAGCAGCGTCGAGGTTCCTCTGAGCGGGGGTCTCCTTCGCGGGAACAGCGCAGGAAGAAGAAACCCGCGAGGGCGGTGTCGGTGGATGCTCCTGGTTCCTCGAGGGCCAGGTCGCATAGCCCCGATTAGTCATCCCGGGTCTTCGGAGTCGGAGAGGCCTGCCAAACAACCTCGTCTCGAGATGGAGTCTCCTGGACACGTGAGTGCTGTAGTCCTCGTGGACTCTCCTCCAAGGGAGCCGACGTTGGGGCCCGAGTCGGGGGCTGCTGGGTCTCCTGAGCTCGGACTCAAGTTGACGGCCTTTGAGAGCAGCCTCGCTGCCTTCATGGAACAGCAGCGGGCATTGATCGCCGGTCTCACCGGTGCATCTGCCCTGACCACCGGGACATCGACGTCCAAGTCGACCCCGGAGGCCGAGCCAATCCTCGAGTCCATGCGGGCTCGAGTCGATCCTCGGCCACGGTCTCCCTCGGCCTCCCGTTTGGGACCGAGGTCGTCGATGCCGGTACCCTCGGCGTTGGGGCGGAGGGCATCGGTGCCCGCCCGACCGGAGCTGCTTGACACCTCCTCCGAGGAGTCGGGCTGGGAGACGGAGGATGAAGAGTCACCCGACACCTATCGGACTCGTTGTGTCCCATCGGACTCGCCAGAGTCCGAACCTCGGAGACGATCCCCACCGGAGGATACCCGGTTCTTGGACTTCGTGCGGGATATGGCCAAGGCCTTGGCCTTCCCCGCGGATCCCGAGGAGGAGCCTCGAGCCGAAGAGCTCGAGGCCCTCCAGTATGACTCTCCCCCGAAGGAGGCCTTTACTGTACCGGTTCCTCTGATGCTGGGAAGGCTGCTCTTCCGCATGTGGGAGACCCCGGCCTCGACGCCGGTGTTAAGCAAGCGGGTCGATTCCATCTATCGAGTCCGCAAGAGCCCCGGGTTCCAAAAGGCACAATTACCGCACCACTCCATGGTTGTGGAATCGGCCATGCATCGACTGAAAAGTCAGAAGATGCACTCCTCGGTGCCTCCCAGCCAGGAGGCCCGGAACCTGGATGCCCTCGGTAAGAAGTGCTTCCAGGGCTCTATGCTTGCTTGCCGTGTCCAGACATACCAGCTGTACATGGGCATGTATCTCCGAGACCTGGCAAAGGAGATTGCCAGGTTTTCTGCTGGTCTCTCCGAGGAACTTTTGCAGAGGTTCCAGGCCTTGTCCACCGGTGTTCCAGGCCTTGTCCACCGGTATTCGAGAGTGCTCGAAGGTTATCTCTCGAGCAGCCTACGATGGCTTCGAGGCTTCGGCCCGAGTAGCCGGGGCCGGCATCGGTGCCTGCCGACAGGCTTGGCTACAGTCATCCGACCTCGAGCCATGGGTACAGGACAAGTTGGTCGATGTCCCCTGCCGAGGTGAAAACCTCTTTGGCAAGCCCATGGCTGAAAAGGCTTCAGAACTCGAGACGGAGACTCTGAGCAGGACTCGGCTGTCCAGGAAAACCTCTGCCCCTTCTCATTAGAAGGGCTCGGGGAAAAAAGACCTTTTACCCAAGGAAGTCATCTGCCTATAAACAATACCTTCATTTTCAGGCCTCTACAGCTCCCCAGCAGGGTCAGCAGGCCAAGGGGCAGGGTCATGGGCCCCGTAGGCAGAAGGCCCCCAAGCCACCAACACCGGCCCCTGCTCAGCAGGGTGGGGGGTTTTGACTCAGAAAGCATAGCCTCTTCTCCTCAGCTGGCTTCTCTCAGCACAGGAGGCCGGCTGGCCCACTTTGCCCACAGGTGGTCAGCCGTCACATCAGATACCTGGGTGCTTCATATAGTCCAGAAGGGCTATCTTCTCCATTTTCACCAGGTACCTCCCTCCTATTTTCCAGGGGAGCCTCCAAGACTCCCTCTGCACAGGGACCTACTCCTTCAGGAGTTAGCAAGTCTACTAAAGGAACAGGCTGTGGAACCGGTGCCCCACCACCTGAGAGGTCACGGCTTTTATTCCAGGTACTTTCTGGTACCAAAAAGAACAGGAGGCCTCAGACCCATCCTAGACTTGCGCAACCTCAAGTTCCTGGAGAGGGAAAAGTTCAAGATGCTTACCCTTGGAATCCTGCTGCCTTACCTCTAGCAGGGAGATTGGCTATGCTCCTTAGATCTCAAGGATGCTTATACTCGCATCCTTATTCATCCAGACCACAGACAATATCTCAGATTTGTTGTGGGAGGAAACCACTACCAGTAGAGTACTACCCTTTGGCCTGACCTCCGCACCCAAGGTGTTCACCAAGTGCCTGGCAGTGGTGGCGGCCTACCTAAGGCTTCAAGGTCTTTTTGTGTTTCCGTACCTGGACGACTGGCTCATAAGGGGCCAGTCTTCCCAGGAGGCCAATCAAGCCACCCTTCGCACTGTGGCTCTGCTTCAGCACTTGGGATTTGTCATAAACTTCGCAAAGTCCACTTTGTTCTCGTCCCAGAACTTAGAATTCATAGGAGCAAGGCTGGACACTCTTCAGGCGAAGGCTTTTCTGCCAATGGACAGAGCCCACAGGCTGATGGATCTGGCCAGGCAGTTTCACAGCAATTCCGTGGTCTCTGCCAGGCACTTCCTGCGACTACTCGGCCATATGGCTTCCACGGTTCATGTAACCCCCAATGCCCGCCTGCACATGCGGCCTGCTCAGTGGCGCCTTCGCACTCAGTGGCATCAGGCCACAGGGAGCCTAGCGGACTCAGTAAGAATATCCGACCTGCTAGTCTCCTCTCTGCAATGGTGGCTTCATCTTCCGAATCTGGTACTCGGAGTGGTTTTTCAATCCCCTCCGCATTCTCAAGTGCTGATGACAGATGCTTCTCTTCTAGGTTGGGGAGCACATTGCCAAGGGATATGTACTCAGGGTCTCTGAACCCCTTGGGAGGCTGCTCAACAGATAAACTTCCTGGAGCTACGGGCGATACGCCTAGCTCTGAGAGCCTTCTCCCACCTCGCCTCTCACCAGTCTGTACTAGTCCAGACAGACAATCAAGTTGCCATGTTCTATGTGAACAAACAAGGAGGCACAGGCTCCTTCCTTCTATGTCAGGAGGCACAACGGCTGTGCTCTTGGGCCGTCAATCACGGAATCCTCCTGAAGGCTGTCTACCTCCCCAGGTCAAGAAAATTACCTGGCGGACAGACTGAGCAGGATCCTGCAACCACACGAATGGAGATTGATCCCGTTGGTGGTTCAGCAGATTTTTCTCAGATTGGGCCTCCCCACCATGGATCTTTTCGCCAGTCCTCTGAACTGTCAACTCCTGAGATTCTGCTCCAGGCAACCACATCCTCTCATTAGCAGCGGATGCGTTTCTGATCTCGTGGTCCACAGGCCTACTGTATGCGTTTCCTCCCACGCCACTAGTATCCAGAACACTGTTCAAAGTCCTCAAGGACGGGGCCTCAATGATCCTGATAGCCCCCAGGTGGCCGAGGCAACCATGGTTCCCGCTTCTGCTGCAACTGGCGGTGGACACCCCTCTTCCTCTGGGGTTTCAGCACGATCTCCTGTCTCAGGATCAGGGGACTCTTGCACCCCAACCTCCAGTCCCTTCATCTGATGGCTTGACTGCTGAAAGGGTAGTCCTGGCTCCCCTACTACTGCCTCGAGAGGTGGAAGATGTTGTCTTAGCCTCTAGAAGGCAATCCACCAGGAAATCCTACGCTCTTAAGTGGCGTAGATTCTCCACATGGTGTGCGCAGCACAGCGAGAATCCCTTCTCATGCTTGGTAGCGGTAGTATTGCAATATTTGCTTTACCTCTCCAATCTAGGCCTTAAGTCCAACTCTCAGGGTTCACCTCAGTGCTCTCTCAGCGCACCACTCGCCGGTGGACGGAAGGCCTCTTTCCAGTCACCCTTTGGTGGCTCGTTTTCTCAGAGGCCTCCTTCTGCTTAAGCCTCCTTTGCGTCCACCGGCCCCTGAGTGGGATCTGAATGTGGTCTTACAGCGGATTACTTGTCCGCCCTTTGAACCTATGGCGACCTGCCCTCTCCGTTTTCTCTCCTGGAAAACCTTGTTTTTGGTAGCTCTTACCTCTGCTAGGCGAGTGAGTGAACTGCAGGCACTGGTATCTGATCCCCCTTACACTAGGTTCTACAGGAATAGGGTGGTCTTACGGACTCACCCTAAATTTCTTCCTAAGGTTGTCTCCCCTTTTCACCTCAATCAGGAGGTGGTTCTTCCGACCTTCTTTCCCAGGCCGCATGCCAACCGGGCTGAGATGGTTCTGCATACCCTGGACTGTAGGAGGGTGTTGTCCTTTTTACCTTGACCGTATGCGGGAGCATCGGAGGGCTGTTCAGCTCTTTGTTTCTTTTGACCCCAATAAATTGGGGCTACCTGTCTCCAAGCGTACTTTGTCCATATGGGTCGCTGACTGTATTGCCTGGGCTTATGAGGCAGCTGGCCTCTCGTTGGAGGGTCGAGTCACGGCTCATCGTGTCAGGGCGAAGGCTGCGTCAGTGGCTCATCTCCGCTCTGTTCCGTTGGCAGACATCTGCCGGGCCGCTACTTGGTCTTCAAGCCAAACTTTTGCGGCCCATTACTGCCTTCAGAGGGAGTCCCGCAAGGACAGTGCTTTCGGACAGGCAGTACTCCATAATCTCTTTAGGGTTTAGGCAACTCCTACCCTCCGGCCCTGGTGTTGGGCTACCGGTCGGGGGCATTCTCAGAGAAGATTCCTTCCTTACGTACTGACGAGCTAGAGGGAACTCATTTTTCGGCTTGAGGTCTCCGGTAGCCTTAAGCTGAGGAGTCCCATATGTGAGGACTGACTTCCTGCTTGGTCCTGGAGAAAGAGTAGTTACTCACCTGTAACAGGTGTTCTCCAGGAGCAGCAGGAATCGGTCCTCACAACCCTCCCTCCTCCCCTTGGAGTTGCAGTCATATGATTTTATTTTTGCTAATTTTTTTTGCTGTCTTTTAGCTATGTCATCAGACTGAGCAAGATGGCACCCTTGGGTGGGAAGGGGACCGCACATGCGTGCTGCAATTCCCAAAGGCTTTCTTTGAAAGCTGGGGAAATGCTCCGCACGAGGGCTCCGTCGGCGCCGACGTCACCCATATGTGAGGACTGATTCCTGCTGCTCCTGGAGAACACCTGTTACAGGTGAGTAACTACTCTATCTCCAGTGGCTCCAGCGTTATATGTTAAAAATAGTGGCAAAAGTAGGCACCCTTGTTTTGGTCTCATGCATAGGCACAAAAAATGACATTTCATTCCATTAATTTACAGATATGCTTTGGGGTTTCTGTGCAGCACCTTGACCATATGGATAAAATAAGGACCAAATTCCATATATAGCCATAGATCCTTGCAAAGTGCTCAAATCCTTGTCCTTTGTTTTCTTCCTTAATTCATATTCTTAAGGTTAGTTTTTCTATGGAATAGATAGTTCATCTGGATTCCTTATAGTAACATAGTATGGTCCATCTAGTCTGCCCAGTGAGATGGCAAGAGTAGGTGCACCTGCCGCTCCGTGCAGGCCACTCCTCCCCATGTCTTTGTTTAGGGGTGAGCCCACCGCTCCATGTAGGACACCCCTGTTGAGAATTTAGATAGTTAAGTTTATTTTGATTTTACTCTGTTGCTCTAAATGGATCCACTGTGTCTGTCATACTGCTAGACTCGTCCAGACAAATGGGTTATGCTCTCTTTTGAGCAGATGGATGCAGATTCTAGCAACCTTTGTCATATTAGGATAATATATCCATGCAGCAGCCCAGAGAAGCCAGTTTTTGTCTGCCTCAGCAGCTGGCAGGGTATCTGGATCTGGTGCAGCAGTGCAAATAAGCCTGACTCCTCTGGCCCAAACCATGATGGTGTGGTCTGATTGCTCGTCTGTTCTCCGGAAACAAGCAGGAAGTCAGTCCTCACATATGGGTGACGTTGGCACTGACAGAGCCCTTGTGGAAGCATCCCCCCAGCTTTCAAAGAAAGCCTTTGGGAGATGCCACCACGCATGCGTGGTCCTGTTCCTGCCCAAAGGTGCCATCTTGCTCAGTCTCCTCTTTTTCCGCGGAGCCCTTCAGGTGTTGTCTGACTTTCCCCCAGAAAAAGTTGATATTTTGGTACCTGAGTTTCAAACTCGACTCCGGTCTTGCACCGGTACCCTTCCCGCTACCAGCCTCTGCTCAAGTTTGGTTCATTTTTATAGTCTTCGTTCTTTATTTTTCTGCCGCCTTCGTGCCCTTTTTCCCCATGGCAGCCCAGAGAATCTATGACTTCGCAGGGGTACTTTTTTTTTCTCCCATGGCTACCAATGGTTTTAAAAAGTGTGATCGGTGTTCTAAGATAATGCTCTTAACTGACACACATGACTGCTGCCTTGGAACGGACCATGACCCGGTGGCCTGCGGTCTCTGCAAACAGATGTCCAGCAGCAACACAATAAGTTCTTCCCTGAATCCCTGATGCCTCTGAAGGCCAAGGCCTTGTCTGAGGCCCTGACATTTTGGGAGGAGCTTTCTGGACCCAAGCATCGCGGTGGGTCCTCGGAGAGGGGGTCCCCCTTGAGGGGGAACACAGGAAGAAGAAGAAGAAACCCTCGAAGGTAGCGTCCTCAGATGGTTCCGACTGGCCAGAAACCTCTCGGTCCCGGTCCTGCAGTCCGAGGCATCGGAAAAGGAGAGACCTGCCAAGGTCCCCCGGAAGGATCCGGTCACGGACCGGCCTCTGTCTCCAGACACTACCCTTATCGAGGATTCTCCTTTGGGGGAGCCAGCATCAGGCCCGAGTTCCTCGGGGCCCATACTGAAGGCTGCAGACCCTTCTGGCCTCAAGTCCAGAATGGTGGCCCTGGAGCACAGTTTGTCTGCCTTCATTGGCCAGCAGTGGGCGCTGTTGTCCGGCATGTCCGGTTCATCCGCCCCGACCACTGGGCATTCGATATCCAAGGTCATGCTCGGCGCCCCGTTCTACGGGAGCTCAGTCATCCCCGGCCAGGCTACTGGGCGTCGACCGCAGGGCTTCAGTGGCCTCAAAGCCCATGCAGCAGTCTGCCTGAGTCATCCTCGGAGTACTCCAAATGGAAGACGTAGGATGAGGAGTCTCCTGATACCTGTCGCCACTGCGACGTCCCTTCCGATTCCCCACTTAGTTCCTCGGAGGCGGTCCCTGCTGGAGGACATGTTCAAGGCCCTGGCGTTCCTAACCGAGTTGGAGGAGGATCCTCGGGCGGACGAGCTGGAGATCTTCCAGTAAGAGGCCCCTCCTCGGGAATCGCTCACTGTGCCCATTCCTCCTATCCAGGAACAGCTCATGCTCCGCATGTGCGAGACACCAGTGTCGGTGCCAGTGGTGAGCAAATGGCTCAACTTGATGTATCGGGTCTGCCGGAGCCCGGGCTTCCAGAAGTCACAGCTGCCGCACAAATTCCATGGTAGTGGAGTTGGCCATGTGTCGGCTGAAAAGCCAGAAGACGCACTCCTCAGTGCCCCCTGCAGGCAGGCCTGCATCTTGGATGCCATCGGCAGGAAGTGTTACCAGGGCTCGATGCTCATCTGTCCGGTCCAAGCCTACCAGCTGTAATTGGGCATGTACTTGAGAGACTTGGCGAAGGAACTCACCGGGTTCTCGGCTGGTCTCTCCGAGGAACCTTTGCAGCAGTTTAGGAGCCTGTCCAAGGCCGTCCATGAGTGCTCCAAATTTGTCTCAAGCAGCCTATGACGGGTTTGAGTCGGCGGCTCAGGTAGCCGCAGCGGGCATCGGTGCATGCTGCCATGCTTGGCTTAGGTCGTCTGACCTTGAAAAATGGGTTTAGGACAAACTGGTTAATGTCCCATGCCAAGGGGAGTACCTCTTCGGCAAACCCATGACCGACAAGGCTGCTGAGTTAGAGACAGAGTTCATGATGAGGACCAGGCTCTTGAAGAAGACCACTGCCCCTCCCCAACAGAAGGTCTCAGGTAAAAAGCCCTTTTACCTGAGGAAGGGAGCTGCTTACCCAAACTAACCACCCTATCAGGCCTCCCCAGCTCCCCAACAGGGTCAGCAGGCCAAGGGACATGGGCATGGCCCGCGTAAGCAGAAGGCTCCAAAACTCCAGGCACTGGCTCCTCAACCAGGGGGGAGTTTTTGACTCCTTCAGCATAGTCTCTCTACCCCAAGGAGATCAGCAGCCCACAGGGGGATGTTTGGCCCTCTATGCCCAGGTGTGGGTGTCCATCACCACCGATTCCTGGGCTCTCAGGGTAGTCAGGGAGAGTTACCTCCTCCACCTGACTGACGCCTCCCCCTTATTTCCCGGGAGAGCCCCTCGGGTCTCCCCTCCACTGGGACCTTCTCCTGAAGAAGTTGGCAGGTCTTCTCGAGGACAAAGCGGTGGAACTGGTGCCCCCACCACCTCAAGGGCAGAGGTTTCTACTCCAGATACTTCCTTGTCCCAAAGAGGACAGGGGGCATAAGGCCCATCCTCGACCAGTGCAGTCTCAACAAATTCCTGGTGAGGGAGAAGTTCAAGATGCTCTCCCTTGGAACATTGCTTTCATACCTCCAGCACAGAGATTGGCTATGCTCCTTAGACCTCAAGGATGCTTATACCCACATCCTTATCCACCTCAACCACAGGCAGTATCTATGGTTTGTGGTAGGAGGCAAACACTTACAATACCGGTGCTTCCCTTCGACCTAGCCTTTTCCCCGAGGGTCTTCGCTACCTTCCTCAGGCTCCAAGGGGTCTTCGTGTTGCCCTACCTGGACAACTGGCTCATAAGGGGAGGCATAGCCTCAGAGGTGCAGCAGGCCAGTGTACGCACCATCCAGGTTCTGCAACACTTGGACTTTGTCATAAATTGCCCCAAGTCTTGCTGCCTCCTTGCGCAATGTCTGGAGTTCATCGGGGCAAAGCTTAACAACCTCCAGGCCAAGGAATGGGCAGATCGTCTCAGATCTCTGGCTCGAAACGTACAGCACAGTCTCTTTGCCTGCCCGGCACCTTCTGCATCTCCTCAGGCACATGATCTTCACAGTCCATGTCGCCCCAGATGCTCGCCTCCATATGAGGGTGGCACAGTGGTGTTTCTGGAACAAGTGGTCTCAGGCCACAGGTCGCCTTTGGGACAGGGTTGTGGTGACTGGCCAGTTGGCGGATTCCCTGGTCTAGTGGCAGTCACCCCAACACCTAGAAGCAGGCATGCCCTTCCAGACTCCCAGCCACTGAAGGGCCCTTACCACAGACGCCTCCCTGCTCGGCTGGGGAGCACACTGTGGGACCCTCCGCACTCAGGGCACCTGGTCACCAGACGAGAGCACCCAACAGATCAACCTCCTGGAGCTCCGAGTGGTGCACCTCGCTCTGAGAGTTTTCTGTCACCATCTTTGCCACCAGCCAGTCCTAGTCCAGATGGACAACCAGGGGACAATGTTCTATGTAAACAAACAAGGGGGCATGGGGTCCCATGTCCTTTGCCAGGAGGCACTGGGTCTCTGTTGGTATGCATCTAACAGGGTATCCTCCTGAGGACAGTGTATCTGCCAGGCCAGGACAACCTGCTGGCCAACAGACTCAGCAGGGTTCTCCAGCTGCACAAGTGGCAGCTGGACCCCGGGATAGCCAGCCGACTTTTCCGGCTCTGGGGGAACCTGTGATGGACTTCACCAGTCCAGACAACTTTCAGTTGCCCTGCTTCTGTTCCCGGGAGGCCCACTCCTTCAGGGTTGCAGCAGATGCATTTCTAATCTTGTGGTCGGAAGGCCTTATGTACACCTTCCCTCCGATGTCACTGACGCCAAGACCTTGTTCAGGACTTTACGCGACAGGGCCTCACTTATCCTGATAGCTCCCAGGTGGCACAGGCAGCCATGGTTCCTGCTGCTGCTGCAGTTGGCAGTGGAGGCCCCCAATCCCCTTGGGCATTGCCCCAGGACTCTTATTTTAGGAGGGGGTCTCTCTTCTACACCCCAACCTGGTGTCCCGCTCGTTGACAGCTTGGCTGCTGAGCGGGTGACTTGCCT